>OX375813.1:11447973-12697973 GCA_947359405.1 Antitype chi
CTGTGCGTCTTTAGCTTTCGCTATGATGTAGTCCTCATCACTCAATGCTGTATCGACTCCTGGCATTTTGATGTATAAACGTATTGTTACTGTAAAATAAAATAACATTTCAAATAATTTAGTAGGTACGTTACGATTATAGATCAATATGTAACTGAATGACTGACTGGCTGGTCCAATACCAATTACCTGAGCAGACACAGAAGAAAGTTAAAAATTTACAGAAAAATTGCACATCGCTACCGCAGCAACAGCAACACACAACTGTCAACGTCAAGTGACAAACTGTCAATACAATCTATACATATAATAAAATTGTAACAGGCCGATGTCTGTACATTAAAGATATTGAAGAAAAAATAGTATGGGGGGTCTTTATTAGAGCAACAGAAGCCAAAACAACGGTTTTTAGAATTTTTGTCTGTCTGTATGTTTCTTACCGCATCACGCAAAAACCACTGCATGGAATTGATTGCAGTTTTCAATGATGTGTTCCGAGAGGTCTAACTTAAAAAATAGGCTAATATGATCAAGAAAAATTATTATCTACTTGATTCTAAAGTCCACGCGTATGAAGTCGCGGGCAAAAGCTAGTACTCAATAAAAATATAAAAATGTACTCTGTGACAACCATAGCCAACAGGTGATAACCAGTGACAACCACAGACATATAAAACAGTAGCAGACCAAACATTCGCTAAAAAATGCGTACCCATTACGCACACATAGAGAGTGTGTCGAAACAGGGCCGGACTAGGGCCGGTTGCCGGTATTATATAACGATATTGAAACGACCGATAAATCTTACTGAAAATCTGCGAAAATCAATATTCTCTGGGTAAATGAAGTGTAGATTACTTATCAATTATGTCTTAACGAATATAACCACCCATCTGTTCCCGTGGTTACTGTAAAAGGCGACTAAGGTAATATTTTAAGAGGACGGTGGGCGGTAGTCCTTTCACCTCCTTTTAACGGTATATTTATACACAGACCGTTGACGGGCATCAGTATCGGATAAAAGAACTCTCCCTGCAGTCATTAACCCGCATGCCCAGCTTGGTGGGACCTAGAGTTAAGGTGTTGGTATGCCTGAAAGCTAGCTTATAAATATATATAAGGAATTTTGCAATAAAACAATGAATTTAATGAATACATATTTACATATTTATTTTTTTACTTTTTTTAAACTTTATTTATTTAAATATTCTTTATTGTACACTACAAAAATACAATAAACAAAAAAATACACATAGGCGGCCTTATCGCTTTCCGCGATCTCATCCAGGCAAACATGGAATGGACAGTGATTAGCCTGGACATAAAATGGTGACGTTGTTGGTGCAAATAATGTGTTTACAATATACTAAAATAGATACATAGATATATACATAACCTAAATAATAGATACATACATACAAAATTTAAAACGAACGAAAATAAAAGCCTATACAGAGATTATTACAGTTTGGTACGAGAACGAGATCACAACGACAAGTAATGTTCTTTATTTTCATAATTTAAAAACTACTGGTCCTAAAATAATAATATGTACTTACAGGTATACAAAAAATTTAATAATCATAGGGCATCAAATAATACGTCCGCATCGTTGTCGATGGGAAAAGTGGCCAACAAAGGCTGGCAGCATTGCCACGTGGTATGGCAATGCTGATTCTTTGGCTAAAAAATAGGCCAGCCCTTTGGTCACGTGAAGAGTCGATCAACCGCTTGGAAATGTCTCGGAAAACTAAGTTGCCACTCGGACCCCATGGTCCTAGAGTTTCAACCCCAAATGGCTCGAACATATAGGTTCCAATAAGATTGGAATATTTGCACCATTTGAGGTTCAGTTTCAATCCTGGAGTTTCATGTTTTTAAATCCATGCATTGCGTAAACTTACATCCTTTGGAAACCTGGAAAAATATTAGTAAGCTCAATTATTACCTGCTGAATGAAATGTTAAAATTATGTGAGTAGCCTATACCGATTTATGTCCACCATCGTTCATGTTATCCATCACACAGACAGGGTAACATAACCGGCTAATGAGACACAATTGATTTTCTATTGTAACGTATCACATGTGTACGCGCCGGGCCGGAGCGATTCTATAAATTTTATTATCATAGAATGTATGTTTACACTGGCAATCTGCACTCTGCAGTATTTTCAAACTGTCACCAAAAATTTTTGAAATATCGTAAAGTAAACCGAGTCTCTATTTGATAATTCCATGATAGGTAAATATTTTCCATACAATAAAAAAAATCGTCTTTGTTGCCAAATCCGTCCCTGACTACACAGAATAATACAAAAACTTACCGATTAAAGGTCAATCCAGGTGTTTTGTGGTAGCTAGCACTGTCACACTGGTACGCACATCACTTTACCATTTTATTTTTGTGTAATTGTCCCAAACAATTAATATTTCAAGTAATATTTCGCGGTTGAAACATAGAACGCGATTCAGGATAAATTTTGCTTATCAATATGGCAGCGCGGGACAGACGGGCTACGCGTCAAATTTTGTCTATGTGTGAGTCAGTGTGACAACAGGTGACAGAACGAGATACTGCTTACGACTTGTCGCTTAGCAAAAAAAGGATAGAGAATCAAGTCCATCGACTATGGATTAATGTTTGGTCTGCTACTGTTTTATATGTCTGTGGTGACAACTGTGTTTTTTTTTTGTTTTGGTTTCGCACGGTTTCACAAGTGTTACGTATTGTTTTATTAGGTGTTATTCTTAGAATAATAACTAAGTTATTTTTCTTTGTTTTTTTTTTCTGGGTTTTGGCTTCGCACGGTTTTGCATTTAGCCGGTATCAAGTAATTTTTCTTTTCGATCAAGTAAATGGCCCGATATCGGGCACAAAGTTACGAAACAGTCATAGTCGACTTTAGTTAGTCAAATCAAAGTTATTTTGTAAAGCGGTAGTAACTTTACAACAACCTAGTAGGAGTTTTTAGAGGGGAACACGAAAACTCCACGTTAGTCACTTATTTTCACCTTTACTACACTTGTGCACTCACACGTAACTAAATTGAATAATTCACTACCTACCAAAATTATACAATTTAATTCGCTATTTCACAAAATTTCATGAAAATGAAAATTCGTGCGACATGTTCCAACGCGATCCCGCCAAAAACTGTTTTATTGTTACCATAGACATATAAAAATGTTTACCTACTGTTTTATATGTCTGTGATAAAAAGTGACACCCTTCAACAATTTAAAAATAAACTCAAGACTTTTTTGATACAGAAATGTTATTATTCGATTAGTGATTTTTTTAATGACCATTGGTGTGACATCTCAACAGTTTAATATTATTGACATTATTTGAAATACTAGCGCACGATTTGAACTTGAATTATTAATTAATTTACTAACTATTTTATCATTTTGCTCATGACCTTATAATGATACTAATAACAGAGGTGGCTACATTCTATGCGAATAAATGATTTGATTTAATTTGAGGGTAGTTAACTAAATATCGACGTTTTGCAATAAAAGAGCTAAAATAAATTATGCCTTATAATTAAGATTGTTCACAACTGTGTAACTGCTAACACTAAATCTTTGCTCTGCGACTATACAAATTTAGAATGGTTAGCCTGATCACCAATTTAGACTTGTTTGTTCTTCTAAAAAGTGAGAGTACTTCATTATTAATCATGAACTATTGTTTGGTGCAGTTGTATCCCGCATAGGCGATTGCCTTTCCGCCGAAGATCGAGTAACTCTAAAAGAAATTTGTCGGAAATTGGAGTTGCTTTACAAAGGTGGCAGAAATCCAGCCGATTCCTTGATAATTTTAGAAGACTGTACGGTAATTGGCTACTAGCAAATATTGATTGGCCAAGTTGTATGCAGACTTTAGTTAATCAAAAACCAACTGTTGATGAGATACCAAGAGCACACTCAGTCTAAGAACCGACGACATCATCGTCCATTGGAGCAGTAACATCATCGTCTATTTGAAAAATGACAAAAAGGTCCCGAAAACCATTTGAATATCTGGGAAGCTAACAGAAAAAGAGAAGATGATGATCATACAGACGAAGATTCCAGTGAATTGGCAAATGCAGCTGCAGCGTGTTTAAAAGAAGAAGCATGGGAGAATACCGCATCTGTGATCGAATATATGATAAAAAATCCTGAAGAAGCCGTTAAAATGAATAAAACGCTTAAAAAAACCAGTCATATTTACACCAGATAAAGCGCTTGGATTGCTTCTTTCACTAAAAGCAATATATTACTTTGCGAGAGGCTGCCATTCAGAAAGGTGCTAAGGATATTTATCCATCCTACTTAGTGCGACAAATTAAGCTTGATTGTTACCCTCCAAAGCAATCAGTGTCAGTTACGGATTCATGAAAAAAATGTATTTAAAATAAATTCAAAGATGAGCGCAATCTATTGATTGATACAGTGAAACAAGGCTAGGGAACTACCAATGACGGGAATACCGCAAGAAAGTTTTTCGAGTTTCCCAATAAAACTGCAGCTATTACCGGCACCCTAATTGCGTAACTCACAATTAATCATAATTTGTTTTGTTTTGAAACAGATGGCTAAACCATTGCATCATATGTGCGAAAAATGTGTCTGCTCAGCAACATAAATAACGCAATGAATATTGTTGAACTGTCAAAATGAAACCGATTATTATTAATCGCGTGTTACGCAATTAGGGTGCAGGTTGGATGAAGAGCTAATTAAGAGATTTGCTGTGATTTTGCAAGCAATACATCTTGCGAAAAGATCTACGTAATCAAATTTAAAGATTTTGCCCGCAAAACAGCAGAAAAGTCGTGGAATTATAGGACTGGTAGGTACTACATGTTGTCAACCTTTCATAAATTATTAATACCTAGACGGGGCTGACATAATCGAGAAAAATTATATTGTGCCGATTGGGACTCTCTCGGAAGAAGCCTCAGAGTCTCGAAACAAAGATTTTAGGCGGTTCCGGGAACATCATTCACGGAAAAGAAGCAGATAAGATTCTAATCAAGATATACTTAATATGCTTGTTGTTTCTTCGGATCCTTTTCTAAGTGCACAAAGTCCTAAGTTAGGTACCAAGAGAAAGCAGAGCTCTTTTGCTGAAACTCTCGACTTAATTCAGTTTCAGGAAACTGAGTTCGAGTTTTTAGATATATCCAATCTGGATTCTGACCCAGTATTGGAGTCTGACAACGAGAGTACCTAATTAGGATTTAAAAAAAATATATTTTCCATGTTTTTTTTTCGTTATTTAAGTTAGTTTAATGCACCAATATCTATTACTTACTACTACTTTTTAACCATAATATATTTTAACGTAATTTGTCATAGTATCAACCCAATACGCCAACCTGCTTAATTCATAACTATAATGTTATGTTCTCTATTTGTGATTTTGTAAATCTTTTGAGAATAAATGTCTTAAACCGTAATTATGATATATATTCTTTTTTATGTATAAAGCTAGATAAAAGCATAATTAATATAATATTTTAATTGTGGAAGTCCCTAATTTACGTCTTATTACATCTCACTGTAATAATATTAGGTTTGTTAACTTGCTGCGCCCTAACAGGGTCATGTACTCACTAGTTTTAAACCTAGCGTATAATTAGGGTTGTGTACTACATTGTGCATTAAAAAAATAAATAGATGATGATGTGTTTATATTTTCAATGCTACATATTACTATGAACGTTTTATTTTATTTTTTATTATTACGATTACGTGCCACAGCTTTCCTATTTGATCTTCTATTATTTCCAAATTTTTTATTTCAATTTAAATACGATGCATTCAAGTACTAGCTTTTGCCAGTGGCTTCGCCCGCGCAGAGGTCGAAATTTTATCCCCGGGAACGTATTCCCGGTATAAAAACTATCCTATGTGTTATTCCAGGTTATAATCTATCTGTGTGCTAAATTTCATTCAAATCTATTCAGCCATTTTTGCGTCATTGAGTAACAAACATCCAAACATCTTCACAAACTTTCACATTTATAATATTTTATGTAGGACTAGCTTTTGCCCACGACTTCATACGCGTGGACTTTAGAATCAAGTAGATAATCATTTTTTTTATAATATATAGCCTATTTTTTAAGTTAGACCTCTCGGAATATATCATTGAAAACTGCATTCAATTCCATGCAGTGGTTTTTGCGTGATGGGGTAACAAACATACAGACAGACAAAAATTCTAAAAACCGTTGTTTTGGCTTCTGTTGCTCTAATAAAGACCCCCCTTACTATTTTTTCTTCAATATCTTTAATGTACAGATATCGGCCTGTTACAATTTTATTATATGTATAGATTTGTGGAGGTTGGTTGGCAGTGTTGTCTATAGTTATCTGTGGTGTTGTCACCCGCTTGTGGTATATATGTTCCTTGGTTGTCACAGCTAACTGGTCCAATTCGATCCAGCCTGTCCCCAATAGTGATAGCTGTCCCCCTATCAGTGACGCCCTGAGCCGAGGTCCGTACCCCACAGGGGGTGCCCTCAGCGTGCAGTCGCTTAGTTTATAAATTTAGTTGTAAGCCTGGCTGGAGGCGTTAAGATTAACTTCTTAATGGCAGCCCCAGGAATGACCGGTTGAGCAGTCACGGCCTCTCAAGGCCAACTGCGAGATGCCCTACAAAAAAAAAAACAGCTAACTGGTCAGACTTTATACTCTTATAGTTCCGTGGAGTTACTGTGATAATGTCACTTTATAGGAACTCCTCAACATAACAAGATCCCATCGTATTTGGAGATTTGGAGTGTGCAACAAAAAAAACCCATGGAAATACTAAATACAATACGTACTATCAAATTTTCAACTTTATTCCATTACTGTAAGGCTCATGTTTAATTGGGAAGACAGTTTGGGGTACCTTGATATGCTGGCGTCTGTACATATGTACACATACTTATTAAACTACATAATTTGAAAGAATAACCATACCTCAAGGACCGTAAAGTATAAACTAATTCCATGCATGGATGATTAACAGACAATGACATTGACAGAATGCCCGTTGACGTGATTTGTCATTGGACGTGCAAACTGCAATTGACATATTGTTTACGTTTGATCGAGAATGGAGCTTTTATAGCTTTTGCTTTTGGCAATTATTGGTATCGTGCAGTACAGTGTAAATAAAATAGATTTAATTATTCAATAATATATTATCCTGTGACTTCAAGCAAAATTTAGTTTTGCATTTGTTCTTCTAAATGTTAATAATGCATGAATTCGACCTTTATGATGACTATGCAATTGCAGAGGTCGTTCCTGATCATATTTTAGAAACTATATTTTCATTTCTACGTTTAAAAGATCTCCGCAATTGTGCTTTGGTATGTAAGAGTTGGTGTAGAATAATTCTTAATGATGAAAATAATGATGTTTGGCGACTACATTGTGTGAAAAAGTTAGCAGAAGAAGTTATGAAATCCGATTTACTATCCACTGTTAATACTTACAAATCAAAACTGAGGGCATTTAACCATGCGTGGAATCCTCATGACTGTTCAAGAAACATATATGTTAAAGCCAATGGATTTACTTTACACAGGTGGGCTGTGATGTTATCTATAATGCTTTCTTTTTATTAAATACATTATAAGTTTCCACACCTTATGACTTTAAGTTTCAATATTCAACAGGAACCCTGTAGCACAAAGTACTGATGCATGTAGAGGAAAAGTTGGATTTTACAATGGAAGACATGCTTGGGAAGTCATATGGGAAGGACCCTTGGGTACTGTAGCTGTCGTAGGTATATCAACAAAAGACGCACCCTTGGAATGCCATGGATATGTGGGGCTACTGGGGTCAGATGAACATAGCTGGGGGTGGAATTTAGTTGATAATCATTTGTTGCATAATGGTGACACTCAAGGACATTATCCTCTCCTAAATAATTGTCCAAAGTACCAGGTGAGATCTTGGCTCCATATATAGCATATTGTTTTTAAAGTTATGTTTATTCACTAAATATTGTCGGCCTTATTCATAAACAGTTGCTTAAGTCTGGTTTTCAAAGAGAAACCAGGCTTTAGCAACTGTTTAGATGTTCAATAACTTTTTATAAATAAGGCCGTTTGACTAGCTATAGTCCCATTTCTGTAAATTTATATACCTGTCATTACTATATTTTAAAATCAATTGTGGTATCCTACCATCCTACTATTATTATGAATGTGACAGTTTGGATGTTTAAATGTTTGCATGTTTTTTACTCAATCACCCTAAAAACGGTTGAATGGATTTGGATGAAATTTGGCACACAGAAAGTTAATAACCTGGGTAAAACCGTAGGATACATTCTATTTCAGTAGTATGTTCCCGTGGGGTAATTATTGACCTACACGCGGGCAAAGCTGCTGACGAAAGCTAGTAGCACACATTCAAGCAGAAAAAAAAAACAAAAAAAAAATTACGTAGACAGAGGAGTATGAAGTTTGGCACAGTTTTATATGGAGAAGGAGTCCAAAAACCTAATAATTATGTTTAGTCGAATTTCTACCACTAGGTTCACACTGGTAATTATAAATTCTCAAAATGAAACTTTAGCTTAAATGGGTAATAAATATATTTTTGCACTAAAATAAACTTTATTAGGTATAATAAAAACTAGCTTTTTCCAGTGGCGTCGGTCATCCGCGTCGAGGTCGGGAATTATCCTACGGGAATGTACTACCGGGATAAAAGTACCCTATTTGTTAATCCCGGTTATAAACTATTTGTGTGCCAAATCCGTTCATCCCAACAAACATCCAAACATACATTCTTTTACATTCATTATACTTAGTCATTTCATTTATAAACATTTGCTTCAAAAATCCGTTTATTATAATGCAAGATAGCGAGCGATAACGCGAGCGTAACCCACGCGTGCGTATCCTTCGCGCGCTTTTTTTTTTTTGGGCATCTCGCAGTTGGCCTTGAGAGGCCGTGACTGCTCAACCGAGCTTTCCTGGGGCTGCCATTAAGAATTAACTTAACGCCTCCAGCCAGGGCTTACAAACTAAAATTTATAAACTAAGCGACTGCACGCTGAGGGCACCCCCTGTGAGGTACGGGCCTCGGCTCAGGGCGTCACTGATAGGGGGACAGCTATCATTGGGGACAGGCTGGATCAAAATATTGGCATTATTATTGATCGGGGAATTTAAAGCTACTGGCGGCGCGGGCTGGCGCTTCAACGAGCAAGGGTCGGTCGGGGGTCTCGACTAGGGCTTTCATCCCGGGAATCTCGGTCTCGAAAATTTCGAGAGTCTCGACGATTTTTTGATATTTTCGAGACTCGATACTGATGTTTTCGGTCTCGGGAATAACGAGACTTTTGAGACTAAGTCACAAAATAAAAAGTAGGTACCTATAAAAAATAAAATAAACTACTAAACCAACATTATTTTTTTACTTTGCTTAAATGGCAACACTGTATTAGTGTTCTGTGGTGGAGATTGAATAACCTTGTTGAAAAACGACACAGATTATGATATTCAGAGTATACTACACTGGAAACAATCTCAAATTCACTTGGTATCATGAAAGTGACCTTAGAAGCACTGTGTAGGCGAGACGCTACTCTTTTAACAGCGGATACTGCCCTCAATTTCTGTCTAAAGAAATTAGACGTACAACAAAATTCTTTGAACATTAGTCTCGCCAATTCACTGCGTATCCGTATTAAAGAAAATAGACTGATTGAGGCAAGTATCTTACAATACTTGCGCAGTCCTTCTCAGTTTTTTGAAAAGAAGTTGGATGCAAGAGCATTCCAAACGTTAAGCAACGATGAAATGACAGTGTCGTTGAAAGAATTGTACGAAAGGCTAAATAAATCCACAACCACAACTGAAGAAGCAACTGACAATTATCCCAGTGATTCAAATGATGCGACGATTGCGGAGCTCACAAGTCTAACGACAGGAGAACAGTTGGAATGTGAGCTTAATAATTTGCTTAACCCCCAAGAAGACAAAGTTCAGAATATAACTTCCATGTCTATCCATGACTTGCAAACAACCCTGCACGTGGAAAAAGCTCTCTTTGAAAATGGAGGCGACAGGGGGAAGTACCTAAACCATTGCTACAATTACTTAATATCTATCCCCCCTACTAGCGTAGAAGCAGAGAGAGCTTTTTCTAACGCGGGTTACTTTTGTAATAAAATCAGGTCCTCTCTATCTGAAACTACATTAAACGCCCTTTGGTTTTTACGTGCCCACTATAAAAATGAAAAAAACTCTCTTAAATCATTTTTATTCTATAATTTGAGTATGTTGTTGTATGTTTATTAAAGTATTTGATTGAAATATCTTGTTTTGACTACATAAATGCCTAGCCTATAATTTTGAGAGTTACTTTTGAAAGAGTCTCGAAAGTCTCGTTTTTCCCGGGAATTTCGAGACCGCATCGAGTCTCGATTTTTTTTTCCCGGGACTCAAAAATGCAGCGAGACTGAAAGCCCTAGTCTCGACGTTAGGCGCCGTTACTCGGGGTCTTCGCGGGGCGCGAGGACCTCGGCGGCGAGGTCGGAATGACGGTTGCATGCGGTGTGTGCGAACTGTACTGGTGGCCCTATTGCTTTCCTGAAGGAGAGTAATGGAGTCGTCTGGGTCGGAGAGGACATGTCTCGGCCGTCGGACAGAGCTAATCCTACTGGGGACATAAGTGGCGGCCTTCACAATCAAGGGATTGCGGTGTATTATGGCTTTATCGAAGAAACGCTTCGAGTTGCGTTTCAAGAACTGACTGACCGTGGGGATTTTCAGATCGAGATGGAGGATCTCGTTCCGAACGAACGAAGGGGCGCCTGTGGCTTGCCGGAGGAATCGGTTCTGTCCTTCGCGCGCGTTATCGCTCGTCTTATATACCAGCAGTGGGCTACAGCGGTGTGACACCCGCGCTTGAATTTATTTTCGCGCGCGTTAGTTTTTATTTTGCGATAACTCCTAAACTATTCATTTAAATTAATATTAATACGTGCAGTAAAACCTTTGTACCCCTTTTTAACGGAGGAGTATGAAATTTGGCTCAGTAAAAGTTCATATTGAGAAGGACTGCAGAAAGCTAATAGATTTATATAATAATCCATTAGAACTACAAACTTAAAAATTAAATGAATTATGTTCGAATTTCGACTACTGGGCGACCACTAATTTAACTTATATGGTGTAATAATAGGTCTTTACCTATGAAATTGCCGTTTTGTATGAAAAAATTTAAACGAATTTTTTTCATGTATTTTTTATTTGTATTAATCGAAGTAATCACCCATGCAATCAATGCATCTTTGCCATCGCAGTGGCAGTTTATTGATGCCCTTCTTAAAGAAATCAGCTGGACGGGAGGCAACAAATTCTTCAAAGGCATTTTGTACTGCCTCTCGGGTATTGAATTTTTTTCCCGCCAAGAAGTTATCCAAATTCTGGAAAAAGTAGTAGTCTGTAGGCGCAAGGTCTGGTGAGTAGGGCGGATGACGGAGAGCTTCCAACCCCAGTTCTTGCAACTTGGAGACCGTCTGCTGTGCAGTATGAGGTCGCGCGTTGTCGTGCAGGAGCAGCGGAGACGAGCGATTGACCAATGCTGGTTGGAGATGTGCCAGCTTCTCCATCATTGTGTTCAGTTCTTCACAGTACACATCTGCAGTAATGCTCACCCCGTTTGGTAAGAAGCTGTGGTGAATCACACCGGCGCTAGACCACCAAACAGTGACCATCACTTTTCTAGGGGTAAGTTTTCGTTTAGGGCATTGTTTAGGTGCTGAACCAGGATCCAACCAACTTGCTGAGCGCTTGCGGTTATCAAACAGAATCAATTTTTCATCGCAGGTAACAATGCGGTTCAAAATTCCTTCATTTGTGTGTCTGTTGAGCAGTGCAAGGCACGTCTCGACGCGTACTTCGCGCTGACGATCATTGAGTTCGTGGGGCACCCATTTGTCAAGCTTTTTTACCTTGCCAATTTGACGCAAATGGACCAATATTGTTTTGACGCTAACGTCGAAAGCTGCTGCTAATTCAGCCGTAGATTATGTATCATCAGCTTCTACAATCGCCTTTAATTCGTCATTGTCGACCAAAGTCTTCGGACGACCGCGAGGTTCATTTTTCAGGTCGAAATTTCCAGAACGGAAGCGAGCAAACCAATAACAGGTGGTGCGTTGGTTTGTAGTGTTAGCTCCGTAAACGTCGTTGATGTTGCGTGCCGCTTGTGCCGCGTTGCTGCCACGACGGTACTCATATTCCATAATTACTCGAATTTTTAACGTATCCATGATGACGAAAAAGATTGAAATGCGATGAAAATGTAACACTAATCAATAAACAAATGACTACTTTTGGAAAAAAAAATCCATGTTTTTAAAATAAAATTAATTTGAAATTAGAATTCTTACCCAAACAAAAATTATTTTGATTTGAAATGGCCAGTACTGCAAAACGGCAATTTCATAGGTAAAGACCTAATATAAAGGATTATAATAATGTGCATGAAAATATGCTTAAGGTAACTAACGTATTTAAGTTGATAAGGATTAATAGGTACCTACTGTATCCGTTTAAATAGCTTTCGATTTAGCGCATTGTATATGACCATTTTTTTAAATGTTGTAATGGGTGATAAGCTATTCTTAAAATATAGATATAGCCATCGCGAACTTTTCTGTGGACCTATAAAAGAATAATATCCCACCATACATTGTTTTGTTATATCTCGCAGCGTTTTCGCAAGCTCCCAGGTGGCTTTACTTTTTCCGACATTTTCAACAAATGCCGTCATATTTAAACCAATTTCCACAAAACCGGAACAAAGTATAACCTAAATCTCCTTCTTCATTCTGTATATTGGTGAAATCCGCATGAAAACCCCTTCACTATTTTTTGAGTTTATCGCTAACAGACAGACAGACGCGGTAGCGTGGGACTTTGTTTTATAAGATGTAGTGATAATAATAATAAATATGTAGTGATGAGTAAACGGTTACGACACACTATTCGGGGACAATAGACCTTAAAAAGAATTCAAATTTTCTGTAAGATAGTCTACAATTCATAATTTGAAAAAATCTTTTTGTCAGCAATGTTTTAATTATTGTTGTCTCCTGTTTCAGGTTGGTGAGCGCATTCGAGTGATCCTAGATTGTGAAGACAACACTTTATCTTTTGAAAGAAACTATGAATTTTTAGGAGTTGCATTCAGAGGTAAACAGCAAAACATAATCATTAAATCCCCCTCGTACGCTTTGCAAAGGGACCTCAAGTTTCGAGAAATGTTAAAAACGTAATAAATAATAATGTTGTGCTTGTATATCCCGATAATTCAAGATTGACTTGAGAAGACCTTTAAAATAACTTGAAATATTACTGTCAGATATTCATGCTACCAGTGGGATGTCACACACATACATAAGAAAACTTCGTGCTTTCTTCGCATAATATCATACATTGTGTATGTGTGCAGACACACACATCACATTTAAGACGATCTTCACATATTTTTGCTCATTATCATTCTGTTAGATGGTAATTCATACGGCTAAAGTGATTTCAGATAGTTATGCTGGGGAACTATATTTTCTATCACCAAAATTTATATTTGTCATCAAGTTGTATCACCTAATAAATAGATCTATCGCCACGAAATATTTTCGTTCTCAGATAAACAAAAATTGTTCCCAGGTATGAATTATCAAATTAATGTTAATATATGTGTAAAATAAGAGATCGATAACCAATAAAATTATATTGCATTACATGAATATAAACTTCGTTCTTATAATAACAGTTTTGTTACTTAAATAATAGCTCTGTGCTCAGAATGGTAGATCTGTCACCAAATAAATCGATTATCGATCCCTGACTGCGACTCCTTTTTATTTGATATTTTGTCACCAATACAGTAGTAACATTTTATTTCGTTCAGATATTAAATTAATAGTATTCGTTACCAATTTAATACATCAATTTATAATTTTAATGAAAAAATGATCAAATATTGATTATTTTGACTTTAATTGTTTTATTTACTACTCTGCTAAAAAAATTATTTATACCAGTCAAATAAAATATTAGTCGAGGAGCTATAAATAATGACTTGGCGACTAATAATGTTAGTAGGGTGGCAAAGATAATATATTACCAGTCTAGTTAGAGTACGTTATTTTTTTTTTAATGGTTAGGTTAGGTTAAAACTGTGACTTCCTACGCACGAGCCGAGCGAGCGAAGCGAGCGGTGCCGCGGCAGCGGCCGGCGAGTGCCAGAAACGACTAGATTATATAGAAAATCTAAACCTGCCCTAATAATACAATAATTATATATTATTTATGAATGCCCATTTTCTATTTTATTTTCGCCATTAAGTTTCCGCTTAGATATTAATTCTGTTCCCAAAAGAAAAACTTGATGCTAGTTTAAATTAAAACGGAGCTTATTACTGATATATTAATATGCTACCTATTACTTATTACGATACTCCTTATTAGCTGCCAACCCATTATATATGGTACCCACTCTATTTTTTTTTTAAACCTATATTCATTTTACTTAGTTGCCGCATTAAATACACACCTATTATAATACATACAAAAACATTTATTTGGTACTAGACCTTATATCTCAGGATTTTAGGTGATTTATTGTGGAACTGATTTTGCATTGTTTGGTGACTACATTTTGGTGACAGATCTACTATTTTGAGGACAAACCCTATTATTTAAGAAACACAAAACTAATTAAATTGGTGATAGCTTAAATGATACCCGTTATGCTGCCAGTGGCATGTACGTTTTTTTTAATTCGGCCCTTATTGCAATAATATGTATGTACCTACAAGAAAACAACTCAAAACATTATACTGACAGATTTTTATACTGCTCTAAAGTGATGTCAGATATTTTTTATCGCAAAAATGTCTCACATTCTTCTGAACTGAACTTAGGCAGATATTTATAACGCAAGACATGTACAAAATTAATTTATGCATTTTAATAGGTGACACATCTTGTTGAAGTCGGTGTGATATCCTATAGTTTTGCGTTGCGTATCTCAAAAGATAGTTTTGATGTTTCTTCGATGTCACTTAAACGACAATGTTGTATAGTTGTACCGCTGATTTGATTGTGGCCAATCATGTTTTTGCGAATTGCAAATAGAGGAAGTAATAAAGATAATAACATGGAAAATAAATTGTCGTTTAAATGATAAGGAACCATAGAAATTAGCAAATATTTGCTATTTGCTGGCCCATTATAGATAGCCTTACACAATTATAATAATAAGATTATTTGTTTGCTTACAGGCCTTCCACATAAGAAACTGTACCCAACAGTTTCAGCTGTCTACGGTAACACCGAAGTGTCCATGATATATTTGGGTCCCCCAGCGGATGGCTGATAGTAAATGAGTATGTGTAGCAAATTGTCAGTTTCTAGTCAAAATGCAATAATGTGATGTTATTTACTATTTTGAGGCTAATATTATTTAATATTATTATGTTAACGTAATATCTTAAATAGTGGTGGAAAAGATTATTTAATAATTTACAATTTGGTGAAAGTTAGGATTTAAATGTAATCATATTAACTTCAATGATTCAAAATTTAAATACTTTCAGTCAAATCACAATCCCAAATATTTACATGACATCTGGCAGCATAGATAGAACACCAACGACCACGTGACCACGTTTCCTCCTAATGTTGGATCGTGTGACATTCATGTATTGGCGACAGTTTTGGGTGATTTTTTGGAAAATCTCGAATAATTTACATTACCATTATTTGTGTGTTTACTGTAAAATACAGGCTTTTTTTTCATTGGTTTTTACACATAGTGTTAAAATTGGCTTTGGTCAATCAATTATGACATGCTCAATAATTATTAAATGCATTCTCGAATCAAAATCACTTTGAAAAAATTGTCCTGCATAGTACGTGTACAGGGTCAAATTAAATTAGTAAACGAGAATCTACGGAGTGTCGTTAGATATTGGTCTAAACACGATAAAATAAAAATATAATGATTTATTAATATATTTTTTGAGTCAACGACTACATAATTTACTATTGCATTTAAAAACTGATATTTCAATACTAGTTTTTTTTTTGTGGTAAACGTGATAAAACAAGTAAAGAATTTTCAACTTTAAGTATGTATAAAATATAATATAATATTTTTTAAATGTTTTATTATTTTCGAGTAGGTATCGAAACGCATAACGTCTGTCGAGTTTCTCTAGCTAATTTAATTAGACCCTGTATTCATATACCGATGGAATTGAAGTACCTACATACTTACGTACGCCTCGAATAGGGTATTTTCCAATTAATAAAAACTATTTTAATTTTAAGATTAGGACAAAATATGGAACAAAAAAATAGAAATAAATTGATTTATATCAATTTTCTCAAATAAAACGAATTTAATCCAATTTATTTTTCGTTGTCTTGAATTTACCGCCAGAATCCTCCCTACGATGACTTTTTATCACGTGACCACACGTGACGTCAACTTTGTGTAAGTAAGGCATTTGTAAACAAGTGAATTGTCGAGTTTATAAATAACAAGATTTTTTATGAATAGAAAGTGGTATTACTGGTGTGCGGTGCCTCTGTGCACAAAAACTTCTAAAACTGCACCACACAAAGTATTTGTACCAGTGCCGTTTAAACAAAGCTGACGTCACGTGATAAAAACTCATCTTAAGGAGCGTTTTGGCGGTACATTCAAAACTAAGAAAAATAAATTCGATTATAAGCGTTTTTAATTGAGAATATGGATATAAATCAATTTATTTTTATTTGTCTGTTCCATATTTCGTCCCAATTTTCAAATTAAAATAGTTTTATAAATTGGAAATTACCCTATTCTTAAAGGGTGAATTTTACTATGTTTTAATGCAATACCAGCACGCTGTCAATTATGACTACATAAACAATATGTAGTTACGAATTTTGTTATGGTTTAATCAACATGGTTGCCATGATATTTTATGTACATAATTATCTGAAAACATTAATATATTTACTTAGGGGCCATTCAAGTATTACGTAAGCAGTTTTTTAGCAATTATTGACCCCCCCTCCCCCTCGTCAGAAAAGTAAGCAAAGCTCTTACTCCCCCCTCCCATGCTCACGTAAACATTGGTAGCAGACTACTAACGTGTCTGCTCACTTTCTTGTGATTTTGGTGTATTGTCATCGTTTTCTTCGAGCCATTCATAGACAAGTAGAATTGCCATATGTGTTCAAACCAAAATCGACCAAATGTTGTAGAAAATCCAAAAGTTAATAAATAAATTCTGCTGACGTAATCACCATCCAGAACCCCCATCCCCCATGTCATCAAAAATAAGCAAAGCAAAGACCCCCCGCCCCCCTGTAGTGCTTACGTAATACTTGAATGGCCCCTTAGAGCTGATTTTTCAATTGCCTGATTTACAAGGAATTATTTCGAATACTTGATACATAAAAATCGAAAATCAAAAATATCGTCATTAAATTATATATCGAGGTTTTGTTACCACAGGATGCATCTTGACTATCCAGCACCCTAATTGCTTTAAATGCCATTAATCACAATTTGGGTCATTTTGAAGGATATTGCTGATCCCTTGCTCCATATGTTCGAAAAGTCTGTCCGCTCAACAACGTAACGCCATTTATGTTGTTGAACTGTCAAAATAATAGACATTTCTACTGTTAGTGTGTTGCGCAATAGGGCATTTTCTAATTTATTATACACAATTCTAATTTGAAGATTGGAACGAAATATGTAACTGAAAAATAAAAGTAAATTGATTTATATCCATTTTCTCATTTAAAAACGATTGAAATTAAATTTATTTTTCGTTGTTTTGAATTTACCGCCAAAACGCTCCTGCGATGACTTTAATACCTACGTGACGACACGTGACGTCAACTTTGTGTAAACTAAAGTAGTTATCAAGCAAACAAGTGAATGTCGACCTTATAATTAAGAAGATTTTTAAAGGATAGAAATCGATATAACTGGTGTACAGTGCCTCTGTGCACAAATACTTCTAAAACTGCACCAAACTAAGTATTTGTACCAGTGCGTTTACACAAAGCTGACGTCACGATGTCACGTGATAAAAAAGTCAGCGTAAGGAGCGTTTTGGCGGTAAATTCAAAACAACGAAAAATAAATTTGTTTTTAATTGAGAAAATGAATATGAAAAAAAAAAATATATTTTTCTGTCAAATACGAGTATATCGTCCCAATCTTCAAATTAAAATAGTTTTTATTAAATCGGATAATACCCTATTGACCTGCTGGGTTCCAATTAAATTAAGGGCAATGATAATGTGTGAAAAATGAAAACTTCTTGAATAGCATCTATATAGGTTTCAGATCATCCGTCTACTGGCTTTATTTTACAAAAAGACTGGCCATATCAATTTACAACCCATAAAAAGGATTGGTTGGTGTCTGTGGTTTTGAGTTATTTCAATTATTTACACGTACACGTACACATACAATTAGTTAATTAGTAATATTATATAGTAATATAAATTAATTATTAGAAAACATAATTTTCATGATTTGGTCCAATAATTAATTGATGTAAAACTTCCGACAAATGAAATGTATGATGTGGAATGTACCTACCTGTATTACCTGTATTATTTATTTAAATCCTGAGAGTAAGAATGGAAGCTTTCCAGTCGGTCTGAACGACTTTTTGTTTGGTAGACTCTCTGAGAACCACGAGATCAAAGCATTTTACGAGCTTCGCCGTCACTCTGCGCCCAGCTTAAAAAAAAAACGCCCGAGTTAGGTACCATTTGCTATACCGTATTTTAATAGTTATCACATCACATTGAATTAATCGGAAAGTTCAAGATGCATCTGTGTGAGTGTGAGAATAAATATCGAGACAACTCAGTTCCTGGTTTTCTAGCTAGAAAGCCGAATATTTTAAGGTGTTTAAGGCTCCCGATAGCCTTTAATCCAGATAAAGTGCTTTATTAAACTTTGATATTTTTCTATGATCTGATTCAGCCTGCAGATGGTCTGTTGTTAAGAAATTATTGTTTTCATGTTAATAGACTATAACGAATTAACGATGTAGTATCTTTGTAGGCTTAACATCATAAATCTTAGCCACAGAGATGGTGCGAGCATTCGTAGTGTCTGCCTTAAACCGTCCTTATTACCTAACCTCATAACACGGTAATATTAATGAAATACTTTTTGTCGTAATCACGGGACGTCACTTAAAAATTATCAATCGTCAACTTTTGCACATGCGTATTAAATTGAAATCTTCACAATCATATTTTTTTATGTCAGTTGCAACTTTGTTTGCCAAAACGGAAAAAAAGTAGATACCTACCTAAAAGTAGATCCTTAGTATTGAAAGTTAATGTATGTTTATTTTTAAGTCACGTCTCTGATTGCGGTAGTGAGGGCCAGATTCTCAAACGAAAATATGTCAAGCGCGTAAAAAGCTGTGATTGGTTGAATGATTTATCGAAACAGCCAATCGCAACAGTTTGTGTCCGTTTCAATGGCGCGGCCAAGGTGTTATTTCAAAAATAAATCTACCTAGATTTTGTAAAAATTTGTAAAAGTTCATTTCCAAAACCATAAAATTGTCAAAGGTATGGTTAAAAAGTTTATAAGGGTTTGAACGTGGCCGCGCCATTGAAACGCGGAGAACCGTGTGGCCACGGAGATCTTTAAAACTAAGCGTTGCAGAGAATTGAAATGTAGGTAAATGATAGATTGAATTTGTCTAAGGTTTTTTGTAAAACCTAGATTTGAATTTTAAAAATACACCAAAAAATCCTAGCTTTATATTTCAGGAGCTGTAAGTACGGTATTGCGTTGAAATAAGTTGTGATTATCCATAGAAGAAAGTAGTATTATCGAGACTTTTTTTGTAAACAACAACTAACCGATAAAATAAAATAAAAAATATTTCGCTAAACAGGATAAGTTTTTAACCAGTGCGTAAACTGTAACCATGAATTCAGCATATCATTCTAGGCCCCCAGCGCAGAAATTGTTCGTCGGTTAAAAAAAAATCAGCTGTTCTATACATTTTGACCGCGTAGGTATTGCATTTTTCTATGAAACAGCAAGACAAGAATTTTTAATGCAATAGGTGGAAAGTTTTCTATAAACAATAAGCCATGATCACCCTATCGAAACATTTAAAACGTAATGCGATACCGTACTACAGCTCCTGAAATTTAAACCTAGGATATTTTTGTGTATTTTTACCAGTTTTGACAAATTCAAACCGTTTCAATAGCGCGGCCACAGTGGTTACAGCTCCTAAAACATAAACCTAGGATTTTTTTCTATATTTTTACAATTTTTTAAAAGATGTCTGTGGCCGCGGTTCTCCGCGTTTCAATGGCGCGGCCACGTTCAAACCCTTATAACTTTTTAACCATAACTTCGACAAATTTATGGTTTTGAGAATAAACTTTTACAAATTTTTACAAAATCTTGGTAGATTTAAAAATATATATATATCGCCGTGGCTGCGCCTTTGAAACGGACACAACAGTTTACGCGCGCTTAAGGTGGAAGCGCCAGGGTTCTTACGTTTTTTGCAATTTGCAGGTCAGTGTCATGTTGATTAAGTCGATATTTACACGTACACGCGGCTACACATCAAGCTATACATTTCCAGTTTACGCTGATCTCGCACTGTACGGAAATCCTATACAATGCCAGATCAGTTTATACTGGAAATGTATAGCTTGATGTGTTGCCATGTGTACCTACGTCATAAAATTGCGGTGGTATTTTGTGGATTTCCAACTGTCGGTGCTAAATCAAGTATTAAGAATCCAACAGAGTGCAACGCGAGTGAGTCTCAACGCGTCGAATAAACACAATGTTCTTTTTTCAACATTAGGCGCTAAGCATTGCGTAATCCAGTGCGTCAAACAAGCCCGCCGCGATTATATTGTCCGTGTGAATTTCGACTAAACTATTTCATGTAAGTAAAAGTTATCCTCTCGCATGTCAAGTGTACACCATGTGTATCGACAGCAATAGAATTTCCATTGTGTCTGCTAGTTAGATACGCGATGGGTTAATGGGATTATATGAACTTGGAGGGCTGTATTGGGTGTAATTTTAATGATTATAACTACCAACCTATGTAAAGTCATATTTGTTACGATTGCGAACCATATTTCAATCAACATACCACCAGACACTTTCCTGAAAATTGCTTAGAACGGAAAATAATTTGAACTTGGCGGGCTAACTTAACACTTGCACCTTAATCGCGATAATTATCGTTCGACAAACTGACCCCTAGTTTATCCTTACTAATATTATCAACGCGAAAGTTTGTATGTATAGATGTTTGTTACTTTTTCCACGCAAAAACGGATGAATGGATTTGGATGAAATTTGGCACACAGATAGATTATAACTTAGATTAATACATAGGATACTTTTTATCCCGGTAGTATGTTCCCGCGGGATAATTTCCGGCTTCCACGCGGGCGAAACCGCGGGCGGAAGCTAGTCGAAAATAAACAAGCGAAGGAACTAAAATTATAAGTTCTATGTTACCATCAACTTTACTGAAGTGTCTAGTTAATAACAAAGTTTGTTTCATGTTATTGTGTTTACAAATACTTTTGCATTAACGACAATAATCTAACAGTTAGAATTTGGACCATCCCAAAACAAGAATGCTGTAGTTATGTTACTAGCTAATTATATTATAACTGGCAACGCCTGTTCTGTATGTTTTTCTATGGGTAGGTACTTAGGTGCTACTTATTACTACTTAACCCATTTTGTTACCTTTAAGGCTGACAGTCCATCGAGGCGGAGGTGCGGAGAAAAGTTAAATGATTTCCCTTCTTTCCCTAGCGGAGATGACCCGTTTAAAAATCAAGGGACCTATTAGTTAATTTCCTACGCTGCGCCTCAATGAAGTGTTAGCCTTAGGTAGGTACCTACCTAATGGTTGATGTATTTTAAGGATTTTATTCACATGTTGTCTAATAGAATATTCATAATAATAATTATTAATTTTTAATATAAGTCGTGCATTATTTAACTAAGTTGGCTTCTACTTACACATTCTACTAACATCGCTGGGCTTTGAAAATGTCACTGTATAAACTTTAGTTTTTATCTAATAATTAAACTTGTCCACAGCTATAGATAAGTTTGGCGTTGCAAAAATAAAGCAGGATAATTTTTATATATATTTTTTAAAGAGATTCGAATGGTTCGCCATTCATTAATAATGACTTTGATTTTAATGTTTTTGTATGATAATGTAATTTTACGCCATAGGTAAATCCTATGTAGACTTCACAAGATTGACTTATAACTGAATAGGGATTAAACAAGTAGGAAGGTAGGTGTGTTTTAAAAATGTACAGTCTTAAGTTTTGGGATTTAAAAAGTTAGGCACCTACCTACTTGTTATTGAACTACCTATTTTATGACTGATGTCGTGTTTAATAAACAATTAAATTTATAATGCAGCTTATCGACTCCGGAGATGACTTTTCACGGACAGTCACGACGCCACATAATATATTACAATGGACTACACGGCAATAATGATGATTTTATGATTCATCCATTAATTAATATATGTCGCCAAGATGACGTCGTCTATGGCTTAGACAAGTGTCAGTGCAGAAATATGTGACACCGAAGGAACAGCAAAATTACACCAACTTTAAAGGGGCAATTGATATCGGCTGAAAAAATGCTTATTATTGACATTTCAACTTTCAACATTATTGTCAGATATTTATGCTTGCAGTGGGATGTCACATATACCTATTTGCAATTAGGGCGTCACTGCACGATTTAAAACACTCGAAACAGTATACCGTTAGGTTTTTATGCTGCCAAAGGATGCCAGATATTTTTTTTACACAATGAGATGAGGTCAGATATTTTTGACTCTTCTGAATTTAACCTTATACACAGATAAGTATAACGTGTTTATGAAGCCCATGTAGCATCTAATATTTTGGCGCCACTTCGTTAGTTAAATGCTCCTTCGATATCACATATTTCTGCTCTGGTGTACGTTACTCCAGCAGGAAACTGACTCCTAGAGTGATGTGAGTGGCACGTATAATTAGTGCGTAATCTGCTGTTGCGCGCCAAATTAAAAGATTGTGTGCTTTGTGGTTTTGGAAAAAGCGATTCCTGCTGGAGTAGCGTTGTTCCAGCAGGAAAATTCTAAACGAATGATCAGAGAGAGAAATATTTTGCATGGGTAGAGAGCTTATATTTGTGCAAAAATGTGCGCCGAAAATATAATTTGTGCATCTTCAGGTTTTTGAAATATTGCACTTCCAGCTGAAGCAACGTTTTGCAGAATCGTGTATCTCCAAAACCATTGTATGTGCGCCTGTAGAATAAACATACATGAGCAGCTCTTTATTAATTTGTGCGTATTTGTGACAGAGTTAGATTTAAGAAAATATTAGGTAGCGTACCTAATTTTCAAGTTGTCGCGCTTTTTTTAAATCCGAAAAAAAAAATTGTAGCTCTTAAATGAGTAAACGTATAAGCTCATTGCAAACTGTATTCGGTCCTTCTTGACGCTTATAATAACCATACAAAGTTTCAAAATATATTTATAGTTAAGTAGATCTAAACAAAAAACAAAACATGCAAACAACAGCTGGTTATCCGACCAAATTCAATTGACTTCAAAAAAACGACGGATTCGTACACAATATTTCTCTCTCCGATCATTCGTTTAGAATTTTCCTGCTGGAAAAACGTTACCCTTGCGGAAATAGTTTTTTCCGCTTTTTCCAAAACCACAAAGCGCACAAATTTTTAATTGACGCACATTTATAGCAGATTACGCACGAAATATCTATACGTTCCACTCACATCACTCTAGGAGTCACTTTCCTGCAGGAGTAACGTACACTGTGCTCTGCTCTGCCATTCGTAAGTATATGCCTTCCACAAATCTGCACCCTAATTACGGAACTCACGATTAATCATAATTTGTTTCGTTTTGAAACAGATCGCTAAACAATTGCTACATAAGTTTGAAAAATGAGTCTGTTCAACAACGTAAATAACTCAATGAATATTGTTGAACTGTCAAAATGAAACCGATTATGATTAATTGCATAATACGCAACTATGGTGCAGATCTATTACGATATATTTGCCGTCAATCATGAAATCCGATATTATTGCCAAGCTGTCCATAGTAGGTAATATATTTATGCTCGTGACTGTACCTAAGTGCAAAGTGCATTTTTGGGTTTTCGGACAAAAAAAATATCAGTAGCCCGGGGTTTGGAACTTTTCTAAGTAAAATATTGCAATGGCGCGCTTTAAGTAGCTAGCGAAACGTAAGTTAATGTATTGGAGGTAGAAGGGGTACACTTCTACCACATTTTGGGTAGAATGGCGTAATCCTACTTATATACTTACTTCTCCTTCAGGAAGTTGATGCGCTGCTGTCTCATCTGGCGAGGGCTGATGGACTATGGCATAGGGACTTCCCTTATGCCCGTTTTATATACTTTCAATACTAATTGGAATTCAATTAAACGCATGTCAAGTGATTAGATTGGCTGTCGATAATTCAGTTAATCAATCACAGTAGTTGACGCGCTTAACAGATAGCAAATTTTTGTGCTGGTTTTTGTTGTGTACAGACGCCAGCACATCAAGCTATATATTTCCAGTACTAATAAGCTGATCTCGCATTGTATAGGATTTCCGCACAGTGCGAGACCAGCGTAAACTGGAACTGGCTTGATGTGTAGCCGTGTGTACCAATAATAAAACTAGGCAACTGTAGATAATGTTTTTATCGTTCCGTACTAAAATGGTAAAATAGGAATCCTTATGGTGCGACTTCCTCTGTATGGATATCTGTCACGGCAGCTTATTTTAGCCATTACTTTAAGCTATCGACTTGAAATTTGGGATAGTTGCAATAATCCTTCCACTTAAGTACATTACATAGCAAGTGAAAGAATTGACGTGATTCCACGTTCACTGCATTTACTGCAGCTGATACGCTTGCCGCTGCTTTGCTTTGTTGCTTCATGTCTTGTCATGCTGCTCAATTGCCTAGTTGTTTAAATTGTGTCTCTGAGGAATCTTAAATGATGCTGAACTTTATGAAGAATTTTAAAAATCATTCCTTAATTGCCTTATCCTTAATTTGTGTTCTTAATTTGTTATTATTACTATTTACATTGTTATGTTTTTCATGCATTTAGACGGTAAATTTTTAACCACTGCGCAAACTGTAAATAAAATGTAATAAAATCAGCTGTTTCATACAAAAGTGCAATACCTACGCGGTCAAAATGTATGGAACAGCTGTTCGTTTTTTGTATAACCGACGAAAAATTTCTGCGCTGGGGGGGTCTAGAATGATATGCTGAATTCATGGTAAAATTTTGCGCACTGATTAAAAATGTACCCTTTATAATACCTAGGTACAGAGGCCAGCACATCAAGCTACCCTAAATTGACAAATTTCTTTCAACTTTATAACGTACGTTGACGTAACATTATTAGTCTAATTAATTTGAAATAATGCCCTTAACTAAAAAGAACAAATAAAAAACACTTGTTTAAAACAATTTGAACCATTTGTTTTATAAAATTTAAAAAAATCTGTTTTTTTTTCCAACCCTGTCACTATAGGTTGGTAAATTATCGTAAAAAAAATATACTTAGGTACGTTTAGAATAACTTAATCATTAACAATGTATTTGTATATATGTTATTAATAGTAATAAAAGACACCTTTGTTAATTATTTATATTTTATTGTTTTATTTCAGCAATACATTCTTTAAATTATTTGTCATACATAGGCTATTACAATAGTGCACAACTTTCTATTAATGTTTAGTGTTAATAAAACGGGTTTGAACAAGGTAACAAAATAACTGGATGTTAATACATAATATATAATTTTCATAAATGTTACCTATGCTGGGGCTACACTTAGTTCGTGTGATGGCAAATCATGCGAATAAACAACAATAAGATAAGCCACTGTAACCACAATTAAGGTTTTATTTCTGCATCAACTAACGCCGTAATTCCCTTAGAAATGTAAAAAAAAAAACAGCAGTCGGGTTTTTGATAGTCGTCAAAATCCGTTTTAGTTATTCTGCTTTTACTTTAAATTTCAGTTTTAAAAATAATGTTTTCTTTTTAAACTTAATTAACTTTTTTTCCTTATTTATTTCTTCAATAAGGATAAATCTCAGAAGTTTTTTTGTTATGAAGTATTGCAAAAATTGATGCGCAGTGTGGCTATAAGTTAGGTAACTAACGCTAATTTAAAAACTGATTTTGTTTATGAGCGTTCATCCGACGCAGGCTGGCAAAGAACGTCACATTTCAAGTAGTTTTTTTTCGTGATTATCTTATTAAGTTTAAATCAAAGTACAATTTTTTTCAGCCAAACACTAGATCGTAGGCATTTCTTACAGGTATATTAGTATTTACTTATTATATTGGACATACTGTCAATTATTTTCTATTAGCAGTACTTATTACGATTGAATGATTTTATTTGAAAGGAGATCTTAAAAATAATTATAAATACCTACGATATAGTGCTTGGCTGACAAAAATAGTACCTACTTTAAATTACATTTAGTGAAATAATTATGAAAAACCACTATAAATGCGACGTTGCCAACCTGCGCGGGATGAATGGTCTTAATGTAGCCCCAGCATAGGTTTGCGTAGAAACCAGATAAAAAAAATACTAGATACTTTTGAAAAGTAGTGAATAAGAAATTTATAAATTAGGTAGTCGCAATCGCAACAATTCATGTGAATTAATTATAAATATTAAATTTTAAACGGCTATTATATATACGTACTTTCAGGGTGGCAATTAAAGATGGAGTAGGCAGGCGCGAAGCGACTCTAATATAACAGTTTCTATGAAAACTTCATGGAAATTGATCTACTAGTCACGTGACACCGGTATGCGAGGGCCTTAAAAGAAGGTCCGTGGAGGGCAAGTACCTACATACCTCAAGTAATGATAATACTTAGCAATTTTTATTCAAGGTAGGCAATCATTCCGTTGTTCTCGTGAAAAACTAAGTCGGTATGACAATTAAAAGATTTATAAAAATTCGCTTGTTTCAGCCGGGAATCAAACAGACTCGAATGCCAAAAAAACTGACATTCTAGTCAGTAGTAAGGTTCAATTTATTCTAAAGATCAAGTATCCTCAATAACCCCCCCAGTGGGTTCCCGCATTGTCGTTGCGGGGGGGCTCAGTAGCCGTGGTCCGCTCCCACGGTGAAGCGAAGAGGAACCCAAAGGTGGGGCCGCTCGTCAGGGCTTTTGTCTCCAAGCCGACGACGTAGCGGCCAAAATGTAGGTTGCGGTGAGGTGCACCGCAACTGAGGCGGGCCGCGATGTCGAATGGGAGACATCGCGGCTGAGGATTACAGGCTGCGGAAGAGGAGGAGTGCCGGTACTTCTGAGTAGCGCTCTTCCCTTCCGTAGCCTGGACGGGGCCGCCACCGTTTGATGGTGGACGCGGTGGGGCCGCAGGGGAAGAGGAGTGTCGGTATAGCGTTGGCCGCTCTCCCTATCCCCTGCGGCCGAAAGGTGGTAGGCGGCGGGGCCACTGCGCTGACCCGTCGCAAGGGGACCAAGGGTACCAGACACGGGTTCGTCTGGGGCCCTTTTGTTACTTGGTTCCTGGGGTGGTCACGGCGTGCCACGTGTCCTGGTGCGCCGAACTGGTGGGGTCCGCAAGGGCCGATGCCTGCCAGGGGTGCGGGTTGTTCGAAAGAGATACCGCGGCCCCTGGCACACAGGCAACTGAGGGAACACGGGTGGGTTTTAGTCAGTAAAAGTCTGACACGCCCTCCTGCTCCACCCAGAGCAGGAGAAGTTATTTGATGATTTCCCACCCTCAAAAAAAAAAAAAAAAAAAAAAGTATCCTCAATAAAAGTTGTATTTAAGGTGAATCAAGTCGACATTTTTTCTATATAAAGTTCTGGAGTGGATTACTCCACTGTTCAACACTACACATCAAAAATTAAGTATGGTTTTGTGTCATTATTAATATTGTCTGAACGGAAACAATACTAAATTAAAAAGTCATTAAAAAGTTAGGACCCGACAATGATTCGTTTTTCTTTCTAATTTAACCTAACTTTGGGCGTTTAAGTAATAAAAGAAGTGTAAAATCTCCAAAACCAAGTCGGTACCGACAAAGCTCAAATATCGAAAAGTTCAATAAACTTTATTGGTCATTGATTTATGCAGTAGTTTTTTCATAAAACCCGATCTTCCAAAGGACATTTCTTAATCTTTTACGCGCCTGTTTTACTATAAATGATCCTGCATCTCACTCAATAACGTTGCGCGTCTAGACTAGCGTCTAACTGCTCATCACTGATACGACCTCTGTCGGACACGAAGCCTGGTGAGACAGCGTGTTTTTTAGTCAAGTACACCAGTGAGTTCGTGCCCGCGACTAGATTCACCTTAATTAATTTCCCCTTTTCAATAAGTAGGTACTATATAATAGCTAAATAAGCTTATGACTTCCTTCCTACTACACTAACCGCCTCATTCCACCCTTAATGACGTGTTTGTTATCTATTACACAATATTAGGCCTGTTATTCTCAATGATACACCGTACGTAACAAATAAAGTATTTAGGTAGGAGGTACTTTTGTGATTGACTACATACAAATATAAGTAGCCAATAAGACTTATCACAGCCCGTCAAAGTACTTACCTACATTAAAAAAATCCGTCAAATTGAGAAACTTATTTTTTATAAGTCTATTATCTGTTTCTTACTATTCTGTCAGTATTGAAATATAATATATTTTTAAATTACAAGTTTTTAAAGATCCTGAAGGAATGACAGGGAGAGTGAAAGGCAAAGAGCTTCAACATTTAAATTTCTTTGGCGAATAGTAATTACTTAAACCTACTACAACAATGTCAGAAAAAGGGTAATACCTAATGAAGGACGTCGTCAGGTTTAAACATTGCAAATCATAGGTACTCATACATAACGATTCAGAACTAGCTCTTTATGTTTAAATTGTTCTTTCAGACATCTCGGAACAGTCGGAACCCGGTAAAACGAATGCGATTTTGATGTTTTACGATTTTTTTTTAAATCGGTCGACGAGTTTTAATTTTTTAAATCCCTGCCATTTTTAAATTGACGCTCTCATCAGGGTGCTTTTTATCAAGCTTATAATTTAATAAATAATATCGTATATATCCCTTCAAAGGCCTTTTCTCATACAGGGAAGGCACGAGCATTCATCACCACGCTTGTTCATGACGGGTTGGCAAATTCAGACTATTAAGTCCAAATTTGTGTCATCCGGACATGGCGAAATTATAAGGATTCAGTGTTTGCACATTAGTTACAGAACCCTAAAAACATCAAGATCGGAATAAGTTTTTCTGGGTTCCAGATTAAAAGGCCGGTATCGGACTAATGCCCTCTATTCCGCGTGAGTACCGAAAACAGCATCAACCGGTATTTAAAAAGATCTTTTTAATTTGGAATATTCGATCAATTAAAAGTTTACCGTTTAGCAAACCGAATGTAAGTGGAGCGGTGAAGTTGCACTTAATTAACCATGAAAAGAAAAAAACCATATGGCGACAAAATTGTATTTGACGTAGCGGAATGTGTGAATAACGCTTCGATTCGAAGTATTCCAACCCTCTGGTACTCTTTAATTTATTTAAAGAGGCGTTGATGAGGCCTGTCCGGTCTTAGGCTGGTAGTCAAAATTGTCGCTCTAACAGTTGTTGCCTAGCTGCTAATTTTATTTAATCTAGACTAGATAGAATTAGATATCTATAAATGATTAATTAATAATTACTTACAATTATTGTGTAGATTTTACCAACGCGACAGATGCGAAAATCATGTTTAGCAGTCCGGTGAAGCACATGCCCAGATGTGGATCTTGTTGTCGTTATAACTTGGTTAAACGAGTTCTACTCTTTAATTATTTACCTTTCGTGTTATGACGGGCATGGGCGTGCAGCAGTTGGTAGGTAGGTCTAGGTAAGTACCTACTTAAGTGGCCACGTCAACATTGGAAGCCAAACGTGAATCGATATGAACGAAAAAATCGATGAGTAGGTACTTATCTACGTACCTATTATTTATTACTACGAACGCTGCTTTTAGACCGGACACGCCGCGTTTGGTATTTCATATTTGAACAATAAATGCTAGCAAATTGAATATTTCAGTTTTTCAGATGGATATCTATTTTTTATTCATATTTTCAGGGGATTTTCTCTTGTTATTGGGCATGTACATGTAATGACTTCAAGTCTAATAGGATTATTGCGTATCACTTTACAGCTTCAAGCCGCAGTATACAATATTTATAGATACCTACTCATTAATTACCTATAAGTACCAACCTACTCTTTTATACCTACCATTTAAATTAGGTCTACTTATCAAATTGTAATTTAATTAACTTCATTCGTCGAGGTCATTGTGCTTACAGAACATAATACCTAATGTTCTGTTTGTACCTGCTCACTTGATAATACTTAAATCCACTATTTCGTTACTATTTACTCACAATTAGGCAAACGTACACGTATAATTAACATATAAATTTTATATTTTAATTGTTTGTAACAAATGTACTTTTCATTCCAGCCTTGGCCGTGTGGTTCTCGGTAAAGAAAAAAAGGCCACCAAGGTCACCTTCATGCTCGTCAGCGTGAGGGTGACCCCGTAGGGTTTCTATTGTTATATAATTATAATGGACAGAGGTCAAAACTAAATGTAAGTGGGAAAATGATTCGCGAAGTTGTGAGGGTAGGTAGGTTGACGGATTAGGTGGGTACTATCTACTTAAACGGTGAAGAAGAGCCTATCATGGGTGTATAGAAAGCTTACATAACATCACGACTGTATTCCCCGAAGGGCAAGGCAGAGGCGTAGGTATAGTACACTCACTTTTCGCCAGTTATGTTTATGTAAGTGATGGTTTCCCAACCTGTGGGACGCGCTCACGCCCCCCCTTTTGGTGTGAAGAGTGACCGATGACTCCTAAACAAACTGTATCGATATTTGTTACTTTTTATTTTCTTGGTAATATTACAAAAGGAGGAAACGCGGACACGTGGTCGTTGGCGTTCATTCTATACTAATGTACAGATTCCTCCTTTTTCTCACTAGTTAATGATACTAGTGCAAATATTTATTACGATATAGCTTATATCTACCACTGCCATGTCCCTTCGTTTTGTTTTTTTCCACCAATATTAATATACTTACTAATAATATAATTAAACTTTAATCTGACTTATAAAGTATTGTTTGCTTGAAGTTAGTGAAAACGGGCATTAATGTTTGTACTTAGTTAATTTTAAACGCCTGTCACAATTTTTCATATACCTACATTACCTACGCACCTATAACAATTAATTACTCATCACCTACTCACAACCTTAACGGCTCAACAATTTTTTGGTAAAGTGGTCGCTAGGTGGTTATCACTCTGCGATGTGCGGTGCTGCGGTTTTTAATTATCTTTAACTGTAGAATCTTGATTTGTACACAATAACCGCAGAAACTTTCAACAGAGATGAGGTGTCAGTGTGTTATACCACACAGTGACACCTTACCAATCACACCAATCTTAAAACACTGTCACATATAGGTATAGCTACAACCTCCATCACGCACACAATCACCCAATCATTATGCATGCGCGCAAGCTTTCATAAAATATGTAACACGAAGGTGTTACATAATCTTACATGTGCATCCTTAAATTACGGAGTGTGTACATAAGTACCTAATCTGTACCTATAGGTAATCAGCTGGAGCTATCGTTCACTGATTATAATACCTATAGCATTATTACATAAACGTCTGTTTTTAATACAGGTCAGTATCAGAACTATTAGAAGTATTATATAATTATAAATCATAACTCAAAAAAAGTTACATCTCAAATAATATACCGTACGGTATAACTAATAATAATGCGGGTTGTATACCTGCATGAGTGTTTTAAGATTTGAGTGTAACTGTTGGGAATCTCTCTCCAAAAAATTAAAATTTATCGCTTTAGAATTATAAATGTTGGAACGCCGACGTCTCTCCTCTCGGAGGTGGGCGCTAATGGCTGCAAGACAGTTTTTTTTAAACTATCGTAGCTGTTAACGAACATTAAAAATTTGTAAACCTGTTTTTAGTTCCAATAAATATTTGATTTGATAGACTGTTCCGTCAAGGAGAAAATTTGTTGTACAGACGCCAGCAGGTCAAGCTATCCCGAACTGTCAAATTTTCCCAATTGAAAATGAACCTTATTTTATTGGAATAAAGTTGAAAATCTATCAAAGAAATTTGACAGATTGGGGTAGCTTGATGTGCTGGCGTCTGTACTAATTATATTATTGCGGTGTAAATGTGGTCGATACAATCAGTAACTACGGGCGCTGCCGTTATACATAAATACAACCTGACACTAATCGCAAATTGCATAGAACATATACATTTTAACAACAAGCAATTACAATGAACGTGTCTCGTTTGACGGAACCACAGAATAAATATGGACAGTAGCGAAACTACGAACAAACGGTCGAAACGACAGAAACGAGGCCTCTCGGTGAATGTCGCAGTGCACTCAGTGGCGGGCAGGCGTGTTGAGACGGGTGCTCGATTTTATTTTTTATTAACTCTTACGCCACGTTCGGATAATTTAAGCTTGTTTTTCTATTATGTATTAATATTGCAGTAATTCTTTATCATAATCATCAATTCACCCGGAAGACAACTACTGCTGGACATAGGTCTCCCCCAATTTGGGGGGCTTGCCATTAAAGAGGTATGAGGAATAGGGTGTAAAGTTCACTCATTCTCTATAGTAAAGGGAGGATCCTCCGACCAGACGGGTGTTGTGTCTGGTGGGCAACTGCCCGACGGTTGATGTCGGGATGTTGTGTATATGTCAGTTTCGTGGTAAACTCTGACTGCGCGATGTAGGATTTCTGTGACGTCCAAACGCGTAGTTGGCATTGTAGATGGCGCCACACCACTTTTTGTGTTTCAAGATATTTGTTCCGAAGTATTTTTCTGTAGTGCCGCTACACCATAATCGCCACGCTTGGCAGGCGGGTTGGCGATCGCAGTATGGTGGTAAAATGCATAGAGAACGCTGCTGCCCATTCTCTAGTAAGTCCCCTAGTCGCCTCTTACGACACCCACGGGAAGAGATAGGAGTAGGGAGTAATTCTTATTATTAAACAATTATAAAGAGTTAGATTACTTTGTTTAAAATACGTGTGCGGTCGACTGGGAGACCACGTCATGAACAAAGTTACTTCTGACGTATGATTTAAACAAAAAGAACGCAGCCACCACCTTGAATTTACATATTGGCCAAAAACGAAAGTCGCATGGGCATAACATGTATAAACTGTTTTTCGCATGACAATTTTTACCACTCAACTCCTACCGCCAACCGCGTCAAAGAACTTCGTTCGAATAAGTAAAACACTATTTAATTTTACAAAAACTAAGAGTGACAACCCTAACGCTCCGATGGAGGGTAGCTAATTATATCATCAAAAAGGCCGTTTCTACACTGTCCATATTAACACTGTGACGGATCACTTCTCCAAACAGTCACATAAATCTTGTAAAACTGCCACGTAGGTATACAACCTCCATCAAAACCGAGCAAATCGGAATAAAAGGGTAACCTACACAAACCTATAATTATTCTCTAATTCGCGTACAATCAGCGTCAAAAATATCAGGACGATCAGACTGTTCAAAATGATCTCAAAAACTAAGAAAATTAAACTTTATCTCAATTGGATAGTCCTTGTCAGAATGACATTTGTCGTGGATTGTCTTCATTCTAAAACATTCTTGTGTGATTGAGTTAATAATTAATTTTCATAGTTTGTTAGGTCATTTTGAACAGTCTGTTCATCCCGATATTATTGACGCTGACTGTACAACGAAAGTAAATACTAAAATTAGTAAGATAACAGATAAGTGCAGGATCTACCATGTTTGACTCTAAATGCAGTGCAATGCATTTTCTACCATTTCTACAAATTCTACATCGAATATGAAGCAATGATTCTATAATGAAATAGATTTGCTGCTTAAGCTAATGCGGGCACAGGTGCTCTTATTTAAGTGTACCTAGTTCCAAGTAAATATAATTAATGACTAGGTGTATTAGTGGGTATTATTGTAGTATTTATTGTGGCTACTATTTTTATGGGCACCATTAATTATATTAACGTTACTACGACTTGTATGTGTATACCTAATATACCTACAACCATAATACTGACGGGTAATTAACTTTTTGCACTTCTGTGTCACAAAATAAAAGTTTGAGATGGCATTCAAAATAATATTAATGGTTAGGTACGGACCCCAGCACATCAAGCTACTCCAATCTGTCAAATTTCTTTGATAGATTTTCAATTTTATTACATAAGCTTAAGGTTCATGACTAATTGGGAAAATTTGACAGTTTGGGGTAGCTTGATGTGCTGGCGTCTGTACATTAGCTTTAAAGGTACGTATGCTAAATATGTGCCCTGCATGGCACGATAAAGGGAAGTCACTGATCAACCGTTTGTAAATCAGCTAAATAGTCAACGACAAAAGTTTATTAGATCACTGGCTAAATACTTAGGTGTCTAATGTTTCAGAAGAGATTTTAAAAGAGGGTTTGCATATTACTTTTACGTATTTATAACAAATTATTGAAGGAGCGAGAATAGTTTAAAGATATTATAGTACACAACATAACTTGCGAAATATGGATGTGTTTTATACCTGTCTTCCATCCACCTCTTTGGGGAATACAGGCGTGATGTTATGTTAATACGTTTATGATAAGGTTTACAAGAATAAATCAATATATTAATAATAGTTCTATGATAATATCAACATTCTGAAACGTTTAGTAACCTTTGTCGCTGACTGTACAAGCAACAGTAAAGCACAAACCTGACTGCAAAGCAAGACTCGCAAATAATTTTTTGTATAATTAATAATTTTATACTTATTGTCAGCTGTGAAGATACCTTAAAGTAAATTAATAAATAAATAAATAATGTTAAGCTAATTTTCAAGGAAGTCTTGAAAAAAGAAAGCTTGCTTGCATTATACGCAGAAGCCACGGGCCACAAGTGCATGCCATTTCATTTGCTAAGATAAGGAATGTACGTCAGATAAATAAGGTTACATAATTATATTTTTTTCTTTGCAATGTCAACACAAAACGTTTTCACAACTTCGTTTCAAAAATAGTTTGAAAGGCCGCATTATGGGGTCAATAAATTAGGTACTAGGCCAAACCTGCGTTTTGCGCGCTATAGTTTAAAGGTATCCTATTTTAATATATTATTAAATAATATTTTTGGACCATGTTAAAAAAAATCTAGTATACCTCGCTCTGGAAATAAAATTAAAGACACATAGAATGTTGGTATTCTTATACAAAAGTAAGGCTTATAATCTAACACACAAAACACGGAAATAAGATCTTTGGTAGGACTAGGGCGTACATCGCGGTCAAGTTTACTAATTAAATATAGTGCTTCAATGTAGGAAATAAAAACAATTTTAATTACATGGGGCTACCATCATAATAATATGTGAAAAACAGCCACAACGTGTACCTACTCCGAACGACTAAGCGAAATTCGAATCGTATATACAGGAAAAGTTTTTATGCAGAACGCAAACTTTAACCTTTGCTGGGGGGTCTAGAATGGTATGCTGAATTCATGGTTAAAGTTTGCGCACTGAATAAAAACTTTTCCTGTATAGGTAGCTAGTATTACCTACCTACCGATATTTGACCACAACGCGTTGTGTTCACCAAGAACAGCTTATAACACAGCGTTTGCCAAAACACAAAAAACAAAGCGTCTGAACGTTAGCTGTCATGATGCAACTACAGGAGGTTGATACGATAAACCTTTGCGACTAAATTCGCGTTGGGCCGATTACCAATACCAACCGTCCAAAATTATCGAGAATCTCCGGCTTTTTGGTCTCCCGTCCACACTTTCGGCATTTATAAGCAGAACCTTGAGTTGAATAAAAAATAAAACCTAAAGACTCTGTTGCGGATGTCAAATTTTTTGACAGGAATTGCTACCCAACTGGCATATATGAATTTGATTAGTCACAAAAGCGCTTTTACATTACAAAATAACAAATGCCACAGCCACAACAGGAATTACCCGCTGTGGATGGTTCTAATGATTTCAACGCGTTGTGGACGTTTTTGCACAATACTTGTTTTCGTTCCGTGTCTAGCTCACACCAATACACTATACTTAGTTGCAAGCAATTAAGTGTAACAATAACTATTTAAAAGACCTACAGACGTAGCCGTATGGCGAATTGACCCACATGTACTTAGAACAGTTTTGCCGTTTTAGTTATTATAATATACCACAATACAATGCTTAAAGGTAACGAAGGCGTGTTTACATGTTGAGATTATTGGTACCAATCTTTACAGTAATTAGAATAGACCTAATATCAACAAATATCATCACAAAAACCTTTGCAAAAGTTCATTATTAATCTTTTATAATTCTTACCTTATTAATATAAATATATTAACCACCAAAACCAAATGGACGCGATGAAATATTGTTCTCTAACTCAAAAGGCAATTTGTATTATAGTTTTACCTACCCTGAGAGGGATTACAGCCATAAATTGTTCCAGCTACATCAGCTACTAGTCCTTATGGTAGTCAATTAGTTTTTTAACAGCAAACCTGTCCATAAGAGAATCCTTCATATGTGGCTTTACTTTAGTAGGCGGAAACTTTGTAAGGCAGAAGTCAGCGATCAAACAAAAAGCTTTGCACAGCAAGGGGCACAGCAGTGCTTGGTGAACCACCGCTGCTACTCTGAACCAGGGCCCATCAAACGGATCTAATATAGCCGGGCAGAGCATGTGATTCAAGTTTACTTGAGCTGGCTGAAAAGGAAAAAAAAGACATTAATTACGACACAAAATCTCACTGTATATTACGGACATAGCCTACTCTATATTACTACTTTGCTGTGCTCGACAGAGTCCATAAATACCATACCTCTGGAGGTAAGTTAATATTGTGGAATGGAGTATTGAAATGTCCGCAAAATGGTAGTAAACAAAGTAGCAACGCATGAATGCTTTAATTTAAAGCAAAAGCTTGTTTTAAGGCTTCTACAAACAGACGCGACGCGACACTAGTAGAACAATTTCCATTAAGTTTTCATAGAAATTGTTTTAAGAGTGTCGCATAGTATTCCTTTGTTTTAGTAATATTAATCTCAGTTATCTATACTATCTATACTAATATTATAAAGAGGTAAAGTTTGTGAGTTTGTGAGTTTGTGAGGTGTGAGGTGGTAGGCGGTAATCTCTGGATCTCCTGAACCCATTTGAAAATTGTTTTACCAATAGAAAGCCACGTTATTTGAGTGTCATAGGCTATATATTAGCCCGAAAAATTAAAAGATTTTTTCGTGGTGGTCGAATTTTGCAAAGTTGGAGAAAAAACGGTCGAACGAAAACGTTTCTTACGAACGCTGCCTTAAGGATGAGAGATATATGATTGCGTTAAAAAGTCATCCACAGAATAATATCTAACTTTCTATAAGTCACAAAAAGTAGTTTTTATATTTAAAAAATCATTTAAATCGTTAGGTCATGTTTATTTGTCATATTATCACCAATTATGAATTCTTATCAAAATAAGTAAATTTATCATGTCAAGTGTTTAAAACCATTTTACTGCATACAGGAAAAGTTTTTATTCAGTGCGCAAACTGTAACCATGAATTCAGCACACAGCAACTGTAACGAAAAATTTCTGCGCTGGGGGGTCTACAATGATATGCTGAATTCATGGTTACAGTTTGCGCACTGGATAAAAACTTTTCCTGTATAATTTGGACGAATGGTTATAGATACTAATACGACATAGGCCGCGACCGTGTTGTAATCTATTGAGTGATATAGAAATGTTTACCGCCCAAGGAATTGGGCACGAGTCAGCAAGTTATTAATAAATGCTGCTATAATAATTTGTATTCAATCTTAATGACAATTTATGTTCTTGCTATTGTTAAAATTTAGATAGGTGCCCAGTTTTTTTTTATATTAGTGGTAGTTTTAATTTTGTAATTTTTTTATACCTAATCTTAATTTTATCTTTTTGCTGTGCCTTACAGAGACCATATTTTTGTACTAGCTTTACGCCCTTTGTAACATCTCTTTTACAATATGGAATGCAATAAATTAATATCTTTAGTGAATCGCTAACAGCTAAATAATAAAAAACCTACAAGGTAAGTAGGATAATTCGAAGCTACTTACATATTGTTAAAAAATATATATATTAAAACATCCTGTGTTTTTATAGCACTAATTGATACAATTAACTAACCAAATTGTTTATAAGTGAATAATCAAAAGAGTCTCTAGTATTTGAATGTATCTATTGTTGGTTTTGAAGATTTCTTTCAGTCATAGGTAGGTAGTAAGTACCTAAAACGTGAACTGTTTAACGTTTATTTGATCAAATTTTTCCCTGTAGGTATCTGTTGAACGGTCAATCGATTTAATCTCCCTTCTGGCCAAAACTCAGGACCCCGGGCGACGACACCACGACCTTGATTCATCACTTCCACCGCTGGCGGTTGCCATTCCCGCCATCCGTAATTCCGTACGCTACTTACGGGTCATTTACACGGCACCATTTTTCCCGCACGGTTAGTGGTCCAAAAGACTTCTCTTATTTTGGCCCTTATTTTAAGACTCGACTGATTTTTAGATGCCTAGGTTAAGACCCTATATGTAGGTAGGTACTTACAGCTCTTTAGCTCTCGAACCTTAGTCGACATTCACACGGACGTAATAAAATTGCGGCAGGATTTTGACGCGCACTAGATTTCAACTCTCGGTGATAAACTGAGTAAGTATTGAGAATTCAACAGAGTGTATCTCAGGGCGACAATAATAAGTACGCGAAAAAATCCTGCGGCGATTTTATTACATCCGTGTGAACGAACGGCATAGGGATGATTTCGACCATACGACTCGTATCGCATCGGATTTACACATGCACGCGATTTACACATGTATGCAAAATTTCAGCTCAATCAGTAACCCGGAAGTGGATCAAATATAATTTGCAAGATTTGATGACAAACATCGGGACAGGTGAAACTAAATAAATAAAAGCTTGTAAAATGGTTGAAGTTGACGTAGTATTGTTGGCTATTGCCAAAGAGAATTAAACGCTATTGCATTCGAAGAAGAAGAAAATAATCATAATTTTCCTTCTAAATTCATGATTGAGTGACGTCTGCAGTGGGTGCACTTTCGAGAATGAGTGGTGCCGACCGGCACGGCTTTCAGCGCACGCGACAACCGCCGAAACGATCCATTCGAACGCGACGACATCCGAACGGAGCCGATCGCGCGTCGCAGCATGCTTTCGGCTACTAATACGAACGCCTGTCGCGAAAGACGTCCGCGGTCAAGCTGCTGTGCGCCACTTGGTAATATAGACTTTAAACACTGTTTACACGATTTGATATCGTTTACAGATTGTAAAATCCGTTCCGATCCGATACGATACGTGCCGTTTGATGGAAATTATACTTTGGATCTGTATTTTAGTTCTATGTTAGGGTTTGGTACCTACCCCACACCAATTCGGAAGTATTAGAAGATCATAAAGATACACGTGGATTACCTACAAGGGATATTTTAAAACAAACGGAACAAAAGAATTTTCGGAATCGATCTACATTTTCTAGAGATACTGCGGAACATACATACAAAATAAAAGAAAAACACTGACGAATTAAGAACCTCTTCCTTTTTGAAGTCGGTTGAAGAAATTCGGATTCATGTTTTTTGAAAGACCAACCTTTCGACGTCTTTTACTACTAGATCAGCTCGAAAAAAGACTACGGAGCTAACATTTTTGAGACAAAACGGATAGTATTTTTTGGCCGTATGCCAGATATCCGTCGGCCGGACATAGCCTGATTAGAGTGACCCCATGGAGATGAGGCACAAACAATCGGGCAGATTCGGGAATCGTTGACGAGTTAAGTGGGCAAATTACATATTGATTGAGTTTGATCCAGTTTTCAGCTGGATTGCTAAATAAGTCCAGGTAGGCCTGATACTGGGTATTTGCAGAATATCAGTGTCATCTCAAGTTCTAACCCTTTCCTGCGGGCGCTTGTCCCGTCGCATCTAGAACTCCTTTACGGTAGGCGATTTTCTATTAAGGGTAGATTCTTATTGTACAGCTAAAAATATACACGCGACTCATTTCAAGTTTACACAGACATTCACATACAAGGTGCACCTATGCTTCTACTTTAGTGATAATATTGGCTGTAGTCATTTGAGTTTATCTGAATTGTTTGAATTAAATTCGTAACCTTATTAAGGTTACTTATAAAATAAATTAACGGCGAAATTATGATTTTGTGTTCAAAATTATTATTGATTCGTAACCTTAAGGTTACTTATAAAATAAATTAACGGCGAAATTATGATTTTGTGTTCAAAATTATTATTGCATTCTAAAGTAGTTGTGTAACCAGTCTTAATTCAGTACAGCAGCAGGAAGTAATTTAATTTTATCTTAATTGTGCCTGCTATCATGTTACCCACCTAACCTTCTCCAAATAACAACCTTTCAAATAAAGTATTGGCTTTAACTTTTCCCTATATAGAGCTACAGGATATGGTTCAGTCAAATCATACAAATTTGGAACTATATATTATGAACATTATCTTGCATATGTGTATTAAAAGCCAAAAATAAATTTAATGGGTTTACTTACGATTGCAATAAGTTGTAATACAATAAAGTGATATATCAAGTTTAGACAATAGCTGAATATTGCCCAATTAAAATCCCAAAAAGGTTCTATGTTGTAGGGACCTAGAAGAAGAAGTTGATAAATTATTATGAAATAGAGAATGTACAATATTAATAAAATTCAACTCACCACCAATCCTCAGAAGGTAATAAGGTATGACAAACATCATTCCATGTTGAATCCAGTAAAGTGCAGCCTCAGCAAATATCTAATATCAAGATACAAATTAAGTAAAAGTGACAACAAAACAAAAAATAAGGCAATGACAAACAGACTCAAGTTATCCCATTAGAGTTCCGTTTTTATTCATTTAGATGTATGGAACCCTAAAAACACAATGAGTAATTGTGTGTATTGCAGATTCTATGTTTGGGTCTATATGGTATGGGTGCGGGACTGCCAGTGTTATTAAAGGCACATGGGCCATTACAATTTCGTCTCTAGGGAGCTCCTGGTTAGCCCAAGTCCATAAGCAGCAGGGACCACAATCCATCACGTGGGCTGCCTGCATTTTGCCCACTCAACATTAGCAAATAGAAGGGCATTTACCTTCCTTGAAGCGGTTTCAGGAAACAGAAATGCTAACAAAGGCCCGTTTAATAAGTTCAAATGAATACGAAATAAAGCTGTAACGGTTTTGCTGGGTGGAGCTGCCAGTAGATATATCTAAAACAGTAATAACATTTTATTGTACAAAAGGCAAACATATCTTCAATGTAAGTTTAATAACTTACATTGAAGATTACATTACATTACATTACACACACACATTACACACACACATTACATTTGATTTATTTGATAATTCAAAGATATTTGATTCTAAACAATTAAATTTAAAGTGAAGATATTAAAAATACTCATGAAATATTTATAATACCTACTACAGAAAATATTTTCACAGTAATAATGAGTTATTTACAGTTTTTTTTTAATGTTTTATACTTTGATTTCTATGAAGATATGATGAAAGAAATGATTATGATTAAATTATGTAAGTAATTTGGCTTGGGAAGTAACTGTTTACAAATACTCACTTGTATCAGTGTTGTTACATGGCAGGGATTTAACAAATATATGACAGTGCGTGAAGCAAATTTAAAACCAATTTCCATGCCCCATAGCAGAGCCAAAAGTATTACTAATAATCTTTTACCCCCTCTATCACTTTTCACATAATTTGAATCTTGAGGTATACTTAATCTTGGAAATGTCTTAATCTGCAACAATTTTCAAAGACATTGTATATTGCAACTAAAATGATAAAATCAACACACTAAGTAAATATTGATTGAGACAAATAAGGCCGCGTACTAATTTAATTACAATAGTTACGAGATGGCTATTGCGACCAGATTTAACAACTTGCAATAAATTAGACCTATTTAACTCCATTTAATATTTAAAACCTAGATACTTACTGAAATATAAACACAAATCGTAACCACGATTATGGTTTCTAATAATTGCCTTTTAGTCGACAAAAAGTAGGCACATTCTGGGCCTACATTTCTGGGGACAGCTTTATTAGCACCACTATATGCCCACTCAAACATTTTATGTCGCGTTAATTGATTTTACTGCTATTAATTTTTCATCGATTAATTTATTATTTTCGGAATTGCCTGTTCGTTCAAATTGTTCAATGTTTCAATTCCCGCTACGCTGACAGCTAGTTTAGCTGCTGCGCGAAAGAGAATGTGTAAGCACTTGATTTTTTTTATACAAAAGCGAACATATAACCCAGCCTTTTTAGCCAATGCTTTGGACGAAACAATCTATAAAGGGACTTTTGACGATCAATCTTCAATCCCTCAATATTTGGTCAAATATTGAGATTTTGCATTACTATATATAAGAGCCATAATTATCTCACCGGCGGCGGGTTATTAGCGTAATACCTTATCAGAAATAGCCGACTTCACTTCTTCGTCATCGGTTAATTTCTTTCCACAAAACTCTTTTTTTAAGTTTGGGAACAAATAATAATGACCAGGGGCCAAATCTGGACTGTAGGGTAGGTGGTTCCCAGTTTCGAAACCACGTTTGTGTAAGGCAGCCATCGCACCATGACTCTTGTAAACCGGTGTCGTTTCATTGCCCCTTCTTTTTTCTTTAATTGCATTTTTTTTTCTAGTAGTGTTCCCCGTGATATTGACACCTTTATCTTTATAATCGATCAACAAAATTCCCTCTGAACACCACCTAAATTAAACCTTGAACTTCTTATAGGGTGCTGCGCCTTTTTTTGTGCCACTGCATCATGCATGGACTCTTGCTTCGACTCTGGTTCATAGAGATGAACCCAAGTTTCATCCCCAGTCATAATTCGGTTCATAAACGCATCCCTGTTCCAGCACACAGATACAAAAACTCGCGAGAACACTCGACGCGCTGCTGTTTTTGAAACGCTGTGAGCATTCTCGGAACCCATCTTGCACTGACCTTAGACGGCAGATGGTCATGGAGAATGCTCAAAACAGTCGTAAACGATACTCCAGTCATCTCTGCGATCGGTTTTTATCTCGGACGAGGATCTTCGAGAAAAACTTTTCCAACTTTTTCAACAATTTTTGAAGATGTTGCCTCAATCGGCCGACTAGAGCGCTGATCGTCTTCAATCGAGCCTTGCTTAAAAAGACTATGCCACTTCGAAATGGATTTTCCAGAGCAAGAGTCCCCATAAGCATATGACATCTCTTCCATAATTATCTGAAGCGTTTTTCCTTGCCTATTATGGAACTTAAATCCAAGAAACCCATTTTAGCGAACTTTAACCTTCAATTAAAAAATATTGCACACATCAGATCGATGGAACCTTTCAAAACTTCATAATAATGGTATCCCTAACGTTCATTAAAAAAAACAGCTTATTAGGAATTTATGCAAGGGTGAATGTCTATTTTCCTTGTTGTCAAATTCGTTATCACTAAATAAAAATAGTAAGGCAATGAGGCGCCGCGCCGCCGCCGCTCGCTCAAGTGCAATTTTAAACATGCAGCTCAAGTTTATTAGGTAATTCGGGGTAACACCAATAAAAGCTTTTGGTGAAGGTAACCACTTCAAAGGCTTAAGATATTGAAAGGGTTAACCCCTTCATGTAGTTACCATAATAAAGGTGTTAACCATTTCGCTGGGTTTCGGGGATGTAACTCGAACAAAAGGTAACACTGCTATATGAGTTACCCCATGTACGGGTTACCCTGTCAAAAAACTGCATCCCTATGGAACCTGCCACCCTCTCCCGATTGGAAGTCTCAGTCTGCCGACTAGGCATGACAGGTCACCAACCTAGCTATCACGCTAGTCTCAGTCTACCTTCCTCCCCAGTCCCACACAGCAGATTTCCAACTGATCGCCAATGACCTCGCCATCCTATTAGGCATGTGAGTCCGTTATTATAGCGGGCGATCTCAACGCCAAACATCCCGCGTGGAACAGTTCCAGAGTTTCGACCAGAGGGACACAATTGTTCAACCTCTGCTCGACTCTGAACTTTGACGTCATCGCCCCGATGACGCCTACCCACTTCTCTCACGATGTGTCTCATAATCCTGACGTACTCGATATTGCCATTCTGCAGAGGATCAACCTACGGTTGAATTCCAAAGAAGCAATAAACGAGCTCACCTCCGACCATCGCCCCGCCGTCATGAATCTGGCCCCCCTGACGGGTCTCCCAGATCCTGACCAACCCCCCCCCCCCCTTCACCAAAGTGGTAACGGACTGGAGGAAAGTAAGCGATTCGCTGAAATCAAACACATCCGCCCACTTAGACTCTATACCCGATCGGTTCGACTCTCTCGCTGACACAACGGCCGCGATCGACTCATTCACGGGTCACGTACAATCAGTCCTGAACGACTGTTCAAGGGAAGTTCAGTTCCAGTGGGGGAAGACCCCTGCTGGAAGATGCCGGACGATTTACGCGAACTGCTGAATGAGAAGAACGTGGCTGTTCGTGCCTACAGCAACTTTCCCTGCGACGCGAACAAATCTCACATGCGCTATTTACAGCGAGCTTTAAAGACGCATGTTGGAGCTACGCGACGCGGGCTGGGATAAGATGCTGAGCGAGCTCGAGCCCACACATCAGGCTTTCTGGCACTTTCAAAGGAAACTCAAGCACCGAGAAGTCTCCTCCATGCCTCCCCTGACCCGCCCCTACGGCACCGTCGCTTTCGAAGACATTGACAAAGCCGGACGGAATCACCAATAAGGTGTTCCAGATGCTGCTCGCCCACCTGATCATGCTCTTGACCACCGTCTTCAATGGTGCCTTGAGCAATAACATCTTTCCCGCAGGCATGGAAGCAAGCCACGGTCATCGGCATCCCTAAGCCGGGCAAGCCCAAGTCCGAGCCCACGAGCTACCGCCCCATCAGTTTACGAGCAGTCTCGTTAAAATCTATGAGAGGCTTATTTATAAGCGTTTCAGAAATTACGCCGAGACGAAAGGCCTCATACTCAACGAGCGGTTCGGGTTCAGAACCCAACACTCTTGTGTGCAATATGTCCACCGCATCGTAGAACATATAAGCGTTGGCTTCCAATGCGGTACGATGACCGGTGCAGTATTTTTCGACATAGCGAAAGCCTTCGACATAGTTTGACACGGCTTGACATACGAGCTGTACAAACTCGGTGTGCCCAATCGTCTCGTGCTCATCTTACGAGACTTTTTGTCGAACCGCACCTTTCGCTATCGCATCGAAGGGGCGCTCTCGTCTCTCCATCCCATTAGTGCAGGCGTCCCTCAGGGTGCCGTGCTGTCCCCACTCATATTTACGCTATTCACAAGCGATATTCCCAAAAGTAGAAAGGCACAGTTAGCACTGTTCGCAGACGACACAGCCATCTACTACTCTGGGATAAGACAGTACGCGATAGACTCTGCTCTCCAAACCGCGGTCAACGTGCTTGCCGCGTGGTTTAGAAAGTGGAGGATTGAAGTAAATCCGGATAAAAGTCTAGCGGTTCTCTTCTCGAAACCGCGGTGCTTTAGACCTGCCCCCTCGTCCCATCTCCTTGTTCGGTAAGCCGATCCCTTGGGAAAAGCGAGCCAAATACCTTTGTGTGCCCATGGATCAGAAACTCTCCTTCGCTGAAGACATAAAGAAGGCGGGCTCACTCAAGGCCTTCGCTCTTGGTAGGTTACACTTTGTTCTGAACGCACGTAGCAAGTTGTCACTTAAGTGCAAGTTGCGGATCTACACAGCGTGCATAAAGCCCATCATGACGTATGCGTGTGCAGTCTTTGCACACGCGACACCCCGATTCATCCATAGGATGCAGACCCTCCAGAACCGATTCCTCCGGCAAGCCACAGGCACCCCATGGTTCGTTCGGAACGAGATCGTCCATCTCGATCTGAAAATCCCCACGGTCAGTCAGTTCATGAAACGCAACTCGAAGCGTTTCTTCAATAAAGCCGAGAAACACCGCATTCCCTTGATTGTGAAGGCCGCACTTATGTCCCCAGTAGGATTAGCATTGTCCGCCGGCCGAGACATGTCCTCTCCGACCCAGACGACCCCATTACTCTCCTCCAAGAAAGCAATAGGGCCACCAGTACAGTACGCACACACACACAACCGTCATTCCGACCTCGCCGCCGAGGTCCTCGCGCCCCGCGAAGATCCCGAGTAACGATTAACGATCAGACCCCCGACCGTCCCTTGCTCGTAGAAGCGCCAGCTCGTGCTGCAACTGAGCCATTAGAGTTAAATTTCCCGAATAATAATAATAATGAAAATATTTTGATCCAGCCTGTGTCCCCACTTGCTGTCCCCCTATCAGTGACGCCCTGAGCCGAGGCCCGTACCCCGCAGGGGGTGCCCTCAGCGTGCAGTCGCTTAGTAGTTTAAATAGTTGTAAGCCCCTAGCTGGAGGCGTTAAGTTTTCTTAATGGCAGCCCCAGGAAAGTCCGGTTAAGCAGTCACGGCCTCTCAAGGTCAACTGCGAGATGCCCTGCAAAAAAAAACTATTGGTTCATTAACCTTTGCGATTTCGCTGGATAAACATGTAAATCGGGAAGAGAACACTGACTATGAAGAAATTGAAATCTCGTGCCGTGATTAAACAATATGATTTAATAATTATACAAAATAAATATACATTATTACCGATATTCTAAACGATAAAGTTCCTGGGACCACTAGCGCCATCTGTCGCTTGTGAAAATAAGTCTATTCTTAAATATTATTTTAAGAAAATCATTACAGAGTTGAAAATCGTTCGTGCGAAAGGTGTCTATGGCGTAAGCAGAGCTGGGCAAAATACATGCTTTGCTTTAATTGAAATACAAATTAAAAAATACAGTATCGCAAGTAATTAAAATACGAAATACAAATTATCTTTAAAAAAATATGTTTGACGTGTAAAAGTGTTTGTACAAACCTACTTACAGAAATAAAATCATTTATCATTTACAGGTCCTGATGAGCACAAACTTGTGGTTAAGTTGTAAGAACACATTTTTTTATATTTGGATAGCGCTCAAGAATTGAAAGCTCTTTGCTTCTATCATTTAGGACAGAAGCTTTATTTATTCCGTGAAAAAACTAAAAACAAACCGTTATGACTTGACATCTTAGCTTGACATTGACAATTTGACGTACTTACATTTTTTTGCGTTTTGTTGGCCAAATTTTAACGTACAGTCATAGCGTACAGTAAACATAACAGGTGCAGTGTTGCCAACTCTAATAGCTTCTTTTCCATCATTACACTCTCGCCTCGCACTCACACTCACGATTGCTAAATGAAGGTTAAATGTATTTTTGTATTAAAATGTATTTTGAAGCCTCAAGTACTTGAAATACTAATTACAAAATACCTCAGCGTCAGGTATTTGAAATACGAATTACATTTTAAGGAAGTAATTCAAATACAAATACCAAATACGTATTTGTATTTCAATTACGTATTTTAATTACAAGTAATTCAAATACTGACCAACCCTGGGCCTGGGCGTAAGGTATATGTTCTTATGGTCAGTAGGAAGGTAGTGGGTTGAAATGAAAAACAACTACCAACAACTTTTTAAGTTATTTTTATTGTGTACGAATTCATAAATTCATTAACATTAATCTATCTACAATATGGCAGTGTTGTATAAAAAACATTTTTACTACTAGGTTCTCTAATTTTTGGCAAATAAGTCATTATGTTTACCTAGTATTACATTTATAATAGGTAAAATAGACGAAATATTTTTGAAGATTTTGTTGCATTTATATTATTACGTGGTATCAATTATTTCAAATCATTTAAGTGTTTAAATAGGTAGGTAATATAAATTCAATAATCTAAACAGGAAACTAAGAAGTAGGTAAGTAATAGCAGTTGCTAAATAGGTAAACGGTAAATCTATAACTTCTAATTAACTTTTATTTATTATTATATACAATTAGGCAAAACTAAATTATCACAAATCGAGTGTATCTGTGCATGAGGGTTTCAACTTTCAAAGTCGGATCGTTGATTTTGGCTACTGAAATACTTATAACACACAATTTTCAGCAACAAAAAAAAAGTAATTAAAAAATATAGATATTAAAATAATAAAATAATATACTACTAGCTGTGCCCGCGATTCTTAAGCTTGAAATTCGTACGACAACGGTGGCATCCATATAAGTCGACGTAGGTCACCTATGTAGGTGACCTACGTCGACTTATGTGGATGCCGACCGACTTATGTGACGCACGTTATAAAATCGCGGCGGGATTTAATCGCGCACTGGACTTTCAACTCTCGGTGTTGAACCGACCATTGAATATCCAACAGACTGCTGCGCGCAGTCAGCCACAGCGCGTCGTTAAAACAGTGTTCGAACTTTGAAGATCGAGTGCGCTAAAAAAATCCGCTGCGTTTTTATTACGTACGTGGGACCGTAGGCTAACGGCCACATGAAAGTGGTAGCACCGGTTTGACTTTACGGTTTCAAAAAAGCTCTATCGGGAAACACTAACTTACTTTCATCAGTAACGTTTCAGTGACGTCATTCGACGGTAAATTGCGGTCCCTATGTTGTGGCCGCCACAGTCTAACCCAAGCTATACGCAGACATAATTTTACCTCAGTACGTTTCAACTAAATCATACCTACACTACGGCGTCAGCGCCGGCACTGTTGAGTTACAAACATTATTTTGAAACTTTCGCACTAACATTAGTAGGTACTTAGGTAATTAATTTTAAAAAAGTTGCTGATTATGTGAATATGTTAGCCCAGACAAGATACACCAATATTCCAATGTAAGTAGGTATTGATGACTTAATGCATTTTTTGCTGTAGACAGGTAAATAACAGAATTAAGGAATTTAAGTAACAATGCAATAACATACTTTGTAAGACGTTATTTTTATAATAATTAAATAAAATACCTTACGTTAAATTGCTTTGGTGTGTTATTGATAAACAGGAACTCAATTACTAAGTGACTTCGTTTAAAAAATGGCAAATAAGAGTCCTAATCCTTTCAGCCTCGTCATACCTTGCCAATAGCTGTATTTTCAAATAGAAAATATAATTTATAATTATATTGATTATTTAGGTAATTATTATTAATTACTAAACAAATCCAGATCAGCGGTGTCGGCTTAGAATAATTTCATTACACTATTTGGTGTTCTTCATGCAAACTGCACATCGAGCCACTCGCTGCAATAGATTTCCTGACTTTAAGGTTTCTCGGATTGGCATAGCAAACTGCTCCTCGTCTCTGATGGTTGTAAGCCAAAAGCTGAGCTTATTGGCAAACTTGTGGCATGTACCGCCCTCGCCGTTACATTCTATGAATGGTACAGTGCGGAAGCTTTCTAAACACGATCCAGGACTCTCCAAAGCCTGTCCTCCACCTTGGCCTCCAGCTCCCGTATGCTATAAAGTAAAGTCATTAACATTAATAGTGGGGAGCTACTTTATGGACTGTAAGTTGTAACTAGATGTTTCATAAAACTGGTGTGTGTGTATGACCAGAAGGGCAATTCTCGTACTTAAAAACGTTCAAAATCTAGTCGCACTCTCATTTCGGCGACAATCAAATATCAAAAACTGGTCAAACATGTATGGAAACTCGATGTATTTTTATCAGATTGAGACTGAGATCAGACTGAACGTCCTTAAAATTAAGAGAATTGCCCCTCAGATGTATGAACGTAAACGAACCAAAGAAGTGTTTAACAAAAACTTGTCAAACATGTATGGAAACTCGATATATTTTTAACAGATTGAGACTGAGATCAGACTGTGAACGTCCTTAAAATGAAGAGAATTGCCCCTCAGGTGTATGAACGTAAACGAACCAAAGAAGTGTTTAAGGATCGTTGCATCGTTTTTGCCATTTTGCAGACTATCATAAAAAGGGTTTGTGCGATCATATGAGTGTGGTAGAGTTATCATGGAGGCTGTATAGGTATGTTATGATGAGGAATAATGAGGAAAATGTAGTGAGGAAAGTTGTGAGGATTGTATCTGATTTCGCGATGAACAGAGCTATATGGAAGTAGAAGGCATGCTGCGCTGACCCAAAATAAATTGTAATAAGGGCAGGAGACTGATGATGTTATGAGTGTGGTGGACTGTCAGGTGAATGGCTATTGACCTATTTTACATACAAACGTTATAAAATAAGCACTTACCATAACAAAACTGTATCCGATCCAAAGTTCAGCCCACCCTCCAGGACACTCCGGTACACTGTTCGATTGACTGTGAACGGCTATGACATTAGCTGGTGCTTCGCAGACCACACATCTTGAGATATACTTGATAATATCATTTCGTTGTACTGGATTCATGGGAGTTTCTTCATTCGTTGATAGCCAGTAACTTCGGTCATTTCGACTCGCATAATTGCAAACTTCATTCAGGTCACAGAAAAGGAATGGCATTGTACTGAATTTTCTTACACACGAGCCAGCATGTCCTAAGTCTTGATTATGTGCTTTTTCGTTTCCGTCTATATACAGTAAAGAATATCCGTCCCAGAGTTTTATTAAACCATCGGGACATTCCTGTACATAGCTTCCTTGACTGTGACGCACAACCAGGATTCCCGTTAAATAGTCCGTTTCGACACATGCAGCTCCAGGTGGTCCAGGTGGTCCTCTTATTCCACCAATACCGATCTCACCCCGATCACCTTGTAGTCCTTGCAGACCTGGCGGTCCAACTGGCCCTGGTGGACCTACTCTACCTTGATAACCACGATCACCTTTCATACCTGGCATTCCGTCTATTCCTGGTGGACAGGGTAGCCCATCCCTACCTGGTATTCCATCTGATCCAGGTGGTCCAGGAGGTCCTCGGTCTCCTTTTGGTCCTAATACAAAAGTGGCAGCTTCACCCTTGTCACCCTTTGCACCTTCATTTCCAACTAGACCAATTCTTCCAGGGAATCCCCGCTCACCTTTTTCGCCCATTCGACCCATAGGGCCAGGTTGCCCATCAAGTCCATCATATCCACGATCTCCTTTGTCACCTTTTTCTCCAGCCATACCTGGTACGCCTGGGCCTCCTTGATCTCCCTTCTGTCCTTCATAGCCGATTCCAGTCGCACCTTTCTCACCCCTGTCACCCTTTTCTCCTTGTAGGCCTGGGGGTCCATGACTACCAGGTCTTCCATCCTGGCCTGGAGGACCAGCTACACCTTCTCGGCCTTGGTCACCCTTTATTCCCTGTGGTCCGACAGTACCTGGTGTTCCAGCCGGTCCAAGCTGACCAGCGAGCCCAGTAAGACCTCGATCTCCCTTTTCCCCAATTAGACCAGGCGGTCCTCGGCTACCGTGTTTACCAGAAATTCCCGGCAATCCCTTTTCGCCAACCATTGTTAATCCTGGTACTCCTGTTGGTCCGGCAGGACCGCGATCACCTGTAATATGTAAAAAAATTGGTAAGTACTTAGGTATATTATTCAGTATATAGGTAAGTATTCATTTTCACATTTGATTTTTTTTGTCGTCTGCGTATCACTGGTCAGTTTTCCAACCACAACTCGAAATTTTCCAGTGTTTTCCAGTTTACTTAATTCAACAGTTTGTTTATTTGTTGTCTCAAGGAAAAAAATATTTTTAAGTTTTAACAAAAATGGATTATTTAAGAAATATCTAACCAATTTAAATAAAACTCAAAGCCGTCACAATATAACATTATTAAAACACAAACACACAAATATTGCAAGTTAAATAAAAACTTGTAAAAAAAAAATTAAGTAGGTAGGTACCTACTTCTAACAGTTCTAACATATACTTAACTTGAATCTGATTCTAGAAATATTATTAATTATTTTAAAAGTTATTAATTGTTATCCTTAACACAAATTTGTTTTTCTTTATTTAATTTGAACTCGTTAGTGATGTGATCGCAAGTGCTAGTGTATGCGATCCTGGTTTCGGTTCTCAGGTCGAAAAAAGTGGTATTGGATTTTGAAATTAGGAATATTCAGTACCTAGCGGGCCTAGCAAATGGCAAAAAGCTCGCTTCGTATTACTCGGCACTGAAATATAACAGGGGAAAAATGAGTGTACTTGAAGTACACCTATGCCTAAACCTTCGAGCAAAAGGTGTGGTGTTATTTTGTGTAATACATAATTAGATTTAACAGTCAAATAAGAACATAGGAAAAACACTGAAATGCGAAATTTACTAACTAAGTAACGAAACTGGCGAATCGATAAACTGACGAGTTAGGGAAAGTGGGCTCTTTCACTCGAACTCAAATATTTTCAAAATATTTATACATAGTAATATTTCTTCAACACACATTTTGCGAGTTGGTAGACAACGAGTAGCGCTTTTATAATCTCATACTCAATTTCGCCAACCTGCATCATACATATCTGGACGCGACATATCCCAGGAATAGAAAGTTACATAGCTAGGTTAGTTAATAATACAAAACGAAAAATTACCTTTTTCTCCCGTAAGACCAATCAATCCTATTTCTCCCTTTAGGCCAATGAAACCACGATCTCCTTTTTGACCTTGTTGACCTTGTAATCCCTCGGGGCCTCTATCACCTTTTACTCCTTTCACTCCAGCTACACCCGGCAAACCGATTTCTCCCTTTTCTCCTTTTTCATTAATTGATACTCCAGGAAGACCTCGATCTCCTTTGTCACCTCTAAACCCTGGCGCACCTTGGGGTCCTTCAGGACCGGTCGGACCTGTTGCACCCGGCATTCCATCATATCCATCTCTTCCTGAGAAACCTATATCACCTTTATCGCCTTTTTGACCCTCTGGCCCGGGCAAACCAACATCTCCCGGCATACCAGTAGGACCGTTCATTCCAGGCATCCCAGGTTGGCCGGGTTCACCTGACAAACCCATCGACCCTTTGTCTCCCTTAATTCCTCGGAAACCTTGGTCTCCCTTTTCTCCGTCTTGGCCCGGCAGTCCATTTATTCCAGGCATACCAAGATCACCTTTTTCTCCTCGAACCCCAGGAATTCCATAGCCAGGGATACCTGATTCACCTCTGTCTCCTTTTTCTCCTGATGCACCCGGCCTACCATCGAACCCTCGCTGGCCTGGAACACCTGCGTCACCCTTGTCTCCTTTATCTGATGCTGAACCAGGTTCACCTTTCAGTCCAGCTAACCCAGCAGAACCTCTGTCTCCCTTTTCACCAGGTAATCCCATTTTCCCAGGTATTCCCGGTTGTCCAGGATAACCTTGATCGCCTTTTACGCCATCTCTACCAGCAGGTCCGGGAAGACCACTCGTACCAGGTGCACCAGGTTGTCCAGCGAAGCCACGGTCTCCTTTGTCTCCTTTTTCTCCCGGTGCACCTGCGATGCCTTGCGGGCCATTCTTACCCGAATATCCTCGATTACCGGGGAATCCTTTCTGACCAGGCACACCTTGAATGCCTGGTTCTCCCTTACTTCCAGGTAACCCTATAAAACCTTGCTTTCCAACGGGTCCAGGATATCCCTGTTGACCTTTAGGCCCATCTTTTCCGGGAGCACCCGGTCTTCCTGACACACCGGGTGGTCCAATGGGGCCAGGATCACCCTTTTGACCTGGGGCACCCGGATAACCTGCTCGACCTAAGCCGCCCTGATCTCCTTTTTCTCCAGGTACCCCAACAGCTCCAGGAAGTCCTTCAGGACCTGGCGTTCCAGGAGTTCCTCTGCTTCCTTTTTCACCCCTACCTCCAGGTAAACCAGAAGGACCAGGTGGGCCAGGCATGGATATACCAAGTTCACCTTTAACACCTTTTATGCCAGGTGTGCCTGGATATCCCCTAGGTCCCAATTCTCCAGGAGTTCCTGGGAACCCAATTGAACCCATTTCACCAGTGTCCCCTCTCTCTCCGGGGATACCTCGAGGACCGACTGGCCCTTGTTTTCCAGGTAAACCCGTATCACCCTTTGCTCCTGGACGCCCTGAATAGCCTCTCTCTCCTTTCTGACCTCGTTCGCCTGTGAAAAAGTGGACAGAATATAGTTTCAACCGTTCTTTACCACTACTAAAGGACTCTGAAAGAGCAACAACTAAATTATCTCATTTTTATTTTAAACAGGAGTAGAAAAAGGTATTATTTTTATTACTAAACGTCGTCGCATAAATCAGAATCCAACGCCATTAATCACAATCATAAGTTTAGATAAATCATTTACTGGAGTAATCAATTTAGCTAGTTCTATCTCACAATAAAAGTTAAATAACACTTAGTGCTCATATACACGAGCGGAACGCGTTATCGGCGGCAGTAGAATTGTAGCCTTCGACATCGGTGGCGGCGGCGCCGACTGCCGTCATTAACGTGCCGTAGTGTATTGGATATTGAATGCAAACCGGGTTAACCGGAAACAGAAAAACCGGTGTTTCGGCATTTTTCAAATCATTAAAAAACCCGGGCTTTATTTGCAATTTTCCGGTTTTTCGAGTTTCATTTTTATATTTTCAATTGGCAACACCGCTACTCCACGTATCAGTCATAATGTAGCATTTGATGTCAGCTATTTTATTTTCCCAAACGTTGCCAATGGTTGATAATGCAAAGACGTGTTGTTTATCGTAGTATTGGTAATTTGGTAACATTTAAATATTTTCAATAGTTTTGCATGCATTGAAACTATCAAAGGGTTGTACTACGCCTATTTTTTTTTTGCATTAAATTTAGAAACTGAAAAAATGGTGTTATAGGAAATGGCATTCCACGAGAACGGCGGTGGATGTGGCAGTTTTTTAACAAAAGCATACAAAGCACTCATCATGATCAAGCCAGCAAGTATCGAATCAGAACGAGCATTTTCGACAGCTGGTTATTTTTGCAGGAAAAAATGGTCTCGTCTTAATGATTCTTTGCTTTTCTTAAGATCTAATTTTCGTACCAAAAACGTGTAAGCAAATTGTTTTAAAGAAAATCTGTTGATTTTTTAACCTATGTCTAAGAGATGACTTTTTATTTCACTTGATTTTTTTAATGATAATTTTTGGTTTTTTATTAGAACTAATTATAATTAACCTGATTGCTATTATTATTGATCTCTTTTAAGAGACTTATTTCTACGTTATATTATGTTATTAAAGGTTTAAGCTATGAAAAACATTGAGTAGCTCAACTATTGTCGGAGGCTTTTGAAACTGTTATGAGTTCCTTTTAAAAGTTTGAGTTTATTAAGAAAGAGAGATTTTCAGCGTTATAAAATGTTGGTTTTGTGTTTTATAATACTTTCTCTTTATGCGGGATATATTATAATTACTTAATTATGTTTAGTTGATCTTTTTAATACTGATGATTAATATTATACCTACATAGCATAAGCACCATAAGCAAATAAACCTTTTACTTACTGCATGTCGACGAACAAAAAAAAACTTATTTTCAAACCGGTTTCACCGAAAACCGGGTTGTTTTATTAAAAAAAAACCCGAGAACCAAACCGGGTATTTAATCTTGGTCGGTTTTGCATTCCCTAGTATTGGAGCACCGTACTAAAATACGCGTGTGTCGACGGCTACAGTTGCGTTTGCCGGTTGCCTCTGCCATTGACGCGTGTCGCTCGGTATAAGCACTTAGTCGTATTTTTGTGAGTTGTTGTGCACTTACAAGGCCACTGTAGGAGGAGGAACGTCATCATACGAAGAAAAGAACCAAGGAATATTGACATATGAAGTACGGATTCCTAATAACTACAAAAACTATTTTTTTTTTTTTGTTTCACGAACTGTGTCCAAATAAACGGTATTCTTTCTTTCTTTTTTATTTTCTTTCAAAAGTAACAAACAAGCAAGAATGAAAAAATTATAAAAAAATAATGAAAGTATACCTGGAGTTCCTTGAGTACCGGGTGATCCTGGTGCTCCTCGGTCCCCTTTTGTTAGTTCGGCCAGATTTGCTGGGCACTGGCCAGCTTCACCTTTTTTACCAAAACTGCCAGGGAATCCTTTGTCTCCTTTTAGTCCTGAACTTCCTGGTGATCCTTTTTCTCCTTTGATTGAGAGTCCATCTCTGCCAGGAGTACCTGGATTTCCATCTGAACCGGAAGTACCATCGTTACCAGGGGGGCCCGATAAACCATGATCTCCTTTTTGTCCTGGCATGCCAACTTGTCCTTGGTTTCCTTTTAATCCTAAGCTTCCTTTTTCACCCTTTGGGCCATTATAGCCTGTGGGCCCTCGATCACCCTTTGGTCCAGCTTCACCCTTTTTAAGGTTCTCAGGTTTTACTATTGCATTTTCTCCCCTTTCACCAGGAGGTCCAATCGGTCCGTCGTCACCACGTTCACCCTATTAATAAAACAGGAAAATTCAAAATATTTTATATTTCAAATAAACCTACATGGGCACCTTCTTCATCATCATCTGCCTAGCCTTTCTCAACTATATTTGGGTCGGTTTCCAGTCTAACCGTTGCAGGTGAATACCAGCATATTACATGGAGCGACTGCCTATATTCTGACCTCCACAACCCAGTTACTGGGTAATACGATACCCCTTGGTAAGACTGGTTGTCAGACTTTCGGGATTCTGACGACCCGTAACGACTGTCAAAGATCCACAAATCCAGCCAGGACCAACGGCTTAGCGTGTTTTCCGAGGCATGGAGGGGTATGTTAAGATGGTTACCCATCCACGAACCAACCACGGCGTCAAAAGCTAGGTTCCAATTGTTCGTTTCTCAAGGAGAAGAATTGACAAGAAACTTCTCGGTAAGCCTTTTAAAATATTGTTTCTTACAACGTATTCGAATTAAACTAGTAATAGGTATGGAAGGCCTCTCAACAAGAACTAGGTACTCATCAAAGTAGAAAATGAGTAGCAGTAGAATGTATTCATAAAAATAATAAATAGAAAGCAATAAAAAAGAACATACCGTGACTCCTCGATCACCATGTTGCCCGTCTTTGCCGTCGGTTCCGCTCTCGCCTTGTTGACCTTTAGACCCAGGATGCCCCTTTTCTCCAACAGAACCACGATAGCCGTCTGCACCGCGTTCTCCTTTCTGTCCTGGACCTCCAGGTCTACAGTCATTGCATCGTCCACCTATGTCTCCTTTAGCACCTGGATTACCTGGTGTGCCATCATAACCTGGACTGCCTTTTTGACCCTTCTCTCCTGGATGTCCAATCTCACCTGGACTACCGGCAGTTCCTAAACTGGAGTTACCAGGGATTCCTCGCAATCCAAAGTAACCCTTGTCACCTTTTTGACCTTTTGAACCATTAAGTCCATTAAGTCCGCTTTCACCTTTACGACCCTAAAATGTGAAAAGCAATAGAATGTAATAATACAAAAAAGACCGTTAATCTAGATTAAAGCAAAGGCTAATTTTAGCCCGGTCGTACCTACGTTCCCCTGGGGTAAGTTTATCGAACATTTTTGTCTTGCAATAAATTATACGGAATGGTTTACTCAGTAAATAAGATAATATACCGGAATTATTTTAAACATAATAAGTAGGTACTTTATATTTTTTTAAAGGCAAAATCATTCATTGTATAATGTTGAAAATTAAAGTTTCAGAATCCCTGTTACATATTTCTAAAAAACACAAAAATAACTTACAGGTATTGAGAGACCATCTTCACCCTTAGGACCTCTTATCCCTGTTGGGCCTTGAGGCCCATCGAAACCGCGGGGTCCAAGATCACCTTGCGTTCCATCTCGTCCTGGTTCTCCCTTTTCACCTTTGAGACCGGCTCTTCCTTCAATACCAGGAGCACCGTGCTCACCTTGGCCTCCTGGAGGTCCTGTTGGTCCCATATCGCCCTTGTCTCCTGGCATGCCGTCGGTTCCCTTGGGTCCAGGTCGACCCTGATAGCCTCTTTGACCTGGTGGTCCTGGTGGTCCACGCGACCCAGTGCGTCCACCAGCTGGACCAGGAACTCCCTTAAGTCCTCTGGACCCCGGTTGTCCATCACGGCCAGGTTCTCCTTTAACTCCAGGTATTCCAGCGACTCCATGTAATCCATCATTTCCTCTATCACCTTTCAGACCCCTGGGTCCAGAACTACCAAACGGTCCGTCACGACCCTAAAAATATAACGTGTTATATTCTTTATTTTGTATGTACCTATACAAGCATATCTGAGACATAAACTCGTCAAAATGAAAATATGTCAAAAATTTCATGAGAACGATTTTTATTATAATATTTACTTGCAAGGTGTTTTATTAAGTGTACCTAATTACCTATAGAAATTTGCCTTGCAAAAAAGATGCATTATAAAATTAACTTACTCTTTCACCGGGATTGCCTATAATTCCCTTTTCGCCTTTGATACCCGTTTGTCCGGGACGTCCTGCTTCACCTGTTAGTCCAGTGTCACCTTTATCTCCCATTGGTCCAGGTTCTCCTTTATCACCCTTATGACCCATATCACCTTGTATTCCTTTTATAGCTCCCTTAGGTCCTTTGAAAGGGAAAGGAATAGGAGGACCACTCGGACCTTTGTCACCACGATCACCTCGGTCACCTTTATCTCCTTGAACAGCTGATCCTTTAGAACCTTTGTCACCCTTGTAACCTTTTGAACCAGTTGGACCCTTTAAGCAAAGAAAGGAAAAACAATCAATGTCCATAGTTTTTTTTTATACCAGGCCACTCAGAAAGTATTGCGAAAAAAAGTTTTTATGTAAGTACGAGGGACTGGCCAGTTATAATCTATTTTGAAAATATGATTATTTGTAAGTAAAAATTAAGTTCTTTCAAAGTTTAAAGATGGATCTGTGCCGGGAACATTTTCGCGCTATGATTTTTTACGATTTCAAGCAAGGAACATATACAGGTTGAAATTGAAAACATGCGACAAACCGAAATGGGAGATTGTACTCATCATTATGAACAACTTTTACTGAGGGACCAAAGATGCAATCGCAAAAAAAAACAGCTGTTCCCTACATTTTGACGAGTTATGCGAACATAAATGTAGGGAACAGATGTTTTTTTTTTCGCGATTGCATCATTGGTCCCTTAGTAAAAGTTGTTCATAATGATGAGTACAATCTCCCATTTCGGTTTGTCGCATGTTTTCAATTTCAACCTGTATACCACAAGCGGATTTCAAGTGTCGCCTGAAACCGAACGAATCGAACGATAGACTTCAAATGGCATTCATGGATGAAGGCCCTTCTAAGGCAACCGTGTATCGTAGGTATAACGAATTCAAGCGCGGTCGACTAACTTTGGGGAATGAAGAAAGAAGTGGTCGCCTTTTGACGGCTGTCACGGAAGAAAACGTGCTAGCAGTGAAAAATTTAATCGAAGACAATAGGCGAGCTACGTATCAAGAGATTTTGCATAAAATGCAGGTTGGATCGGGAAGCCTTCACGAAATTCTACACGTGCATGTTCGCGCGAGGAGGATACTTTCACGCTGGGTGCCGCACAACCTTACTGATGCTCAGAAGCAGGCTCGGGTGGAATGGTGCCGTGATATGATAAACAAATTTGAAGCTGGTTCGTCTCGGCGTGTTTACGACATCATTATAGGTGATGAATCTTGGATTTATCAATACGATCCAGAAACGAAGCGCCAGTCGACAGTTTGGGGGTTTCGAAACGAATCAAAGCCTACCAAATTGAAGCGATCTAGAAGCGAGGGGAAGATTTTGATCGCGAGCTTTTTCAATTTGACTGGCTACTTGGTGTCAATTCCTTCACGGAACCAAAGAAGCATCAACGCTGAATGGTATACAAGCAAATGCTTGGCAGAAGTTTTATCTGTTCTGAGCAACAAGCGACCAAACACAGGGCACCGCGTTCAAAACGAGGGACTGGAAAAAGTGTTTCGAAAACTGGTTCAGACGCATGAACGTTTGTATAGAGGCTAGTGGAGAGTACTTTGAAAAGATTTAATAAAAAAATATTTAAGTACCTATAGAACAGATTTTTTTTTCGCAAAACTTTCTGAGTGTCCCTTAAATACAAAATATACTCCGTGCTTGTTAATAAATTACAGTTACAATAAACAACAAAACAGTCTAACTGGAAGATTTTGTAAAAGAGTTTTCTAAAATAAACATCTGATTTTTTTTTAAACATGTTACAGGGAGAATCGGATTTCTCTGCTTTAAATATCAACATTGCATAAGTATCTACGTAATCATATACGTAAGTAGTATTTAGGTACAATAAAGCAAACTGGTAGATACACAACCACACATCTTACTTAATAGGTCGGTCTAATATGTAGGAATAAACGTGTTTCGAGATCATTTTCTAACCTTTTTTTAACGATTATTTGAGTGTTAAAAACGTAAACTTACCACAGGTCCGGAGTTGCCTTTGTTTCCTGGTAGACCTTGATTACCTTTTGGTCCAGTAAGACCTTGGGTGCTTGAACCTTCTTCACCTATTTCACCCTTTTGGCCTTTTTGATTTCTTCCCGTGTAAGCTGCCTCTCCTTTGTCTCCTCTATCTCCTTTGGAACCAGGAAAACCGCGAGGTCCTTGTATTCCTTGAGGTCCAGTCACTCCAGGTTCACCCTTTAAAATATAATAGGAAAGGTTATCAACTTGTACAATATTCTTACAATATAGTTGCTTTATCTGTATGTAACTATACTCCATTTACAATAGCATTAGACAGAAGTTAAAAAAGGTTCTTTTTAATGTACACTTCGTAACAAAATTACATTAAACGTGTTGCAGTTACGATATTAATCGCAACTTAAACTTTAATTTTTTTGGCATTAGCCAAAAAAATTAAAGTTTCAATGCTAAAAACCTAAAAGAAGCAGGAGTCAACAACATCGAGTTACTAAATTAGCTGATGACGACGAAGTTTTGCCAACGTATTGTGGGTCGTAAGTTGTTATTTAAAACAAAGAACTGTAAAAAAAAACCTTAAAATCTTAATTAGATTTAAATCATCATGTGATTGTTTGTTTCATTCATTCGTTTTGTTGTAGGTTTGTAATGTGTGATGAAGATGTTATTATACATAGAACATTATCCTTACTAATATTATAAACGCGAAAGTTTGTAAGTATGGATGGATAGATGGATGGATGGATGGATGGATGTTTGTAACTCTTTCAAGCAAAAACGGCTGAACGAATCTGTATGAAATTTGGCACATAGATAGATAACATAATAACATAACATAACCTAGGATAGCACATAGGATACTTTTTATCCCGGTAATACGTACCCGCGGGATAATTTCCGACCTAGATCCTTAGAGTTCTATCGAAAAGGCGTAAATGAACTTCCGTTTAGATGGCAGCAATGTATAGATAATGAGGGTAATCCTTACTAATATTATAAACGCGAAAGTTTGTGAGTATGGATGGATGGATGGATGGATGTTGTAACTCTTTTGTCACAAAAACGGCTGAGCAGATTTGGATGAAATTTGGCACAATGATTATAACCTAGATTAACACATAGGATACTTTTTACCCCGGTAGTACGTTCCCGCGGGATAATTTCCGACCTCCACGCGGTCGAAGCCGCGGGCGGAATCTAGTTTAAAATAAAAATTACTTTTACTTCGTTTATCTCAGTATTTACTAGTGTCATAATTATCAACCTAAAAAGTTGGAACTTAACTTTGAAATAAAATGTTTTGCACTCCTGCTTCTACGAGCCTCTTTTTTCTAAAGCTATAATAAATGGGGTATAGTAAACTGTTTACAGTTTCATCTGCAGAAACTATTAACAGATTAATACGAATGAAAATAATAAAAGCACTAAGTAAATAGATTGTCGACGAGAAAGCGACACAAGTTTATAGCGACACAAGTTTAGTTTTATTCACCAAAACTTGTAAAGCAGAGGGTACTTACGTCTGTTCCGTTACAACCATCTCTGCCGGGAATACCAGGTAAGCCTGGCTCACCTTGAGGACCAGATGGACCATTTCTTCCAACGAAACCTCGTTCACCGGGTTTTCCTCTGTCCCCTTTTGGTCCTCGTAGCCCCGAATCTCCCATCTGTCCCTTTTGTCCTTTTGTGCCTTGTGGGCCTTCAGGCCCTTCATGGCCAGGAAAACCCGGACTTCCTGGAGGTCCTGGTGTCCCTGGGAAGCCCTGAAAAAATATTGTTTTGAGCAAATAAGGGAAAAATTCGCAAGTATTATTTACAGTTATTCATAAAGTGTTCATTATCGGTATTTACCCTATTTCCTTTTTCCGCAAAGCATTTTGGTACGCAACATCCTGGCGCTGTACAGTTGCGGTCAATAGGTGCTACCCGTTGCCTGGTCACAGGATCGTACACCGCGAAGTTGAGGCCTCTGCTGTTTGGTGGCGGAAGCGGCGGGATGTCTTGCCGGTTATATAATCCCTGTGTGGGGGGAGGACGCTGGGGTGGGTATGGACTTTCATGTTGCCTGTTGTCTGTGGGCCATTCCACAGCATTATTCCATTCATCGTATCCTGTATTATATTGCTGCAAAAGTGCAAAAAAAGGTACAGATAAACATATATAAATAGTACCTAATAGTTAAGTAAATTTGTAATTTTCCCTTAGAAAAATAGCGAAACAATAAAGAATAGAGAACAATTACGGAGTCTGGGAAAAAAACAACAGAATCTTTAGTTTTTGACTTTATTTTTCAGCACCCTAATTGCGTAACACGCGATTGATCATAATCGGTTTCATTTTGACAGTTCAACAATATTCATTGCGTTATTTACGTTGTTGAGCAGACACATTTTTGGAACATATGAAGCAATGGTTTAGCCATCTGTATCAAAACGAACTATGATGAATCGTGAGTTACGCAATTAGGGTGCAGGTTTGGGAAGGCAAAAAATAAGTAAGTAGGTGTTTTCTCCGATAGCGGTGTATGCACATGTCGCCTGTTATGTGAGGAGTGCCTTGTCATAGGGGCGAGCTATTGCCGTTAGCCGGGCACAAAATTATGGCCTCCGTGCTGCTACTGAGACTTTTTAATAGAAAAACCCAAAAATACTTTTCCCGACCAGCACCCTAATTGCGTAATTCACAATGAATCATAATCTGTTTCGTTTTGGAACAGACTGCTAAACCGTTGCTTCATATGTTCGAAAAATGTGTCTGCTCAACAACGTAAATAACGCAATGAATATTGTTGAAACGTCAAAATGAAACCGGTTATGATCAATCGCGTGTTACGCAATTAGGGTGCTGATTTAAAACTTGGGCAAATCCCTCAAAAACTTTTTGTTTTAAGTACCTAATCTGTTTACTACTGTTGGATATACAACTTTCCTGTGAAGTTTCGCAAATCAACTCGAATTAATAAACAGAATTGAAATTCAATTTTACGATTTTAAAAACCCGGACTGCCATAGCAACTTGTTTTTATTAAATACATACATTACATAAGTATATATCTTGGACTTTGACTTAAACCTGATACACTATCTATCGTCGTGTCAGCTTTTCAGCAGTAAGTTGATAGGTACCTACGTATTTACACAAATGCGATGCGAATAATTGCACCACAGTGAAATCATTCATACAAAATTGTCAAACTTTCTACAATTTTAAAAATAGGAATCTCTCACATGTATATTGTCATAAATTAAAAAAAAAACACTAATATGTTGAGAGCATCACCTATGACCTAATATCAGCATTTCAGTGTATAATTATTTTATTTCATTTACGACTGTAACAATAAATTAGTAGCAAGGTACGGTAAATGATATACTGTCACAACACTTGATAAACTTTTCGGGTCTATTACATTTCCTATTGTATGCCGCGGTCCCAGTCTTACACCTCACTCCCAGCCTGACGTGGCCTGCAAAGGCAGGCTGGCACCACCAGGGGATCGTGGAAAGCGCACAAGTTCCTATGATCCCCGGTCCAAGTGTGGGAAGGGAAACACATGGGTGGTTTTTAGTCAGTAAGAATCTGACAGACATGGGTAGACGACACCCATGAGGATTTTCCACACCGGAACAAAAAACAAAAGGTACTCCGGCCAAACAGGTTAGTGTAGATTGGAACTAAGACTTTACGCGCGAGCCCAATTGGTTGCAGTAACTAAGCTAGGGCACCCCAACCAAATAAGTACCAAAAAGGGTGAGGTTTGTTTAGAACAGTGGACAACCGCGCGTGACCCGAACGAACACAGCGAGCCAGGGGGCCTACTCCCTAAGCACGAAGTCCGTCCTTTCGGTCGAAGTAACGGGCGTTTCCAACTCCGTATCATTTATCTACGGACAAAAGATTAGTTTGGAGCCCGGACTAAACACGATTTGACAGCTGTCCTTACTCGTGATATGTTTTTGCCTGTCCAAAAAAGTTAGTTAATTGGCTGTAGGATTCACTAAGAAGTTTCGAACTACTTTCGGACGACCCCGTATTTTCGTTGACGGAGTTAGAGAGTAGGCCCCCAGGCCAGCAGCCAGCGGCTGGCGGGCGCTCTTTCAAGTTGGAGGCAGTTACTGGCTATTTGCTATATTTTTTTGTCGCTACAGTCTAGTCTATTCTACTTTACGATATCACACGGTGACGCGACGTGATTATTTCACTTGTTTGAAACGGGAATTCCAATTTTCCTCTACTTTAAGGAAGTCTCTACTTATACCTATCTTGATACATACAAATTTATGTTTTAGGTGGTTTATGCCTAGAGTTGGAAAAATAAAAAAGGCTTAAAATAAAAGGCTTTGTCCTGATTGACTGACCCTTGCCCACCTCAAGCCACTTTGACAAGAAATATGAATTTTGGACAGGGGGTCGATTTTATATTGTAAAAATAGTTACCTACCTACCTACTTATCCACTAAGAGAGGATTTTACGTAAGTTTACTTTTAGAGCGAGTTGAGGTAGCATAAAAAAAAAACACGCTTTTAGCCACTGTGATTGTGATTGAATAAGGCACAAATAGTTTTATGTTACCTAACCATGTAGCATAACCCCCCCAGTGGGTTCCCGCATTGTCGTTGCGGGGGGGCACAGTAGCCGTGGTCCGCTCCCACGGTGAAGCGAAGAGGAACCCCCAGGTGGGGCCGCTCGTCAGGGCTTTTGTCTCCAAGCCGACGACGTAGCGGCCAATGGGTAGGTTGCGGTGGGGTGCACCGCAACTGAGGCGGGCCGCGATATCGAATGGAAGGCATCGCAGCTGATGGTTACAGGCTGCGGCGGAGGAGGAGTGCCGGTACTTCTGAGTAGCGCTCTTCCCTTCCGTGGCCTGGACGGGGCCGCCACCGTTTGATGGCGGATGCGGTGGGGCCGCAGGGGAAGAGGAGTGTCGGTATAGCGTTGGCCGCTCTCCCTATCCCCTGCGGCCGAAAATTGGTAGGCGGCGGGGCCACTACGCTGACCCGTCGCAGGGGGACCAAGGGTTCCAGACACGGCTTCGTCTGGGGCCCTTATATTACTTGGTTCCTGGGGTAGTCACGGCGTGCCATGTGTCCTGGTGCGCCAAACTGGTGGGGTCCACAAGGGCCGATGCCTGCCAGGGGTGCGGGTTGTTCGAAAGAGATACCGTCGCCCCTGGCACACAGGCAGCTGAGGGAAACACGGGTGGGTTTTAGTCAGTAAAAGTCTGACACGCCCTCCTGCTCCACCCAGAGCGGGAGAAGTTATTTGATGATTTCCCATCCTCAAAAAAAAAAAAACCATGTAGCATAATCAGCTTATAATGTTGCCCCTGCTGTGGCCATAATCCACCACTTAAGCCCAGAGTGAATTGGCTGAATTTCTTCGAATTTTAGGTTCTGGGAAATGCCGGTTTCCTCACGATGTTTTCCTACACCGTTTTGAGAGCAGTGGTGATGAAGTAGTTTACACAAAGTAAGATGTCTGCTTGGGTTCGGATCCACGATCCCTACAACATGTACTAAGTCGCGGCCATTACCAATGGGCTATCGGATCACTGCTCTCTATCTACCTATCTTTAAACTTGTATGTTAGTCAGGCAAATATTAAATTGTTACGCAAATTGACTACCAACTTAAACTGTCCATATTTTCAATTTTCACAAAATAAATGCTGCAGGAAATGGCAATAACAGGGCAAATTGATTTACCTGATGGGTGGTGTACCAAATTGCTATCAATTTGCTTAGCAATTTATTTTCCTGACTGTACCTTACTATTTACCAAGTAGTTATTTAAAATTATCAGTGACTTGAGAGATGGAGGGATACCACTGTCTGCCAAATAAGTAACAAAGTGCGGAGAAACTACGATGAACTTTATAATGTACGTTAAATACATCTTAAAATTGAAAACACATTATTCAATATTGTTTTAATGTAACCGAATGTAATGAATGGCCGATATCACGTTTTTGAAAAGTCATTATATGCACTAAAAATCATTTAACGGTCGACCGCGTAGAGTTAAAATTTGTTGCATTAAGTATGAGGTCAAAATAATTATTTGCAAGATTCCTACATAAATCACACATTTTTTTTTTTTTTACCAGTAATGGTGTAAACGGAATTACGAAAACAATGAATTGATTTTTATCCCTATAACTTTGAAAATTATGGATTCCATACAAACTTTGAACAGTTCCATAAAGTTTACGAGTTGTAGGTCGTAGGTTCAAACCCAGACAGGCGCATCACAACTGCTCTCAAAACGTTGAAGGAAAATGTTGAGGAAAAAATATTGCCTAAAATCCAAAAATCCGAAGACATGTGACATGTACCAATCTGCACTGGGCCCGCGTGGTGGATTACGGCCCACAGAAGTCACAGAATAGAGGCTGGTGTCGCAGCAGAACGTATATAATACACTGAATATGATTATTCAAACTTTGTACTCATATTTAACGCCCTCAGGGATATTACTGCCAAAATCCTTACCGTATGAAGAACTAACAAATTTTCAGGTCAGTCGAGAAAGTTGAGTAGTATTTCGTTTTCGTTTTTACCAACGAAATAAAAGAGAAGATTCCGGGGGCGATAAATCAATCTATCTAGGTTTCATTTTTAGAAAACGTCAAACCAAAAAAAAAACCGAGCCAGGCTCGGTAACAGATATTTTTACTTTAAGTTAGATACTTAGTTAACGTTTAAAAACGATTAAGTAAATTTTTACCTACCATACAACCTTTTTTACGGTTGCGCAGAAATGATTTAATGACGTTCAAATTTAGAGTAGGTATTGACTAGGTCAATATTTTCGAAAATATAAAAATTTCCTAAAACTACAAAACTTATTAAGTTCTGGATTAGGTCCGCTCTACATTTTACAAAAGCAAAGTGTGTCATATATGTAACTGTAGGAAACAGTAGGTTTGCGCAATACCGACGCACTGCATCCGAACGATGATAAACTTTGTCGGTCTTCCATTTATTATGTTATAAATATTGTTGCAATAAGTAAATAACTTATGCTAAGAAGCCGAACAGTCACTAAGATTGGGTATAGTATATATATTTGACTAAACCCGCCTTTGTTGTAAAGTAATACCAAATTAACTTCTTTAGACTTCGCAAATGTTCGATAGCGTTAGCATTTTGGAGAAATTGCAAAAGGACGAGTTGAAGCGGACAGGCGGGTCAACCCGCCCGCCGCCGCGCGCCCTCCCTACTTCACCGTCTCGCACCAGTCCCAAATTCCACTCAAGTTTTTCTGAACATATTAATTTTAATCACTGAGAAATAATACTAAGGGGCAGTGAAAATATAAATTTTAATTGTATGTACTTACTTGTGTTTTCACACCTAGAAGCGGTGCTAACGCAGCTATCAACCTATTTAGTAAGATAAAAGTGAGTTCAAGAAAGTTATGATCATTACAAAACATATAATTATTGATTTTAAAATAGATGTTTCAAATCTAATGCGCAATTATTTTAAAATAGTATATCAATCTTCCAGTATACTATCGACAAAAAAAAAAGTTAAGACTATGAAGGAATTCAGACTGTATGTTAGTTAATTGTAACTTACCATAGCACGGACACTGCCATAGCCCGGAGCGCGCTGCGCCTAATTCCCGTGCGCGCGCGCCGTTTGTGCCGGGATACTAAAGGATAGAGGAGTGCTTGGGCAGCAGTGTGATCACCCCCGCCCCGCGGAGGCGCGGGCGCCGGGCGCGGCGCCTGCGGCCCCGGTAGGCCGCGAGGGCGCGCATCCAGTAGTGGCGGCGCAGCCATGTCGGGCCCGGCGCGTGCGCGATTCATCGCGCTCAATCTCGTGCCCGCCACACTTCTGGTCTTGTCATGGACTCCTACTCCTTCTTCGGCGGTAAGTACAATAGCTCTAAGAACTGAAAATAACTAACAGGTATAATGCTTAGGATTTACGTACCCGTTTCACATTGACCGCCGAAAAAGACATCAACGCGTTAGGTCTATTCAAAGATTCCTACACAACGTATACATAAATTAATTAGTATCTAACAACAGCAGTAAAAAACATATAAGTACCTATAGTTTTTAAATAAGTGTAAATTCATTAAGTTACCTGCAAAAAAACGTTTAACAAAGTTGACACCACAAGCAGATTATAGTTCGAGATTATTGTTTCCAATGCAGCATTATATTGGTGTAGACAGAGTTATTGTGAAATGTGGCGAGCTACAAGCTAAGGGAAGTTAAAGTTCCTGAAACTTTTGAACATTTGAAGCATGAGATATGCGAAGTTTGTGTAAAGATTGATCACTGTGTATGTTTTGTGAGATATTATTATTATTAGTCTTACTACATATTCATAATGTTTAATTCGTTTATTTTTTAATGGTAACGCAACGTGCGTTGTGAGATAAATTATTGTTATACTTTTGAATAATCGAGACAAGAACTTTAGTACCTACTTTTATTTTCAAACGTCGAATGACACAACTTTTCCACCCGAAATGCTACGAATCTTACTTTCACCGGGTTTTTTTGTAAATCAATGCTTTCACGTACCTATGTATTTTACCTAGGCCTAGTGCATCATGGCGTTCCATTTGCACGTAAATCGACTCACTTATCTTAGGATGTTACGTAGAAATGATGATTAATTTCAGTCTTTTTCAGCTTTATGAATGGTACGGAAATTGTCTATTTCTATAATTATGTTACGCAAAATAAAGTAAATAAGGTACATGGTGTTCTTATCCCACGCATTGAATAACTTGAAACTGTAATAGGCACTATTGAATAAATCGTCATAGCGACACGTAAATATAACTCAATAAATATTGTTGAATTATCAAATTGGATGGCTTTGGGATTATTAGTGTTATACGCAATTACTCCAGTGGTTATTTACTACCACTATCGATATTTACAACGCAGGGTTTACCAAGTCTCTCATCACATTAACACTTAGCCATTGAAGAAGCTGAAATGGTGTATCATTCTTTTTTGATCAAAAATAAAGAATAAGTAATAATAAATTGATGTTTTTGAGATGGAGAATTCAAGGTCATTTACATTAAGAAAACTTGTCAACAGTTATTGTAGAGCTATTGAAAATCCACGCTCCGTAGATTTTCAAAAGCTTTAAATATGCAACTGTTAACAAGTTTTCTTAATTTGAATGGCCTTGAATTTCTTCTTCTTTTCATCAGGAAAATTTAGTGCTAGTATTCTTTGATACTTAGTTGTACGCACGGAGACATAACAAGCTAAACATTTCCAGTACAAGGTGACTTCTCATTGTACGAAAAGCCTATACAATGCGTATTGTACGAAAAGCCTATACAATGGTTCCGTAGTTCAGATAAATACACATTTATGCTTGCGCTAGTGAGTATAGATTTTACTAACGCAATAATTTTGTATAACATATTATTTCCCAGAAAATCAAAGTTATTTCTGCGGTTGTAACCGATAATATCCCATGTCATCATAAGCATTTTATTTATGGGATCCAGTAATACCCCACACGGTTTATGACCATAGCTTTTTATTTTCATCCGTCGCTTACATGTTTAGGGAGTCGCACCCTGAATGTTTTTCGTTATTTCATTACAACATAGTTCAGCATTGCACAGAATACACCTTCATTCCAATTTTCATTGACATAACGCTAACATTCTCCTAGTAAAATGGCTGTCACTTCCGAAGAGGCGGGCAGATAGACATGACGAAATTTAGGATTCCGATTTGGATGTTTTAACCACAGAACCCTAAAAGCGCACATCTGTAACCAGTATACAGTTATCTGTGGCGCATTTTCCCGCACTGGTGTAGTAATGTAAACTATAAAGCACGCGTGTTAAATACACTGCGTTGTGAACCAAAAAACCACTTTACGAGCAACATATGTATAACATCTGCTTGTATCCCCTGAATGGTTAGGCAGTGCTGCACCTGTAATGCACTCACATTTCACCAGTTACGTTTAAGACCAGACCAGCCAGCCCGGTCAAAGCAGGCCCTGGCAGCAGGTCGGCCTGTTGTGTTTTAATGTGTACCTACACAACAAGGGCCTTCAGAAATCTTTTCTCATCCCATGTCAGAGGCCTTTTCGACACTTCGACGCATGATCGACCCTTCCTATACCATTGTAATTAAACCGCTGTAGTTTGAAAAGTTTTAAAACAATGTTGGTGGTTGACATTAAGCGCCATTTGATTAGCTAGGTAGTGAATAAGTTTCTTAGGCTTTTATCGATTAGCAAAGAAAACCAACAGTACATAAACATGTCAGTCCGTTGTTCTAGTCAAGAGCAGGTAAGGTCAATGATTGATCCTTGGGGAACACCCTAGTTGGGTACCGGTTACCAGTAGGTAGTTTAGCTCATAAAGCAGAAATAGTTCTTTGTGAAGGAACTCGTCCGATAGAGCATGACACAGTTAAACAGAGTTACCATCTGACCTCAAACTCGATTATCCGCTTCCGAATAAAAAATAACGGTTTGTTAAATTAAACTTTAGTGATAAAATGTCTACTCCTATACAGAGGCTATCGCATATTCCAAACATTGATGTCATCACTTGATGCCTAATTATAAACTTTAAATAATAATTACTGTCACAGTAGGATAACACACATAAAAGTCCACGCTTACTTGAACTATGCGGCTTTATTGAATGTGGCGTTTGAAATTAATATTTCACAAACCGAAACTTTAAAGTACTACTACGGAAAATTACTGTTCGAGGGTAGAGCATTACTATTAATAAAAGAAACAAAACATTATAAGTTAAACATGCAGTAACAGCCTCTTTGCATTGCCGGTCCCTTAATTAAAAAAAAGTATGAAACAAGAAAATATTCTCATCATAGAGCCATTTGATTGTCGTATGCCGTCTAAACAATACATTTTAACAGTAACAGTAGTAAGCGATCAGTTTTAGAGCAAAGTGGCATACTCAAAGCTCAAGGCTTTTAGATGAGAATATTTTCTTATGTGTGATTGTTCAGTTGTCAGGTTTTAGTTTTCGAATTTACTTTTTGTTTCACTATTAGTATTTGAATTATGAAGCAGCACATAAGTAGAACAGTTACCGTTAAATCATGCAAAAAAAAACAGGAAACAGGTTAAATTGAGACATTTTGATTGTAACCCAACTGTCATGCCTATGCTGCATCTTTGCTTGCAATTTCAAATACTTACTAATAAAATATATAATTATGACGTAAGTAACTTCGAATTAAAACACCAGAAATGATGTAATTCTGTTTTTATTTACTTAGCTACTTCATTCATGAGAGGTCAATTGAAACATTCAACAATTGATAAATTATTTTAATTGGTCATTCGATAAATCCATAGTTATTATTTTAAATTGGAAACTTATTTTATCATCGGTTTATAAAGCATAATAAAGTTTTACATAACAATGCAATATAAAAACCTAACTATACACTTGATATATCGTTTTTATAAACCTAACTATATCTACACGTGATAAGATACTTTTCCAAGTTCAGTGGCTCCTGTCTTGTATCATATCTTATTTATTTTAATATGTATTTCATATTGTCATTCCATAATCAGCCTATAATTTAATTATCCTATTGCTGGGGCACATGCCTCCTTTCTGTGAGAGGGTGAGGGCCATAATCCACCACACGGCCCAGCGCGAGTTGGTAGCTTAAAATTTACATAAACGGTGAAGGAAAACATCGTGAAGAAACCGTTCTTAACGATGTTTTCCTTCACCGTTTTGAGAGCAGTGATGATGAAATGAAATACGCAAAGTAAAGTGCCTGCAGGCTTAGCACGAGGACCGTAGACAAGCGTTTTGTCGTAGGAACAGTAGACAAAAATGACGTTTCAGTATAGACAGTTGACAGTTTTATACCGAGAAATATAGACAAGCGATTTCTATTCTACAGTAGAGTAGAAATAGAAAGCGTCATGCGACTCATGCGAGGCCTGCTGGGTTCGAACTCACGACCTACAGTTTGTAAGTCGGAGCCGATACCACCGGGCCACCACTGCTCATTTCTCTTTCATATTGTATTCAGATGATATTTTCTAAGTCCTTGTTTTGTTTATGATACAAATTAGGTGTACTAACATAAGTACCTTTACTTTATTGCCATTGTTTTCCTAACGCAGACGATCTTGCATTAACCTGCCAAGCCACTGACTTTGAGAAGATTAAGGTCACACTTTCCTACACTTCTCAGATCTCAACTATTATTGTGTTGACCATGCTCTAAACAAATCCTTCAAAAACGCATTCATACGCCGCCTACCTTCGTAAGAGACAAGCGGGTCGAACACTCAATTTCTCCTGGAGAGACCTCAGACCAATCATCCACAGTACCCATCCAAAATATATCAGCATCACTTAGTTCACTGGATAGGTCACTCAATTAAAACCGTAACTGCACACAAGGAATAATCTTCTACGTCGCCTAATATCTACCACGGGGGTATCTTCCCAGGTCCAGCGTAAAAATGGAATGTCGTTCTGTTTCTCCGTTGTTGAATATGCCTCCAGTATGGAACCGCTCTGCCCACTCTAACTTAGTGGATAGGTACATCTTGAATGGAGACGAGCTGAATTTCTACTGGTTCCCTTAAGCCGAAAGAAAGCCATTGAGGCGAAAGAAAAACTCAGGGTAGACGGCGAAATTAAAATTTTCTCACGGTTTTGGCAGTTTACAGGTCAGTACAGGGTTGTATACGTTCATCTAAATTCAGTCAATTCAGATCTTAGTTCATATTACCCTAATAAGTGACTATTTCATGAAATCATGAAATGAATTGCAAAAGTCACACTGGTACTTGCCAATACTTGAACCCACAACCTCGTGCATGAGAAGGACCATCACGAAAATGTACAAGTTTACTGTATTTAAACATCAAAATGTCATACTAAAATGTTTACCTAAAATGTCTTATATCTCGTCACCACCGAATTTTGTAGTAATCAAATATAAACTGGACTAATCAATACAAATATTGCTTCATGAATTTCATGATATACATATGTTGTTTTATTTATGTCCATGCTGGACCAAACTTGTATGGGAGCGTTATCCTTCCTTTGAGGGCCCTGCTAACTTCTTAATTCTAAAATGTAATGGTTATGATTCTGTGAAGCAATATTTGTAACGGTTGCGAATCATATTCTAATCAACATACGATGTGGCACTGACCCGAAAATTGCGAACAATGTAAGTAAAGAATTTCGCGAGTTACCTTAGCGCATCCCCTAACAAGTATTCTCTAAAAACTCAACTGACTATTCGCTACGGTTATAAATAAAATATAAATAGCCCTGTGTAACACACATAAAATCAGACGGCGTAGACTTAGTAATTCGGCTCCCTGGGCATCCTATGGAACGGGTCCCTAAACAAATAACTATCCAATTTTTTTTCTATCGTTTATAAAGTAGGTGTTAGTAACACTTATATAAGTATTGGTGCAACCCTCATTATTAAATCATAGCATCAGAGTCAGCTACAGAATTATATTCCAACTAGTAGGTACCTATGTTACTACTCACTTTTCATCGACGTATCAATGACACAGTACAGTGTAAATGTCACCGTATTCTTAATTATCGTTAGTTTATATTCTATGTCTCGAGATTATGAACTATCGAAAAATTTTGAACTGCAACAAACCATTTACAATTAAACCCATTATTTTTCGATAGTTTATAATCTGTCTATGGCGAACCGACAAATTGAATGGATTTGGCACCAGGTAGACCATGACCTGGGTTAGGACACAGGAGAATTTTTATTTTTGTGCGATAGTAGGTACGTAACAGCAGCTGCAGGATAATTTCCCGCCTCCGCGTAGCCCACGAGCAAAAGCTAGTATAGTATCTAATAAACTTTTATTCTGTAAATGCATGTGTGTTTACGTCACGATCGGGAAACCGACACCCATGTGCCTTGATGCAAGTTTTCAATAACTATTAGCCAGCAAAAGATTTAAAGTTGATATTGTAAAACGACTCAAGTGACGTTGGTCTTTATGGGCACATATATCGCGTACCTACACACTTACCTCACGATCTTTTCCTTCTACATGGAGTAGATATGTGGCAACATAGTCCACTATGTGTGGCTAGTGGATTTCTTCATCACATATCAGCAAATAAACCATTTTGGTAGACCTGAACCAAAACCTGCAAATATTCTGAAATCATGGAGGGTCGTGAAACATCAATGTCACTGCACTGATGTAGCGTAGCGTAGAGGCTTCGTAGACTAAGACGTAGAGCCTGTGTAGACCTTACGTAGCAAAAACAACTAGGTACAAACAATTCTAGGATTAACTCCTCTTTGCTCATATCAACTTGGTCGGTTTTTCTTTAATTATCAGAATTAAGTGTACTAAAATAATTGCTGGGAAACGTTGGAACCTTCAATATCTCCAAAGCTGGAAGCTTCCTAAGTATGGTCCAGTACGAAAAATATGTTCACAATGATGCGAAGAACAACTGACTCTTCGGTTTCGCTTAGCTTGCGTCATTTTACACCCGTTATAGTGTTACCAAGTATCCTAGGTAATGTTATATATGTCAAAGTAAGTTCGTTTGCTTGTTACGTTTTCACGCTAAAATGGCTGAATGAATTTCGATGAAACTTGGCACACAGGTAGACCATAACCTGAGTAAGGACATAGGATTTTGTTTTGGTAGTACGTAGCATGCACTTTTCTGCACATTTAATTGCATTGTACTTTTCATCCTGGAACGCAGACGAAGTCGACGACAACGTGTGTAATGATATAGGTGTGAGGGTGATAGTGATATAGTGTAATGATATAGGTGTGAGGGTGATAGTGGTATAGTGTAATGATATAGGTCTATTGTAATAATAGAGCCAACCTCTTGCTTGTTATTAATTACCTATCTACGCCAAAGCTTCATAAAATTTTATGAATTGAATATTGCTTAATACAAATAACTAATTTAAAATAACTTTACTCCAATAATCAGATGTTACGGTAACCTTTGCACTATTATCATATAAGTTTTTATTTGGTACGTTATATCAACTGGCAACAACATCGTTTATCATTTCATAGCCTCGTGACCTAAAAAATGCTATTTAATTACTTAAAATCTTTTGTTCCGTGCTTGTTTATAATGGCAAAGTATCTTCATCAACTCTTCTTAGGTAGGTACAACTGTTATCAATAACTGTTCTGTTAGTTTATTTTGAGCTTTTTGAACTAAGTATGTAAACGTACGTCTAGTAATCTTAATAAAATAATATCATTGAACATATCCGCTACATAATAACGTTCCATTATTTGAATACGTTCATGTTTTCAGAAGCACTGTATTATCTTATCACCAAATAATTAAACTAATTTTGATTTTTAAGGTTATAACCCCCCGATAAACTGACGGATGAATGACGCATGATTATTAAATGAAATCCATTATAATGATTCGACCTAGTTACTGTGTCTATCCAAATTATAGTCTTAGGTATTTATTCATAGCAAAAACCGTTACATTCACAACCATTACGGATTTGTTGAGGGCGCTTTTTACTCAATGTAAAGCCAAAGTAATATCGGCCTACAACAACGAAATAATTTGAGATTAATATAATATCATGTTTGATATCGAATGAAAAGTCTGAAGGAGTACTTTCTGAAAACGAACACACAAGCAAGACACACGTGAATCCCAAATAACAATAAAACAAGTAGGTAGGTATGTTCCTGTACTTACGTTAGAACGGTTCGTAAAACAAAAAAATAATAGTTTAAAAACTAAAAAACACGCTTTAAAAACCAAACTAAAAAAGGAGAAAATAATTTAATTCAATTAAAGTGGGGGGGGTGCTTTTTGAGGTATTTTTATAATCAATTAATGTCAAGCACCCCACGCTTTTTAATTGAATTAAATTATTTTTTCCTTTTTTAGTTTGGTTTTTAAAGCGTGTTTTTTAGTTTTTTAAAATATTATTTATTTTCTATTTTTTAGTTCTGCTAACTACAAAACGTGTTTTTTTTTCTAATTTTTTTTTTTAATTATTAAATTGTCATCGGTCCTCGACAAGTTTACAAAGTTTCAATGAAATCTGACCGTTTAAAGTGGGTCAAAATCGCGCTCAAAGATTCCGTTACATACATACATACATACAAACAACCCGAGCTAATAAAAGCGTGTTAAAAACACTACAAAGTGAAAAATAACTTTAATTTGGGAAGTCAGTGACTTTGAATATGTTAAGTTATTTTTCACTTTGTAGTGTTTTTTTGGAAGTCGGTTGTTCTTTTTTTTTTGGATTTTTTTTTAATTTTTCACTTTTTTTAGAGTACCCCACACAATTCGAAATTTCATAATCCTTGGGGTCAAAACAATGCATATTTATGCGATAGCAGCAATCGCGGTTTGTTTGCTGTCATTTTTTGAAGAGTTCCGTTGTCTGTCTCCGAAACGCATCATCAGATCTATATGAAATTTAAATGGGACCATTTCGGAATAAATATCTTTCAAACCAAAAAGAATTTTGCAAATCCGTCTATATATAAATGACAGAGTTATGCCCAAACATCCTCCCACTCCTAACCGATAAAGAGCTGTACTTTCCTTCAACAGCTCAGCGTCATGAGATGATGATGATGACCATACGCAAATGTCTCAATAGCTTTAGAAAATATATGAAAAACATTGTTAATACCCTAACATTTGAGGGTTACTTTCGATTTCCCTGGGATTCCATCATCAGATCCTGACTTGGTGCCAATGGGACCACCTCAGGAGTATACTCTTTCAAATAAAAATATAATTTTGAGAATCAGTCTACAAGTGGGGGAGAAATCGGCGAACATACATTTAAAAAAAATACTTACAGTTGAACATAGTACCTCCTCCTTTTTCGAAGTCGGTTAAATATAAATATCTTTTCAATTTTCCCAAACCAATGAAGTGGTGAGGTAATAACCTCACACTCAATTATTCCTGACCATATAATTATTGGAATACAGTAGGTAGGTACCTAAACAAAATCCAACTACTAAGGTATACACAAGGCATCGATGTCGGTTTCCCTATAGACGGAGTTACATGTCATTATAGAGTCATGTACTTAATCAATGGCTCCACACGTGTTTACATTTTTGTCGTACCTACTTAGTTAAGTTTTCCTTTTTACCTTATTACGATCTTCATGTAATCGTTAGGTAAGCATTTAAGGTAAAAATTGTCCACCCATGATATTTCCCTCGTTAACTTCAACTTGAGGCAAAACTGAATTAGGTACCTCACGCCACCCCTGGTACCGACGACGGTTATTAAAGTCAAGTCATACACAAGACATCACAGCTGTTCTGCTTGTTTTGAAAAACTTAATTTTTCTGTCTCTACATCCACACTATCCGTTTGTAACGTTACCAAGTACTACAATTTTCTGCCGCGATGGTGCTATCTACGAGTCCCCTAAGTAATTATTTAACAATGAATTCAGAGGAGGACAAGTATATAACGGCACACCATGCACCACAAACATCCACAAACCTAGGTAGGTTTTCGTTCAGAAGTCATTTTTTTATTTAAAGCCACGACATCATGTAAAAATTGGCAAATATGACATACGTATCCTGCACTCCTTGTAATGATTCAGTTTCATGTACGTATAAACAGATTTTACCCCCTTCTATGGGGCGTCAAAATCTGTTCCATAGAGGTTTCATTTTGTTGTCCAGTCGTTACGGTACTGATTCAAGTATATGTAATTAATAGAGATCCACAGTGAACTTGTAGGTATATAACTTGACCATGCTCAAAGCTGATAATGTCCGTTAACACTATCTGTGGCTCATATCCTGTTCGGAAGCAATTATTCCGGGAATCACGGCAACGACCCGGCAACATGCGCAAAATTTAGATCTGTGCCGCGGTCTATCAATCAAAAGTTTATAAATTGGGTCAAAATCAGCTTCCATTGACAAAGCTTTAAAAACGAGGCCGCGACACAAACAGCAGCATCTGTTATCAAAGTGACAGGAAGCTGCTGCTATCAACTTGTCGTTATGTATAAAACACAATTTTTGCAATTATTGCCGAAATAATAACATAACTCCCACGAATTGATATCTGTAAATGATAATAAGTAGGTAGGTATAAGGTTTTGTATGTCGCGATGATAAACTTCACGACAACAGATAAAGTAAGACCTTTAAATACCTACTTGAGTACGACGAACCAATTTAATAAAATTTAGTTTAATTAAAATGATGTATCAAGTTTTTAAAGTAGTTAGTAGTAATAATACCTACTTGCTATCTAAATATTCCTATTTTATTACCGATCTAGTTTAGGAATACTCATTAAAATAGTAATTGTTTACAGATAGGTAATCCTAAGAAGATAAACAAAAATGTTGGCAATACTAGGTAGGTATGCCTGTTGTCAATGTCCTATGAAAGGTTGGCTTTTGCTTACATAATACCTATTATATATGAAACATTTTGTTATGATAAAGTGAGCAGCGTCGGTCTTCGTACAATTCACTATTCCGGGGTGAGGCGCCCTGTCAATGCACGAACTCATTCATGAGTTGCTCTTTTATCACCGTGACGTAGACTGGTACAGAACGTTGAACCCAAAGGGAAGTATTCCATATTCCTCATTTTTATTATATTCTGTCGATATCGCTGCTATGCATTTATATGCACGGTCTTATTAATTTACGTTTATTATGCTGCGTCTACGGAGTCACTTAAGTACATCAGGCACAAGTACCTACAGTTCATAAGTACACACTCCCTATCAAAAGCTTCTTTGTTGTAACAATTAGGTTCCTAGTTCCTACTAAAACTATAGATGATGAAATACTGCTTTCTTGGAATTTATTTGTTCTGATACATTAATTCCAATAAATACCTATAGGTAATTCATTTGTTTCGCGGGTTTCGTCGCATAGGCGCCTAACTTATCTTGTACCGTACCCTACAACGTCTGTTTATATATCTACCTAATTACAAAAGGAAAACTGTAGTGTAGTGAGTAGTTTTATTAGCAACTTGTGGGCTCAAAGGACGAAAAAACAATTTTAATTGAGCGAAAAAACAATCCAAAGTGGAGCGTGGTCGTTTATAAATCGTCCACTAGTTCCGGAACGCTATGATGTGGCACTTGTACAGACGCCAGCAAATCAAGCTACCCCAAACTGTAAAATTTTCCCAATTGAACATGAACCTTATGCTTATGTTATAAAGTTGAAAATGTAACAAAAAAAATGACACCTTGGTTAAGCTTGACGTGCTGACGTCTGTACACCCAGACCGATTTTTGACTAGCTCACCAAGACCACATATGTACGACCATGCTTGTAATAAACATGTCCCAATAGATAGACTCAGAAGAAAAATAAAAATATGAATAAATATACAATAAAAACAAATACATTACGTAAATTGCCCATGTGTCTAGTGTTCGCAAGCGCTACTGCCGAGAATAAGGAACTATTAAATAACTAATAAGGAACGGTTCTATTCCCAGGTCGGGTAGTATTATTGGGTTTTTTATTTCACAGTAGCAGTTCGGAGTATGAACTTGAGCCATCATCATCATCATGATTTCAGCCCGAAGACGTCTACTGCTGGACATAGGCCTCACCCAACTTGGGGGGGGGGCTATGTCCAGCCTTGACTTGCCATAATCGCCACGCTTGGCAGGCGGGTTGGCGATCGCAGTATGGTGGTAAAATGCATAGAGAACGCTGCTGCCCATTATCTAGTAAGTCCCTTAGTCGCCTCCTACGACACCCACGGGAAGAGAGGGGATGCTGTTCTTTACGTCAAGCACCGCACGGGACTGGAGCCAGGTTGATGACAATTAAATAGACTCGCGCTCTATTACATGGCATTTAAACATTACTGGTGAAATGTGAGTGTTACTGTAGGTACATCTCTGCCTAACCCTTTGGGCATTACAGGCGTAATGTTATGTGTTATAAATTAAGCAGGAAGGTTTATAGATACTCATCAGTAGCTTGCAGAATGGAAATGTAATAGTAACGAGCAATCAAGTTCCTTTTACATGATACCAAATTGTGACCTCTGCTCTAGACCCGCACCCTAATTGCGTAACACGTGACTAATCATAATCGGTTTCATTTTGACAGTCCAACAATATTCATTGCGTTATTAACTTTGTTGAGCAGACACATTTTTCGAACATATGAAGCAATGGTTTAGCAATCTGTTTCAACCGGTGTGTAACGTTCATTCCTAGTTTCTTCCATAGCAAGACTGGTGCGACTTGCTAAGGTTGCTTAAGCTCTGCCACATACTGCCCTAATATAGCGCATTATGTAACTGTGCATAAATCGGATACTTCGAAAGGTACCTATTGCAGTACACCGGCGATTAAAAGCTCCCGCAGACCGGCGCGACGCGACACTAGTAGATAAATTTTCATAGAAATTGTTCTATTACAGTTTTACAGTCGTCCCGCGCTGTCTTGCGCGTTAATAAGATTTCGAGGATCATTATTAAGCTTCTCGGTTAAGCATAGCTAGTTACACAGCCAAGAAGCCTATGGATTGATAGGAAGGATATCTTAAAAAATATATTATCTGGTAGTAGATACCTATATGTACTGTACTACCTATATATCGAATTATTACAGATTTAATTATATTTAATAATAATACATATTTTCCCGGATACATTGCAAGCAGCTGAGCATAAGACAAAGAGTTACTAATTTCCCGTCTATATTCCGTCCGCACTTCGATTACTCACGAGTCGGTTTTATGGTGCGAGCGTTGCACTGAAAGTTATTGCTTACTTCCAGTAAAGTGAAATAGGTCAATAGTTTCAGTACTGTAACAAAAGCTAGTTGAATGTGCAGCTATATTCAACGTTTATATTTAGCGTAGGTCGCTGACAGCACGATGCCAGTTGGGAACTGCTAGGACTCACAATGATAATACCTAGGTAATGATTGACATTACGACAAGATCATCGTAGCAACAAAGATTAGGTACTGAGCCCTATTATCCTATAAAAATCCCATTATGTATAAATAAAAGGATCTATTCATCTATCACAAATCATAATAAATTACAAATTGATTGCTCATTGCAGGCATTATCTATCATTTAGACATAAATATGTACTGAAATAATCAATTCTATCTTAGAGTTGTAGATACCTATTGACGATTTTAATAAACTTTGCGGTGGCGATGGCGTACTTTTCCGCACTAGTGCTCCCGCGCTAGTCGTGCTCGCCTATATTTAACACGCGTGTTTAATAGGTACACTGCATTGTGCACCTAAAAACGAAGAGCCACTTTTCGAGCAATAATAAAAAAAACCGTTTGATATTTTAACAAAATCATTATTAACTGCATTTATTTAAGGAAACCATTATGAAAACTGAAATGTAATTCAGGCCGGCTGCGTCAAAGTAGTTCAAAGCATCGCGTCATGCGTATTGTCGTAAACGTAAAGCGGAGCATAGCACTGCAAAAGCTCCGGTTAGCGCGCTTGACTTGTTACAAACGATTAGGTTTTCAGGTTGGGTACCTACTACAGCCAAAACAGGATGTATTTTTTGATAATTATGCTTTAATACTTTTCGATTTATTCTCTCGCTTTTTTCTCCTTTTCCATTGTATCATCTAATCCTTAGGTAGCAACTTAAAGTTAAAGTTGTATGAGAATCAACTAATAGCACGGCGTAATCTTATGTTTTCAATTCAATTTTCACATACCAACTTTAGAGATGTTTAACTACCAACTCTGACCCCTGTGGTCAATGTCATTCAATCCGCTTGTCAATAGTTTTCATTGAAGTTCTCTATTTTAAATAATTTACTTCCTAAAAACATGTAGGTTAATACTGGTTATACGAGTAGCAAACCAAAGATAACTAAGTATACGAAGCAGTCAAAGCAGTGGCACGCAAGCGAGTCGCGCGCCGTTTGCTACGGAGTCGGGGCGGCGTATATCGGGAACGCGTTTATGAGCCGACGGGGTCACCAGATTCCGGTAAATGCTCGTAAATCTCCACTGTATGCTCCGTTTTTTTTCTTTTGACACAGTTTCAATAATAATAATTAATAGCTTGTCTATAAATAGGTACTACACCTACACATTGTAATTACAAACACGTCATGCTCATGGACACTTGTTCGATCTACCTAAATTGTTTGCTCGGAAGGTAGGTAATTAGGTGTTATATTGTGGGTATTACCTATATCACATCAGCAAGGCAATTTCTACAAAATCATAAAGTACCCACGTAGGATGAATAACGATTTCGCCTGTTGTGACAGTTTCGCGAAGTCTCAGGAGCTGGAAGCAATGAGGGAAGGTAGGTAATCTATTTTCAGTAGTGACCATGCGGAATTAGCTATTTGATTTGTAACTAACAATAATAGTCTATACATTTTGTATAATTCGACAAAATTCTGCGAAAATCCAGTAGGGCGGTATGCAAACCTACTTGTCTTTTCTTAGCTTCGTAGCACAAGCCCAGCTGTTGCTAAAATCTGCTCCACATAACAGCAATATTAATCATACAGAATAACACTTGGTTTGTAAAAATACTTGGGACATCAAAATAGTATGCAGTAATTAACACTGGTATTAATTAATATTACAGTGTAGCATGTGCTGGCTCATACACGTGGAAGCAGGGTGTGAGGGGCAGCGGGCGGTGGGGGGAGGGGGGGCAGGCTGCGGGATGTGCGAATGGTCGTTATCGTGTTGGACACTGCAATGATTGTTTATCCAGCCTGTTCCTTGAATTGCAACCGATGACTCACCCGTTCTATAATCGCGTGCTGCCATCATATTATGTTGTCATGTCATTAATGGCTAATGAAAACAAGGATAGTTTGTCAAGTTGGAAGTTTTTCAAACATTGTTTTGATAATAGAAACAATGCCTTTGTTGATATTGGTGTTTACAACTAGGACCCCAGTTGAGATACTGAGAGTACGAAAATTAAGAAAAATTTCGGACACCTTTGATATGGTATGGCATATGGTATTACAATGACTCGGACCAGCGAATATGTTCATTTAAATCAAATACCTACCTAAGAAGTAATAAAAAATACCCTAAATCTATGAGTCACAACATCACCATCATCATCAGGTTTTAAATAATCTTCAAATTAGGCATCAATTGTTTATAAGTCAATCTCACTGACATAATTTATTATGGTTTTCAGGAAGATTTTCTCTTTAAATTCGATTACATGTCCATCTTCTAGTAGGAACACTTAAAACCGTTCAATCCTTCTTCCGCTCTGAACTCTCCCGATAATTCGACGAGTCAAGTCATAAATGATTATCATCTCCATTTAGAAGACGGTCAAAGCCTCTCACCAGGTAGGTATCGAAACAGATGTAAGTGCTTCCATCGTAGCTTCCTCGTTACTCGTAAAGGCTCTTAAAGCCCCCCACAATACCTACTCCAACACAGCAAGTGGTTGACGCTGGAGTAGTCGCGTGCGCATACGGTGCGGCGCGGCGCGGCGGCCGGAACGCGCTCCGCCCACGCGCGTCGTCCGGAAGCTACACTACGAATACCTATAGCAACACCGAACATTGATACAACACATTACTCAGGCCCTCAGCCTAATCTGCGCAGCTGCAGATTATAACAACGCAACATAATATTTACATAGTGTATTGTGTTCTATTCGTAACTGTAGGTTGTCATTAAGACCGACATTATGATATACCTATCTGATATATTTCAGTGCTGGCGTTTGCCACCACAAACTAAAAAGCAATTGCAAGCTTTGCTTTCGCTGGGCATGTAGTCCGCATAAAGGTTGACAGGAAAGTCAGCACCAACTTGTGGGGTCCGCAAGGGCCGATGCGCGCCAGGGGTGCAGGTTGTTGCCTGTGTGCCCCTGGCACACAGGCAACTGAAGGAACACTGGTGGTTTTAGTAGTAAAAGTCTGACACGCCCTCCCGCTCCGCCCAGAGCGGGAGAAGTTATTCGATGAATTCCCATCGTCAAAAAAAAAACTTTTTGACAGAAAACCTTTCAATAATGAATAAGCTGATCTCATACGTTTCGGCCACCTTCCAGAACTAGATAGGAACCTCTATCTTCTTCACAAGATTTTATAGGTAGTTACCTACTCAATACAACACGCCCACTGCTGCAATGCAATGCACAGGGGCACAAGTCTGCTATTTTTATAAATTCGTCATTCCAACACGATCCCATTGTCATTCATTTGTCATTTTGCTAAAAGTTCGTAATCTGCTAAATTCATAATGGTCGATTATTGGTCGGTCAATGGTCTCGTAATAGAATTGTGTCATAATGGCATTTTCGTATTGCCATTATTATAAAACTCGTTAGTAGAAATGTTTTTCGAAAAACTACTACTGAACATTTATTCATGCCAGATTTCATTTATATATATATTTTTACATATTATTTATTACTGTTATGAGCAATCTAAAGTAGTAGGAAGTTCGTAAATTAAGTCAGTCATTCATTTGACATGATGTACGAGATTACCAATAAATGCCATTTCTTTCAATGGAGTGTCAGTGGCTGACCATTGGAAAGTTGACGCCATTTTATTAGTTAGTAGATTACCAAACTTGTCAAAATCAACAATTATGAAATCAATGATAGACCATTCTGACACTATTGTAATAGCAGACTTGAGGCCCAGGTGCAATGTGGCTAGATATCTACCCGCCTGCGAGGTAGTTGCTTATCACACTATCAGTAACTACGGCTTTCATTTCGACAATTCAACAACATTTATTACGTTATTTACGTTGTTGAACAAACAATTCTTCGAACATAAAGCAATGGATACCTAAAGTTCCAAATGATTCAGATGATTATGATTGTATGTTACGCAATTAGGGTGCAGTTTAGAACAACTAAGCGGCCATACAGACACATGGAAACCGACTTTTCTGCACACTTGCTCGAAAAGAGGCTCTTATTACACAGATTTGAGTTCAAAACGCTGCGTATTGAACACGCGAAGTTTCGACTCCGCCGTATATACTTTCTGAGGCACACCATGCAAGCGACAGCTGGTTGCCATCCAGCAATGGAAACAAACATATGTAGCATCATTAGCACAAGTATTTTAAAAGAAATTTTCTGAGAACCTATTTTTTGACATACCTACTTCAACGAATTGGCAAATACATACCTACAAGCCTAGCCTTTGATGAAAAATGTCGTTTGATACTCGTGTGCAAAGACAAACTTTCCAAACTTGCTTAAAAATATTCCATTTAGGTAATACCATGAATTATTATAGTATTTCTATGGCTTAATTGCAAATGTTGCAATAATAAATCGGTCCAGCGTCGTTAAATACTGTTAAGGCGACTTCATACTAACTTTGCAAACGCAGACGTCTCACACATTTAGGTAATTGCTCGAACTTTACCTAAATGATTATGATAAACATATTTAATTAAGTAATTGAAACAATCTAAATTGTAACGACAGATCATTCAATTCTCTAGCTCAAGAATGAGCTCTAACAGTTATCGCAATAAACTGCTAATTTAAAAGTAGTACGACACTGAGCTCTATTGCATTGCGTCGTCATGCAAATTTAGCAATGTTGTTATTTGATACGTTTGAAATGGCGACTTTAATAAACTGAGACCGTGTTGTATACTTTCTATGTCTATGCCACACAAGTCACACACTGACTCAATTATTGTCTACATAACAAGTTTTTATTATCTGTTTACTAACTATATACTCTTCTTGAGTAAGAAAAAGTATATTATCCCCAGAATTCTGCGGGTAGTGTGCTAATCTAGGGAGATGATATAATAATATTTTATGTAGGTACTGTAGGATTTTTCGAAAATGTGCAGTACTTCGGTACCTACTTACAATAACAACACTAACAACCTATAATATGGGCGGTCTTTGTTCCAGTGAACGAATATAGATTGTCTGAAAGACATAAAAAGGTAGGTAGTTATTAAAAATATTGGCACTTAAATTGTCATTTACCTAAATAACATAATTAAGCTTATTTCCGTTTTTTTTACTGTGGGTCTGAGATATCTTGCTTTTTCACTGACTGAATGACTTTAACAGATACACATGTTGTTAAAGGATACAATTCCATTTGACTGCAATAAAACTAGAATGAAGAAGCTGTGCTTAACGTCTGGTTTGTTCAAAAGATGATGTAATGCAAAGCGCTGACATCATCTTCGACCATAAACCACTCTGCTAAATCCATTTCGACTTGTGAACAATATCTGTTACAGATTTTGACAAAATATAGGTACATTTGAATACTGAGGGTGGAAGCTCCAGAGTAACCCGCGAAATTAAAATTTAGGTACTTACGTTTATTGCAATTTGCAGTTGAGTGCAAATTGCAATAAACGTAAGCAAATTCTAAGCCCTTCCCTACCCCTACCCTAGAGAAAGGTGTTTCTTAGGTACACATTTTAGTAAGTATGCATCTAAGTAGTACGTACTTAGATACCTGAATCCTAAATTGTGATCAGATAATAGGTAAGTACTGAAATAGATTATTGAGTAAGATTATAATAAGAAACTCGTTTTCATGCTCTATTATAAAGTAGGAAGTGCAATGTTCTTACACTTGCTCTGCGTCGAATGTATGTCAGAGGTCCCGACGATAAGGCACGTTCTTTGTTACTTACTCTATAACACAGTATTTTTAATTAATGCGTAATACTTTTTATAGAATTGTGACAATAATTTTATTAACAAACTTGTTTTATTAATCAAATCATTTAAATACTGAAACAATTCGGTACATTCTCATGTCAACACAATGGCATTTTTGGTCCACACCGTGTTTTTTCGTTTTCTAGGCAGTGTAATTTCTAAGAATGCCTAGGTATGTCTTTGATGCCTTGGAAGCCTTTGATACCTTTGATGTTGAAGGCCGGCTATCGCTTGCATTTTGTACCTAAGTAAGTAGATGACGTCGAATCTGAAAAACCACCCAAGTGCGTGTCGGACCACGCAAAGTGAAGGGTTCCGTAGTTAGGATAAAAATGTACATGGCCCACACATGCACAGTAGTGATATTATGGACCGCTTAAAAGTTGGGACATACAAAGTCATTACTGCGGTTAAAACCGAAAATATCTACCGAATGTCTACCGAAATATATATCTGAAAAACAATTGATTTAATTTAAAAAAACACTTAGAAACATCATACCTACTTACTTACCTAACCTTTTTTATTATGAGATCCAGCGATACCTCACACGCTTAGAATTAGAAGCATTGCCATTGAGGCGCGGGCTTGCGGACGGCGAGTAATGGGTAGCTCGGTAGCTCGCAAGCCCGGGTTGACGGCGCGTTGCGTTCCACGTGCGCCTGAAAGAGATGTCAGCACCAACTGCACCCTAATTGCGTAACATGCGATTAATCATAATCGGTTTCATTTTGACAGTTCAACAATATTCATTGCGTTATTTACGTTGCTGAGCAGACACATTTTTCGAACAAATGAAGCAATGGTTTAGCCATCTGTTTCAAAACGAAACAAATTATGATTAATCGTGAGTTACGCAATTAGGGTGCTGGTGGGGTCCGCAAGGGCCGATGCCTGCCAGGGGTGCGGGTTGTTCGAAAGAGATACCGCGGCCCCTGGCACACAGGCAACTGAGGGAACAGAGGTGGGTTTTAGTCAGTAAAAGTCTGACACGCCCTCCTGCTCCATCCAGAGCGGGAGAAGATATTTGATGATTTCCCACTCAAAAAAATAAAAAAAAGTATTTTCTTTTTTCATCATCCACACATGTATGAGGAAAGCTGGGGGGGTGGCTTTCCTTATACATTAATTTTATACAAAAAAAATGTTTTCCTAATCTACACCATCTATGGCGCGTCGCACAGAATGCCTACACCTTATTTCCAACTTTCATCGAAATAATATGGCTGTGGTTACATCCAGACGGATGGACAGACGGACAGACTGATAGACGGACATGACAAAATTAGAAACCCTGAAAATTTACTATTATTTTAATTGTACCTACTCGCTTCGTGCTTTCACGAGTTAAAGGAGAGGCAAAGGTAAATCCGCCATACGCCATTTTTATGAAATACAATTTTTATTTAAGTATATTGTATTATTTTTTTAATGTCTGTGTCATATCTCGGGACTCTGTGGTCCCGGATCTTTGGAAGGCGTATGAAGAACCGAAGCCAACTCGCAGAAATCCCTTAGACAATTTGAAATGATGAGGAGGCACTAACAGACCGTTACCCCTGTGTGCACTATGCAAGTGCACACTGTGCACACAAGGACAACCCCCGGTTGTCGCAGGAATATTGCAGAACATGGAAACAAAAGATGGCTATGGTTTGAGTGTCTATTTATTTATTTAACCATTTATGTACACAAAAATCCAAAAAAGGCTAAAATACAGTCATTGGAACATTCCCTGCCTGATCAATGTTAAGTAATACACGGATTAAATAACAGGAGGTGACTCGCACACTCAATAATGGGCCTCCAAAAACGGCCGCTAGTACATAGTGAGATAGTGACGTAGTGATAAGGGAGCTTCCTGCGGTGCTCGAGGAGTGGAGAGGTATTCCACGGCTATCAGGACCATCCCGGAAGTACACTCAAGATCACCAGCATCTTACTGGAAATATTATTTTTCCGAGCACGTTAGCTATTGCGAATCTCCACTCAAGCCGACCAATAAAGGCAAGAAAGAGGTGAAAGATCTGTTCCGAGTCAGTGTACACACCAGCCAGCCAATAAAGGCAAGCCAGAGGTGAGGAACAAGAGATAGGGTCCGCAGGGTCGCCACTGTCCACCAGCTCGCCACGTGCAGCCATCTCTCTTGGTCTGGCTCCTCACTCTAGACCTGATTCGGCAAAGTCAGCTCTACCGACAGAGACCCAGAATTCAGCAACGCGCAAGCCCCACCACGACGTCAACGTAGAGATATGGCGATGGGGTTATTTATTTATTATTATAGTTTAAATATGTCACCATATGATTGTGAACACCGTTAGTTTATTATCTATCTCGCGAGATTATAAACTGTCGATAAATTGTTAACTCCACCATACTGCTTACCAACCGAATAGGTTAGGTTAGAATCGCGACCAACCGCGCGCGGGCTGAGCGAGCGTAGCGAGCGGTGCCGCGGCAGCGGCCGGCGAGCGCTACTTCCGAGTTAGTGGCAGTTACTTGACTATTTAGTAACAGCGCATCTATTATCACTATCCGTCTTGATACCAATTCACAATTTGATGGTTTCACTTCTATAGATTATAATCTACCGAAAAATAATGCGTTAAATTGTAAGCAGTATGTTACGGTTCACAATCTTTCTACAGTTCACAATCTCGCGAGATAGATATAATCTAACGGTATTTACAATTTTACGGTGACATATACATAATATAATCAGCTAAGCATAACAAGGCATGATGACTATTTGCTTTTTTTTAAGGTAACTAGGGGACATATACTTCCCAGGTGGTCCCATGATCATCAAGTCAGGATCTGATGATGGGATCCTGGAGAAATAGAGAGAACTCTTCAAATTTTATAGGCACACGAAGTGATTTAGGTATTTTTTGGAAGAGTACTTTCTCGGAATGGTCTCATTTCAATTTGCTGAAGATCTGATGAAGAACTTTGGAGATAGGCAACGGAACTCCTCAATAAATGATAGCAAATGGACTGGGATTGCTGAAATCTCATGTCTGTCTATTGCTTACACCAGTTCATGACATAACATCACGCCGGTATGCTGTGAAGGGGTAAGCACATGTGAACCACTAAAAACTGAAAAAAAAAACTTTTTCCAAAAAAAAACAACCGACTTTCAAAAAAACACTACAAAGTGAAAAATAACTTTATTTTCGGAAGGCGGTGACAAAAAAAATTAATACAGCTCCAAAGACACCGACTTCCGAAATTAAAGTTATTTTTCACTTTGTAGTGTTTTTTTTTAAAGTCGGCTGTTTTTTTTTTGGAAAAAGTTTTTTTCTCCATATCCCGTACTGAAATGATCTTTAAAAAAATATATGTTATTCTCTCTACACAATACAACACAAATATATCCTTTCAAACAAAAAAAACAAAAATCCAAATCGGTCCAGCCATCTTCGAGTAATCGGGGAACATAAATAAAAAAAAATAAAAAAAGGTTCCGACGAATTGAGAACCTCCTCTTTTTGAAGTCGGTTAAAAAGTTTTTAATCTTGTTCAGTTCCAGCCCAATTCACGTACATCGCCGCCTTAAAAGTCTTTTTAACCGACTTCAAAAAGGAGGAGGTTCTCAATTCGTCGGATTTTTTTTTTAAGATTAAACCCCAGTTTGTCTATGTTGATGATGTTATCTTCACCTCGTCATTGTCCAAAAAAAAGTGTAGATGTTTTGTATATGTTAGATACGGAACACAAATATCAACAATATGCCTAAAACCATTCGATACCATGAATATAATGCGCATTTCTTGTCTATAACACATTAGCAAAGTTCAGAAAAACATAGATCATTAGCGCATGGAGTTCGTCTTAACTTATTTTTATAGCATATCCGGGGCAGAAGTGTTTCTGCTTAGCAATTGGAACAATGGTTGCACTAGCTGTGTACCTAGCGACTTGATGCACTTATAGGCTTGAGTCAAGCACAGCTGGGTTCTTTAGGTCGTCGATCCGTCTAGCTGATAGTGTCCCGTGACGTGACACGTTCGCCAATGTTCGATATTCTTCCAAGAACAAACATTTCGACCAAATAATAGGGGTTAAAGTATGAAACTTCCGTTATATAATAATAGACACTTCGAATTGACATAAAATCTTCATGGTGTGAGATTTTCGTGTGAAACTTTTTTCACCTATGATTATCTATGAGGTTCTTCTTTTAAAAAATGTGCAACATTCGATTTTCGACTTTCAATTGTTTTTTTATTCAGCTTAGACGTAAAGATGGATACTTCGAAAATCAGAGTTATTTTTGAATACGAGTTCAACGCGGAACTAACGCGGCCGAAACGGCAATATCAGCGTTGCGTTTGAAATCAGAAATCAGAAAGCTTTATTTGTAAACATAGGTCAAATTACAATAGTTTGCGAGATGTTACAGATAGGTAGATCCTCCATGTTTTGCCCAAAGGCGTACAAATATATTTAATTACACAAATACATTGTCGAATTTATATAAAAACAATATTAATAGGTACATGCATATCAATACAAATTGCAGAAAATAGAATAAATTTCATTACATGTCAAATAGAATAAAGTTACATGCCATAATAATGCTAATTAATGTCAAATAAAATTCTAAATCGTCAAAATAGGTGAGATTATGTAAAATTTTCTGAAGCAGTAACCATAGAATTGTCGTCCAAATATTCCTGTAGTGAGTAATAGCATTTATTTATTTATTTATTTTTTTTGGAAAAGGGACTGCTAATGAACACACCGTGCGTTTTTGGTTTAAACGCTTTCGTAATGGAAACTTCGACTTGAAGAACGAACCACGTGGTAGACCGTCCACACAGGTGAATAACGCTGAATTGAAGGAGATGGTAGAAGCCGATCCGAGTCAAACTACCCAGGAATTAGCGGCATGGTTTAACGTTACCTTACCTACAGTATTGACTCATTTGCATCAAATCAATAAGATAAATAAATATGAAAAATAGGTGCATCATGATTTGAAAGAAAGAAATGAAAGAAAACAAAGAAATGCGTGTTCAAACTTGTGTTGCCTTGTGAATCGGTACAGAAATACAGTAATATTGGATCGAATTGTGACATGTGACGAAAAGTGGATTGTTTACGATAACCGTAAGGTAAAAATGCAATGGCTGACCCCAGGTCAAACGCCGCAACAGTGCCGTAAAGCAAAGCTTACCAATAAAAAGGTAATGGTAACTGTTTGGTGGTCTCTTCATGGTGTTATTCACTATAGCTTTCTCAGGTCTGGTCACACAATAACAGCAGATGTAATGATGGTGAAACGCAGTGAAACAGCCCCGACTCGTGAATCGATCTTCACCATTATTGCTCCATGATAACGCAAGACCTTACACTGCACGAGAAACTATTGTAACTCTACAGGAGCTGCAGTTAGAAACTGTACGTCATCCTCTGTACTCGCTAGACCTTGCTCCAACGGACTGCCACTTGTTTCGTGATTTGGACAATTTTCGATAAAAAAATATTCCCAGGAAGCAGTACAAAATGTCACACTGTTTGTCGAATCTAGATCCTCAGAGTTCTATCGTAAAGGCATAAATGAACTTCCGTTTAGATGGCAGCAATGTATAGATAATGAGAATAAATATTTTGATTAAATAAATATGTTATATCTTATAAAAAAACGAGTTTAAATTTTTCAGTACAAATCGGCAATTTCATACTTTAACCACCCAGAGCGGGAGAAGTTATTTGATGATTTCCCAACAACAAAAAAAACCCCTAATATAAGTACTGTGTACGTAACTATGTGATAGTAGGTGTATTTATACTGAGAATTATGGGGTAAAGTCTATGTACGGTCGCCAAAAGAGATAAGTACCTAACCAGCACCCTAATTGCGTAACACGCGATTTATCATAATCGGTTTCATTTTGACAGTTCGACAATATTCATTGCGTTATTTACGTTGTATTTTTTGGGTGCGAAATCATCAAATAACTTCTCCCGCTCTGGGTGGAGCAGGAAGGCGTGTCAGACTTTTACTGACTAAAACCCACCCGTGTTCCCTCAGTTGCCTGTGTGCCATGGGCCGCGGAATCTCTTTCGAACAACCTGCACCCCTGGCAGGCATCGGCCCTTGCGGACCCCACCAGTTGGTGCTGACATCTTTTTGAGGCGCGCGTGGAACACAACGCGCCGTCGACCCGGGTTTGGTCCTTACCGGACAGCGAGCTACCCATTACTGCCGTCCGCAAGCCCGCGCCTACGGTGGCCGGGAATCAGCCTGGGATTCCCGACACCCAGGGCGTCTCCTGCGGAGGCTTGGGCCGTGAGGGCGCATATACTGCCTCTCCCTCACGTGCGCCACCTCCCTCTTCGCGAGCATTACTGCTTCGCAGAAGGAGGTGACGGCTACCCATGCACTCTCGCTCCGTACCATGGCCTAGACCAGGGCCAGACGCCAGAGATCGCCGCCGCCGATCGCCTCCACGAGGACACGGCGGTGCTCCGCCCATGCCGGGCAGACCTCCACCGTGTCCAGATTTAAACTTTTAAATCCCGCTATACCTTCATCGTGCTATGCAGTCAATAATTAATTCATGACATAGGTAATAATACTATAAGAACGGCTGTTTTAGTCAACTTCCAACAAAGCAAACAGCTTACCGGTTCGACTATTGCTTTGCAAGCCTATGTTCGATTGAAAAAAATAAAATAAAATTGTGCTTCGGTTTTTACATTTTGTTAAACTATTAGATTAATAGTTCGTGAAACTTACACAGAGAAACATATAGTTTGGGCGTCCTATGTTATCTTTAGTTAAAATAAAATAAATAAATAATGGGGGGTGCTTGATATTAAATGATTATAAAAAATGCCTCAAAAAGCACCCCACGCTTTTTAATTGAATTAAATCATTTTCTCCTTGTTTAGTTTGGTTTTTAAAGAGTGTTTTTTAGTTTTTTTTAACTATTATTTATTTTCTATATTTTAGTTCTGCTAACTACAAAAACGTGTAATTTTTTTATTTTTTCCTTTTTTTTCATTTTTCTCAATTTTTTTTTTTATTATTGTATTGTCATCGGTCGTCGATAAGTTTACAAAGTTTCAATGAAATCTGACCGTTTGAAGTGGGTCAAAATCGCGCTCTAAGGAGTCGGTTACATACAAACAAACATACAAGTGAAGCTAATATAAAGCGTGTAAAAATCTAGTAAATTGTGGTGACTTACGACTTCCACGCAAACAATGTCGAGGGCAAAAGCTATATAGCTTCTGGTCTCAACTTAAATTATTCAATAATTAATTCACAAACGATGTCTATGCTCAGGTGGTGTGCAATCAAACAGTATGCGACTGTGCTGGCATCAAAGGCGATCGAGGGAACATAGGACCTCCCGGTGTTCCAGGCGTTCAAGGTGACTATGGTGAAGACGGACCTATCGGCCGCCAAGGCTGGATAGGCGTGTCTGGAGACTATGGTGACAGAGGCGACTACGGTGATAAGGGAACACACGTAAGTATGGCAAAAAAACAGGTTGTCTGGTTTTTGTCCACAATATATTTTGAATATGTAATATTAATTGCCTTTTTATCTTTTAGGGTTACGATGGACCCTACGGACCAAGAGGAGACACAGGACCGCAAGTAAGAATTTATTAGAATAAGTACTAAGTAATAAGTTTTTCACATTAAAACATTTTTATGATTTTCTAAATATTCGACTCAATCTTAACCCTTTTCCCTGCCCAGGGCCCATATGGATTGGAAGGTGTCATTGGGATACCAGGTTTAGACGGATGTAGCGGCGTTGACGGTATTATGGGACCACCTGGATTGAAAGGCTATCCTGGCATAAGAGGTTCCCCAGGACCCGCAGGAGAAAAGGGTTCTCGAGGTATGGCTGGTGAGGGGGGAGCAAATTCGAGAGGTGTGAAAGGTGACATCGGTGAAAAAGGTCAGCCAGGACCACCTGGACCTATTGGATATAGGGGTCCTAGAGGTGATGACGGAATTCCAGGGCTAGATGGTGACATGGTAAGAAAAGGTTTCACAATTATTTTTACTAAACAAAATCAATTGTTTATTAAAAACAAAGGAAATAAAGGATAAACAATAATAATAATTAATTCTGGTAGATATTATAGTAGTCGTATATACAGGAAAAGTTTTTATTCAGTGCGCAAACTTTAACCATGAATTCAGCATACCATTTTAGACCCCCAGCAAAGAAGTTTTTGTATAACCGACGAAAAATTTCTGCGCTGGGGGCTCTAGAATGATATGCTGAATTCATGGTTACAGTTTGCGCACGTAATAAAAACTTTTCCTGTATACAGGGTGATTGGTAATTGAGTGCAATCCTTGAATTGGGTGATACTTGAGCGAATATGCAACATTCGTCCGATCCTGTCGATCGTTCCGATCCTGCCGATCTTTCCGATCCTGCCGATCTTTCCGATCCTGCCGATCGTTCCGATCCTGCTCAAACACAGACGACACGACGGTCAAACAGAGGAAACCGTTACCTACTACTGTTCTATGTTATGTTCTATGTTAAGGGTTTTGGTTTCCGCACTTAGTCCTTCAAGTGGACCATTGTGCGTGAGCCATGGCGGCCTTCGGTTGTCATTCCAGCCAGCCCACCTCCCTCCAGAAGTTGGCTATAACTCCTGGTCTGTTGAGAATATCTGTGTAACATTTGGGTTCCCCGAGGGTTTCTGTTCTAATCTGGGCTACGCCTGTGCATTCGAAAAGCACATGCGTGACGGTCTCCTCGGCCTCCATGCAAGCCCTGCACAAGGGGCTGTCTGTTATGCCTATTGTGTAGAAGTGTTTGTTTAGTGGGCAGTGTCCTGTGATGGTTCCAGTCACCAGACGCAGATCTTTCCTGTCCAGGCGTAACAGTCGTCTGGTCAGCCTGCCATCCAAGGATGGCATTGCTTCCCTAGACTGCCTGCAGCCTGGTGTTAGGTTCCACCAGCACTCGGCTTGTGTGTGGGTGTATTCTTGAAGCCACCTGCGTAGTTGGTTGAAGGGGATGGGCACGATGGGCTCGGGACCACATACTGACGCGCTGGATGCCCTTCTGGCCAGTTCGTCAGCAGCATCGTTGCCTAGCGATCCACTATGTCCTTTTATCCATTGCAGTGTCACAGAGTTGCGGTTGGCAACCGTTACTCTTTCTAGTGCATTATGGCATTCTAGTGCTAAACTCGATGTAATGTATTTTTTTCGTAGGGATTGGAGAACTGAAGCACTGTCGGAGAGTATACGTATGTGTGTGTCTGTGACCCTCCTAGCTTCTATGGCGTACGCCGCTTGTATAATGCCCACACATTCCGCTTGGTATACGGTGTTTAGCATTCCCAGCGGGCTGGATATGTTTATGTTAAGGTCTTGTGAGAAAACTCCGACTCCGGTTCCGGAGTCGGTCTTTGATCCATCAGTGTAAACTCTTAGCTCATCCGGGCCTGAGTGATCGTATTGTTCTTCTATGAGTACTACGTTGTAGTGTCTCTGGAAGTAATGCAATTTCGGGGTTTTATCACAGGGTGATGCCATCATTGGCTGTCGCTTGATCGCATCATCCTTAATGCGTGTGTGCTTGACCCTAGAGTCTTTGCTTAGGGTTCCTGCTATGTCTAGCCTCAAGGCAGCCAGTGCTGCCTCCTCCCGCACTATGAGATGTAGAGGGGGCAGCCCCAACATTGCCTGTAGGGCAGCAGTGGGTGTAGTTCTCATGCAGCCGGTGATTGCCACACAGGCGCACCGCTGCAGCTTTTCAAGGTCTTTTTGTGCTGTGCCTAAGTCTGTTCTGGGCCACCAGACTATTGAGCCGTATGTAATAATTGGTCGAATAACTGTGGTGTACAGCCAGTGGGTGACTCTGGGGCTAATGCCCCAGTTCCTGCCAAGCATTCGCTTGCACTGCCACAGGGATATGCTGGCTTTTGTAGTGATGTAGTTGGTATGTTTTGCCCAATTCAGCTGTTTGTCCAAATATATGCCCAGGTATTTGGTTTCAGTTGCTAGGCTTAGGGTGGAGCCAAACAGACGCGGAAGTTTCAGTTCCGCGAGTTTCCTCTTTTTCGTGAAGAGGATCAGTTCGGTTTTTGTTGGATTTACTGATAGTTGGTGTTTGTTGCACCAGTCTTCGACTATTTTCAGGGCTTGGCGCATTAGGTTGCATAGGGTGTTTTCATGGGTGCCATTTATTATTATGGTTAGATCATCGGCGTAGCCTACGGTGAAGTAACCTTTGTCATTCAGTGTTTTAATGAGGCTGTCTACTACCAGGTTCCATAGAAGTGGCGAGAGGACTCCCCCTTGTGGACAGCCCTTCGCCACTACTGCCCTTGTAGTGTCGTTTACGGTAACTTGTACCGCTCTCAATTTGAGCATATTGGTAATCCACCCACTCAGGGTCGTATCAATGTTGTGTCTCTCGAGGGCCATGTTTATGCTGCTAAACATGGTCTTGTCAAAGGCGCCCTCGATATCAATAAAAGCAGCCAGTGCTGAGCATTTGTGGTCCACTGCGCATTCAATTTTGGATACCACGCTATGGAGTGCGGATTCTGTTGATCTGCCAGTGGAATATGCGTGCTGTTGTTTATGAAGTGGTTTTACCCGGAGAGGTCCGTCTCGGATATGCCTATCACAGAGTCTCTCGAGGGTTTTCAGTAAGAAGGATGTGAGACTTATGGGCCTATAGGCCTTGGGTTGTGTATAGTCTGGTTTGCCTGGTTTGGGTATGAAAATGACTTTCACTTCGCGCCACGCTAGGGGTATGTATCTGAGTGCTATACAGGTACGGTAGATCTTCACCAAGCGTGGTATCAAGTGGTCAACCCCCCACTGCAGTAGGGCTGGGAAGATTCCGTCTAGCCCTGGGGACTTGTAGGGCTGAAAGGTGTTTATAGCCCACTTGACCCTGTCTTCTGTTACTATGCTGTGGGCTCTGGACCAGTCTTGGTCTGTAGGTGCCCATTCTGGCTCAGCCTCCCACGTCCTGTTCTCTAGGAGATTGCAGCCTGGGAAGTGAGTCTCGAGAAGGACTTTGCTGGTTTCATAGTCGGTTAGTGTGTAAGAGCTGTCGGGTTTTTTCAGCGCGCCAAGGCTTCGATCCTGATCGGTCGATAGGATTTTTCGAACCCTTGCGGCTTCGTTGTTGGTTTCGATGGATTCGCAGAATTTCCGCCATGCCGCCCTTCTGGCAGTTCTAATCTGCTTTTTGTATAAGTATTGGGTTTCTTTGTATTGCTCCCAATCGTCTGGAAGCCTAGTGTTTTTGGCTCTATTGAATTGTTGTCTTAGTGTATCTCTGAGTTTACCCAGTTCGGCGTTCCACCAGGGGTTCCTCACGCTGTTGTTTGGTGGCGCCCTTAGTTTGCAGCATGCGTGGTATGCTTCAATTAGGTATTCTGATAGTTTTGTCACGGTATATTCCAGTTGTGCAGTGTCTTTTACAGTTACATGTGATAGGTGCCTTTCTAATAGAGCCGCCAGAAGCCGTTTGTACTCGGGCACCTTGGTGCGACGCGGGTTACGTTTCGGTTCTGGCTCCTTTATGTGGGTAGCTAGTGTGAATCGGATTCTTCTGTGGTCTGAGCTGGAAGGCTCGTCCGATACGTGCCAGTTAGCGATGAGGTTTGTCGCGGTTTCTGTGGCGAGAGTTAGGTCGATGATTGTTTGTCCACGGACTGTGACCCAAGTGGGTTCAGAGCCTCGGTTAACAATGTTAAGGTTAGTAGAGAATAAATAGGTGGATAGTACCTCTCCTCTGGAGTTCGCTGAATCACTGCCCCAGAGCGGGTGGTGGGCGTTGGAGTCGGTGCAGATGATCAGTTCCAGCCTGGCACGCTCGCAGTGTTGCACCAGGTCGGCCATCTCTTTTGGCGGGCAATTAGCGTCCTCGCCTGGCATATACACCGAGGCCAGTACAACATCTGGAACGTCACATGCGGTCTGGAGCCTGACAGCTGTCAGGTCTCTGGAACAGAATTGAGTGAGTGGTGTGGTCGGGATTTCTTTGGGGATGTATACACAGGTACGTGGTTTTTCCGCACCATGTGTGTTAAGGATTAGCTTACCTCCGATGTTGCCGAGGCCGCAGATTCTGTTGTTCCTGATCCACGGCTCTTGGATCAGTGCGATTGTTCGGGGCTTAACCTCCAAGGCCCTGCGTAAGCTAGCCGTGGCAGTCTGGCTGTGTTGGAGGTTGGTTTGGATGATATTTAAGGGCGGTGACGGCGGTGAAGTGGAGTTAGTCGGAGATGGATCCATCGGATAGTCTCTCCGCCTCCTCCACTCTGAGCTGGTCTTCGTGTCCGTCGCCCGGCGACGAGGCAAGCAGTTGCTCGTTCCAGCCAGGCGATGTGGGTGGTATGGTGTCGTCATCGTCATCCATTGCTGCTCGGGCCATGACCTCCTCGAGCTGGGCTATGTCGGTGTCATTCGTCTTTGTCGTTGTCGGTGCGGTCTTATCGTCTGTGCTGTCAGTCTTGGTGTCACAGGGTAGGGTCGTGGGCCAGAAGCGCACGTATATCGACCCCAAGAGGTACGATATACGTCGCTCCCGGGCTAGGACCCTTTCGGCTTCCTCCGGTGGAACACCCAGGGTCAGGTATGTCCCATAGTTGTCGCCACCGACGGTAGTCGCCCTGTACAGTGACCACCTTGCAATGTCATACCAAGTATTCTGACGGATCAGAATACTTTGGAGCCGGGCTACGTCACCCTTGTAACGGGGGACGAAAAGCGAGGCTCGGACACGGGTGGGCACGTCGGACTGTTTGAGTACTGTCAGTGCGAGGTCGGTGTCTGCAAGTTTAATTAGGGGTACGTTTTGGGTCAGCCAGGTCAGGGCATAATCGTCCTCGCACCACATCTGCACGGTGCCTTCCGCTACCCGTGGGTATCCACGGAAGGCCGGGAGTGGTGCCGTCGGGTTTGTGTCCATCAGTCGGGCTTCTAGGTCAGTCTTAACGTGCTCTGCCTCTTCCTTAGTCAGGTCACGAGAGGGGGGAGGGAAGCAGATTGCTACGGCCAGCCTCGCAGGAATGTCCTTCGTGGCTCGCGCGTAGGTTCTCTGCTCCCCCTGAGCGGAGTGAACCCTCACACGCTTGGCGTGCCCTTGTAGCGTACTCGGCGAAGCCGTGTCGTCAGGGCGCTCCCTCTTCGTCGGTCCTGTACCGCTTGGTCCAGGCTGCGACTTGGAGGTGCCCGGCATGGTGTTCGTTGCCGGCTGCGCCTGTGCGTGTGCTGGTTTATACCGCCTACCTCTGTTCTTGTTGGGTCGAGGTCTGTCGAGGGTGTTGTCGGAGTTCAGGGGTCGATTGACGGTCCCGGCAGACTGTGACGCGTCCGGCCGCGTTTCGCGCTGGGTTTCCCCCTCGCGGACTAACGGTCGGTCGCGCGGCACCGCGTCCGGCCGCGTTTCGCGCTGGGTTGCCCCTCCGCGGACTAACGGCTGGTCGCGTGGCTCCGCATCCGGCCGCTTTTCGCGCTGGGTTTCCCCCTCGCGGACTAACGGGCGGTTGCGTGGTTCCGCGTCCGGCCGCTTTTCGCGCTGGGTTTCCCCCTCGCGGACTAACGGCTGGTCGCGTACTGCCTCAGCCTCTGCCTTTTCGGCGGCCGATTGCACCTCGCGCTGGCTACTGCCGCCGCGGGTATGGCGCTTTCGGTCGCCCACTCTTCTCTCCCGGGCAGGGATTTTTCCGCGCTTATTCAGCAGGCGTACTTCATCAACCGGGAAAGTAATTGAGCTGCCAGGCTCGTCCTCCTTCCCCGTCCCTCTTCGTCTGTGTCGGTCTTGGTCGTTGTCTGGGTTGGTGATGCTATTCCTCACGATGCTCTGTTGCCAGAGGCTCGTGGGTGGCATACACCGGGTCGTGGGTTGTGGCGCTTCTGTTGCAGCCGTAGTTGGGTTTAAGGGCGCGTTGGTCGCAGCCAGGGTTGGGTTTTGCGGCGCGTTATTCGCTGCCTGTGTGTTGGGCGCTGTATCAGCAGCCGGCTGCGCTGAAGAGCGCGGCAAAGGAGTGCAGTCGGTTGCCCCCCCCAGAATACGATGGGGGCTGACCGCCGTAGCGGTGTGGGATTCCCCGGCTTGGCCGGGACCCACCTGGGTAGTTTCTCTTTCCTTCTGCATTTTCTTTTTTTGGGGGGGTGGGCTTTTTTGGAAGCGAGGTTACCCCTCCTCTAGGACCGACAGGATGTGAGGATAGGAGGGAGGTATTTTAGTTGGAAAGGATGGGTTCGTTTGGGGTCACCTTGGGTCTGGGATTTGGCCCAAGGGTTTAGGAGTAGACGGGATGGTCTGGATAGGTAGGGTTGGTACTATATTTGGGGTGTTTGGTGCATAGGAGGAGGTGTATAGGTTACCCTGGGCCTGGGATTTTGGCCGTCGGGAACTTCTCTTGTCCGGGATCTCTTTCAAGATGCTCCGGGCGCAAGTTCGGCCGTTATGGTCAACCTCGCTCCCGGAGTTGGGCTATCCGCAACCTGCCCACCCGCTCGGTTGCAGGAGAAGAAGTGCCTGGCAGTCTGGGTCACCCCACCGCGGATGTACGTATACATCTGCGTTGGGGCAATCCGACCGTCCCGAGATACCTACTACTGTCTAATAGCAAATAAAAATTACTTTTTAAGAAATACATTATTGCTCCGTTCCTATAAACAAAAACACGTTTTGCTTAACAATAGTAGCATTTTTTACTGCCAAACTGGGGATATAAATCGATTCGTAAGCTAATTTTGCCTGTGATAGCTATTTCCTTAAGCGAGGATCTACTATGCAAAGCTATGAGGTCTTTGCATCATTATTGGTAAAGATTAAACAAGAGTTATAACTTTAACCAATGACGGCCCGTAAATTATAGAAATCGGCTTTAAACCGAAGAAAAAATAAACTCGAAATCGAAACATTAATAAAACCTGTTAAATTTAACTATGGTCCTATATTAAATTTAAATTATTGTACGAATTTTGAGTCGACGCCAATCAAACAATTAACGAAGATCCAATCATGCTGCCAAAGCTTGATTGATCTTCAAAAATATATCAAACTTAATCTCTTATCAACAAATTTTCCAAAGTTGATATGTTTTTTCTTTATTTGATATATTACCTCGAAATTTGAGATGAGATTAAGATCGTAATGATTTATTTTCGTAAACTACCTTTTAAGGGAGTGCCAGTAGTATTCATACAATAATTAAATTAAATTAAAATCGTTGCACAATGAATTTTAGACTCGATTAGAGGGTATTAATTGTTTACATTGTCCATGTATCATCTCCTAAAGTATAAGATCGATTCCTGAAGACAACTGTACTATACATACTATACAAAAAACACACATTACATCATGTTATTTTATGTATAATTAACACTAAATCTGTTTAGGGCCCTATTGGTCTTCCCGGAGAACCAGGAGATAGAGGGGAAGACGGTGAAGAGACCGTAGGACCACCCGGAATTAAAGGAGACCAGGGACCAATTGGTGAACCAGGGAGACCAGCGACCATTGTGGTAGTCGACGACTTTCGGGAGAATATTACAGTCATATCTAAAGGAAACATGGGCGCAAAAGGATTGAAGGGACAACGGGGCGTAAAAGGCCTCAAAGGAATGCTCGGGTCAAGGGGACAAACAGTAAGTAAACATAAATTGCTTTTATGGTAGAAAATATTACGTGGTCGGTAAATAAATTAATATTATTCGGCATTGCTTCTGCTGTTGTTTTGCTTCAATTTTATTCACCACAGAATGTGGTCACTTTTGTATGTCACTATTATTTGTTCAAATCCTTTTATTGATAAAATCAATGTAAATAAATACAATTTGTCTTACAATTACAATAGTTCGGGTGTCATTCATCTGACATCCGAAGAATGAGAATATGAAAAATTTCGATAAAATCTTAGACTCTAAAACCATGTGCCAGATTCTATGTAGCCTATCTGTTCATTTCTTCTAGTTTAATTCATAACGAAAATGTTTTTTTTCAATAGGGAGCTTACGGTCCTGACGGTGTACAAGGTTACAAAGGAGATCAAGGTGCATATGGTCCAAGGGGAAAGATGGGTCGCCAGGGTCCAGTCGGCACTCCAGGTCCAAAAGGAGACAAGGGTGCCCCCGGAACCGCAGGTCTAGACGGAGAAGATGGATGGAGAGGTGAAAGAGGTGAAGATGGAATGCCGGGCAATCCTGGACTGCAAGGTTTTATTGGAGAACCCGGAATTTATGATGAAAGGCTAGATGTACCACCATCGGTAGGCCCTCAAGGACCTCAAGGCCCTGAGGGCCCCTTAGGCCCAATAGGAGAACCAGGCTACAATGGACAACGAGGTTTACCTGGGATTGTGGGACCACCTGGATTCCCTGGAATCAAAGGAATTCAAGGCAGGCAAGGAATTCCAGGCACATCTATCAAAGGAGAACATGGAAATGACGGATATAAAGGGCAATCCGGATTTAGAGGACCTCCAGGATTGCAAGGGTTGCCTGGAGTTACCGGTCCTACAGGATTCAAAGGTACAAGGGTAATTGGTCCAGCCGGTGAAGAAGGCGTACCTGGTATGGATGGGATACCTGGCCAACGAGGAGATCGAGGTATTCCTGGTGATATGGGACCACAAGGCTATCCAGGAACTGGCGTCCATGGAGTTGGTCCTCCAGGGGAACTAGGTCCACCGGGATCCCCAGGACAGGTCGGTGACCCTGGCGACAACGGCCGTCCAGGATTCCTCGGACCGAAAGGAGAACGTGGAGAAGATTGTCCATATTGCAAATCAGGTAATAATTAATAATAAAAAAAAACTTTTTTTCTTACAAATCTGTGTCTTGTAATAAGGACCTCAAGTAATTTTTATAACGTATAAACTTATCTGTACAGATGTCTTGCTTGTTATGCGTCCTATGATCCATCTGATATTATTTATAAAGCTAAGTTTGCCCGAAGATACTGTGAGGAATTTTGTGTTTTTGCCTCCGGAATCCTTTTTTATCCATTACGCGTTTTGACAAGATGTCTGGGTGGCGAGTTAATCTTTCTTTAAACTTGACTTGCTTTTGTGTTTCTTCTTCGACTGTAATTATTTTCAGATCGTGGTCGAGATTTTCGGTCGGTACAAACCATGTGGTGTAGAGAATATTAACAAAAAATGCGGCAAAAATTAAACAGTCTGAAGTCAAAAATCATAATCCAGCAGAACTGATAGAAAACTCTGCGAAGTGTGTGAATACGCCTTTTAATAGTTTTGCGAAAGTTATTAAATTTTCTTCGCCACTTTGACCCCAGCACTTGTTGGCTTCCAGAAGAGCACTCGTTGGCATGCCGGTGGGAGAGACACCATTCTAGTCCGCTTTAATTTTTTATTAGCTCTCCACAGTGAATAGTCGGTAGCAGCTGTAGAATCTAGGTTGCTTAGAAACTCCTAGAAACTATTGTTTCCGTCGTTGTCTACAAGCTTTTTGAGGTTCCTAACCGCCTACTTTAATGTACTCTCGTCTTGAGGGCATCTAAATTATTGCCATTGATTTCCCAGTCTTCTGTTTTTAGATATTTTAAAGTGGGTTCACTTGTTGCAATTATGTTTGCATGTTTAGTATGTCAACATTCTCGCGTAGGTCCCAGTAACTTCGAGGGTCTACCTAGAGACCCTATAGCCATGGATTACATTGAAGCCCGCCAGCGTTGAACCGTTCGCCGAAGAAATTGGAGAAGAACTGAACTCTTCCTGCTTAAAAATTTGTTTAGCTAAACAGTAGAGAGCTGACACAATAACGGGCTTATCCCAACTTCAACTATGACAGTTGTTGCTTACATTAGTGTTTGCAGTACGATATTGATTCTTAATGTCATAATTTCTTTTTATGATTATCGCTGATCCACTTTGTATTTTCCCATTACGGTGTGTGGTTCAATATTATATCCAGGGAATTATATTATTATATGGCTTCTTGGAATGAAATGTGATTCAGATATAAACATTATGTCATTATGTCAATACCCACACGATGATGGTATAATAGTATATTTTATAACGAGGGACTAAACGAAGCCATAATATACCCGAGGTGGTTTGACTCCCGAGCGTGCGAGGGAGTCAATAAAACCGAGGGTATATTAAGTTGGCGTTTAGTCTCGAGGTGCAAACTGTACTTTTCACTTCGAGTGCGAGAAAAATAGTCAATTTAGTACAAAAACATGTACTTACCTAATAAATATTACTAAAAAAACACTACAAAGTGAAAAATAACTTTAATTTCGGAAGTCGGTGTCTTTGGAGCTGAATTTTAATTTGTTGTCACAGCCTTCCGAAATTAAAGTTATTTTTCACTTTGTAGTGCTTTTTTGGAAGTCGGTTGTTTTTTTTTTGGAAAAAGTTTTTTTTTCACTTTTTAGTGGTTCACATGTGCTTACCCCTTCACAGCGTACCGGCGTGATGTTATGTTATGAACTGGTGTAAGCAATAGACAGACATGAGACTTCAGCAATTCCAGTCCATTTGCTATGATTTATTGAGGAGTTCCGTTGCCTATCTCCAAAGTTCTTCATCAGATCTTCACCAAATTGAAATGAGACCACTACGAGAAAGTACTCTTCCAAAAAATACCTAAATCGCTTCGCGTGCCTATAAAATTATAAGAGTTCTCTCTATTTCTCCAGGATCCCATCATCAGATCCTGACTTGATGATCATGGGACCACCTGGGAAGTGGCCCCATAGGGAGGGAGTAAAAAGTAATTCGTTTTTAATTTCCTTCATGTGACATAGACAAACTCAAACAGCCAGTAAATATACTATTTTTGTCGAGTTTAAATTTGTTCGGCTTTAAATAAATTTATTAAGAATGTCCAGTGACAAATATTTTGTTCCTATATATTATGTTCCTTGGTGAAGAGTTTGACGTCAAGCAAACAGCAAAAGACATTACATTAGATATTGTGATTTTTATTTTATTAACCAACTTCAAAAAGGAGGAGGTTCTCAATTCGTCGGAACCTTTTTTTATTTATTTTTATGTATGTTCCCCGATTACTCGAAGATGGCTGGACCGATTTGGATTTTTTTTGTTTGAAAGGGTATACTTCCCAGGTGGTCTCATGATCATCAAGTCAAGATCTGATGATGGGATCCTGGAGAAATAGAAAAAACTCTTAAAATTTTATAGGCACGCAAAGCGATTTAGGTATTTTTTGGAAGAGTAGTTTCTCGGAGTGGTCTCATTTCAATTTGGTGAAGATCTGATGAAGAACTTTGGAGATAGGCAACGGAACTCCTCAATAAATGATAGCAAATGGACTGGGATTGCTGAAATCTCATGTCTGTCTATTGTTTACACCAGTTCATAACATAACATCACGCCAGTACGCTGTGAAGGGGTAAGCACATGTGAACCACTAAAAAGTGAAAAAAAAAACAACCGACTTCTAAAAAAACACTACAAAGTGAAAAATAACTTTAATTTCGGAAGGCGGTGACAACAAATTCAAATTCAGCTCCAAAGACACCGACTTCCGAAATTAAAGTTATTTTTCACTTTGTAGTGTTTTTTTGTTAAGTAATATTTATTAGATAAGTACATGTTTTTGTACTAAATTGACTATTTTTCTCGCACTCGAAGTGAAAAGTACAGTTTGCACCTCGAGACTAAACGCCAACTTAATATACCCTCGGTTTCATTGACTCCCTCGCACGCTCGGGAGTCAAACCACCTCAGGTATATTATGGCTTCGTTTAGTCCCTCGTTATAAAATATACTATAATCCCTCAGTAGTGTGACAGTGTAATTTTAATGCATTAAATTTTGAAGTCTCCCAGCATCTTGGTCGTTAGCATGACTTCCTTCCGACTTCTTTCCTTCTGTCAGGCTTAGGCTTTGGCTGAGGTAGGTGTGCTGTTGGGTTCTTTTGTGTGCGAGTTTGGTGTACCGGTTGTTTTTTCTGCGGACATGTTTCATTTTTCATCTCTGCTATATTTGATTGTACCACTGTCTTTACTGTGTTTTGTTTTTGGTCTCACCCGGCAGTCCTTAACTTTTTACCATTCCTTACATACATACTAGTAACTTTTGGGGTGGTTTCCTTCACACTATTTCGATAGCGTGTATCCATAAGTCTGACAGTTAATAAATCATCTAACAGTTCGTTAACTGTTAGGCCTAAAATAAGCTCGGTGTTGGAAATTACTAAAACTACTTGGTATTTCGGATTGCTTCGTGTTCCATTTCTACTTGTTTTCTTAAAAACTACAAGGGGTTACTAAAATGGTGATGGACCTGAAAAGGAGTTATTACACTCATCATCATAAACAATTTTTACTATGGTAGTTACCAACCTTAAAGTCTCCAAATAAAGCTGTGCCCTACATTTTGACGTGGTATCTATATAAATAAAAAGAAAAGTCCTGACTGACTGACTGACTCATCAACGCCCAGCCCAAACCCTTGGACCTAGAAAGCTGAAATTTTGCACAGAGGTTCCCCTTATAATGTAAACAAGGAATAAGGAAGGATTTTTCGAAATTCAACCCCTAAGTGAGTTAAATAGGGGATGAAAGTTCCGCGCGGGCGAAGCAGCTGGCAAAAGCTAGTTTGATCATAAATGTGTGGAGCGGCTGATTTGATTTTTGCGAATTCAAAGTTGGCCCCATAAAACACCTTGTATTGATGGAAATGGAATTCCATGCTAGATTTTCTAGCGTTAACACTCAACATTTAGTTTTAGGTCCTCCTACGTCTGGATTGACTCTCTATAGGTAGACAATCCTAAGTAGCCTTAGTAGTCTGTACCTATTACTAGTACATTCTCATCTATAGTGTGTACATATGTACCTCAACTACGTTACAGTCTAAGTGACACTATTTTATTATCTGCAAAAATGATCCTTTTCAAATTAAGAATTTAAAATGATAATTTTTAGAAAGATAGAATAGAATAATGATTATTTATTTTATTTAGTTCGAAAAATCATTTTTGGGCTTTTTATTACGTTACTAGCAACCCCCGGATTGGCACGGGTGCAATTTATATAATGTGAAGACGGTATTCCATTGTGCTCAAGTTCTGAGCCTAAGTTCTGAGTCCTAATAAAAAACACTAGACATGCATGTATGCATGAATTCAAGATAGTATTTCATTAGTATTATTATGTACTTTATAAATATTTACTTAATAAGTATAAAGCTTAATTTGCCCATCTAGCATAATGTACCTACCTTTTAAATGGTGAAAGAATTTTTCAATTAGGAGCTGTGATTCCGGAGATTAGGTAACCTAAGCTCCGCATATATATAAACTTGCAAAATTCGCTTTTTCTTCTTATAATACTGGTTAAAAATTATCACAAATTTCGGTAGATAGGTAGCTGTTAGTAGTCACCGTTAAGATGAACAAAAACTTACATTTTATATTTATTCTTTTAGGATTAGATGGTCAAAAAGGACAGAGAGGAGACGACGGCTATCCTGGTATTAGGGGCATCCCAGGACCTGTAGGTGAACAGGGAAGTAAAGGAGAACAAGGTTATCCTGGGAGAGATGGGATAGATGGACAAACGGGGCCAAAAGGAAGCAAGGGCGCAGCAGGCGGAACAGGACCACAAGGGCCAAAGGGGCCAAAAGGAAGAGTTATTTTCCCACCAGAAGCTATGATCATAGCCGATACGGGAGCACCTGGCGATAGAGGTAAGATAATACATAAAAATATATTCCAAATCTAATTATGTAGGTATGTAGGGATGTATAGGTATAGTTATAAATATAAAAATTTGTAGGTGTTTCCAGAGAAGGCAGTGAGACCAGTCGCTCAAGCTAAATTTCGTAATAGCGCAAAAAGAAATGGTAAGATTATTGAAAATATATTTCATGTTTTATTTGTTTTATTTCAGGTTTCAGAGGTATACAAGGCCTTCCAGGTGATGCAGGCTGGCCAGGGTTTCCTGGTGACTCTGGGTTCAAGGGAGTTAAGGGACAAATGGGTGACGATGGATACCCTGGCAGGCCAGGACGAAATGGCACGAGAGGACGAGACGGAGAGATGGGATTGCCGGGTTATCCGGCCACTATGCCGATTCAGTTCCTTCTTGGGGAAAAAGGAGATTCTGGAATTAAGTAATTATTGTTTATACTCAAATAACTAGGTACGGCCGCTACATGATTGCTGATAGAGTTATACCTACCTGCACGAAAATACAGCCATCTTTAAAAAGTCGGCCTTATAGATGAAAAAACTAGGTTTACCGGTGCACAGCTTGAAGGCTCCTTTACCATTTAAAGATATATTTACTCGTCGATCATCGTTTTGCCTTATACCTATGGTTGGTTAGCGAACGAAACTCTTGTTGGCTTTATTTTGGATTTCGCTTCTAACTTGATAAAGCTGAATACCAGTATTTTACATGAACCGACTGCCTATCTGATGTCCACAATCTAGTTACTGGGTAATCTTACCGAACCAGTCGTACAGAGAGTTATCTATTTCTTGGTATGACTGGTTGTTAGAGTTTCGGGCCTCTGACGACCCTTAACGACTGCAAAAGATCCAAGAATGATAGCCGGGACCAACGGCTATCATTCGACTAAAGTCGCCATGCCAAATTACAGCTTTATGCTGCTATCTGTCTGCTATAAATCAGAGACTCATGGTACTCATGGGTCTCTGATTTACAGCAAACAGCTCGGTAGACAGACAGGCAGTCTTGGCGAAACTATGAGGGTTCCTTGTTTTGCTACTGAACCTTAAAGACTGGCCAAAATCGAGTCGGACTCGCACATTATTATTGGGTTCTACAAAATAGATTGAGCAGTCTGTGGCAAGGTCCCTGACCTGCCGTAATTACTGTACTTTGTGTAATTAATGCATTACTTGCATTAAAAAAAGGAAAACATAAAAAAACCGACGGCAACTAAAAATTTCAAAACGATCTCACTATTCAAGCAGTCTGATGCAGTTGGTCTGCTACAACTGCTATATTAATAGCTGTAATTTGTTGGTATGCTTTTACAACAAAAAAGTATAAATCTATATATATAAAACAAAGTCGTTAGTTACACCATTTATAACTCAAGAACGACTGGGCCAATTTTAATGATATTTGATTTTTTACATTTGTCTTCGCCGGGAATAGGATAATAAGTATTAAAATATGATATTTATTAATAAAAAATATCAATCAAAACAAAAAACTAGCCGTTTATTTTTAACAATACGCAACACGATGCAACTGAAAGCGCACGTCATGTTATTTGTATTTATATTGTAAATTACGCAAAACTGAAATGCATGTAGGTTCATTGAGACGTGTTGCGGAATTCTAAGAGAGAATTTGCCAAAATTCTTACGGGAACGGAAAAAGACAGAGTTGTTTGTGCGCGTACGAAGTCGCGGGTAAAAGCTAGTATTTAATCATTTATTCGGCGGGTACGTGCCTGAGTACCTACCTACCGATTAAATGCACCACGCTTTGATCCTATCAGTAGGTATAAAACCTTGAATTCTTCATAATTTTTGATTTAAACTTTATTGGCGAATATTTTCCTAAAATATCACGAACAACATAAAAAGTAACTAGTTCAAAAACTAAAACCCGACTACTAAAACGCCACGCCCTAAAAAGTATGATTCAAGAAAATATTCTCATCTGGACGCCATGTTCCTGGTCGTATGCCACCTTGCCCTAAAGCCTATGTTCCTGTACTACCCACCGTTGGAATGTATTGTTTAGGTGGCATAAGCCGTGGGGCTTTCAGATGAGAATATTTCTTATTTCATCGTTTTTCGAGCGTGAGTTTTCAGTATTCAGGCTTAAGTTTTTGAACTTACATTTTGTTTCAATTATTTTGGGTTTAACTCACAATGTGTTTATTTTTGAAATGTGTTATTTAAGCCCATTTGATACCCAACACGGCACCATTGAAAAGAAAAAGTTTTTTAGTTCGCTTACAATATTTTTTAGTGAGGGCCACAGATGACCACACGAATACATATGTATGTACATCTATACCCTCACTACTTCTAAACTACTTAATGTCTTGTTAAACTACTTAGTTATTATTGGTTGCTTGACTTGCTTCAACTTGCTGGTATTCTATTAATAACACACTGTATACCTACATTACAGAGGTGAACTTGGTGAGCCCGGAGAGCCTGGTCGCCCTGGTGAAGCTGGAGAATCGCTTGCCCACGGAATAAATGCCAAAGGTCCCAAAGGTTACCCCGGAATACCCGGACTTAAAGGTATGCATTATTATTAATAAAATTGATTTACTCTTTTATACAGATACAATAAAGATAGGTATGTATATGCTAGCACTTCGGCCGCGTGGTTTTCGTTCAATCCCCTACGAACTTAAACACCCCTTGCGTGACTGGGTGAAAAGTCACCCAATCACGGGTTGATTTTCGTTAAATTCATAAACTCGTATCTACGTATTTAATTCAATTCTTTGTTTTTTTTATCAAGATTTTTTTTATTCGTTTATAATCTACAAAAGCAATAAAATACTGAATTGAGCTGAATAAATTCTGGCCACTTCAGCATTCACTGAGAGAGTATTTTCGGAGGGCTGTGTTTTCCATTGGCCACTCTGGGCACGTGCCCAGAACCCCTCGATCGCCTAGTTCCTGCCAGCGTAAATACTTAGAAGCTGTTAAAAGTAAACTTACCTATTCCAACCGGGGAGCTAAGATTTTCGAACTCACTTCGCTCCTACATCCTACATTTGCTTGGTTCTCAAACTTTTCGGCCTAAGTGGACAAATTAGCTACTTAGGCACCTTCTATTTCTTTAGGGATGATCATAAAAAAAACTTAACACACACACACTTTTATATAAAAATAACAAGTTTTTCTGATTTCTGCATACCTAAGCCAATGAAGTTCTATTTTTACATCAACAGTCAAAAGAAACCCTAGCCTATCGGAGACGGGGTGCTATAGGTAAATTTTTATTTATTTTCATAAAAAGCCCAGGACTTCCATAACGTTAAAGTCGTCCCTGTTTTCGGTCATGTAGGTATGTAAAGCGTGTGGCGGGGAGAGAAACACAGAGCTTCATTGAAATTTATAATATTAACTGAACTTCGTATGAATTTGAACTATTTTTTTAATATTAAATTAGAATGACAACAAAAACAAAATTAAGACAATAATCCGCAAAAGGATCAAATAACGGTGTTATATATATAACAACAAGTAATACTCTTTTTTATAAGTCTGTGTGCCTATGTAGTACTTTATTTCTTGTAATAAAAAAAGGTGGCAAAGCAAGCAAGTTGGAAGTGAATATGTGCCAAGTTTCAAACCCAAGGACATACATACATACATTGTTTTTTTAAATAATTTAAATTTTATCAAAATCCTTTCTCATACCTACACAGTTTCGTTGTAAACTACAACTAAGTAATAATTTTGTCATATCTCTTCTTTAGCTATTTAGGCTCTAGATTTGGGTTGCGCGAGAGTTTTACGAACATACCCTGTTCACTTTGGGCACGCCACGATAGCGGCGGTAAGTCCCCTCTTTGAGGAGTGGCTTGAGAGGCGGCATGGCGTCCTCACCTTCCGCCTGACGCAGGTCCTCACCGGACACGGTTGTTTCGGGAGGTTCCTGTTTCGCATAAGGCGGGAGGAAACGCCCGGGTGTTTCCATTGCGAAGATCGCCCTGAGGACACGGTGGAGCATACAGTGGAGGTGTGCCCGGCTTGGGCGGAGCACCGCCGTGTCCTCGTGGAGGCGATAGGCGGCGGCGATCTCTCGCGTCCGGCCCTGGTGCAGGCCATGGTGCCGGAGCAAGAGTGAATAGTTAGCCGTCACCTTCTTCTGCGAAGCAGTAATGCTCGCGAAGAGGGAGGCGACGCACGTGAGGAAGAGGCAGTATATGCGCCCTCACGGCCGTAGTCGCCGCGGGAGACGCCCTGGGCGTCGGGAATCGCAGGCTGATTCCCGGCCACCGTAGGCGCGGGCTTGCGGACGGCGAGTAATGGGTAGCTCGCTGTCCGGTAAGGACCAAGCCCGGGTCGACGGCGCGTTGTGTTCCACGCGCGCCTCAAAGAGATGTCAGCACCAACTGGTGGGGTCCGCAAGGGCCGATGGCTGCCAGGGGTGCGGGTTGCTCGAAAGAGATACCGCGGCCCCTGGCACACAGGCAACTGAGGGAACACGGGTGGGTTTTAGTCAGTAAAAGTCTGACACACCCTCAAGCTCCACCCAGAGCGGGAGAAGTCATTTGATGATTTCCCACCCAAAAAAAAAAAACTTGTTCACTTATAAATAAGCATATAGGTACCTATTGATGAGTTAACTCTAACTTAGTCTAACTAACATTAGTTAAATCCTAGTTAGAGCAAGTTAGTAGTTAGTATAATAATTATATCTATGTATTCATTTAAAACAAATCTTTTGCAGGTATCGTTGGAATGAAAGGAGAAAGAGGTGAAATGGGATTCGACGGTACTCCGGGTTCATATGGCGAACAAGGCCCACCTGGCAGGTCTATACAGGGTCTGAAAGGTTACAAAGGCTTTTTCGGAAGAAAAGGTAGTATAGGCCCTTACGGTATCCCTGGTAGTCAAGGACAACAGGGGCCTGTGGGTACTGTGGGGAATAAGGGAAAGAAAGGAACTCGTGGCGATGCTGGTTTGTCCATCCTTGCGGGCGAAAGAGGTTTCGATGGACTGGCCGGTGAACGAGGAGAAGATGGTGATACAGGTTATCCGGGTATGGCAGGAAGAACTGGAACTATGGGAAATAAAGGACAGCAGGGTCCACCAGGAGATATGGGTTTCGATGGACCACGAGGGCCTCAGGTAAACATGAATATTTATAATAACTTTCATGTCTCGCAACTATGCATTTGGTCTAGATGTGATTGGAAATACCTACCAACACTGACACCTTCTAATGCAATTTCATTTATCAAAACTTCCAAGACTGACAACGGGACTTGACCATCCCCTTATATAGTAACATTCAGTACCTACCTTACTTATATTTACTCACTTTAAAAATGGTATAAGGTATGGTGCTCCTTCTTTTACCATAGCTATAGATTTTGTCAACAATATTAATTTTCTGTTTTTGGCCACAGGGAAGAAAAGGAATACCAGGCATAGAAATACGAGGTGCCCCAGGTTTCGCTGGTCAGCCTGGATTCCCTGGACGCTTTGGTTTGATTGGGGAACCAGGTTTACAAGGCTCTAATGGAATAATTGGCGATAACGGTCCTAAAGGAATGAAGGGAAACATGGGAATTAGTGGCATTCGGGGCATGCCGGGGGAAGATGGGCTAATGGGTCAAAACGGATTCCCGGGCCGAGCGGGAATTGTCGGAAGCCCAGGAGCTCCGGGAGAACGGGGAGATACAGGTTCCTTGGGATTTAACGGAGAGCCAGGTGAAACTGGACAAGTAGGACTTTCTGGTCTTAAAGGTATTAATGGTGAAGTAGGTCCTCCAGGTATCCCTGGCAATGACGGCAGTCGCGGTTTTAAAGGATCGAGAGGAGATTGGGGTTTTCCTGGAGTAAAGGGTATTAGGGGTGATGATGCTGCAAGAGGCCTGAAAGGCGACAGAGGTATACCTGGTTATGATGGACCTAATGGAAGACCTGGTTTCAGAGGTCTTAAAGGTATGATAGGTGACTCAGGATCACCAGGTATAAGTATTGCAGGGTCGCCAGGTTTAAAAGGCGATAAAGGAAATACTGGGTACCCAGGGGCATTTGGAAGTATGGGACGAAAAGGAGTAATGGGTGATTTTGGTCTTGTTGGAGAACGTGGTGAAGGAGGTGACAACGGTTTCTTTGGAGCACCTGGCCGTCCAGGAAGGTCGGGAGGAGTAGGAAGCAAAGGTCAACAAGGGATACAAGGAGTTGGTGGGTTTGGTGGTCAGAAAGGCGACCAGGGCTTGGAAGGTAGACCTGGACGCATAGGTTCTCCTGGACTTCCTGGTGAAGTTGGCTTCAAAGGTCCAAGTGGACGTTTAGGCAACCCTGGAATTAAAGGAGAGCGGGGTGATATTGGAATTACTCCGTACGTTGCCCCTACCAATGGAGATATTGGTGAAATGGGCATGGAAGGTCTTCCTGGCCTTCCTGGAGATATTGGTGAATCAGGATTTTATGGACTCAAAGGTATCAAGGGTGAACAAGGAGATGAAGGCCTCCAAGGAGGAAGAGGAGATTTAGGTGCAAGTGGATACCGTGGTTCAATTGGTGATCAAGGACCACCCGGTCTTCCTGGTATTAATGGAGAAAATGCCCCACGGGGAGAACAAGGAAAACCTGGTTTAGATGGTCTTCCAGGATGGCCCGGTGCTAGGGGTCAGAAGGGAAAACCTGGCGAATATGGTTTCAATGGTCCTGATGGGTTGCGTGGTCCCCCGGGTCTTATATTCGAAGGACCAAAGGGTATGATCGGAATGGATGGAGCACCGGGACCACGGGGTATTTCTGGACGACCAGGAAATCCAGGACTGGTAGGAAACACTGGCATAAAAGGTTTTCAGGGGGATACAGGTGAAACAGGTGACTCGTACAATCCTAGAGGTGCACAGGGAGACCAAGGGTATCAAGGGTTCACTGGACCTAAAGGGCAAAAAGGAGATGCTGGTGATTCTGGTATATCTGGGCGGTTGGGACAAGAAGGTGCGCAAGGTTTTAAAGGATTGAGAGGTGATGAAGGGGAAGAAGGACCACATGGATCACCTGGCCTTAAAGGTATAAAAGGGGATACAGGAGATGTATTAGCTAATTCTGAAATTATACCTGGATCCATTGGCGACATGGGCGTGCGTGGATATGATGGGCGGCCGGGACGTGATGGTAAACCAAGTGAAATTGGAATTAATGGTGTACCAGGACAGAAAGGAATGAAAGGAGATGATGGTTTCACCGGCAAAATTGGAGCCCCAGGGCTAATAGGACAAAATGGATTGAAGGGCATAAAAGGATTACAGGGTTATGAAGGATATCGTGGAGCTATGGGTGATGCTGGCCCTCCTGCTGTGCAGCCAGTACCCAAATCTCGAGGCTTTTATTTTGCTGTTCACTCACAAGAAAGAATGATTCCACAGTGTCCGTCAGGAACCTCACCCCTTTGGAGCGGATATTCTCTTATTCATATTATTGCAGACGGAAAAGCACATGGACAAGATCTAGGTAAGTTATTTATTCATTATAACTTTATTATGCTCAAGTAAATACATTTATATAACCACACACCAGGGGTGCGGGTTGTCCGAAAGAGATACCGTGGCCCCTGGCACGCAGGCAACTGAAGGAACAGGGGTGGGTTTTAGTCAGCAAAACTCTGACACGCCCTCCTGCTCCACCCAGAACGGGAGAAGTTATTTGATGATTTCCCACCTTAAAAAAAAAATGTTAGACTTAAGGCCTAAAGCATTTTTATCAGTCAAGGTAGACTGAGACAGTTAAGGTGATGTAGAGATCTAAACAAAGTTATGTACAAAATTATATACTTACTTAAAATTAACTTCAAATACTTTTATAGAAAATACAATAATAAATACCTAATTGAGATAGGTACATTACACACCTACGTAACAAAATATACTAAGTCGATATAGATAAGAATATGTAAATAAATGGAGAAAATCTAATCCAATAAATCAACAATGAGATCATTCTGCCGCTTTTCGCGAATGAGAAAGTTACCTATCTGATAATATGCTTAAGTGATACTGTAAAAACAATTTGAAGGTTGGTACGTCTTGTACTACTTAGGTAAGTACAATAATGCAATTTTTATTTCTTTAAGGTGCTTCTGGGAGCTGTTTGCGCAAATTTTCGACCATGCCTTACATGTTCTGTAACTTCAACGAAATCTGTAATTTCGCGCAGCGTGAAGATTACAGTTTCTGGTTATCGACTCCAGAACCAATGCCTATGTCTATGACGCCCATACAAGCTAAAGATGTTGGAAATTATATATCCAGGTAAGGCTTTTACAATAATTATTGTAATTAGATTCATGAGCTGATTCAATTTAATAAATATCAGGCCATCAATGCGGGTCAATCTCAAATGCGTTCGCGTTAGCTACCTTTATTAGTAGGTACCTCAATCACTAAGTTGTAAGCGAAAAAAGCATAGCACCTAATTTTACCTGTAATTAAACTAGCGAAATAAACACATCAACCTTCTGGAAGAAATGCTCTGTCTCAGTGTAGTTTAGAAAATCTAAGTGGTCACACAGACAGACACGAAAAGCGACAAAGTGTACAGCAGTATCTACAGGTAGAATTATCCATACTAACAGTTACATAGGTACTTATTCTTCATTTCCAACATTTTTCAGATGCCAGGTATGCGAAGCACCCACACGAACTATCGCCATCCACAGCCAAAGTAACTTAGTACCGACATGTCCCAATGGCTGGAGGGAGTTATGGCAAGGTTACAGTTTCTTAATGGTAAGAATGATTAGCTACTCAATTACCTATTGCACTGAATTATTGTCGGATTTTGCTAATTAAGTAAAAATACATAGGTATATAGTACGGAGTCAAGCTAAATAACGGCGTTTCAAAAAGGTGTGGCATTAACGTGTCTTATCGTTTACAGCACACGGCTGGAGCGCGCCATGCAACAGGACAAAGCCTTGTTTCTCCCGGATCTTGCATGAGACAGTTCCGCTCGCGTCCTTTCATCGAATGCAACGGACTCGGTCGCTGCAACTTCTTTGCAACGGCTATTTCCTACTGGCTCTCAGTAATAGATGATTATAGAATGTTCGAGAAACCAGTACAGCAAACCTTAAAGGCCGACCAAGTTTCTAAAGTTAGCAGGTAAGCAAACTATTTTAAGTGTTATTTTTTTTTTTACAGATTGATACAGATTCGAGTCTTCCTTTACCTGCTTAGGTATAGGTACATACTGTGTTTAAATTTATATATACGAGGCAGTGTGTTGGCAATCGTTTTTCCTGTGCCCAAAAAACTGATGGCTTCACCAACTCTTGCACATATTGCATAAATTATAGCGGGGTGGTGTGGTGAGCAGGGAACTGTGGGTGTTACTTAGTTACCAACAATTTTCTATCCCGACTGAAAGATGCAATGCTTCACCACAAGTCCAAGAGGAAGGAGCCATGTCTTGTTAACTCGTACCCGCGACTGTAGTGACATTGAAAGCTGCGAGAAGGCAACGTGGCGACTATTGTAGATTATAAACAATGTTGTTGGTGCTTGACGGTTGGTTGTTGGTAGGTAAGCTCACTCACCAGTTACTAGGTAGGCAGGTACGTTTTGTTGAAACTTACGATCTTTTTTATTATACAGGTGTGCAGTTTGCATAAGAGAATGGCCGGTGCCGCACAAGAGCTCGGTGCGGGTGCCTACGCTCCCGGTTGGCAACTTGAACTCAGTACCAAACGCAGCTATTCGTCGGCCGTATCGTCCGTACAACCCCCGCCGGCCATACTACCGCCGCGGTGTGCGAGGAAGACGCCGACAGTGAAAGACTTGGCAATCTTTCTGAGATTCACTTGAAACGTTAATTCTAGGATTTAAATATTGTGATGATTCTATATGTATAATAATTAAAAGAAGGAAGAGAATACGGATAGGATATTTTATCACTGCCAAAATTAAATAAGTAGGTATCTATGTATAACTATGTTACTACTTATTAGTATTTAATTTAATTCTTTTTGTTCATAATTTTATACGTACCTATGCAATACCTACTATCGCAATCACAGAACAAATAAATCGCAATCGCACAATTCACACATCATTTGTCATGCAACCAATTTACAATGAAATAGTTCCATAAACTTAGAAAGAAATTAGAAGACTAATATAGGCTTTTTTAATGTTTTATTAAAACGATATTTTTTTTAGTCAATTGAAGTTGGACAAGTAATTTTCACAGGAAAATAGGTGGGCCTACCTAGTACCTAATTTATGTAATATTTATTCAAATAACTCCATGGTATTTGTACCTATACTTACTAGAAATGCAAGTCTATAACATAAAATGTTTACCAGGACCACAGGATTGCAAAACTGTGCCAGGACATAGTCCGATAAATAAAGCACTTTATTAATAGTGTTGTAAATATAATATTATCGACCTAGTTGCGAATAGAGTAATAATAAAACAATTTAAAATACCCGGTATTTTATTTCGACAAGAATTTCCCTTTTAAATTCAAAGTAATATATTTGACAGAAACACGTAGGTATCCGGCCCGTTGCCTGACCGCTGACCTACTAAGGGTAGGCAGTAGTGACAGTCAGCCTGGGCCCCCGGTCATGCGGGAGGATCCTTGAAAAGTACTTTCTAATCGAATCACAAATAAGGTAACAATTATTTTCACTAATGGCCGATTCTTATAATTTACGGACCGTTATTAAATAAAATTAAGACTCTTCTATCTTCACCAATAATTAAGCAAAGACCTCATAGCTTTGCATAATAGACCCGCCCATAAATTAGTTTACGAATCAATATGATCAGTAAGTTTGGCAATAAAAAATGCTACCTACCATTGGTAAGCTAAAGACTCGTTTTTGTTTATAAGTACGAGTATGTAGGAACCGAGCATGTATCTATCAGTTTCGAGCTGGAGGCCCTGTACACGTGCAAAATATGGTTTACTAACGTTTGCCATAATTTAAAATGCAATAATTTTATACGTATACCATACTTGTATTTGCCATAATTTAATTAGAAATAACGCTTCAGTTGCCATAATCGTGATATTACGTAAAATCATCTTCACTAATTTTATTGGTCTTAATCGATCAAGTGTCATCGCGACTAAACACATGCCTACCAGTGATCAATTGAACACGTCTTTTTAACAGGACACTTAAAAAGTTGGGCGGTATAGATAGGGCTGATAGGGCCAATTCTAAAACTTCGCCAGTACCACCTCGTACATTATGCATAATGTTGTCGATACACGTTCCACTAAATCAGATACACGTGTGGACTTTTTTATACTAGGTTTGAGATTGTAGGTCAGTAGTAGATGTTGAAATTCAGTGGATAATCTTGATTTTTGCAGGATATAGATGTTAAAATTACCGCAGAGCAATTATGTCTTTTTCCCAAGTATCTACCAGAATTGTTTAACATTTGTAAAAAAAATTCAAAGAAAATTAGTGGTAGCATCTCTCGAGTATCTGGGAGGTCTTTAAATGCAAATTATAATCCACTTGTGAGCTACCAGCTCAATGGCACAACACTATAAAACTAGGCAAGCTAAACTCTTGTCTATAACCTTGAACTCGTATCTGTGTCTAATTAGTTTACACCACAGACATATATTTTATATGTCTGTGGTTTACACGTACCACCATTCCTGCGTTTTCTTGAAGAATATGTTGCAAGTTTATATTCATCTTTCATATATCAGTTCAAAGGAGCGGTGTGGCACCGCGCCTTTGAACTGACTGACTCTCAACGGGCGACGGCTGGCCACCGGAGACCTCATCGGATGTGACAGTTCCCACGGCCTGCCGGCTTGGCTTAGCGCGGTCAGGCCTGTGAGAAAGCGGGCTGTGGGAACGTGGCATAACGCTTTAGCACACTCCACCAGACGTGCAGTCGATTTATTGAGTACGGCAGGTGCACAGATTTTACAAAAATGAGCTTAAACCAGGGCCTCAAGTCTGCTATTTTTATAAATTCGTCATTCCAACACGATCTCATTGTCATTTTGCTAAGTTCGTAATCTACTATGTTCATAATGGTCGATCATTGGTCGGTCAATGTTGTCGTAATAGAATTGTGATATAATACTTATAATGGCATTATCGTATTGCCATTATTAAAAAACCCGTTAGTAGAAATGATTTTCGAAACACTACTACTAAATTTGAACATTTATTCATGCCAGATTTCATTATACATGTTTACATATTATTTATTAGTGTTATCATTATGTACAAGATTGCCAATAAATGCCATTTCTTTCAATGGAGTGTTAGTGGCTGACCATTGGAAAGTCATAATGACGCCATTATTAGTAGATTATCAAACTTGTCAAAATCAACAAATAAGAAATAGAAATAATATTTATTTGCATAAAACATCAATCAATGATAGACCATTCTGACACTATTGTAATAGCAGATTTGAGGCCCAGGCGCCTTGATTTATATTTAATCTCAAAAATCTGAGAGAGACTTCGTCGCATTAGCAATATAAACCCAGAGGACGCAATTACTGCATTCGAAAGCTGTGTTAGGGAACCCCAGGTAGCGCTTCCTACCAGGCTAGATCGGAAGATTCATTTTTAATGGAGGAGTGGTAACCTACTACATCATGAATCATCTAAGAAACACATTATTGTTTTCTGACATGCACGCGAACGAAGTCACGGGCACAGCTAGTAGGTACATAAATAAATCTTGGTCAGAGGCCCAAGTGTGAGTTTCATTTTACCATCTCGATCAAACGCATCGAGCGCATTTGCCGCTCCGATTGGCCCTGAATTGACGCCAGCAAAATACATGAGCGTTCAAATCCGTGCTAGGCCCAAGTTACTTTTTGTATTTTGCAAAAACATTTTATTACAATTAAGTACTGTATTGTTTCACACAATTCGTCCTTCGTTTTAAGGAAATGTCACTAATAATGATTAATCAATGTAAGTTTTCAAGTTTTCAACTCTTAGCGGCACTGTAAACAACATATGGGTCAACTCGAGTTCGCAATTCGAATTATCTCGAGTTGCGCTCAACTCGAATTGACTCGAGTCAGCCCTCACGATCTCGAGTTCGAGGGCTGACGGGTGGCGGGCGGTCGGTCAGTCGGTACTCACTCCGCGTTACGATTTGAGACCTAATATTAAGTAAATAACTAAAGTAAATAAACTAGCTGCTTCTCGAGGTTTCACCCGCGTAATTCGGTACCTACGCGGGAAATTCTCACGGAATCAGGATCCCGTGAGCAATTCGGTGTAAAAAGTAGCCTATGTATTAGTTTAGGTCTTTAACTACCTGAATACCAAGTGTTATCCTAATCGGTTTAACAGTTATAGCGTAAAAACATTTATTAAGCTTTATACTGCCTGCCAATTCGAATTGATTTAACTCGAGTTAAGTACGTGGATTTTAATTCGAGTTCACTCGAGTTGAATTTATTCCGATTTGGCCCATCACTAGATTCACATTATCTTGTCTGTCAGTTGTCAGTTTGATGGATCCGTTATTGCCACTTCGTTTTTTTTTATAAATAAAAAATGGGCAACGTTAAACAAAAACACATATTTCAAAATATTTTAATTATGCGGGGTTTAAAAAATATGATAAGCATATCAATCGACTTCTGTTAATGTAGTTATTCTCAACATTGGAATATATTTTAAACACTCTAAATTAACTTTTTTTTGTACAAATTAATGTAAGGATGTCGCCATGATTCTTTCAGCTTTCTAGGACATTAGGAAGTACCCTAAGAATTTTGATGATCATCAGTGAGTCAGTGACGAAATCAGGGTTTTTTAACCGACTTCAAAAAGGAGGAGGTTCTCAATTCGTCGGAACCTTTTTTTTATGTACCTATGTTCCCCGATTACTCGAAGATGGCTGGACCGGTTTGGTTTTTTTTTTGTTTGAAAGGGTATACTTCCCAGGTGGTCCCATGATCATCAAGTCAGGATCTGATGATGGGATCCCGGAGAAATAGAGAGAACTCTTCAAATTTTATAGGCACACGAAGCGATTTAGGTATTTTTTGGAAGAGTACTTTCTCGGAGTGGTCTCATTTCAATTTGGTGAAGATCTGATGAAGAACTTTGGAGATAGGCGACGGAACTCCTCAATAAATGATAGCAAATGGACTGGGATTGCTGAAATCTCATGTCTGTCTATTGCTTACACCAGTTCATAACATAACATCACACCGGTATGCTCTGAAGGGGTAAGCACATGTGAACCACTAAAAAGTGAAAAAAAGAACAACCGACTTCCAAAAAAACACTACAAAATGAAAAATATCTTTAATTTCGGAAGGTGGTGACAGAAAATTAAAATACAGCTCCAAAATTAAAATAGGTACACCGACTTCCGAAATTAAAGTTATTTTTCACTTTGTAGTGTTTTTTTGGAAGTCGGTTGTTTTTCTTTTGAAAAAGTTTTTATAGATATCAATAAAATCTAAAGTATGAACTATGCAATTAAATCTTTATATGTTTAATAAGTCCGCTATTGATAACATATCCCGAGAATTTTGTTTATCTGGTATAATCCAAACCCAAGTTATAAGGGTTCAAAAAAACGACGAAGCGCTTCGAGAAAAGGTAGTTCCCTTGCGCTCCGCTAGGCTCGTCTTGGCGGGGGCACACTATACCGTGCCCCCATATATTGGAAAGATGGAGTAGATAACCTACGTTTAATTACATTATAATAATAATTAAATTATTCCCAGTAGTTACGAATATATGCGTAGGTAGCTTGAGGAGACTCGCCGTATATCAGTTATTTCGGTGTGCCGTTACTTGAATTTGGGAAATAATAAAGCTTCCGAAAAACAAATTAACTTCCAGCGATCTGTGGTTGACTGTAATAATAAATAAGCTGTGTTAAAATGAATTACCGAAAAATGTATACAAAATTAACCGACAAAAAATGTTATATTTAACAAACAAACATGAGCTTATTCAAATTATAGTTCTACAATTACAAATTTAAAAAAAAAATACTTAGTGTTTTGCCTACCACAATGGATAAATGCTCACCAAATCTTGCTTCCCTGAAATAGTTACATTAATACCCAAAATTACAGTCCTAAATAGCTTTAGTGTAATCAAATTATCCAACCTGAATCAATTTGTTGTGCTACAACATTTTGTGAGACACGAATCCCTGCAAAACCTTCACGCAGTCTTGCCTGCCCTACCCCTAGAGTGTAATTTAAGCCCGCGTAGGCTCGGGGGGAGGGCGGCCCGCGAGCTGAGAAGCAGGTGGTTTGATGGCTCGCCGCCGTGGCTGAGGCTGGACGAGCCGGCCAGCAAGCCGAAGCTGTGGTGGTGAACGTTAAAACCATCTGCGACGATAAGCTCGCGTGGGGCCGCCCAAACCCCGTAGCGCCGAAGCCGTGACAGAAACAATGCTTGTTGCATGTTTCATGCCTGCTTGCATGCTACATGCCTGCTTGCATGCTGCATGCTTGAAGCAAGCATAAAACAATAAACAAGTAACATGTGTTTGGGATACGCAATATTATTTGATATTCAAAAACATTGTACAGACGCCAGCACACCAAGCTACCCCAATCCGTATATTCCCAGTCGCCCCCGCGGGGATTGCCACCGGAGGCAAATGGGAATAAAAATTCCCAGTCGCCACCGGCGGCGGTGACTGGGAAGTCATCGCCCCCACTTCAGTTTCGCTATACATTGCATTGTTTCTTGTGTGTTAATAGTCAAATAACTGCCACTAACTTGGAAGTAGCGCTTGCCGGCCGCTGCCGCGGCACCGCTCGCTGCGCTCGCTCGGCTCGCGCGCGTTTGGTCACTATACTAACCTAACCTAGCCTATTACCTACCTGATGAGCCCTGTCAGTGAAGAGTCCTGTCGAAGTAATCTCATCCTTGCGCTATTACTAAATAGAACCTATTACCTACATCATCAGGTAGGTAATAGGTTAGGTTAGGTTAGAATTGTGACCAAACGCGCGCGAGCCGAGCGAGCGGTGCCGCGGCAGCGGCCGGCGAGCGCTACTTCTAAGTTAGTGGCAGTTACTTGACTATTTACACACAAGAAACAATGCAATGTATAGCGAAACTGAAGTGGGGGCGATGACTTCCCAGTCACCGCCGGTGGCGACTGGGAATTTTTATTCCCATTTGCCTCCGGTGGCAATCCCCGCGGGGGCGACTGGGAATATACGCCCCAATCTGTCAAATTTCTTTGATTGATTTTCAACTCTATTACATCTTCATAAGGTTTATGTTCGATTGGGAAAATTTTACAGATCGGGGTAGCTTGATGTGCTGGCGTCTGTACCTGCCTACTTTGAGGGAATATTTGCCTGCAAGTAGTTATCTACAAGTAGTTAGTAGTTAGTTACAAGTAAGTACTTGTGAATACTTATTATTTTATTTTTGTATGGTTACGTTTGGAATGGGCCCGATTTTGTGCTGATGTTATGTACAAGTTTAGTTTACTTCGTAAAAATGTGTTTGCTTTACGATGTACCTACCTAATGGTTTTTAAAATTAAATAAGTAACAAACTCAAAATATTTTATTTCACATAAACCTGCATGGGCACCTAAGAAATGTCGAAAACAGCGACTTTATACTATTTAAATTATTGTTCTGGCTCTTCAAACTGGAACACAGGAACGCTGCATAGTGGCAGATATAGATATGGTGGTTGTACAACTTCGAATGTGCTTACAAGCCCTTAAACTAATAATTGCTCATTCCACCTATTGCCTAAGGCTACAGTTAAGGGTATGACGAAGCTGATGTCAATGTCTTTGTGAGACAAAATCATCATAAAAAAAAGGTTTTACATAAACATAATATAATATGGATTTTATATGAGAACAAAATCATTTACACTTCAATGTAGGTAAAGTAGTCGTACAATTTCGCAGGTATTTTAAATTATTCTGTCATCTTATTTATTCTCATATGTTTGCTCATTTGTACTTCAATGGCTGTCATTGAATTTGTTTAGATACAGAATCTATATTTTTCAATTTGTGGTCATCAATATTTGGCCTCACTTCATATGTGCAGATAGTTACTCCATGTCTGTGACCAGGACTAAACTCTCCTTTTAATCCAATGTAATAAATTATTGTTTTTTCTGCACCAAAATTGGCAGGGAAATGCATTGTTAAATGATAAACTGATGAAAATGTTACAATCCTGAAAAATTAACAATAACAAAGTTTAAAATCTTGCTAAACATATCTATACTATTATCAAGAGGAAAGATTTGATTGTTTGTTTGCATTGAATAGGCTCCGAAACTACTGAACCAATTTGAAAAATTATTTCACTGTTGGGAAGCTACACTATCCCCGGGTGACATAGGCTATATTTTATCCCCTTATTTTCACTGGAACTATGCAGGTGAAACCGAGAAGCGCTGCTAATCATAAATAAACCACAAAATAATTTTGTCATGCCCACTGTGTATCTTTATAACTTGGACTCTTATTCCTATTCAGTAACTTGACAGTTTGAAGAAAAATAATGTTACCATACTAGAACCAATAGTGTTGGGGTAGTGAAAGATTTTGCGTAAAGAACGAATGATGAAAATGGTTAAATAATTTCATAATAAAACTTTGTTTGCAACATGTGAAATATAAGAAAATTCTACTATTTTTAGTGGCGCGTATCATGTCTTTAAGACAAGTTATTAAACTAAAAATATATTTTTTTGCATGTAAGTACATTATTTTAAGTTCATTCTATTTCATTCTTTCTTACACCACCTAACTATCTTTTTTTTGTCCTAATCTGCCTTCAACTGTCAAGTTACTGAATATGATTATGAGACCAAGTATAGTGATCTTTATAAAAAATAATATAAAAACTTACTTAGGAGAATATTCCAAAACACCTTCACTATCCTTTTGAAGTTCAAATATTTGGTCTGGTTCCATTGATACATCATCAAATGTCATGTTGGGTTTGTTTTTAAACCTAAAAAATAATTATAGCATAAGCTGCCTAGAAGTACATTTACAATAAATAACTTACTGTACCTCCCATGATTTTATACTCACAATCTTAATTTTGCAGGATGAGAATCGGAGTCTTCAGCTGAAATTTTTATTCCCTTCAGTTTCACATTCCCTGTGAACGGTATATTGAATAGTAACTCTTCATCTGCATCACTTTCAACAAACTGAAAGTTAAATTATAGGAATTTGTGAAAAAAATGTCCAATTTTAGTGACCTTCAATGCAACTTCTATTCTTCTGGGACCATAGTTCCTCATGAGCGTCACATGGTTCAATCTTTACATGTCATCATCCAAATTTAGCCCATGGTTAAAAAAGCAGATCAGCAGAGTTATTCACAAGCATTTGACAGACTATAGTACTGAACATGACACATTTTCATAGCCTAATTTGCCTTGCCTTGTCGTACAAATAGCATTTGTTTATAGGGTTCCTACGATAACATTTATTGATGTTCGATTTGGTACGGAAGCGTATCAAATGGTTGTGAATAGTTCTGCAGGAAGTCTTGCTTTGCCTGTATGAGAAGAGAGCTTCCCATAAGACGATCCTCTAACTGACCTTTAACCTGTAGAATGCCGGTAAATACAAAAACGTTCCGGCATACAAAGGGTTAATGGACTGGTATTTTAACATACACATAAAAAAAATACACTCACGTGAGTTCTATCAAGTCGTTTGTCCCAAGATTTAAAGACAGTTTTGCCAGAGCCTTCAATAGTTTCGTTTAGACATTCTAAATTTTCTTTATCAATTTTTTCATACAGGTTATACTGTATGCCGAGTTCATCGGTGTCGTTGTGATCATGATCATGACCATGGCAGTGATGATGGGACATTATTGATAAGTTCTGGATGTAATGCACGGTGGAATTATCAATCTAACATTCAGATTTGTACTAGTCCACCCGGTCTTTAACAAGTACACTGTGTGATACTTTTCGCTACTGGCTCTGCAGACCGCAACATAGACTACTGCATATATATATTAAGTAGGACCGCAACATGCAGATTCTAATGTTATAGTATCAATTCTGTTTGTCATCACTTGAGTTTCCAGTAAAAGCTGTGCGACTTGAATGGTGTCAACTCAAGTCAGCTGTCACCACAGATAACTATAAACTAATCGGAGATGTCATGTCACCCTAAACTACGTGTACATTCCGAATTATGCAATGATCGGCCGCAGCACTCACATTAATAATTTGTGTTCTGATTGAGACATCACGTCCACATCCATTTCCACCATAAATAACTTGTATACACCAAATTGTCATTTTTGACAGTGCTCACTGTGGTATGTGCATCATGAGAGTAAACACTAGATTCCTCCTGTCATTCTCTATTACAAATTTTTAAGTTTCATATTCAATATTTGCCAATTGTGTGTTTTATTTATTTCCTAAGTCGTAGTATGTATACTGTGTGGTATAAGAATTACACACCTACTATACTAGTGAACATGGTTTCATTTACGCAAACCGGGCGCATAACGTGCCTAAATATCTATCTATCTATATACCTATATTTAATCTCTATATACATATATAATATACCTATTTACTATATTTTCTGTTGTGTTTGTTATTGAAAATATAGAAAAACATAAGAAAGTTGCGCGTAACATAATATACAGGGTGGAAACTTTCAGCGGGGCAGTAAGGGGAAGTACCTTATCCATTGCAGCTACGCGAAAATGGTCTTAAGAGACTATCCATAATTTTTATGGAATTTTGATGGGAAGATAAGGGAAAAGTTTTTTGCAATTTGTGACTTTTTGAGTACTCCAACGATGGTTGGTCCCATAAAAGTTTTTGATCAGTATTAGAAACAGGATCGATTGGCATCAAAAACTGTTTTTGTGTAAATTGGCTATTTTCTTGCTAACTGTATTTTTTTTTTAAATCTGTGAATGGGGATCAAAATTCCATAAACAATTATGGACAGTCTCTTAAGACCATTTTCGCGTAGCTGCAACGGATAAGGTACTTCCCCTTACTGCCCCGCTGAAAGTTTCCATCCTGTATAAGGTCCCATTAAAATAGGGGACAAACTTTGAGAAATCATTCAGACCACCAAAATAAGGACAATGGTAAAAAGAAACACTTAAACAAGAAAAAAAATCTGCTAATGAAAATACACTAAAAAATAGAGATGGGCCGACTGTGACTCTGGCCAACTAGCCGACTAGTCGGTGGCAAAATGGCCGATTAGAGGGCCGAGTAGTCGGCCAAGCCGACCATTGCTCTCGGTTGAGTTCGGGTGACATCGGCAATATTCAAAATTGCATACCTACTTATTGCCTATTATTTGCTATAGAGTTTCTTCTATTTTGTTAGAAGTATTAATTAATTTTACTTTAGGTATTTATTTTCTGGATCTAAGTCCAATTAATTAATGGACCAAACGAGGGGTTCCTATTCCTTCCTATCCTATTCTAGATTGCACTGAAAGTAAGAGTGTGTTACGTGCCCTAGATAAGTGTAACACCTAATAACACGTCCCCGTAAGTTTACTAATACGAATCACCTAAAAACGAATGCACGCTACCACGTAAAACTTAACGCCGTAGCCATGCGATCACGAATAACCGAACCTCCAAAATCATCGTACAAAGTCTTTATTCATGGAACAATCAAACATCTAAGAAAAAAAACAGAAAAGAGTTCAGTTATCGTTTAAAATAGCACAAAGTATGCAAGACCATCTAAAAATGTGGTTTAGTCCATTGTTTCCTTTTAACCAAATGTTTTTTTTTTATTTTTTTCTTCCTTAATTTCTTTTTCTTTGCTCTATTGGTTTCTTGAGACTGTGATTTTTTTTTTTACCATGAATTCTGTATGTTTTTGTTCCTTGTTTAATTCTTCAATGGTCTTATAAAAAATCCATTTCTTTTTGCCCAAAAGGCTTGTAGGGACACAATGTAATCACGAAAGGCAGAATGCTAGATAAGCTAAAATATACGCAAGTGAGACGAATGAACGGCCGGCCAGTTACTGCGCACTGGCCCGAATAGAAGGTTGTCTTTACGGGTTTATTTTATCAAATAAACGTGGACATCCCTAATCTATAAAAGGACTTTAATTTAGTGGACCCGCAACCACACACCGATCAAAATCGTCCTTCCGACCTCGCCGCCGAGGTCCTCGCGCCCCGCGAAGACCCCTAGTAGTATCGGCGCCTAACGTCGAGACCCCCGACCGACCCTTGCTCGTTGAAGCGCCAGCCCGCGCCGCAGCTGAGCCAGTAGCTTTAAATTCCCCCTATAATAATAATGATGCCAATTCGTTCCAGCCTGTCCCCAATAGCGATAGCTGTCCCCCTATCAGTGACGCCCTGAGCCGAGGTCCGTACCCCACAGGGGGTGCCCTCAGCGTGCAGTCGCTTAGCATGTAAAATTTAGTTTGTAAGCCCTGGCTGGAGGCGTTAAGATTAGTTTCATGGCAGCCCCAGGAATGACTGGTTGAGCAGTCACGGCCTCTCAAGGCCAACTGCGAGATGCCCTACAAAAAAAAAAAAAAATGGACCCGCAACCTTCTACTACCAGACGGAGCAGTACTCACTTAGGGGTTCCTAAGTGAGTACTGCTCCGTCTGGTATCTAGCATTCTGCCTTTCGTGCTTACATTGTGTCCCTACCTACACTACATCCCCCCTGGTGTCAGGTTTCAAATCAATCGCTATGCATAATTGCGAATTACAATACTCTATAAATAGTATATACTAATTCCATGGGTACAGTATATTAATGTTCTGTGGTTGTGACTTTCTGCCTATCAGAGGCCAAAGAGTAAAGTATGTCAGAAGCAGTGTCTGAGTCAGTGATATGATATTTGATTTGTAAAATAATAATCCTAATATCCTTCTTACTACAAATAATTTACGCCGTGTTAAATGTGTTTTAATTGCTGTGTAATAGCAATATAAAAAAGTTGTTGAATTTACCGTTAAGTGGTAGCTTCGGTGATAATGTCTTTGTCAACTAATTTCTGTATTTCATTAAGTTTTCTTACAATAGTCATTACCTGTATTATTCTATCTAGCGGTAACTATGCGCAAGCTACTGAAAATGAAGTCGAAAGCATTACTAAAATTGGACAAGGTGTAGGTCACATTATGAACATTTATTACTGGTAAGGTTAACAGGAACTATTTATTTCATAACCGTATCTGTATGTTTCTAGGTAAGCTTATAATTCATATCAATAATTTATATGTTTGCAGTTATTCTTGCGGATACAGAAAAGTGTTCGAAGATTATGCAGGAATAATACAACAAAAATATCCAGAAATATCTGTAATTGGAGCAAACTATGATCCTCCAGGCTTAAACATGTATCTTTCCAGATTGATTGTAAGTAAATCCGATGTGGTTTGTTTATTCATTCTACATACAATTTGTTAGATATTAATACACCACAATTAATATTTTGATTGTACAGTTAGGTACTTAGTCTTAAAACCACTAAATTACTAGGCATTTATAAATAGCATGGAACTTATGTCTGTTTATGTGTCATTTAAAATTACCCAAGGAATTTTGAAGTGATTTTCACTGTCATTTAGTTTTTAATATTGAAGGTTTATTTGATTTTTAAATTTATATAAATCTTAGATATACCACAGAAAGCTTGTGGTAGCCCAGTGTTTTTCAGCGAGAATATAATTTTCGTACTGAATATGCTTGCTGAAATACCATCTACATTACAACAAGCAGAGTCAGGCCTCCAGTTTTATAAGGAAAGACTGAACTTCACATGTAAAGTGTTATTTTAAGAGTGAGAAGCCCTAGATTCTGTAATTAACTTCTTATTCAAAGTATTACCAATTTTAAGAGAGTAATATTATTAGGAACGCAATGACCAAGACCTCTTGGTGTTAATTTGAAGAATGCAATGACCTCATTGCGTTCTTCAAATTAACACATCTAACAGTAAACACAGAAATATAACAAAACAGGATTCTCATGTAGAGATTGATTTCAAAATCAAAAGTCATTTATTCCAACAAGGCTGAGTCAGGTCTTTTTGAATGACAAAATTACATAAGACACTCCCCCCAAAACGCCCGCCGTTGACCACTTCCTAGTGCTTTAGCTGGGAAGAAGAAGTGGCGCAACAAACTCCCCAACAGCACAGCTGTCGGTTAAGTTAGAAGAACTTGATTCTATACAATAGTAGGTAATTAACATCACAAAAAACATTAAATTTTCCATATTATGTCAGCTAGCACACGGCAATATACCATCAAAACATTGAAAACTATAGGTACTCAAGTAGAAATAAATAAAAAAAACATTAACAGAACTTAAAATTTAAATAAAAGCCTCCAGGCAAAAATGGCGTGCCCGCTTACATATTATGCAATGCTGCATTATGTAAATATAGCTATAACTTGATGTAACAAAAGTTAAACTAGGACCTTTGGAATAAAATTAATAAAAAGTTAATACAATAACAAAACCATGGTCAGCAAGACGACCAGTCACAAGCAGCACCCGTTCACAAGCAAAACGCAAAGATCAGCCACTACCCCGCTCGCCATATTTGAAGGAAGGAGGCAACCCGATCCCCGGCGCTACCGCAAGCAGTGACATCTAAGGGAACATGGAGAACTGGCTACCGGTTGCACTGGCAAGAATAATATGAGTTGTTGAGGTCGCTAGCTAACTACATATTGCAAAAAAGAAGAGGGAAGCTTGTTATAAAAGGTTATACCAAGACCAACAAATGAGTTATGAACCTTATGAAGCCCATGAAAGGGAACACATAATTGTCCTTATTTCTAGTACTAATATTATAAATATTTTATTTTAGGGATCACAGAATCACTTGAAACTATACTACCAACCAACTTATAGCGTTTTATGGCTTCTAAAGTATATCTTTCCGACTCTCCTCTACAAAGAGTTTTCAGTATGATTTTATGTTGCAGGGGTTTGGCAAGATGATACTGATCATGTGCATACTAAGTGGGGTCAACATATTTGCCTGGCTGAACAAACCGCAGCCTGCTTGGTGGAGCTGGTGTATAGAGAACAAGCTATATGCATGCATGATGATGTTCTTCTTAGCTAATATGATTGAAGGTCAGCTAGTATCATCTGGAGCATTTGAAATATCTCTTAACAACATTCCATTGTGGTCAAAACTAGAGACAGGGCGGATTCCACAGCCTCCTGAGCTGTTTCAGATAATTGACAATACATTACAGTTTTCAAAAATGGATCTACCCAATAGTAACTTTGTGCAATAAGTATTTTGTTGCATTTTTTACATTATGCTCCCCAAACACCCTCTCCCCATCATCTATTTTGCTGTCTATAAATTCATATCACAATTGTATGCAATGTATACCAAATTAGTATGTATACTTAAAAAAATAACTACCTTAACAGGTTAACAGGTACAGGCAACTGAATTAGGGCTTGCTGTAGAGCATCTCCCCAGCAACCCCAAGTAAAATTTGAATACATTTTATGTAGACACATATTAGGCAAACAAGTGGTTGAAAAAAATTGTACTCTTATTTTTACCACTGGATGTGTTAACTGTGGCTACTTAAAACCATAATTTTAAACATCGATTATAAGCGCCTGAGCAATGAGTGTTCGTCTGTGGGTATGTAGTTTTCTCGAAAACTATTGGACCGATTTTGATGCTGTTTTATGAATTACATGAGTACCAACTTGGAGCACATTGACAATTACATTTTACATCACAATGACAAACAAATAAAGGAACAAATTCAAATAGAAACTGTACCTATTTCAATAGCTCTAAGCGTCTTATTGGTCAACCAAACTAACGTTTGCATTGGCAAACAAATAACAATATTCTGGCTTCAACTTTTACTTTTTCTGGGGTTGCTGGGGAGATGCTCTACCTACAGCAAGCCATAATTCAGTTGCCTGTACCTGTTAAGTTAGTTATTTTTTCGAGTATTTACTAATTCAGTACACATTGCATTAAATTATGATATTAATATTTATAAACAGCAAAATAGATGATGGGGTGTCTGGGGAGCATGGCGTCATTTTATTGCATATTGTTTATAAAAGGGACTGAGGTTATTAAGATTTAAAGGGTTAAATAAATGTGAAAACTGAAATTGTATGGTATATGTAAAGTAATGAAACCCTCTAGTATGGAAAAACAATATATTTGTACAATTGTAATGTAATGTGCACATGTCATGAGGAATTTTCGTAAACCAAAATGTTTAAGCTCCAGGCAATAGAAATAGGTAAGGTTCACTATAATTTATTGTCTGCTGTAGACACGTTAGTTTCCTTGCACATTGTGGAAGATATGCAGTTACTTGTCATTTAACCAAAGAGTAAGTTTTTCAAATTATGAAGATCATAATTAATGAATATAATTTATAAACAAAATACTAACAAATTAAAACCATTCCTATTGTTTCTTGGAACTCTCGCAAATAGTCATATTTGCACCCTAAAACAGACCTGCACCCTAATTGCGTAACACGCAATTAATCATAATCGGTTTCATTTTGACAGTTCAACAATATTCATTGCGTTATTTACGTTGCTGAGCCGACACATTTTTCGAACATATGAAGCAATGGTTTAGCCATCTGTTTCAAAACGAAATAGATTATTATTACTCGTGAGTTACGCAATTAGGGTGCTGTTCATGATTATAAACACAAAGGTACAAATATTTCAAATATGCAAGCATTTGTTATTGAAATGAAACATCGTAATAATCTTTATTTACTTATTGATAATGTTTTCATTTAAACATTCAGCTACATTTGATTCACGAAAGTTCTCGCGGCAACCTTCACTTTGCAAACCTGTACCCATTTTTAGTTATTCAGTTCTTATTAATATTCAGTCTAAATGATATCACAGTTTTTTATTACTATGTGATCATATGCTACACATTTTTATTTTGATGATTTGTTTCAGTTTGATGAGGGTAGGCTAAACGGAATTCGTAAACAATGAACTAATGTCAGAACTCTAAATCTCAGTTAAAGTAGTGGTATATATCTGCATATCACAGGTAGGTACAGGTATCGGCGCGGTTAAAGAGCGCCTGGTGAAAATGGTGGAGTGATCGCGCATGTGTTTACACAAAATTACTAAGTGTGATTTGATTGGAATGTCGCTTCCCTTTGAACCTCACTGCCACCGCCCAACAGACCCAAAAATCGACTTCTGTCGCATTGAAGGTCAGCGCTCTTAAACCGCGCCGATACCTGTACATACTACTATACTTTAATTTCAAGGTATGAAATTTAGCAAGACGAATGCCTCATTTACACTAGATCGAAAGAAACGAATAAATGTGATTTTAATGTAGGTAAATAATTTCACTTATTTTGTCATATTTCCCACAGTACAAATAATGTAATTTGCTCAACTTACACAACAATCACTTGGTAATATGTTGCTTTTTTATTTATCTAGTCAGGCGATTATTTTCAGTGATGATTAAGATAAAGAAAATAAATGTTCTTACCTTGTGCAACCCTGTTTAATTAAAGTTTAGATAATTATTATCTATTGCCTTTTCTTTCACTATCTTTCCAAATATACAAGGTGTAACAGAATAGACGGTCCTGAAAGTAGTTTGTTCATAATTGACAACTGAATCGATTTCAGTCATTTTATTATAGGGTTTTTTTTAAATTGTGTAGGTATTTTGCCATACCAATCGCCGACTAAGCCAAAGAATATTAAATCTTATTTCGAACCAATAAGACTCAATTTTAAATACATAATGCTATGGTCAATACGATTTTATAATAATAATAGTTTAAAAAAGTTTTGGTCATTGTATTACGCTTTTAACTCAATACTCTTATTGGGGTGTATGAGGTCTTGCTTTAGTTATGGTACACGTTGTGTATACAGATTAACTTTTATGCGATCGAGTAGGACGCAGGTAAGACAAGCCTTAATAAGTAGGGCTATTTTGAATGCAAAAATAAAAATAAGCATCCCTAAGTTCTCGTAAAAATGTAGGTACGTAATGAATGTTATCTTATCGGTAAAAGATAATAACTGTTTGTTTGTAACTTTGCACCCACAGACGTAACTTTTGCTTATGACCTATTTTATATCTATTAATACTCAATTGATATCCTCTTGACGAATAAGTTTATTTTCTTATTATCTTAGGAAAGTTGTGCATGACACATAGGACACGAGTGCCGCAATACAAGTTCGTGTTGTTGCGCGCGCGCTCCGCAGGTGTTGCAAGTCCACACTGTGTGCGGCGCCACTAGCGCGCGCCCCGACACCGCACACTCGGGGAACTCGCTGCTGCATCCAGGACAAGTCGACATCCTAATAATCATCAAACAAAATTGAACATACTATATACACATATATACACATTTGTAGATAGTAAGACACAGTAAGTACAGCCCGCACAACGAGCCCTTGAGGTGTACCTTGTGTGACTGGGCTCCAATACAAGATAAATAACAACTAGAAAGCAGCGACTGCGTTTCAAGCCGCATGATACAATCAATATCATACCATCGTAATCACTTCCAGGGCAGGGTAGTATGCCAATTGCGTAACACACTTTGCATCATAATCCTAAGGAAATTTCTAATCCATTGCTTCATGTTTAAAGAAACTTAAATAATGCAATGAATTTTGTTGAATTCTCAAAATAAAAGACATTGTGCATATCGTGTGTCGCGCAATTACCCCCACTGCCCTTAGTCAAGTAGACACTTCCCTTTTTGCCTGCTTTAGGCAAAAAAATATTGACTACATGGTATCCCACAAAGTAACAGCAGGGCGCACACAAAAATGCAAAGATGTCTGTAATTTAGAATGATGCTTTTGCACGTGTGTAGGTAGAAAAATTATGTATATAATTTACCTACTTAAATTATCTTTACAATATTCAACACAAGGTACTAAATTAAATTAGGTACTAACTAACTATACAAATAAATACAAACACAAAAGGACCCTTAGGCGTCGAAGTACATGTCAGAATTGCTGTTATCCGGAGACCTGCCCAGAAGACTGGCAGCACTGCCAAGTCGACTGGCAGTGCTAATTCTTTAGCCAAAGAACGACCCACCCCTCTGTTCACGTGAAGTGTCGACCAGTCAGCGAGAAATTTCCTTAAAAAGGAGACGCGCCTTCGGGCCCGATGACCCAAGTGTTTCGACCCCAAACGGCTCAAAACTGTAGTGAGGGTACAGTATTAGCACCGCTTTAGAGTCCCCGCAGCCGCAGCAGCGGCGCAAACACAGCCCGCCGTGCTAGGAACACGAGATGGCGCAAGGGTGTCTACACAGGTCCCACATCAGAGGCCTGCTCGCCATCCAAGACAACAACGTCATGACGTCTGGTCTCTTCCCATCGTCACGTACCAAGCCGTTTGGTTCTAATACCGCTAGAACGCCGGCGGTGACAACTGCTCGACGAATAATATCTTTGATGCTGGCGTGCTGTGATATGCGACCTGCGCTCCTGCAGCAGGACAGGCCATGTTGACACCGATGCGGAGCAACACAAGGTGTGCCTAAGCGGAGATATGGCCAGCCGAAAAGATCAGTCATGTCATCGATCGTAGTGCCTAAGGTATTGGTAGTATATTTGCAAACAAAGACCACCCATATTGGTTAGGTAAGCCATAAGGTTAAAGCCTGTTAATGGTCTATTAATGATATGAACATTCTTTTTTTTTCATGACTGTTACTTGAAGAGTCTCAACTACACATACCAGCTGGTTGCAATAATTATTATACACACTAAGCTCAGAAGACCATGTGACTAAACCTGCCTAAAGATAGAATCGTACTGCACCCTAATTGCGTAACTCACGATCAATCATAATCGGTTTCATTTTGACAGTTCAACGACATTCATTGCGTTATTTACGTTGTTGAGCAGACAAATTTTTCGAACATATGAAGCAATGGTTTAGCCATCTGTTTCAAAACGAAACAGATTATGATCAATTGTGAGTTACGCAATTAGGGTACTGGTCGTAGCGGTATCTACATACTTACCATTCAGGCATGCTGACGTCGCAGTTCGGGCATTCAATCTTATTTCCTTTCGCGTCTTTAGGTTTATATCTTGTAAATATTTCTATTGCTAAATTTTCAAAAGTTTCATGCTGGAAAATAATTTTAAACAATTATTAATTATTTACACATCGTATGATTAATTCGTTTGCACATCGAACAAATGTTACGAGCGATTTTTTATCGTGCATTTGACTTTGAACTGTCGGTGTTGCGCCGAGTATTGAGAATCCAACAGAGTGTAATCATTCTGTTGGATTCTCAATGCTGGCTCGGCGCTAGGATTGCCCAGCGCATAAAAAAAACACACGATTCGATTTTCAACTCTCGGCGCTAACGCTAAGCAGTGCATTGAAACTCCAGTGAGCGATAAAAAATCGTCGTATCAAAATTTTAAATATTAGCGATATTTTCTAGTAGAAAATGCTCTGTTTAACTCGTCCATTAATAATGAATGATGATTAATAATGTCATTAATGTTCGTCGTTGTTGTTGTTTAATTTAAGACCATGTAATGTACCATGTTCGGACAAATAAATGAATTGAATTGAATTAATTTTGGCCGACCGTACTTAATTAAGCAAAATTATCAAAAATAAATAAACAGAAGTTGCTTACATCAAGTGCTTCTAATTTGATTAATGCCTTGGAACACAATTCAAATGCTCGGGCTTGAATCGCTATCGATGCTATAGTACACCAAATCTGTATTAATTACAAAAGCATTTTAAAATCATCATTTTTACAATAACGTTATCTAAATACCTAGTTATTTAATTTTGTCCCTCTTATTCGTGCCTTCTTAAACCGTACCGTCCATAGGAACGCACCACCACTCGCCCATATTGCGCTTCCTCTGCGACACTCTCGTACCGCGCGGGTATGGCACAACTCTTGATATTCGCGTAGTCGGCGTTTACAACTCCCCCACACTTATCAACGCTGAATCAGGTCAAATCAGGTGCATATGCATGAATTCCGCAGACATAAAGTACTTTCTGACCGGTTCGTGCCGATTCCATGTCAATAAGCATAGATCTTAAGGGAAAAATCGGGCATATTTTTATGTGGTACATGACAGTGACCTGCGTTTGCTGCGCGTCGTGTAGCGCGTGATGGTGCTGGGCGAGGCGCGCGGCGGCACGCAGCGCGGCGTCGGGCCGCTGGGGCCTAGCGCGCGCTCGCGCCGCTCCCGCCGCCGCCCAGTGCGCCGCAGCCGCCGCACGCCAGCATCGCGCCGCCGAGCGCCCGTGCGCGCCCTCTATGCATGCACACTCAACTGCATATAGATGCTACTTCAAACTAATAACAACATCCAACCGACCGAATTTCCGTCAAGGCGGCTAATCTCATCGGAGAATATCCGACACGACCGAAGAGGAAATGCCTAATAGAAAAAACCCATTAACACTTTGCCCGACCTGGGAATCGAACCCAGGACCTCACGTTCTGCAGTCGCGCTTGCAAACACAAGACCAACGGGAAAAAGCTAGTTCTACACATCGACGCTTTCGGACACAAATCCCATACCTACTTTTGGCAATAAAAAAAAACTTTCTTGAATAACTCTTTAATAAACGAATCTCATAAATTAATGTAAATGACTTATTTTAAGTCACCCGTGTTCCTTCAGTCGCGTGTGTGCCAGGGGCCACGGTATCTCTTTCGAACAACTCGCAGGCATCAGCCCTTACGGACCCCACCAGTTAGTGCTGGCATTTCTTTGAGGCGCGCGTGGAACACAACGCGCTGTCGAGCCGGCTTAGTCCTTACCGGACGGCGAGCTACCTATTACTCGCCGTCCGCAAGCCCGCGCCTACGGTGGCCGGGAATCGGCCTGGAATTCCCGACGCCCAGGGCGTCTCCTGCGGCGACTAGGGCCGTGAGGACGTATAGATTGCCTCTTCCTCACGTGCGCCGCGTTCCTCTTCGCGAGAATTACTGCTTCGGAGAAGGAAGTGACGGCTTCCCATGCACTCTCGCGCCGCACCATAGCCTGGACCGGGGCCGGACGCGAGAGATTGCCGCCGCCGATCGCCTCCACGAGGATACAGCGCTGTTCCGCTTAAGCCGTACATACCTCCACCATATGTTCCACCGTGTCCTCCCAGCGATCAACGCAGTAGTAACACCCGGGCGTTTCCACCCGCTTTATCCGAAACAGGAACCGGTGTCCGGTGCGGACCTACGTCAGGCGGAAGGTGACGACGCCGTGGCACTCTCAATCCACTCCTCTAAGAGGGGACTTACCGCCACAAATGTGGCGTGCCCAGCACTGGTGGCTTGCGACAATCGCACTCACCATGTCGTCATGAGATCCCGCCAGAGCTCTGTTCGCTGTGCCGCGATTTCTCGCGGTAGCGGAATTACGCCCCGGCGTTTTGCCTCCTCGCACCACTCCCATGTGTGCGCGAGGACCTTTGCCTCCAGATCCCATGGCGGCAATCCGGCAAGGAAGCCCACCGGCACACCGGAGATCGTGCGGTATCCCCGGATCATCCGGATGCCCATGACCCTATGGGACGCGTTCAACCAGCGGGCTGGTCGGCTCCTCAATGAAGGCGCCCACACCGGTGCCCCATAAAGGGCCATGGACCGCACGACCCCCGCGTAGAGCCTCCGGCAGGAGGCGTTTGAACCCCCCAGATTGGGCAGGAGCCACTTCAAGGCCTCCCCGGCCCGCTCGAGTCTGGGAGCCAAACGTCGGAAATGCTCCGCGAAGTACCACCGGCTGTCCCTAGACAGCCGGTGTCCTCACGAGTTCCAGGTAAGTACATGGGGTTCACATCGTCGACTCGACGCCTATGTGAACCCCTCCTACCGTTATTTTGGAACTCGTCGGTGGCGCGTTCCGAGGACCATGAAAACAAATGACCTCGGACTTGTCCCAATTACCGGATCCTCTCGACGATTGTCGCAATGTCAAATATTTCATTCTTAAAATCCATTTTAGGGGTGAAGAAGTTTCGTCCCGATTCACGCCTGCATCTCTATTCAAAATAAAAATAAAACACATAGTAAGACTGCATCAAAACGTAAATTAGCCCAAAATGGTCTTTTCGCCCTTTATAGCGGAAAAATTCAATATGTATGGGTATTGATGTAGGTATAAATTAAGTGTAACGTAGTGTTTTTTTTATCGACTTTTTTCTTTATCTAAATGTGGAGGCTTGTTATTAGCAATTTTTTAATATTACTTTCTTTAAATCATTGGTTTGTTAGTCTGTAAGCCTTCTTTAAAATTGTATAAATAAATAATAATGCTCACTAACCGACGCTGCTTTGGCTGTACAAGTGACCGGCTAGAATATAGAGCTTCTTGATCTTCAAGGGCGATGCCTTCTTCGAAGCTTCTACATTAGCTAACTAGAAGCAAAAATAAAAAAATGGTTACACACATCGTTCAATTTCGCTCCTATACGCACGATGTATATAAGTTTTAAGGCAGGCGCAGCGCCGCGGTTGTTCATACTAAACCAATATCAACATTTCGTTTCTTAAAATAATATCGAAAATAGATAATTTGACTCAGTAACCTGAGACGTGCGTTTCTGGTCGCTTTGATGCGCCCTCGGACTAGTGGAGGTTATTTTATAGTCGGCTGTATTTCAACCAATACAATGTCGATATGTATTTGTTTGGCAGCGACAACAACTCTGCGCTGCGCCTCCCTAAGATAGACGCCGACGCGCGTGGCGAAAATCGGAACTAACGCCGCCAATGTTTACCAACAACGCCCCATGTCAATGTCGTTCAGGCGCCAAAAGATCCTTGTATTTATGACTAACAGAAAAGACGCTCTAAAAAGCTCAAGTATTTCATAACCGCCGCGTAAACACATTCTTTAAGTAACTTGCCTGAAACGCCATTTCAGCTGCTTGTGTCATCCTGCCACTTTCTTTTAATTGCATAATACCTTGTATAGATGGCTCTTGTCCAATGCAATCATTTAAGTCATCTGTTGCATTTTGCTTTGTTACACCAACCTCCTGATGACAGTAAAACAAATAGTTATTCTACTTTGTAATTTAATTTCATACGGGTTTTGTTGATAGCCCAAGAGCCCACGACGGCCAGACCTTCGTTATTTAATAAAAGCTGAAAGTTCTTCTGTGCATGTCCCCTATACAGGTAAGAACGACCAGGGACTATAGAGTTTGGGTTGTGGTTACTTGGGCAGGTTGTTACCTGCCCAAGTAACCTGTTGGTAGTAAAGGTGTATAAAATAGTACCTTAAATTCGTTAAAGTATAAAGCTCAATTTTTTTATATTTTTCTATTTTTTATTTTTTCAGAAACTGACGAAAAAGGCGATATTGACGACGATCATGACATCGACTGGACGAGTAGTGACGAAGAAAATGAACATATCGACGACAACGATGAAAGTTATTAAAACGATTAAATATTTTTTTTACATGTAGGTACTAATACTTTTTTTTTGTATTTTATAATAATAAAATAAAATTTTTACTATATATAACATGGCTATGAACGTAATAAAATAATTTTCTTATTGGATATCTTTAAAGATCGCAATCGACTAAGCACTCGCGCTCGGACCTACAGCGAACTTTCAATGTGTCTGGCAAGGTGTAAAAACCATGAAAACTGTCCGGCTATTGAGGTAACATCTTTTTATAGGTCCCCAAGTAACATATATAAAATTTAGCTTTTATACTATAACGAAAGTATAATTGTAATTTATCAAAGTTCAGGGGTGTCTGGCAAGGGGTAGCAACTGTCATAAGTGTCCGGCAATGGATGACGAGATTTCTAAAGTTATCCCTAATAAAATATAAAAAAATTGAGCTTTATACTTTAACGAATTTAAGGTACTATTTTATACACCTTTACTACCTGTTACCTGCCCAAGTAACCACAACCCAAACTCTATAGTCCCTGGTCGTTCTTACCTGTATAGGGGACATGCACAGAAGAACTTTCAGCTTTTATTAAATAACGAAGGTCTGGCCGTCGTGGGCTCTTGCTCTATGAGATCAGTCATTATTTACTTATCTACTTTTTTTAAATACCTTGAGTCTTGGAGAGCCTGTTAACAATTTAGATAACGACTCGTTATCTTCGAGCGCCATATGACATTTCCTCAAGCCGTCTGTGTTATTTGACATAGTGTAATACTCGAGTGCATTGGTCCTGTACAATACACAACAATCAGATTTATTCTTCTATTATTCTTTCATTCTTTGGCATGTCAATTCCAGCTAGCTCATCTATTTTATGAGGTCAAATATTTAATTGATCCTCTAAAAACTTAATCCCTTTCTAATGATGTGCGATTTTTTAAAATTAAATAACCCCTCTTTTAAATTTATGAACTCAAAGTTGGTCACAATAACTTAGCTAGGGCACCCCAATCACATTAGGTCGTAGTGCCTAACCCATTGAATACGTTATAACTGAGACCAACCCCGCTCAAGCTGAGCAGTACTGCCCCAACGGCCGGCAAGCACCACATCCAAGTTGGTCGCAGATATCTACTACTTAGTAATTAATTAGCATTTTTACAATAAATTGTGAATTATTTTAGGTCCACAAAAAGAAGTACTTCTATGAAATTACCGTGTCCATTAGTATTTTTAAGTAATCAAAACGGGAATTATTTAGGGTTGGACTAATTTCACGGCTTTTAATGGTCTGAAAACTTTTAATCCTTGGCGGGGTTTAAAAAATATCTACTTATCTAATTAGTGAAGTGTATTACCAGTTTTGTCTATCAATGAAATAGTCACCGATGTTACTATATGCCTGTTTGACCTGCGCATCGGTTGTACTTGCAGACATTTTCAATAGCTCAACTACGCGGAACCAGTGCCCTAAACGTTTCCGAAGAGCAATAGCCAAGTCTCTGTAATGTAATAAAAAACTTGAGAATGTAGATAACGTCATAAGCACTAGTATAATTATTAATTGCGTAGTTATAAGGAAACAAACCGTCTGTCTTCATTGTGATAAATTTTTTCAGCTCCATCAAAGTCTTTGAAATAAGCTAATATCTCAGCTTTTTTAAGAGCATTTGAATGCAATGCGTTCAAACGGGAAACAAATTTTATACCGGCGTAATCATTACGTCTCACAAACGCAGCCTCAGCAGTATCAAGTGCGGATTCAGACTCGAAATTTTTTAAAGCAGCTTCTGCTAGCAGCAACCTGGAAAATATATATTACCTACAGGCAAATGTTGAATTGGTAACTATAATCTTGATTATAGAATATCACGATTCTAATGATGATTAGTTGTATGTATCATGTTTCATCAGCATTCGTTTATATCATAGTAAAGTATACAAAACTCCTACCATAGTTGCGGATGTGGGTTATCTTTGATAAAGTTTTCCGCTTCCTTCAATCCTACTTTTTCAATGAGCTGTCGCGTGTCTCTCAGGGACTTAACCTCTACTCTTACTATGTGCTGAGGAGTACATTTATCGTCCACATTGTCCAGAAGCGCCGTGGTGATTTCCAATTCCTAGAAACATTTATATTTTATAATATAGTAGATACTGCCTTCTACAAAGTGGAGCAACGTAGGACAGAGAACTGAAAAATGGGTCCATGCAAACAGCTCAAAACCTTTCGATGTATATCTACGCAGGAAAGGAAGTCTCTGACTAGCAGTTGACGACAAACGAAAAGGTGACGATTGCACGTACCTTAAACTTACACAAATAGCCCTGCATGGTCAAAGGCTCTTCAGGTTCAGTATCTCTCATCACATAGAGTCTTGCTTTTTCCGCCACTGCCAACATTTGTGGATTGTCTGACGCCCAGAGAGCGCTCCACACATCTTTACGTAACGCTTGCCCGATACTTATGTTGTTGGCCATGTCGGTTTCCAACAAATACAGAGAGCCTGGTTGGTCAATCACATAGAACTTGCTACAAATAAATAACGTTAATTCATAAATTGCGTGTTGTCATTCAAATAAATTTGTATTTATCGACTCGTATAAAAGATTTTCTGATTTTTCTCTAAGTACTTTATGTTATAGTGAATATGAGCCGCAAGTCATACCTGGAATTAGAGTTGAGCCCCAACCTGTAGGGCCGCGAATTCATATTTATTGAAGTGATTTTCTTAAAATTCACAAGAGAAAATAGCAATATGGAGCCAGAATCTCTTCCAACTAACAAATGGGTGTCAGAACTTGTGACGCAGCATATCGTATCGTCATGAAACCCTGCGTCTTTGGCCGTGACTACCGACCCATCGGCTTGGTGCAACTGTTCTGTAGAGCCTGAAATATCACACGGCATGTCAGTAACACAAAAATAATAACAGTACTCTTTATATACTTACCTTGTTCTTGGTTCACTAAAGTAAACTTACAATAAATAAAATAAATCGTTCTTACAAGGAATAAAATAATGTAATGTTTGAAACATTACACTATTTAATTCCTCTCAAAGACGATTTATTTTATTTGACACCACTTCTCAATTCGATTGTGAATTCAAAAATGTCAGTGCATTGGATTGATTTAGTCTTGTTCAGCACTGATTACTATGTTTTTGAGCATATTTTTTTTTACAATTAATTCAGAACATAGATTATTACGAATACTTACGAGGTCTGGTCGGCGTAGAGAACTTCCATATTATAAACGATTCCTTAGACGCTGCTACTACAATGGCTTTGCTGTTGATAGTCACATATACCACCGGGATACTTACTGGTTTGGCTAAAATGAGACTAGACCATGTTATCATTATTAGTTCGGCGCTCCGATTGGCCCTGGATTGGGGAAGGGCCAATCGGAGCGCCGAACACTGTCAATGCGTATAGTCGAGATGGTTAAAAGTAACTCGCACTAGGGCCTCTGGTAGCGTCTTGTAACGGGTCGTGGAGCTTCCTAAAATAAGTTTGAGCTACACGATGACTAAGGGTCAATTCTCACCGAGACACGATGCGTCGCGCACTTTTTAAGATAGCAACAGAATATCTTACTTATTTACAACACGAAAAGGTATAATTTCACTACGACCATGAAAGCGTGACGAAGAACGCTGAGATGCACCGTGTTGTGCAGCACGTATACCTTATTGTGAAGTAAATAAGATCTATTTTGTATCGTGATCTTATAAAGTGCCCACAGCGTAGCGTCTCGGTATGAACTGACTCTAATGCATACGTGCTGTCTGTTGGGACGGGACAGGTCAGCTCAAAGCTGCAATGGGTCTTTCTTCAAAAGGCCCTTCCAGACATGGACCTGCACTTTTAGTGTCACATAAAATCCTAATAATATAATGTTTGGACTTTAAACGAGACCATAACCTCTGAGTTTGTATCAGCATTTTTTCTCAGGGATCAGTTGGCTAGGAAATTCCGGCACCATCTAGTTTTATAATATTGATCAACAAAATATTAACGTCTAAAACTGTCATAAAAGATCTTTCATTTCGACAAGTGAACAGACACTTGATTGATAATTAGTAAAATCATGATTGTTCTCACCATCACACTGAATTCCTTGTTGATTTGATATTATTACTAGCCCCAAAGTGGCTATCACACAGTATTCGTCAACTGCGCACATATCAATGACATCAGGTATATGATTTATCCAGGACTAAATTCATAAATTAAAAAACAAACGTTATTGTTTGTGTATGGTCACCAAAAGAGACAAGAAACCGGGGTCGTCGGAAATGGTTGAAGTTTGGTAAGAAACCGATGGATGTTTTCAGCATCAAACAAAAACATAAAAAAACTTTAAAAATAAAAACAAATAGACTTCCGGAAAAACACTAAAGTGAAAAATAACTTTAATTTCGGAAGTCGGTGACTTTGGATATGTATTTGAATTTTTTGTCACCGACTTCCGATATTAAAGTTATTTTTCACTTTGTAGTGTTTTTCCGGAAGTCGGTAGTTTTTTTTTCACTTTTTAGTTATAGTACACACCCATTCGAAATTTCATCATCCTTGGGGTCAAAACAATGCATATTTATGCGATAGCAGCAATCACGGATGATTTGCTGTCATTTTTGTTCCGTTGTCTGTCTCCGAAACTCATCATCAGATCTATATGAAATTTATATGGGACCATTTCGGAATAATCCCCTTTCGAACAAAAATAATTCTACAAATCCGTCTTTATAATATGACGGAGTTATGCCCGAACATACATAAAAAAAATATAAACATGTCGAATTGATAACCTCCTTCTTTTTGAAGTCGGTTAAAAAGAAAGCATCGGTTTCTTACTAAACTTCAAATCCGACGACCCTGGTTATTTATCTGTTTTGGTGGCTGTACATAGAGTATTTAAAGCATGCCGTGAACACTGTCCATTAACCTGATGTGTTACAGTATCCCAAAAAGTAACGGTTTCTGTGCCTGATACATATGCCAATGTATTCCCATAAAAAGCATACTTGTGGTCCATTTTGACGTTAGCAAAGTATATGAAGGAGTCGATGGCGATAGCAAGTCGCAGGGACTTTTTCTCCCACGATAATGCCCTCATGTTACCACCCGGCACACGCAACGTGCGTATATGCTAAAAAAAAAAGAATATTAAAGCCAGACATATAACTTATCGGTTATTTCAAGTCATAAATTTCATGTTAATATTTTACGCATATACCTCCCCATATGCGCCGAAAAATTGAACTACGTTGGTCTTGTCTGCCGTGCAGCCGGCAGCAGCAAGGATGGTGCCATTATGATTCCAGCGACAATCAATAATCAGCATGTTTGATTCTACAACGACACTATCTGAAATTGTTTGCAATATCTTACCTAAATGGTTTTTATTACAATGTAGGGAACAATGAGTATTTTACTTTGTATATGTGGTCACGTGATAAAAAGATCATCGTAAGAATCGTTTTGCCGGTAAATTCAAAAGAACGAAAAATAAATTTCACGTAAACCGTTTTTGAGAAAATGGATATCAATCAATTTATTTTTATTTTTCTGTTACATATTTCGTCCCAATCTACAAATTAAAATAGTTTTTTAATAAATTGGAAAATACCCTATTATATTATTAAATAAATTAACAACTGTTTTCAGTATCGAAAATATCGAGTTACCTTCCTCATTGCAATTTTTCATTAACAATATCACGCCACTTCTGTAAGATATTGCCAGAACGGGTCTGTTGGCTGGTGTACTTCCCGAATACCAGTCCATTGTAACAATATCCATAGATCCCGACACACCGTGAATAGTAACTGGCATCTAAAACGGTAAAAATATCGTATTGTACTATAATGCTCGTATTAGTACTACAAAATGACTACGATTTAATGCATATTGCAAAAATATTACTTTTTAGATAATTTTGGCTTTGTAGAGCGACGCCCGCGCTTGGCCAGCAAAAATGAAAAAACTCTAACCAAACTTACATCCCCTAGTTAACCCCTTCAGGGGATGATTTTTTATTGCTCATTTTCGTTAGCAGGAACTCTCCTGCAAATTTTCATGTTTCTAGAACTAGCGGTTTGGGTGCATTTGTGTCTTGTTTGTCAGCAAGAGAATTTAAGATTGTTGGCATTAAAAGTGCCCCAAACCTTAAGTGTGAATTTGTGAACAAAGTAAATGACAAACAAACTATTCCATGAGATTTTTTAATGAGAATAGATGCTAAGCAGCTTCTCGAGTCGGTTTAAGTGAATAATTTCACATTTGGTTAATTTTAAATCCATGTACAAGCGCATAAAACAAACGGAGTATGTAAGGATCGTAGCAGGTGGCGTGAAGTAGTTGTAGTGAAGTGCTGTAGTTTCTGTCTACCTCCTATAGGAAAAAGGCGTGATTTTGTTGTTATGATAAGTTGGTAAAAAAATTATGCCAGATGTTTTTAACGTTCCACGGGAACGTAAATTAGACAATATTAATTTACTTTCAGTTTGTAGGGACATAATGTAAATTTTCATGATTTTAATAATTATAATTCTGTAAATACATAATTTTAATCATTATAATTCTGTAAATACATACTTGCTATGGTCGCGAATAATATTTTGATCAACTGACTTGCAAATTGCCATGACGATTTCGCTTTAACCAGCACCCTAATTGCGTAACGCATGATTAATCATAATCTGAATCGTTTTGAAACAGATTGCTAATCCATTGCTTCATATGTTCAAAAGATGTGTCTGTTCAACAACGTTAATAACGCAATGAATATTGTTGAACTGCCAAATGAAATAGATTATGATTGGTCGTGTGTTACGTAATTAGGGTGCTGAGTTACCCTACGGAACTATGTTGCAAACTCAATTTTACACTAACCTAATGTGAAATTATTCACTTAAACCAACTACAGAAGCTACTTGGTATCTGTTTTCATTAAAAATAAAAAGAATTAAGTTTATTCAGAAATCCACGTTTAGGGCTTGGGCTACATTTATTGTCGGTGACTGTACAATGTACATTGTACATACTGTAAAATTTCCTTGATCATCATATATGTGCAGCTCGCCATTGGTCAGCGCAAAGAGAAGCTGTGAATTATCGGGCGACCATTGAACTGCAGCGAGCCCTGGCCCTTTAATGTCTTTGCCCCACACTCGAGAACCATCCACAGAGCCCACAATAACAGCTCCTGTAATAATATCATAAGTTATTAAATTTGCAAAACACGAGCGCGTGTCATGTGACTTCTATTTCAATGACATAAGGTTTAAATTGAAATGATTGACTCGCGCTTGTAAACTGCAATCATCACTCTTAGCATTGGTGCTGAAAGTGAAGACTGTTAATTGCAGGTTGATTGGTCGAATGAGTCCATAAGGCATAAGGGTGAAGTCTAATTTAAATGCACATTTATCAGCATTTTCCTGTGTCTCTAACCCTTTCTGTCATGATGTGCAAGTCACTGGAGTGAGCCATTTGTACGTAAACGGGTTTTCGATGCGTATGAGCGCAGAAGATGCTGTCTCTAAATGACGGAAAGGGTAGACATACAGAAATTTTGATCCTTGTCATAAGTATGATCCCTATTTCGCATAGCAAAAGACAGCTATTTCTTGCCTTCAGTCTTAAAACTATGATTTGTATATCCACTCATGGCTATGAGGTGGCTACCATAACAACAGAAATCTTCTGTACTGGTACCAACAATTTACAAGTTTAATAATATTAATATGGTCTCACCATCCTCATAAGCTATGCAGATTTTTTGGCCATCAGAACCCCAAGCCATGCTTCTCACAGTTGATTTATTTCTGTTATTTATCATTTCTTCATACCAGGACCCCTGGAACGTGAAACAAGCCATATTATATTTGTTTCCAAATCCATCACCACACATAATGCATAAATAAAAACTGATTCCAGGACGACACATTGACTATCGTGCTTTATTCATAAATGTAAAAAAAAAATTGGTAAAGATGCTACTTTACAAAGTAGAAATTACCTTATAAAGCATCCAAACAACAATGACACCATGCTCATCACTTGTTGTCAGTTTCTGAAAGACTTCATTCCAAATAGCCACACACAACTGACCAGTGTGGCCTTCCAAGCTTAGATTCATTGAGAGATTCCCGCCACCTCCTGTAATGCATTAAGAAAATATGAATTAATGCCCATTGCCATGACCCTGCCCGCAAAAAATCATCCAAGCTGGCGACAGCCACAGCAGGCGATTTGCTTGTCGACCGATTGGTCAACTTGGATCAAATTTTTTTTTTGTTCACTGCAAGACGGGGCGACTCCCCCATCTTGCACTGAACCAAAATATCTTAGTAAAAAGAGTTACTAGTCATTATTGTTTGTGAAAGGGAACAGATACTCATTAAATCATTTACAAGAAGGAACAAATAAAATCTTTCAAGAGGAAATTTATATGGAAAACTATTAACAGTTTTGCATTTAATCCCCATTTAGTCCAGACTCTAAAATTTAAATAAATATTTTTATTATTACCAGATTCCAATTTTAACACTTTTAACATGCCATCTTCTCCACCAACAGCAATGTACCCAGATGAATGGTTCCATGATATGCAAGTTACGTTTGATTGCTTGGGTATTGCAATCTATAAAGCAAATAAAAACATATTATAAAACACTCTCTGTCTCTCACAAAGCTATGGTTTCTGAGAAGAGCTGTGGCAGCCACATAATGGCCACAGTAATGGCTGTCAGGAAAATGATGGAAGTAGGGATAAACTATTTGGTGTCAAAAGCGCACTCTAGAAAAACACCATCTTACTTCAATAAATGTTTCAGTGAAATCATTCCCCTGTAAATTGGTGATGCTATCCCGTACGCAAAATATGCGCTTTAACATGGAGTTGCGGACAACAGCCCGTATTACCTACCTAGGGACACTATCTGGTGGCCATCGCTCTTCTAGGAAACCATAGCCCTAGAAAACATACTGTTTAGGTATGTTTTTTGGCTGGGTTGTTTTCAGAGCACACCACTAGCAAACAATTATGCTTATGAGTTGAGTTACAATTATTTTTCTTTGATCTAAGGTTATTTAGAAATTGTGCATATGTGATATATAAAAAAATCCAATAGACAATCAGCGTCTCAAAAAAGTCCACATAAATAGGGCGCAATGTGGTTTCAAATAGTATCTTCAGTCATCTTTTAGTCAGTCTTTTTGGACATTGTTTTGTAAAAACCAGTCATGTGTGTACGGTTGAATTTGCAAAAGAAAATTGAATTATCATAACTGACGTATAATTAGAGATAGCTTTGAGTGTTAATTTTGTTCGAGACTGTGCATCTTAGGTTTTTTGTATTTCAATGACCACAGTACAAATTATAATCCTTTAAACTAAAAAACATATGTGTATGATTTTTAATTTGAAGGATTATAATATAAAATGGTTGCTGAAATATACAAATTAAGCATATTATTATAGTTTGTAGGTCAGTTTCAGTTCTAGCATTTTAGATTGTTACTTTTTTTAATGATAATAGAGAGAAATAACATAGTTTCTAAGCTATCACAGTATTCACAGTCATCTATGTACTCCTAGTAAAAAGTTAAGTGTAGGAGTTACTTACTTTTTAAAAATTGGACTCACTACAATAAAGTTTGGTAAACTACATAGAAGATGCTCTAAAGATATTGTTAAAGTAATGTCAAAAGGATTGGTTTATTTATAACGGAGCCCTAGGTATAGTAAAATAAGCGCGAGATCAAATATTTGAATCTTTGCACAAAATCTCTATGGAAACACCGGATAACAACAAAATAAAATAAATTAATACCTTCTTGCTCATATAAATGAACATTTTGAATGTGTATTTCCAGTCTGTGTTATTTTATTTGTAGAATATTATATTTTTTAATGCGCGTTTTTAACTTTTCTTCACAACACAAACACGAAACATTCAAACATGAAACTACAACTTTTAACCAACTGATGCAACAAAAACAAACTCAAGGAACAACTGCTGTCAAAAAAGATACACTTCTTTCTTTGTATTTGCATGTTGGTAAATGGTACAGTACTACATTCTGCAACTATTGTGGTTAAGGCTCAATTTCAAAACCCAAACATTTCACACTTAAATGGTGCTGGTGCTGTTAAACAAGATAATACTATTCTGAATACCTATTTCGACATAGCGAAATGGTGATTGATTCATTCAACACCCAGTGCGAGTGCGGTGCTTCTAATCAGACTATGACCTATCTAATGGAGTTTGCGGGCCCAGTGCAGGTTGGTAGAATGGTGTCACATGTCTTTGAATTTTTGGTTCCAATACATGCATGTTTCCTCACGATGTTTTCCTTCACCGTTTCAAGAGCAGCGGTGATGAAACTATTTACACAAAGTAAAGTGCCTGCCTTGGTTCGAACCCACAACCTACAATTCGTAAGTCGGGCCCGTTAACACTGGGCCACCACTGCTCCTCCACTGTCCCTATCTACCCCTAACTAATTAATGTCGCACTAAGTACTCGTACAACCATTACGTGCGCGTCACTTCAAAATTCTAGTATTTTACTGATACTACTTTTGTCTAACGTCGCCGCCGCGCTGACCCTAGTCTCTCTGCCAGGCCGCCCTCACTAATTTCCTTCTTTCGATCGACCAGTGTGGCTGGTATGATTTAGTCAGGAGTCCAAGACCCATCACGTGCCCACCACCCACAATTTCACATTCTAATTAGAGGTCCAAAATCCAATGATCCCAATTTTAAAAAAATATTTCGATCGATGACAGTTTATCTCATCTGGTGACATCTGGCAGTGGCAACATTTGAAAAATCAATATATTGAAAACATGTCAAAACTGTTTCCGCGAAATCTTCCTAAAATAATTCAATTTTCTATATTCTATGATTTGTATTGTTACTGGTAATTTCGATTTAAACAGTTAATTCGGCTCTGAGTCTTTTGCATTTTGTAGCTTTTGTATATTTTAAAGTTCGGCTTACATAGCCGATATTTTCAACGCAAGATTTCAAATAAAATAATTATTAAGTTCATGAAAATGTTGGGTCGAAAACAAAGCCTTAAAGGGGAGCCAGTACTAGCAGACTACGGTCCAGAAGAATCTCTAAATGAAAGTGCCGATATTGAATGGGTCAACAAGGTAATAAGCAATGCAATTTTTGTTTTTGACACAATATATTGGGCTAAATTCTTGCCTTATCTCCGTCGTCTACAACACTTACAGCATGAGTTCGAGAAATTATTCGTTTAAAAATATCATTTCCCAATGCAGGGTACAGGGCCTTCTATTAAAAAACTCCACCCCTAAGACGACCCACTGACCTAAAATCCTCATGAGGTAGCTAAAGGTGTAAGAATTTTTTTTTATAACAACATTTTTTATTCCAGTTATGGGTTAGAAGAATTCTAAGATTATGTGCTTTATTAAGTTTAATGTCTGTGTCACTGAATACTCCAAAATCATTTGAAAAGTACCCATCTCTGCAAACTATAACATTTGCTGTGGACTGCAGTGTTACACTCTTATTTACTGCAGAAATGATTGCTAAAATGCATATTAGAGGAATACTAAAGGTATGCCCTGAACAAATATTACTTGTGGTGAACTAATATAAGGCTAGCATCTTTAATAATAATAACCATAAGATTTTTAAGCTAATTAGTCTTTACTCCTATTAAATAAATGAGGAGCCAATAAAGTGGTCTATGCTCTAGGTCTAGACATTAGAGACTATCATAAGATGTTTTTGCAATGTTAACATTATTTGTCTTTGTTTTAAAATGATGGTATATCTGTCCCTATCATTAGTTCACTACTAATGATATAATATATAATGATTTTTAAAAGCCTGACTCAAAGGAAGACTAGATATCTTTATTTGAGATTCTAAATTGATTATTTTGGGACTAAACATTGCATGAAATACTAATTATAATGAATGTTTTCAGGGAGATGTAGCCTACCTAAAAGACCACTGGTGCCAGTTTGATGCCTCAATGGTATTCTTTCTTTGGGTATCTGTTCTCTTACAAATGTTTGAATTGACTGGTATAGTACCCAGATACAGTTACTTAAGTATATTAAGAGCACCCAGACCATTGATAATGATTAGATTTTTGAGAGTATTTTTAAAATTCTCAATGCCAAAATCTAGAATCAATCAGATATTCAAGTAAGTGGATTTAATATAAAGATTGCCTTACTTATGTCACTTGCATTTTAAAAGATATACCTAATAAGCTTGATAATAATTTTAATTGATGTTTGCCCAGCTGTGGGACTACATGTATAGGTTAATAAAGATCCTTGTAATTTCTTTTAATTTCACCACATAATGCTCACACTATGTATTTTGTGTTTTACAGGAGATCAAGTCAACAGATCTATAATGTGACCCTATTCTTCTTGTTCTTCATGTCCCTGTACAGCTTGCTAGGTGTACAGTTCTTTGGAGAATTAACACATCACTGCGTCAGGAATGATACTAATCCACAGTTAGTATTATAATCTCTTAAGTTTTGGGTTTTTGAAAAAGGATCTCCATGGTAGCTAAAAGCATTGTTGATATGGTTGGAATGATTTGGAAGAATTTCTGACATCAAACCTGCGTATCTCTAATGGGTGGCAAAGCTGCCTGCTCAAAAACCAAATATATTATTTTATGTTTAATATAACCCAGTGTATAAAATAATGTAATTGAATTACTTTCTGTTTTTCAGTGAAATCACTATAAATTCCTTAGCTATTCCTGACACTTTTTGCTCTCCTGACCCTGGCTCAGGATATCAATGTCCCCCTGGAATGAAGTGTATGAAACTTAATTTATCCAAATACATAATGGGATTCAATGGGTTTGAAGAGTTTAGTAAGTAGAAAAACAGCAATATTACTGGGCTTTAAATCAAACCATGTTATTTAAGTTATTAAATATGTTTTATTTCTGTTTAGCAACAAGCTTGTTCACTGTCTACCAAGCATCATCTCAGGAAGGTTGGGTCTTCATAATGTATCGCGCTATAGACTCTCTACCAACTTGGAGATCAGCTCTATACTTCAGGTAAAATCAAAGTAATAAGTACCTAACTTTATTCAGTCAATTATCAACTAATGTTACAAATTATTGTAAAATCTTTACAGCACAATGATATTCTTTTTGGCCTGGCTGGTCAAGAACGTTTTCATAGCTGTGATCACTGAAACATTCAATGAAATAAGGGTACAATTCCAACAAATGTGGGGTGTGAGAAACCCTATTACTAAAGGTAGCACTACCCAGTTTTTCACAGGTGACGATAATGGATGGAAATTGGTTACTATTGATGAAAATAAACATTCCGGTAAATATCATAAATAATTCTGAATTTAAATCTTTCTATATATAAAAATGGATCCCTATTTCTCTTGGTCACGGCATCACATGTGAACGGCTGGACTAATTTTGCTAACTCTTTTTACACGCTTTATATTAGCTTCACTTGTATGTTTGTTTGTTTGTATGTAACCGACTCCTTTGAGCGCGATTTTGACCCACTTTAAACGGCCAGATTTCATTGAAACTTTGTAAACTTGTCGAGGACCGATGACAATGTAATAATTTAAAAAAAAAAACACGTTTTTGTAGTTAGCAGAACTAAAAATTAAAAATAATAGTTTAAAAAACTAAAAAACACGCTTTAAAAACCAAACTAAAAAAGGAGAAAATAATTTAATTCAATTATAAAGCGTGGGGTGCTTGACATTAATTGATTATAAAAATACCTCAAAAAGCACCCCACGCTTTTTAATTGAATTAAATTATTTTCTCCTTTTTTAGTTTGGTTTTTAAAGCGTGTTTTTTAGTTTTTTAAACTATTATTTATTTTGTTGTGTTTGCTATTGTCAGGAAAATGTTCATATGAAAGAAAAAAAATAAAAAACTTGCGCATAACATTAGAAAATTTAAGAAAACTTAACGACCATATAAACTTTTCTAAAATTATACCAATGGAAATTCAATATTCATCGCTAAGACAGGACAACACCTGTCAGGTCAGCTTGTGATAAATAAAATAGACCAAATAATCCTCACATCACTTTTTTCCTTCCAGGCAGTGCCCCAGAAATATTCCATAGATTATTAAGGTCTGCATATTTCCGACTACTAGTCATGGGGGTTGTGTTGGCTAATGGAATAATAACAGCAACAATGAACTTCAAACATGATGACAATCCGAGAGAATTCTTTTATGAGAAATACTATTACATAGAGGTGGCTGAGATTGTGTTTTCGTAAGCCATGTTTTTAATCTAAAGTTAATTATTATATTAAATAAAACAATTATTTTCCATACTTTCAGATTGCATTTACCATTTTCTTGGATTTGGAGGCATTAATCAAAATATGGTGTTTGGGACTAAAGGGCTATTTCAAGCACTCTGTTCATAAGTTTGAATTACTTTTAGCTATTGGCACTACGATTCATATAATACCCCAGCTTTACATGTCAGGGTTTACATATTTTCAGGTAAATACAATTTTTGTAAGAAAATACATTTTGTTCCAATAATGACACTGTAATTGCCGACACAAAACGTTTGCAAGCCAAATAGAGTGGAATTATTTATACATTTGATTTTGTTTTAGGTTCTTCGTATAGTCAGATTGATAAAAGCGTCACCATTATTGGAGGGATTTGTCTACAAAATCTTTGGACCAGGAAAGAAACTTGGCAGCCTGATAATATTCACTATGTGCTTACTCATCATCAGCTCTTCTATATCAATGCAACTATTTTGTTTCCTGTGCGAGTTTACTAAATTCGAGACATTTGATGAAGTAAGTAATATATTATCTCGTAATTATGGGCTATTTTAGTTTGCACATTTTCGGTACTTTGACTCAAACATTTTGGTTGGTAGGTACCTTAAGAAAGTGAGCACTAAGGGAAGATTTTTGGAAAATCATATCCCTAAAGAGGTTAAATAGTGGATGAAAGTTTGTATGGACTTTCATCAGTTTTTTCGATGATCTTATTGGGCACATGACCTACAGGCCCTACAGACGCTTATAATAATGCTTATAAATAATTTTAATTCAGATAATAATATTATGTTTTAGGCATTCATGTCTATGTTCCAAATTCTAACTCAAGAAGCCTGGGTAGAGGTAATGGACGAGACCATGGTGAGAACAAGTCAAACATTGACGCCCCTTGTTGCCATTTACTTCATACTGTACCATCTGTTCGTTACTCTGGTAAGGAAGATAGTTATCCTGGCAAAAATCATGCTTATAATGCACGTATTATAAAATGCTCATAATTTTGTACTAAATTCCAGATTGTGTTGTCACTCTTTGTAGCAGTAATCTTAGACAATTTGGAATTGGATGAGGATATTAAAAAACTGAAACAACTCAGGTACCGCCAACAAAGCGCGGAAATCAAAGAGAGCCTGCCATTCAGATTAAGAATTTTCGAGAAGTTTCCCGATAGTCCGCAAATGACTAAGCTGCACAAAGTGCCTGGCGATTTCAATCTACCCAAGGTTCGTTTATTTGTATTATATATTTAATATTGAATTCAGGACAAAACGTCAATACTCACAGATGCATAATTACGATTGAAAAATACATATTAGAAACGCCCAGTACGAAGACACCTTCATGTACCTTTTCTTCGCGCTTTTTGGAAATTTACCCTCGAGGTATTGTTCCGATCTACACAATAAAAAACTGCAATTCACTGATAGCCTACCCTAGAAGTATGACATTTTGCACGACAGCTCCTTGTGTAATGAAGGTGAGCACTAAAGAAGGATTTCAATAAATTCATCCCCTAAAAGAGTTAAGTAGGGATGACATTTTGTATGGAAGTTTGTCTTTTTTGCGAATGGGAAATTCCATCGGGCACACGGCTTGTAGCTACGTAAAGTAAAACTGCAAAGCATTTATTTTGGTAGTACTATGTGGTTGTGGCTGGTGTGTGTCCGTGTGGTGCCGGACGTAAAGAATAGCACCATCCCATTTCCTCTCGTGGGTGTCGTAGAAGGCGACTAAAGGACTCTCTGGAGAATCGGCAGCAGCGTTCTCTATGCATTTTACCACCATACTGTGATTGCCAACCCGCCTGCCAAGCGTGGCGATTGTGGCAAATCCCAAAAGTTTTTTTGGGGGAGGCCTGTGTCGAGCAATGGACGTCTATCGGCTGAAATGATGATGTGGTTGTGGTGTTACGCAGGTCCGCGAGTCGTTCATGCGTCAGTTCGTGTGCGAGGTGGAGGGCGAGGAGGAGGCGGGTGCGGCGAGCGGCGGGGACGTGTCGAGGCGCGCCTTCGAGTACATCGGCGTGGCCAAGATCGCCTTCCCGTACCGAAAGCGCTGCCTCGTCAAGACGCTGCTGGTTGCGCCGCCGTCGCAGCGGCCCAGCTCTGCACTGCGCCGCCATGTCGTCAGCTCCATCATTGAGTTAGTGCAACACACCCTGCCGAACTATCGGTGGGCCTGCATGACATTGCATCGTGGTAATAGCATTAAGCGCTGGGCTTTTATTACCCAACTTAGGCTGAGTGAGTGACCCTTTCGGTACAGCGCAATGTAAATGTTCTACATGTTATTCTTGTTGTGTTATGTCCTATACGGAACAAATGTTTTTCTAGTTCTTATTACAAAAATGTGGGTCTCGTACTATCGTCTGTCAGAACGGAAATTATCATGTAATTAAGATGTTTTACATTGGTTTTTGTTTGCTTTGATTTTATTTTTACATTTACAGGTTTATCGATTATGTCGCAGTCGCGTGATTAAGGTTTATTTAATTTATTTCTATTTTTGTTTTGCTTTTTAATTACGAACGATTATTAAGTTTGCAATGACAATTTATAATTCTTTGGTGCTATTTCAGGGACTCTAATAATCACCGACCCCTGCTGGGAGATTCAGCGATGTTAGCGACTGGAGGCAAGTCTGGTCTGAAGCCGCAAGGGACCATATCGAGCGCAAAGCAATTGCGGGTCGATCAGAAGAAGTATGTATTTAATTTGGTTGCAGTATTTAACTTGAATTCAGAATCTTCGATACTATTTTGAAACCACAAACCCAACAAACAATGTCATACAAGACAAAGTTCAAATTCCATTGTAACCAAAACTTCTTAAAATACAACTTAGATTTCGTAACGCTAAAGTTAAAAATTGAGTAAGTAGCAAAGGAATGTAAACGATCTAATAATAGCTGATACGAAAGACCCGGTCTCATATAAAAAATCCATAGAACAACTTCGGGTTTATACCCTTTCCAATAAAAAAATAATTATCAAAATCGGACTGCTCTGTAAAAAGTTATGAGTGGTCAAACATTTAAAAATAAATACGCGTCGACTTGAGCACCTCCTCCGTTTTTTCGTCGGTTAAAAAAGCACTTTCAGTTTTTCCCGAATATCCCAACTGTCCGGGCAATTTTTCTTTCCCTAAAAACCTTAGCCATAAAGACAATTTAAAAATAACCAATACGGTCCAGCCATTCTCAAGTGATGAGCTTACCAACGAACAGCATTTCATTTTTATTATTTATACAGATAGATTCTGAATTCAAGTAATAGTACGATAGTGTTTAAAAGATATGGCCTGATTAACGAGTGAGCAATAATATGGCTCTCAGGTTCGGCTCGCGCTCTATCAGGCGATCAGTGCGCAGCGGGTCCATCAAGCTGAAGCAGACGTACGAGCACCTGCTGGAGAACGGCGACATCGGCGCCGCCTCGCGCGTCGTGCCCTCGTCGCGCGCGCGCCCGCCCTACCTCGACATCCGCCTGCTGCAGGCCAAGCGGCAGCAGGCTGAGATGAGGAGGTGGCCTTTTCATTTATACCTAACTAGTGACCCGACCCTGCTTTGCACGGGTTTTACGACTTGACAAAACATGAAGATTTCTTTATTACATCTAAGTTTAATATTAATGTATTGTCTGTATAAATTGCCATATCCTTTCGGAATAAATACTCTAAATTATGTTATTGATTCATCGATTGAAGAACAACGCGGTCACACAGGCAGAAACAAAAAATGGCATAAATTTTAAAATATGTAGCTATACAGGGTGAAATTGAAAACATGCGACAAACCGAAATGGGAGATTGTACTCATCATTATGAACAACTTTTACTAAGGGACCAATGATGCAATCGCAAAAAAAAAACAGCTGTTCCCTACATTTTGACGAGTTATGCGAACATAAATGTAGGGAACAGATGTTTTTTTTTTCGCGATTGCATCATTGGTCCCTTAGTAAAAGTTGTTCATAATGATGAGTACAATCTCCCATTTCGGTTTGTCGCATGTTTTCAATTTCAACCTGTAGATAGATTATCAGCAGAACAATGCTGATCATTTCGCAGCTGCAAAAAAATTATAATCAATAGATAATTTTAAGAAAAAAACAACTTTTCGAGTCCTGTTATCACGTGGTCATAGTGAAAAAAAGAGATAAGCTAATTTGCCACTAGTTCAAACAATGTTGGCGTTGAGTATTCGAACTTTTACGTCGCACTTTCATGTGAGTCGTCAACTTGCGGCGCTGCGTCAAGAGCTGAGTATTCAACAGTACGCTTTTATATATGCATTCATTTAAAGGTCGCCTAGAGTTATCAAAAACAGGCATAAAGCTCAAAATGTTATGACACACAATAAAAATAAAACTAATCAAATTGTATTTTAGGAATCAACGAGAAGAAGACCTGCGCGAGAATCATCCACTGTTCGACACTCCCCTGCTGATAGTGCCGAGAGAGTCTCGCTTCAGGAAGATCTGTCGCGCCATTGTGGACGCGCGCTATGACGCCCGGCTGCGAGACCCCGTCACAGGCAACGAGAGAAAAGTACATTATAAAAGTTTTCAGTAAGTACTATTCTATTACTAGCTGCGACCCTAGGTTTTCACTGCATGGTGAAAATCACATTGATCAGATACTCCTTTGCTGCTTAAAATAAGAAACAAACCAATAAACACATTTCCGCAGATTTTAGTAGGATGAGCATTCCTAATCCAATGCTTTGCTCAAATAATGTGATAGTTGTCAGACTAAAGTTTTATGTCTGAGTGTACACGCCTCAAAAGTTTAATGTTTTACTTTTTGCGATTTCAAATGTCATTATTGTATTTTCAGTAATTTCCTCGGACTAGTTACTTATATGGACTGGGTCATGATCATGGTCACTACACTCTCGTGCTTATCCATGATGTTTGAAACACCTACCTACAGAGTTATGGAAAACTTCGTTTTGCAGGTGAATGTAGCCAAATAACTGATCAATTATCGAATTCGCCAATAAGAAATCATCAACCTATGACTAACTTACTTTTTTAAATCTTATCAAATAATTGAATGTTTTATTATTTAGATTGCTGAATACGGGTTTGTGGTGTTCATGAGTTTGGAACTGGCGCTGAAAATTTTAGCCGACGGATTGTTTTTCACGCCTAAAGCTTATCTGAAAGATGCCGCCGCAGTGCTGGACGTTTTTATCTATATTGTAAGTATCTTCAACGTATCATAGAATAACAAGTTATGCAGAAATGTACAATTAGGTGGGTCTACACCACATACACACACTCACCCTTAAATACTATATGCTCGATTTTGGAGAAAACGTAAGACTGTTGTGTGAGAACCCTATAGCTTTTGCACAAAATAACCATCAATTAGTTTATTTTTGTGTATGAATGTAGATGGCTACAAGAGTAGGGGAAGACCAAGAAACGATAGATGGACTGTGTGAAAGATGATGTGACTAGAAAGGGGCAGAGTACCGAGATGTCGCGTAATAGAGAAGTAAGAAGGGCACATGTTGCGTTGAACGAGTGGGTGTTCTGAAATGACGTTCATTAGGTCACTGAACGAAAGAATGAAATGAATGACATCAAATATTGTAAGTTCATTGTCGAACTGGAAGACCTCTTGTCAAAGTGGCGCCAACTGGTGGCTTGAGTATTCATGAACATTAATTGCGACGCGTGCAGGTGTCGCTGACGTTCCTGTGCTGGATGCCTCTGCGCGTGCCGCCCGGCTCGGCGGCGCAGATGCTCATGATCCTGCGCTGCGTGCGCCCGCTCAGGATCTTCACGCTCGTGCCGCACATGCGCAAGGTGGTGTACGAACTGTGCCGCGGGTTCAAGGAGATATTGCTCGTGAGTAAACAAGAAATAGGCCTGCTAGCCATGCAAGTCTTATTAACAATAATCCTAGTTAGTATGGTACAAACGCCCGGTTTCTGGAACCAAAATTAACACAAATTTGCAAAAAAAAAATATGTGCCCGGTTTCTGGAACCAAAATTAACACAAATTTGCAAAAAAAAAATATGTATATCGAGTGCCCGTAAAGTGCTACGATTTGTTGAATGAATTGTCAACAGCCAATCGCATCACTTGACTTGCGTTTAATTTGAAAGAGTTTAATAAAAGAATGTCTCGCATTTATGAGTTACATAAAGGACGCTCTTCAAAGCCAATTTATTTTTCTCTGTGTTATAATAGCGGCCATAAAAATATTCCCGAAAGCACGGTACGCATTGTTCTTTAGAGCTTTATTTCATTGCTGTTAAGACAGTCTAGATCACTATAGTAATTAATTTAGGGATGGGCCGAAATTCGGTTCAACCGAATTTCGGCAGCTTGAACCGAACTTCGGCATTCGGCCGAAATTCGGTTCAGATGCCGAACATTCGGCAAAAGAAAACTAATACCTACTTGCACTATTTTGACTGAAATTTAAAAGAATTAGAGTATAGCATTACTGTAAAATAAAATTATGTCTTTTACTCACTCATGGTCATTTATTTTAGTTAGGAACATTATAAATGTAATCCTTAAATTAAATCAGTTCTTCTTATTATTATTCTTGAAAATCTCTGCATAATTAATTAGACATACTATTACAAAAAAGAAATAAGCTTAGTATTCTTCTAACAAACATCTGAATACAATTCGTAAATTGAAAAAAAAGTCTCGTTTTTGGTTCACAAACTAAACATTCATTTACATCAAGTATTTTTTATTACAATTAAGGGTATTGAACCGAAGTTCGGCCGACCTTCGGGCGAACTTTTCATTTTAACCAAATGTTCGGCCGAAGTTCGGATTCGGTTCAAACAACATTCGGCCCATCTCTGGTAATTATTTTATTTATGTCTGCTTGAGATTTAAACTGAACAATTTACTTTCAACAGGTATCGACTCTTTTGATCCTGCTGATGTTCGTGTTTGCTAGCTATGGGGTACAGTTATATGGGGGCAGGTGAGTGGCATCATACTTGCATCATTTAAATTGAATTGGCTTTGTTTGACAACGTTTAATCCCGATTACGGGATAATCCCTTATAGTATTGTGTTTAATAAATCGAAGGTAAAATACCTATTTTTCAGAGACAAGGTTATTGCTTGGTAACCATCGAACACTAATAAAGAACTAAATACACAATCCCAAGCAAAAGTTCTCTAAAAACTGTCACCAAATTGTGTTAGTTGAAATACATAGACATTAATGTAAATTCAACCTTAAACGCAATGCTTAAAGTTTATTTCACAAAGCTATATACAAAAAGCAATTAATTTTGTTAAGGATAATGTATTTAAAAAAATTGTATATATATTAAAGCATATTTTATTCTATTCTCCACAACTCACTGAATTTCAAGGAAAGAAACACACATCTTTTATTTTATTACATACACTTAGTCAAAATAAAATCTATAAAATTTTACTATAATAAGTATAGAAACAGCAAAGTATCTCATTAAACTATGACTGGCATTAAACAAAATAAAAAAAATACATTATTTATTAATAAAATTTCAAAAACAATAGCGTCTCTAACAAATGGAACAGAATCAACGCACATAACCCGAACAATTTAAGATTAAAGCTTATTTTATTCTATTCTCCACAACTCATTGAATCTCAAGGAAAGCTAAAAAAAAACTCAAATCTTTTATTTTATTACATGCACTTAGTCAAAATAAAATCTATAAAATGTTGCTATTGTTGGGAATGAACGGGAATGAACAGCAGCGAGTAGCATCATGCCTATAAAAGGAGTGTCAAATAGATGACAGGTCCTTTTTACTCGTCAATCGTCGGAGCGTTCACACGTCTCAGCTGTACCGTATCTTGTCAAAGTAGCATTAGTTCCTTGATAACTATTTTTTGTGTTCTAATTATTAATATTCTCCGATTGTAATAAAATAGTTCGTAGTCGTTATTCTTTTCTTTAAATAAAATACACTTCTGGTTCCTAAAATCAGAAGTGGGATAGGATCTGCACACAGCCTGACCGTTTGGACTATCCAATTTTCAAATTTATTTACGGCGCAAATCGTTAAATCCATAACTCTTGTACCGTGCGTGTTGTGTTATTTTTTTTTTAATAATGGGTAGATCGCGGCGTCTTCGTTCGCGTAGTCGGTCGCGTAATTTTCGTGGAATTTCCAGTGATAGTGATAGGTCTCGTTTGCGAACTAGGTCACGGTCGCGTTCCCGCGTTAAACATAGGTCGCGTGATAGGCATAGTACTAGTCGTAAACGTTCTAAGGATCAAAAGTTACAACGTTCGTTAGACGTTATCCTGGCGCGATTGAACGTGTTAGACCAAAACAAGGGGAATGCAGAGGTCGTCAATACAGATCCGGTAGGTGGTCAACCCTTAGTATTCGAAAGTGAATTAAATTCTGATCTGTTGAATAATAGGTCTCAGTCTCGTCCTGTGCAGCCTACCGCTCGTATGTTGACACCTGTACGTACAACTAGTGAGAACCGTGAATTATTGCAAAAGTCTATGCCTAGTACTAGTAGTGTACATAAAAATAATGATTGCCATTCCGCGAGCGATACTCACACGAATTGTACCTTAGTGTTAGCTGAAGCATTAAAATCAATAATTCCATCGCGATCTCAGTATTACGTTTCGAACTTTGACCCCAGTATTCACAACATAAATTCGTGGTGCGAGGAAGTCGATGTAGCCCGGGATTCGAATGGCTGGAGCGACCGAGAATGTTTGTCACGTGTAGCACAGTGTTTAAAAGGTGACGCTAAAGTTTGGCTAAACGAGTGGGCGACCAACGATCGGTCTTGGACAAATTTTAAGCGGGAATTCCAACCTCTTTGCCCAAGTAAACTCGACTTTGCTAATATTCTTGCCGATGTCATAAATAGCACGTCCGATAAGTTCAGTACGTATGCTGAATACGCTCGTCGATCGTTATTACGGCTTCGTATAGTCAAGGGTTTGGGCGAAGAGTTAATGACAGATATAGTTATTCGGGGTATAGCGGACGCGCAAGTGAGGGCTGCAGCAGCAAACGCCAACTTAACTGCTGATAGATTAGTTTCATTTTTATCGATATATACCAAGCCTAGCCGCGGTAACCAAGATAATCGCGTACCAACTTTCAAACGGCGTGATGATGCGATTCAACCTAAGCTCAAATGTTTTAACTGTGGACAAACTGGACATAAAAGTTACAGTTGTCTAATAAAGAAACCGCGTGTTGACAAACTGGAGGAAAAATCACATTTAAGTTCAAATACATCAGTCCCATGTACTTTTTGTAAAAAGCCCGGACATGACGAAAGTACGTGTTTTGCGAAAGAACGATCGGGAAATCGTAACACACGTAACATAAATCTTTGTAAAGAAGTTGATCCATCTGTAGTAAATTCTCATAAGAGTAATGATGGGCAATGACATCCCGGTCTACGTACTAATCGATAGCGGCGAATTGAATACTTTTTTGATTTCTGATAACGTTTTAAAATACCTGTCGTGCCAACTAGACTCAATACCCAAGCCGGTTTCATCACCCCGAAGGCTATTACTCTCCCATCGTATTCCAGCGAATCATTAAATAAAACTCCAAATAGCTTTATAGAAGCGGGTAGTGTGCTAATTTAAGTAGATGACGTTTTATTGATGAGCCATACGGTGGAGGAAGGCAGTGAACTCTTTAGGAAAGTGTTTCACACACTCTCGACATCAGGTTTTTCTATCAATGTGCAAAACTGCGCATTCTTTACAACTGATGTGGAGTATCTAAGACGGGTGGTTAGTCATGGTCAGGTAAGGCCGAGCTCTCGCAAAGTAAAAGCCTTGGCAAACAGCCGTACGCCACAAAACGTCAAGCAAGTCTTAGGACTCGCCGGATATTTCAGGCAGTAAATAGGCTTTGCAGTCAAAATTACTTGTGTAGCCAAACTTACCAAAAAGGATGAAAATTTCACTTGGGGACCAGAACAAGAGTAGGCTCGACAGGAGATCATCGAGTGCCTGAAGAGTGACTCCATTTTGGTAATATTTGATCCTAGTCTAGCCACGGAAGCCTTGCAAGGGATTTGTAGAAGCAGAGCTACCGAGTTGCTGCAACAAAACCAAGATCAGCGTGTCAACCGGAACAGGCATCCTCCTCGTGTTTAAGGTCGATGACCTTGTCTTCGTCATTAAATACTCTCAGTCCACAGGAAAGCTAGACCCAGGAATGCGCGGACCATACCGTGTTATTAAGGAACTGAAGTTACTCAGTGGAGCTTACGGAAAAACTAGCCAGGCTGCGGCTAAGTATATGGTACCCTGGCGAAGGGAGTGGTGCCCTGAAATCTGTACAGCGTTCTTTGAAAGTGAGTGTTTTCACATATTTATGTTGTGTAGCAGGTTGAGTCTGATTTTTATCTACTTGACTGTGTTACTCGTATTGGTCCGATGTAGATGTTACTGGACCTATGCTGATAGATGATCCGATGTAGATGTTACTGGATCACTATCATTGGAGACCCGATGTAGATGTTACTGGGTTGGTGTGTAATGGTCCGATGTAGATGTTACTGGACCTATGCTGATAGATGATCCGATGTAGATGTTACTGGATCACTATCATTGGAGACCCGATGTAGATGTTACTGGGTTGGTGTGTAATGGTCCGATGTAGATGTTACTGGACCTATGCTGATAGATGATCCGATGTAGATGTTACTGGATCACTATCATTGGAGACCCGATGTAGATGTTACTGGGTTGATGTTGTGTAATGATCCGATGTAGATGTTACTGGATCACTAAACCGACACACTGAGGCAAGTTTATTCTGTAAGGCCTGTGGCAGTGTGTAGAAGAACTTGTCCTCGCAGTAAAAGGCTCCTGAAACGCGCGCAACGATGACTTCAACCCTGTATAGTTTGTTTGTAAGCGGGACGTCCCTGTAGGTGGTGATTTATTGTCGAGGATGGATGAGTTTTCGAATTACCGTTTTTGTGAGGTGGAAATGAAATGTGACATATGAACTAGCTGATTGAGAGATGAATGCTTGAGTTTCCTATAAAGTTGACTTTCAGGTGTTTTTATATTTGTGTTATGGCTTTCAGATGAATCTGTCGAAGAACTTAATGGTAAACATGATGCGCTACCTGTACCAGGACCCAGCAACAGATCCGATGCGGTCGAGGACGACGCTAAATCAGGAGAGGCCGTGTTGGGAATGAACGGGAATGAACAGCAGCGAGTAGCATCATGCCTATAAAAGGAGTGTCAAATAGATGACAGGTCCTTTTTACTCGTCAATCGTCGGAGCGTTCACACGTCTCAGCTGTACCGTATCTTGTCAAAGTAGCATTAGTTCCTTGATAACTATTTTTTGTGTTCTAATTATTAATATTCTCCGATTGTAATAAAATAGTTCGTAGTCGTTATTCTTTTCTTTAAATAAAATACACTTCTGGTTCCTAAAACTATGTTATATTAGAAACAGCAATAACCGGCATGCGATAGTATGATTAATACGTTTAGTAAGAGTCTTTACAATTGAGATGCTTTATAACTGTATTAATTTAAAAAAAAATGTTTTTACGATGATTTCTTGACAAAATATCAGCATTTAAAATACAGTGATAACAATTATATAATGATAATATTAATACTTACCGAAAATATGAAACTCCATCCTTGTTTAGCGTCGTATGTGTGTGATTTTTACAATTTTTAAACGAGTACTGAGGCATGTTTACCGTCGGAGCGTTCGAATGCTACTAAATCACAAGCGCACCCAAATGTTCAAGTGGGTGCTCATTCGGTGAGGATTTTTTTTCCGCTGATTGTGTATCTAGTTCTTTATTAGTGATCGATGTTGGTATCGCGTTTTTTGTACCACAGCCACAGCTGGGAAATGACCTCACCTTATTCCTTCGCAACCTCTATCTTTGGCAATCGTCACACCACTTTCGCTGACGCCGACATCGAGAGCGATGTCCATTGAGTAGAATGTTGTTTATCGAAATCGAACACGTTTCAGATTGGCGCGGTGCAACGACCCCACGATAACGAAGCGCGAGGACTGTGTGGGCGTGTTCATGCGCCGCGTGTTCGTCACCAAGATGAAGATCCGGCCCGGCCCCAACGAGACCTTCCCTTCCATGCTCGTGCCCAGAGTCTGGTATGTAACACATACACATTATGTTAATATAATAAACTGGTGGCTGAATGGAGAACTAAAATAACCGACAGCTAAACGATCATAGCCGATAAAACTTGAGGCCATGTTAACTTTAAATAGTGTCGTTATGAGCGATAATAGTTATTATTGCAATCTGATATGAGTTAAAATCTGTTGTAATAAATTCGAATAATAAATGAGCAAGCGTATGTCGTAAAAATGTAAATAAAATCGTATAAAATTAGATATAAATTATTTAATAATAAATAATCCATCACTGTATGCGGTTTGGCATTTGAAATTGTATGGTATATTTTAATTATAATTGTTATTGAAGGGATAAACTTGTTTTAAAGATAATTAAGAGGTGACTTTGTTGATTTTTTCGATGCATTAAAGTATGTTTAATAGGATATTTTCCAATTTATTAAAAACTATTTTAATTTGAAGATTGGGACGAAATTTTGACCAGAAAAATTAAAATAAATTTATTTATATCCATTTTCTCTATTATAAACGATTAAAATCAAATTAATTTTTCGTTGTTTTGAATTTACCGCTAGAACGCTTCTTACGATGACTTTTTTATCACGTGAACACACGTGACGCCAGTTTTGTGTAAACAGCACCGGTTGTACCGGTGCTGTTTACACAAAACGTACGTTTACATAAATTCACGATAACGAAAAATAAATTATATTAAAATCGTTTTCAATTGAGAAAAAGATACCAATCGAGTTGAGAACCTCCTCCTTTTTTAAGTCAGTTAAAAATGGATATCAATCAATTTATTTTTATTTGTCTGTTACATATTTCGTCCCAATCTTCAAATTAAAATAGTTTTTAATAAATTGGTAAATACCCTATTATGTTTTGAGTTCCATCACTGTATGCAAAAAAGACTTGAAAACAATTTTTTTTTGCTTTCAGAATTATTTACGGTTAAAGACACTGCTTTAAAAAACAACCTTTTTGACCGTTTTCAAGAAATCTCCGCCTTAAAGTCGCAGTGGGCAGCACATTGCTTGTAAAAACGGATAACTGATCTCTTCTGTCTTGATAGCGGAAATCTTTCTATTCGATGCTTTGCAGACCTAGGAGGAAACTATTTTGTGTCTATTCCTAACTTACTATGTTTATTATTTCAGGGCGAATCCCAAACGATTCAACTTCGATAACATCGGTGATGCACTCTTAACATTATTCGAAGTACTGTCATTCAAAGGCTGGTTGGATGTCCGGGATGTATTGATCAAAGCATTAGGACCGGTCAGTATGCATAAATTACTTTCCAAATAGGTAATATTCAGGTTCTTTTTTGTATCTCTAGTTATAAATGCCATAATCTGTGTTGCCAGGTACATGCAATCTATATACACGTTTACATATTTCTTGGCTGTATGATTGGATTAACACTGTTCGTCGGTGTGGTGATTGCTAACTACTCGGAGAACAAAGGCACTGCTCTGTTGACTGTCGACCAGCGACGTTGGTAAGATATTATTTTATACTACAGACGCCAACAAAAGTATGCGCTTCGGGAATCATCGCCAATCTTCGGAAATTTTAATACGAATTCGTGATGATCTAATATACAGCTGTTACAACCTTCCCAACCATTTGGTAACACTACTACACTACTTTTTCTCGACACTACCGAAGCGCATACCATTCCTAGTTTAACTGTACAATACGTAATATTGAATAGAAATAAACTTGAATTCTGACTTGTTCCAGTTGAATTACATTGAATATTAATTACAACCAAAAACAAATCCAATCCAAATAAGTTTTCATTAAAGACTATCCGAAATAACAATATTATTTTTAATTATAGTATTTTTCCGAAAGGTTTATGTGTAAAATACATATTGATTTAACTTAGAGTTACATGTAAAAACATTGATATATCTGTGCTAAACAGAAATTGCTATACATAAATCTCAGTCTTTTGACATGAACGGTTTGTTACGCGGGCGAAGCAGGAGCGTGTATCTTGTTTACTACAACACTGTGTTCGTTTCCAGGTGTGACCTAAAGAAGCGACTGAAAATCGCTCAGCCGCTGCATTTGCCTCCTCGCCCCAACAAGCGCAAAGTCCGCGCCTTCGCCTATGACGTCACACAAAACTTGAGCTTCAAACGAGTGATCGCGATTGTTGTTCTCATTAACAGTGGATTGTTAGCTGTCACGGTTAGTCACCTTCCAGCATAGGCCGAACTTACTGTGTATGGAACATGAGTAGGTAATGCAAAAGTTCGAGTTCTGAGCTCAGCAATCGGATGGACAGCATCGTGCTTTGAGATATTTATGCAGTTAGTGCACGGGCTTTAGTAACTTGGTGTTCGTAGTGAATTAAAAAGAATCTTGGGGCGCGTATTTGAAAAGGTTGGGAACCTCTGAACTAAGTGATAAAACTTTCGACTCTTGACTGCCGAAGGCAAAATTTAAATACACCTTATGTAAGTTTTGCCTTCGGCATTCCAGTGGTCTCGCTACTCCCCGTACACGGAGCAACTGGCCCTCACATCGGCTCTACTGACCCTCGTGTTTGTGGTGGAAGTGCTTCTCAAGACCATTGCGTTCACTCCGCGCGGCTACTGGCAGAGTCGCCGCAACCGATACGATCTGCTCGTCACCGTCGCTGGCTGCATCTGGATCTTTATGCATTTCACTTTGAAGGTACCCAATACTTTTTTTGTAAATTATTTGAAGTGAGGTTTAGGTGAACGCATTAACGGAACTTGTCCTGGGCCTTCAACCCATGGGCAGCCGTACAGAAAGGTTGGACTATGTTGTGTTTGAATCATTTATAATTTACCCCAACCTGTACCCCAAAACTCTAATTCAGATATTTTATGTAAACAAAGAAACGTCAAGAAATGTCACTGTCAAAATGACAGGACAGTGGTGCAAAACAATTTATCGATGAAAAAAAAATTCTCTATGCTCTTTTTTCAGCCATTTTATGTGATTAAAAAAACAAATTTACATATTAATCATTACATGGAACTAAAACACAACTGGATAAATGTGGGTGTTTCTATAGGTACGCCTCTACCCAACGGGACTACAAGCTCGATGTTATGTGATCATATCATCATATCATATCTATTACAAAACACATCATATTTGAGAGTTTTCATAATTAAAAATGCTCCCAAAACAACACAAAAACGTTGTTAGTACAATTTTTGTATTAGTATAGGATTTATTCATATTAACGTATTGAATAATTGTGTCATATTGTGATTGTAGAACGACCTGTCATACTTCGTGGGCTTCATGGTGGTGATCCTGCGCTTCTTCACGATCACCGGCAAGCACACCACGCTCAAGATGCTGATGCTGACAGTCGGCGTCAGCGTGTGCAAGAGCTTCTTCATCATTTTCGGCATGTTCCTGCTCGTCTTCTTTTACGCACTCGCTGGCACCATAGTTTTTGGAAACGTCAAATACGGTGAAGGGATCGGCAGGTAAACAATAATTTTGGTACCTATTTGAGTACAAGAAGCATTTATAGCAATAGCAATATGTTTTGCCACACGCCACTAAGGTGCGTCCAGATTTTGGCTTTGCTACTAAAGTTATACTCATAATAAGCCGTAATCAACAACTATACAGGATAAGTTTTTAACCAGTGCGCTAACTGTAATGAATTCAGCATATCATTCTAGACCCCTCAGCGCAGAAATCTTTCGTCAGTTATTTAAAAAAAAAATCCGCTGTTCCATACATTTTGACGCGTAGGTATTGCACTTTTCTATGAAACAGCGGATTTTTTTTTTGCATAACCGGCGAAAATTTTCTGCGCTGGGAGGTCTAGAATGATATGCTGAATTCATGGTTACAGTTTGCGCACTGGTTAAAAACTTATCCTGTATATGATCACTTTACCAGGCGCGCAAACTTCAACTCGCCGATCCACAGCGTGGCGATGTTGTTCCGCATAGTAACGGGCGAGGACTGGAACAAGATCATGCACGACTGCATGGTCGCGCCGCCCTACTGCACGCCTGCAGACAACTACTGGGAGACCGACTGCGGGAACTTCACCGCCTCGCTGGCTTACTTCTGTACCTTCTACGTCATCATCACGTACATCGTGCTCAACTTACTTGTGGGTCAGTGCAACGTTTTTGTGCTATTGGAAATTGCATAACTTTACGCCTGTAATCTCCGAAGGGTTAGACAGAGAGAGATGTACCTTTAGTACACCCACATTTCGCTTTTTTTTTAATGTTTACGTTCCATGTAATGGGGGCGTGTCATTGCCACATATTGTCTTCAATCGGGCACTATTAATCCAGACTACAGGCTGATGGCGAGGGAGCTTAAGCTAATAATACTTTGTCCGACTTGGGAATCGAACCAAGGCCCTCAAGCTCAGCAGTAGCGCTTGATACCACTAGACCAACGAGGCAGTCTAATTGTATCAATGGTAGAGACGAGTGAGACGATTCAGACAAAGTACATTTGTAACATTTTCAGCTGTCCTCATACTATACGCAGCACCACTCTATAAACTGTAAACGAACTGAAACATAAGCATAATCAGCCTTCAATCTTTCCACTTTTGTGACACAGGCCTCTTCAAGAACGAACCTGAATATAATTGAAGGCGTTGTGGCGGACTCCACACATGTGTTAATGTTTATTAGAAATTTATAATTTTGTAGTTTAGTTATAAGTTCATAAATTAGTTACCATAGAGTCATCTCGCAACAGCAAGCATTTATCAATGTATAATATCCTTAAGTTAATATTTGCAACAAACAAACAGACACTCCTTAGAATTTACTATTAGCGATCTAGTTAGCGCGTCACACGGCGCACGGCGATCGGTTTCTTATCGCCGCAGGCGCAGGAATGTGGAGAGGAACGCGCGGGTTCGCGGGACGGGCGTCCATGCAGCGCACGGGCTTCGCCTTCGGCCGCTCGCTAGTCGAGACACCTCTCCGACGCGAAGCGCATGTCAATTGCCCTCTCACGCCATAACACTCGTTTACTTCCGTGCGGTCGTAATAAAGTAGCTTGCTGATCTGCCCAGCTTAGACCTTGACTCGTTCCCCTTCTTTTGTTTTACGGACTACTCGTGCCGAACTATATTTGTGTATGTAGAATAATACAAAGTGTTCAAGAAATCAGTGCCTTGTTATTTGGATTCCCCACACACCTACGGCAACGAAAGGTTCTTACAGCGTTATTTCAAAAACCACCTTTGTCAAAAATTCCATGTATGAGTTAGTTACGCCACGTAATTTGCTTTTATTCAATCATACAACGAATACAAGGAAATTTCTCGTGACTAAACTTGTTTTTGAAGAAATATGAAATATAATCAGAAAGCTTACAACTTCCTCTACAAGATGGGGTAACTAACTCATAACATGGAATTTTTGAGAAAGGTGGTTTTTTAAATAAAGTCTTCAATTAATTATAAACAACTTTCGTAAGAATAGATAATAATATAACACTACTGTAATCTCATGTTTGTATCTTGCAGCTATAATCATGGAGAACTTTTCATTATTCTACTCAAACGAAGAAGACGCTCTTCTGTCTTACGCTGACATAAGAAACTTCCAAAATACATGGAATGTTGTAGATGTGCATCAAAAAGGTGTTATACCGGTTAGAAAGGTAAGTTCGGAAATAATTTGAAATATTTAAATTTATTTTTAAACTTTTATCTTTTATCAATAGTTAAGTTACATGACATATTTTTACTATAGCCTGACCGATACCGCGGTACCGCGCCTTAGGTATGCGCGGCGAGGCAGTATATTACCTGATGAATATCTAACTGAAGCATTCGTTTTGAAGTAGATTTTAATGACAATTTTTTTTTAATTTACTGTTGACATTTTAAATTTATTACTATTTGATGAATTCACTTAAAATTAATGAAATTGTTAATAATTTAACAATTCACCACCACTTTCTTTTTCACGCCATAGCATGTAGCAAACATATCTGAACCTGTATTTTTTCTTAATGTTATTGTATAGTACACATGTTTGAGGAAATAAATCTTATCTTAAAAAACGCCCTTACTGCTACGAAAAAAGGCGTTTTCTATTAAAATTGTTACCATGGACGTGCGATTGGACCAGGTTAAATAAAAATTAATTATTGTTATCCCATTTCAGGTGAAATTCATATTGCGGCTACTGAAAGGTCGCCTAGAATGCGACACCCACAAGGAGAGGCTGTTGTTCAAGTACATGTGCTATGAGCTCGAGCGACTGCATAACGGCGAAGATGTTACCTTCCATGACGTCATCAAGTAAGTAGCCACACTTTATGGTAGGCTTTTTCAGGGTTGCAGAGATTAAATCCGTGAAAATATTACTATTCTCTCATTTTTGACAAGATAGAAATATATATTTTTTTCAAATGAATGATAACAGTATGCTGTCGTACCGCACGGTGGACATTCGCAAGTCACTGCAAATGGAGGAGCTGTTAGCGCGGGAAGAGTTCGAGTTTCTGATCGAGGAGGAAGTCGCCAAACAAACCATACGCACGTGGCTGGAGGGCTGCCTCAAGAAGATACGCGCCAACAGTAGCGTAAGTTTTATGGATAATAAATTCATATATAACTCTGCTTGGAGAATATTTCCAAAATATAGCAAAATGGACTTGAATTTAGACCTTTGATACCTAATTTACATTTAGTGCCACTTACTCAACTAACTACCTAAGCGTTCTATGTTCCAAGTTGATTTTTGAGTGACCATGTGTAATAAAAACGGTCCTATATTTTTATTGCAATGGAATTTGAACTTTATCAAGTATAACATTAGGTATGTAGTTCCAAAATATGATAATTATCAAATTATGACCTCCATTTTAAACCTTTATGTTCATGATGTTAGTTTTTGTTACAGAAACAGCAAACTAGTTTAATCGCTGGTTTGAGAAAAACCAATGAACAAGCTGTTGACATGAGCAGCGAGAAGGTTGACAAAGAAAAACTGGAAGCTGAAGCCCAGGTAGCCATATTATTTGATATTGATAGCATTCTGTATGTGTAAGAGAAAAATAATAACATATAACTAAATTTCCAGCAGGTGATAGCGAGCACAGGACGCACGGAAATAACAGAGTCCACTTCACAGCCTGTTATATCAAGTAAGATTTTCAATCAATTATTTTCTTAAAATATAGAGGTTCTGTATTTGTGTTATTAATATTTATTTTGATTTAACAGATATATCATCATCTTTTGATTCACAACCGAAAAGATCGTCGACAAAAACCCAATTCAAGAGGCCTGGATTGCCATCTGTCACAATTCCGAGGTAAAGTAGAACTTAGGAATATCTATTGCACATATCTATCTCAAAAATAAATTTAAGAAGTACTGCTCTAAATAACTCCATAACTTTCAGACCGGAGAGCCCGATCAAGAAGTATCTTCAGCCAACTCTCAGTGATCCACATCCTACCCTCATAAAGAAGACTTCTTGTAAGTGTGAGTGTTGTTTGGTTTACTAATATTATCGTTTAAAATAGTATAATAAGCTGAATATAGCGTAAGATACACGTGTATCTTACGCTAGTGTAGTTCCCTAAAGTACGTACTTTAGGGAACTTAGGGTCTCCCTGTACCGGGATCGAACAATGAAACATGTTTGTTAAAGGATATACGATCATTATTCCAAGATGAGAAGAGATGCCTTTTGCTTGTCAGCCCAATTTCACGCATATTGTTTTTTTTGCTATTCTTCTAAATAAGCTTGACCCGCATGTGGTTAAAGTTATTTAATCGCCAGACTGTACAACATAAGGTCGTCTTTTGCAGACAGCCTTTACAGTACACTCCTTAATCGAGGCACCTTGCTTTTCAATGTTAGGTAGACGCTGAAAAACATCAAAATTAAGATGAGTCAAAAAATAAGTGTTTAATAAAAATGTTCCAAATCTGTATTCACAACCATTTAAAAAGTTATAGACCATACATACATAAACTCACGCCTTTTTCCCATGGGGGTAGGCGGATATCCTACTTCCTACTATATTATTATAAATGTGAAAGTTTGTGAGTATGGATGTATGGGTGTTTGTTACTCTTTCACCCAAAAACGGCTGAACGGATCTGAATGAAATTTGGCACACAGGTAGTTTGTAACCTGGAATAACACATTGGATACTTTTTATCCCGGTACTACGTTCCCGTGGGATAGTTTTCGACCTCCACGTGGGCGAAGGCACTGACTAGTAGACCATATGTAGGAAAATGCAGGGTGGCTCGATTTAGGATTCCGGGAGCGCGGGGTGCATGATATCCTCCGCCGGCAGCTTTTGGAGACGGTAGTACTAATAAAATTCCAGTCTCGAATATTGCGTTAAGCTTAAAATTTGAATTAGATCGATTAGTAAAAAAAATAAAAGATAATTGAATAAATATTGAGGAAATTTTGAATGCATTTTTATCATTTCATTTCATCATGAATACTCTCCTGCCCTTATCCCAATTCGGTGCAACATGTCTTTTTCTTCCACACTTCTCTATTAGTGATGTCGGTAGTCACACCCTTTCTAACCATACTATCATTCACACAGTCCATCCATCGTTTCTTTGTTCTCCCCTACTCTTATATCCATGGATATTTCTACTCAAACCTTGCACATGGCCCCCATGCCTTGACAACGGATTTCTACACAATTTTTCAGTAACCGGTGCTCGTTACAGACTTCCTCTTATGTACTCATTTCTTATTCACATTCTCATCTCAGCTACATATCTTTCATTCATCCCTTTTGTGGCCCAACATTCTGACCCACATAAGACAGTAGGTCAACCCATGGTTTTATACAGTGGTGGTCATATAATTAAGAACCCTTATTTAAAGAGAAGACTTTTTCAAACTCACAAGTATAACTAATTGCATGTATTTTTTTGTATTTCTCTCGGTATCGCATAACTTTTCCAAACTAGCGGTACATTCGTTGATACTCATGATTGACTAAGAAATAAAAAGATAAACTTTATACATTAGATCTGAACCTAGTATTACTACTTACTGGCTGGTCATATAATTAAAAACGCTGAATAGTTTTTTTTTTTATTTAAATTTAATTATAGAACACTCTGTGGCTCTGTGGTTGTAGGTTCGAATTCGTATTCGTATAATTTTGGCGCCATTTAGTGGGGTAATTTGCTTCATATTAAAATAATGTGGAAAAATAAAAGTTGTGATAAACCTACAAAGGAAGCAATCATACAAATTCGCGAAAAAAAATGATCGTATAAAAAAATAGCCGACCATCTGTATTGCTCAAAAACTATGGTTTTCCACGCTGTGAAGCAGTTTGCCACGTATCAAACTACAATCAAATAATCCGCGTGTACCAAAACAGAGAGTCATCTCGCCGAGATGATCGAAATATCGGTCGTTTGGCAAATCAAAATCCTTTTAAAGGGTCTAATGAGCTGAGAAAAGAATATTTTGGCCAAAACAACCCTTGCCCATGTTGAAACGATGCCAGAGGCAAGCCCGGCTTGCATTTGCAAGAAAGTATAAAAACTGGACAGTCAGACATTGGAAAAATGTAGTAGTTTTTTCTGACGAGACAAAAATAAATAGGGTATGTTCTATGGAAAAGGATATGTACGACGCCCTAAGAATAAAGCTTCCGACCCTAAGTATAAAAAAAGACATTAAAGCATGACGGGGAAAATTTAGGGGGTCTTTTCTGGACATGGTGTTGGACCTGTTAAGCCGATAAAAGGAAACATGGTTCAATTCCAATACAAAAATATACTGGAAGAAACAACGTTACCTTATGCTGAACACGTGTTTCCAGTTATTTGGACATTCCAGGGCGACAATGATCCAAAGCATACAGCACGCACCGTTAAGGAATTTCTCACCACGCAATCATTTTCCGTCTTAGATGGGCCAGATAGCAGCCCAGATTTAAACCCAATTGAGCATCTTCGGTACGAAATCAAGAAAAAGGTTACAAATCGACAGTGTGGCAATTTTAGAGAGCTGCAAAACTTTTTCTTAGAAGAATGGAACTCTATCTCTCTTGCGAAATGTCAAAAATTTATTGAGTCAATGCCTCGGCGCGCCGGTGTAAAGCAGTAATTAGAAGCCGTGGGCATGCTACTAACTATTAATTTTAGTATACGAATTTATTAAATTGCTTTGTTTCTTTACGCACTTGATTGATTTAATCTAAGTTTCATTTAAAATATAAACATGTCGAATTATAACCTCCTTCTTTTTGAAGTCGGTTAAAAACAGCTCTCGACCAGTTTAATAAATCGTTCTTAATTATTTGTCCAGCTTCATTATTATTTGAATTTGTTATTATATAGAATAAATATAATTTGAAAAAAAAAAATTGTTAGCGAGTTTATTCTATACTTATTCCGTTTGCTCTATTCATGTGGCTATTTCATAACTAGTTACTTCTAAGAAGGAACACAACTACACATGACATGATTTAAATAAAAATGTCAACAACTGTAAATCTGCCCCTTAACTTTAAAGGGAATGTGAGAGTCGCAGATTGTTCCCGTGACCTGCCGCCATTTCATCCATCCAGTGTTAATTCTGTGCATCGTCTTATTTTTTTGTAATTGATCACATCAGTATTTAGAGTACTTTCTCCCCTTCTAGGCCCACTACAACTTGGCATCCTGAATTATTGTTATATCCACTGTCGCTTAAGCTGTCCGTTGCGCAAGGAGGACGAACGTGTGTCCTGATTAACGCAGCTGACGGTTTAACAATCCTTTGATAAGATATCCAATGCATGATTTATTTAGTTGGGATGGTATCTCGTTTGATGATTATGTATGTGTCGACAGCGTCGGTAAAGAGCGGAGTGCGCGTGAGTCACAACAGTGGCAGCGGCGCGCGCGACCAGCCCGTACTGCACGACGTGCACTCGTGGTGGGGCGCGCAGGTCGCACGCCTCGCCATGCTCGACGCAGAGTAGCGGCGGCGGCGCGCGCGACCAGCTCGTGCTGCACGGCGTGCACTTGTGGTGGGGCGCGCAGGTCGCACGCCTCGCCATGCTCGACGCAGAGCAGTGCCCGCCACATTAACACCTGCCTGCAGCACTCCATTTTTTTACTACTCCTTGTCGCAGAATTAAATGTGTTACAAAAAAGCACCCCTTCTTTTCCTGTGAATCCTTGGCTGTTCCCTTTGTGGTACAGTGGAAGATCAATTTTAACCGCTATACCCTCACCGTATCCTTAACAGGTGTCATTAATTTTATACCGATGCCTTTGAAGCTCACCTAACATAGGTGAGTCAGCTAGAAAACGGTTTATGCCTTCAAAGTACCAGGTTGTCATAACTCGGTAGGAGCTCACCTAACATAGGTGTGTCAGCTGGAAAACGGTTTATAATAACAGTTAAAATAGATGTTCCACTATACATTCAAGGGTACAGCCCAGGGTACACATGAAAAGAAAGGAATAAATATGACATAATATTTGTAGCAAAACCAGATTAATATCGTTTTGACTCGAATTGAAGTTAATAAAATGAATAGATTTATTTTAACATGTTAATAATTAAGTATACCTGTGTTAGTGCCAAAATAGTTGGAAACGAAAATAAAAAAAACATCAAAATATTTTTAATATTTTATTCAGTATCCCAGCATTTTTGATATTTAAATAACTTTAAATGTCATATGATTAAATTATGCTTATTTACACACCGAGGATTTACAACTCGTAAACTTGCTAGTTGGTGATTTAATTTCTAATAAAAATAACATTAAATTAATACTTTAGGTATAGATAAATTATTGTAATAAGTGACACATTCCAAGTGAGAAGAGTACTATTAGGGTAAGGGTGAGTACGAGACACAGGTAACGGCCGGCGATGGGGTAGTGGAACAGCTTGGCGTGCAGGCGCAGTGACGATGCGTACAGCAGCACGGCGGCGATGTCCTCCTGCGGCGTGTCCTGGTGCAGGAACGGCCGCACGCACAGCTCGTGGCCAACCGACTGCGTGCGCCGGCACTCCTTTGACAGGCGGGCGGCCTGTAATTATAAAAGTAACGTTAAATGCAGGCCCGGATCTAGGTAGGAGCACAGGGTGCAATAGGGTATTTTACAATGTATTAAAAACTATTTTAATTTTAAGTTTGGAACGAAATATATAATCTAACAGAAAAATTCAAACAAATTGATTTATACCCATTTTCTCAATTAAAAACGTTTTAAACCAAATTTACTTTTCATTGTTTTGAATTTACCGCTAAAACGCTCCTTACGATGGATTTTTATCAAGTGACTACACGTGACGTCAACTTTTTGTAAACTAAAGTAGTTGTTATCAAGTGAATGTCGAGTTTATAATTAACAAGATTTTTTATGAATAGAAAACTGGTGTGCGGTGCCTCTGTGCACAAATATTTCTAAAACTGCGCCAAAGTATTTGTACCGGTGCCGTTTACACCAAACTGGCGTCACGTGTGGTCACGTGATAAAATGTCATTGTGTGTGGAGCGTTTTAGCGGTAAATTCAAAACAACTAAAAGTAAATTTGATTTATAGCGTTTTTGATTGATAAAATGGATATAAATCAATTTATTTTTATTTTTCTGTTACATATTTCGTCCCTATCTTCAAATTAAAATAGTTTTTGATAAATTGGAAAATACCCTATTGCCATGACTGGGGGGCAAGGCCAGCTGCCAGCCAGTTTTTCCTCAAACTAAATTGATAATAACCAACAATCTCAGTCATGACCAGAGATCGGATATTCGGATGCATATTCACGTAAAGTTGAGACGTTGGCTAACATGGAATGCGCTTTTGTATCGAAAAAATCTTAATTTAGGTAAGAAATTTGTTTATTTTTTGTTTTAACTAATACAAACCACCCCTCCTCCAGTACATACACATATTTGTATTGTGTTAAACATAAATTTTAAATTAATACACTTCTGAATAGTTATGCAATCCAAGAATCCCGGGGTTTTTAATAAATATTACAAAAGTTATCTTTATGTAAGTATGCATCCGAATATCCGATCTCTGGTCATGACATAGTAATTGACGATTTCGCTGAAAATTGTCGAGAAAAATAAACATTAGAATTATTTACTTTGATAAACAATTTAACAAACTTCGTAGTAGGTATGTTATTTGTTGAAATTTTTTGTCTGGAATGCGGCAAATTTTTATTTCTTTTTAAAAATGTAGATCCGAGGCTGGCTAAACCTGCACCCTAATTGCGTAACACGCGATTAATCATAATCGGTTTCATTTTGACAGTTCCACAATATTCATTGCGTTATTTACGTTGTTGAGCAGACACATTTTTCTAACATATGAAGCAATGGTTTAGCCATCTGTTTCAAAACGAAACAGATTATGATTAATCTTGAGTTACGCAATTAGGGTGCTGGTCCAATGAAAACTTTCCCAAAGTTGCTGTAGAATTTTTATAAGCAACGAATGCTCAAAAGTTCTGTTTAGTCATGTAATATATTTTGCCATTACCTGGATAAATGGTACAACGACCGCTGATATCCACAAGAGCTCATTAAGGATGCTTATTCCAATCAAGGGTTCCGTTTCAGTGTCCACCTTGTCCAAGTTGAGTAGCCACATAAGACCAGAGCTAGCCCATGAAATGTTCACGATGGTGAACAAACAAACTGCGGGCGCTAGGTCATCATTCAAATATTTTAACAGCTTACGGAATTCTGCTATTTCCTGCGCAAAGAAAATGTTATATAGGAGATCGTTTTTTTTTCTTGGTTGACCACATGTTGACCAAGTTTGGGCAAAAAAACTCACTCTCATCCAGTTAAGCGGAGTAATGGTTCGGTTAAGAAGGCGCTCTTTGAGGAACATGAGATGAGCCTGCAACAGCTGCGCTTGTAGGCAGTAACTTGTGATGATAGTCGCCTGCACCATGTCGTGGATTAATGTGCATATTATAAGTAAGATCTTCAACAGCATTCTTACTTCATATGAACTGGAATAAAATGATTAGAAGATCAGTATGGTAGTACCTACCTACTTAAAATTAACAGTCCGTGGTAACAATCTTATGCTGACACTAGGACACTTGAACTACGAAAACCACGAACTTGAACAACGAAATGGTTTTCGTAGGAATCGTAGGTGTTAACAATAAAGTTCAAAATATGTGAAGGATCTTAAAGTAAAATTACAGATCGAAAAGGTGACATACGCCCACTCTGTGGGAAAGTTTTGTTTTGCTCCTTGACGGTCCGTATCTAAAATGTAAGGTTTCCCCTTTACCTTGTTTCCATCCATCTGAAGATGATATTGCCTCTAGCCAGCATTAAATTGACAGAACACAATGATAGGCACATCCACAGGACACTGAGTATTATGAAAAACCACAACATGCGTAACAGGCGCTTTGGCTTCGTTGTAGGCATCCCTTGCGGCGAGTAAGACGACAATAGAAATACCTAAACAAAAAGATTTAAAGTTAATTTTTATTTTTATGCGCTATTTATGTTAGTTCAGAACTTCAGAATAAGTACGTTAGTATTATAATGTATAAACAAGTAATCACATAGAATAGGTACTCACTCTTTCCATTAGATTTTGCAATTGTTCATTATCCGAGATCCGAAATAAATATAATGCGTACAAAAATCCCACAAAGTGCAATATGCTGGGTCCAATGTAGGTGAATATAACGTTTCCATAACACACTTCTTTATAATTGTCGTATTCTAAAGTGGATGTTAACGCCAACGGTACTAACTTGTAACAAAACCCCCTGTCCCGTCTGAAAGATATTAGACACTTAATAATAGAACAACATAGAGCTCAATTTGCATTCTAGCAATACGAAAGTTATTGATTACCTGAAACAAGCCATATATTGAAGTACATATCCTAAAAACATGAGTATCGCAACTTGTATCGAATGAAAATGTGAACAACAAATAGCGCATCTAGATGAATTCGATACATCCAGTACCGGCCGCAGTCCCATAATAGTTAAAAGTTTTAAATATGGGAGTAATATCTGAAATAACACACAATTATATCAATAAAATAATGAAGTAGATAGGGAAAAAAGTAAAGAACTTCGTCAAAAACTGATTACCTTAGATTTACAATAATGTAATATAGCAGAAGTACTCATGTATTCAGTATCAGGGGACTCCGTTATTTCTCCAATCTGGGAAGGACCAACAAACTGACTTTGAAAGTATTATATTAAATATAAGCACATGACTTGCAGCCTCATAAACACACTATAATAATTGAACTGCTCACTTATGCAACTCACAAAAGATTCAAATGCACACACAGTCCCCATTACAGTGGGAAATAATAAAGCAGTACGTTACTCACGTCCACACTATTGGCGTCGAGACTGGACCTGGTAGATCTCTCCATCGCTGGTTCCACAAGCTTGTCGTTCCCCAGTACATGGCTGTCCAGTAAATCACTAGCTACATAATCATTGAAAAAATTCACATTATCCAGTTTATTACCCATATCTACACATTAATTACCAATACGCACATTATACGAAATGATAATATATTAATAATTGAACATATTTTACGTAGCAAACAACTAAGATTTCAATAATGACGGTAGGTAATTAAAAGCTTATTGTGCTTACCACTACCGTACGATGCGTTGTCATTTTGCATCTTTTCTTTGCTTCTCGTTCACGGATATATTTGAGCTATTCCCAAAATATAATGTCACTTTCGGGGAGAGTTAAAAAGGATACATTAACAACAACAGATAACGATTCACTGCAATGTTTTTTTTTTATAATACGTAATAACATCATTGAATGTATACTTGTAGGTATTGCACTGAGTCAATGCATTCACTCTGATAATAGCCAATGTCATTGTTTACATCGCGACCCAACAAGTTTTTTTCGCATTGGTAAGCACATCATGAAGATATTTTGTTCGATTATCAATATTATTATAGTGGATGGTTTATGTAAGTATGGTCTGTTTTAAAGTACCTACGCAAAACTTGAGTTAGAGGGCATAATTGGATGTGAACTTAGCAATAAGCGCTCGCTACGGACAATGAACTTTGATAAGCCAGAAACAAAGATAAATGGTGAAAAAGACTAATATTACCTATTCAATTTTAAATCATTTGGTTTTCTGCGAGTTAGCAGATGACTAAAACTGTAAATCAGTCGTACCAAGGTGCACGTGAAGCAGCAAGCGCAGTCGCAACTCACAAGTCACACACCTCTTGACCGACTGCATGGCAGGCGTATTAAGTATTGTAATTTCAAAACATTTTATTATTCCACTGAAGGTGCGTGTCTGCAACGCTCTGCTTCCCAGAGTATGGGCTGGCACGTAAACGGGTAAAAAATAAAAGATATATGTAAGTATTAATATGCACACTGCACTTTACTCGTATTTTTGAATTAATTTTATCAATATGATTTAGGGAGCTTCTTTTTCGTTAAAAACCCTGTTCGTCGCACAAATTGTTTTCTCTCTTGATGGTGTTTCTTCATTTGTCGATTATTTTCGGATTCTGACTTCTTCCCTCTCATACTAAACTTCATTTCGCGATTTCCACCGCTATTGGTTACCATTGTTGAAAAGCTTTCTTTAGCTAATCGATCTCCTAAACTAGCTTTGCTCACCCGTGTTATACTTTTAATAATATTTGAAGTTCTTGGGGCGTTATTTGTGTTATAATCTTGCTCCTCATTGGGTTGTGAGTCATCTTCTCTTCGGGATTTATTTCTAATAATTTTGTGCTGTTTTTTAACTTCTTTTACCCACGATCGATCTTCATCAGAACTATCGCCTTCATCACTCGTCTCATACAGTTCCCTATCAGAATCTTTATCATCAGTTTCTTCCACCTGCGAAATGAAAAGAGAAAATGCCGTATTTCATACATATTTATGCACAGAGTTAAAAAAAAGTCAGAAATATTATATTAATTCAATTTCTGGGATAAAAGGTATCCTTTGCAGAACACACAAACAGCATATACAATGTGTAACTTAAATAACGCACAACCTCTGAAGGGGTTATTGTACTCATCATTATCAACAACTTTTACTATGGGACCAAATATGAAATCGCGAAAAAAAGTCAGCTGTTCTTTACATTTTGACGAGTTATGTGTTTACAAGTGTATGGAACAGCTGATTTTTTTTTCGCAATTTCAGGTTTGTTCCCATAGTAAAAGTTGTTGATAATAATGAGTACAATAACCCCTTCAGAGGTTGTGCGTTATTTAAGTTACACCTTGTATACAAAATACTTCCACATTTATAGACGCGATTAAGGGATATTCTTTGTTACCTGCATTGGTTCAGCTTCCACTTTCTTTTCCTTGTTTTTATCTAGCCTAGACAAAACTGGGTTGAGTAAACGAAATTCTTCAGCTCCTCTATCCACCTCAAAGTCAGGGTTTTCAAACAAGGCCTGTAATAAGAAAGTTATTTTAAATAACAATGATAGTGACTAGATAAACTGTCATTCACAATACACCAAGAAATTTTAATGGTTGTTTTCCCGCGGCAGAACAACTTACCTTAAGGAGTACTTTCGAAGCATAGAGTAAAACTAAAAAAATAAAGATGTTTTTGTTTTAAAATACATAAAAAAATATTCATCAAATCGAAAACGTGAGAATCAATAGTAACACTAGAGGTAACTTGAAGGTACTACTCGAACCGCACGCGCCGCCGTCAAAGGGAACAGCGATGCATAAATGTTCAAAGCAAAATAAACTCTCACACGTGGTGATGTTTCACAATGGTTAATCTGCCATTTTTTGTTTCTAATATTTTATTTGTTTATAAAACGATTGTATTACCAAGACAAAACCATTTCGCTGCGGGAAAACAACAAACATTAAAAATTCTCGGTGTATACATTGTAAATAGTAAACACACCTTAAAACGGTCATCTTTGAGTAGATTAGCTGATTGTTTCTTCTTTCTTCCTCCATCACCCATGAGTTTGGATGCCAAGTCTCTGTTAACTTTAGGTAAGTTATCCTCAACTTTAATTCTAGATGGCCTTTCCTGTTCAATCTTTTCTCTTATCTTACGTTTCTTGTATTGTTCAAACGCAAATGGATCCGCGATTGACTTTGCTCTCTTGTACAAACGCACATCAACAAAGTATCTGTAATTTATATTTTCATATAAATTTATTACATCTAAATGAATGAATCTGAGACTCAAAAAAATCATTTTCCTAATTGAGAATGCAAATCTTACCCATGCATGTATGCTCTTAATAGATTTGTTCCCAGCAAGTGATCTAATCCTAAAGATTCCAGTTCCTGTTTTGTGATGAATTTATAATCATCATAAACTGTTTGTGATGCTGAGCTCTCTAATTCCTCAGTCAAGTTATCCAAGAAAGCACACCATCTGGGTGCAGGACCTGGTAAATAGTGAAAATACATTTAGTTCAGAGTTTGCTTTTATGTAAACTTTTGTTTCTAGTGTCCATGTACTGAACTGAATTTCAAATATATGTCTATGATATTCTCAAAAACTACTGATTCAATTTGGATGGGGATTTCGTTATTTAAATGAATATTTTTCAGGGAAGGTTTTAGTATAATTATAATATATTAGGGTCTAATGAAGATCTTCAGAGATACTCAATGGAACTCTTAAATAACTAAGTAACAGTTTTTAGTTGTGGCAACAACTCAATGAAATAGTAAAAATAAAAAATCTGTGGCAAAACCAAATATACAAAAAAAGTTTTTTTAACATTCAAAAAGGAAGAGGTTATCAATCGGATGTTTATATTTTTTTGTTATACTGTAGTGTTCAAGTTGCTGTGCACTTACCTAATGATGGAATGTAATATATTTGCATTTTTTGATCTTCAACTGCCATCATACTTAATCCTGTGTTTGGAAAAACACATAAATCATTGAAATCCGCTGATGATTCTATGCTTGTATATTGCTTGCCCTAAAATAAAAGATTGTTGAATATGTTTAATAATAAAAGTAAAATAAATAATGTATTAATTAAAATCACAATTAATTTAGGCTTTGTATTTATTCTTAGTAATAGTTCAGGTTATCATACCGTATTTTTATCCCATATCTTCACAACAGTAGCATCCATGGAATAAACATAATTCATTGATTTATGGAATTCCAATGATTTTATAGGTATTTCGTTCATATGATCTTTAACAAGAAGAGGTTTACTTGATCTTATGTCATACAATAACACATGACCTGTAGAAGTGCCTACACCCATTCTCAGAGGACCATCAAATTTAGCAGCAGTTATAGCAGGCAATCTGTCATTTCTGTAAACAAATAAATATAGAAAATCAAAATGAATCCAAGGACATCATTCAGGTTTCAAACATTTAGTACCCAAAAGTTAAACAGGCAGGCAAGAAAAAATATAGTTTTCTTATGGGAAATAACACCCTCGACATTTTTCGCCATTACAGCGAGAGTATACAATTAACCCTTCCACTGCTATGTATAATATTACGTGACAATACTAAAAATCTTTTTTTGATTATACAATATTAATAATATTATCATGTCTATTTATATGCAATAACTATTTGCGTCTATAAACAAATGTCCAAAATATGATTTTTGGTATGTACTTTCAAACTCAAATAGACACGAGGGGGTTATTTGTTGATTTTCGTTGTTTTAAATAAAACTAGCTTTTGCCAGCAGCTTCGCCGCGTTAACAAATTTAAACAAAACCTTAACAAATTATACACCTAAACTAAACCTTCCTCATGAATCCCTCTGTCTATTGATGAAAACCAGATGAAAATCCACACAAGACACAGCAGGGGACATTTTATAATATTATGTAGTGATGTTCAAAATCTTATTTCCCATAAGAAAACAGCATTTTTTTTTCTAGTTGGCACTTTTATTTTTTGAGTATGAAATGCGTAATATCCTTTCTGAAATTAGTTTAATGTTTGTACATACTTGTACTCGGAATCTGTACAATGCATTGCACAATCTAGTATGCCTTGTCTTGATTTGGTGCGTGGATCCCATGCTTCCACATGGCCAGATTCTGTGCCAAGCATTAATAATCCATGTTCTTCATTCACAGCACAACAATTAATTTCATTTGCTTTTGTGACAAATGGTGCTAAAAACTGGCCTATTTCCAAATTCAATCTATACACTTCCTGTAAACATAATTTTTTATGACTTAGTACAACATATCAATCATTATTAGTTAGATCCAGTTGTAAACAAAATATCCACATACTGATGAGGCACCAACAACAAATAGATCACATAATGGTCGATGGTAAGCTATGTCTCTTCCAAACCGGGGTACTCGTAGGCGATAATGGCGACCATGTCCCACATGGAATTCAACATATCGATCACATTGCAAAAATACAATCTGAAAAGAAGAAAATGTTTTACAATGTATTCTTTTCTCAAACAGGCCAGAGTATAAAAGAAAGTGGCTTGTAATCTAGCATTAGTCTTTAAATATGATTAAGTTACTTACTTTCGAATAATCTTCACTCAATATTTCAAATGTTATTACTTCAGCGTCAAGACAGCGTTCAAACTTCAAGGACAAATTATTAACATCATAACATTTTATTCTTGGTTTATAGATGCCTGTAGCCATTATATACTGTCCGTCTTTAGAAACTCGCAAGCTGGTGCTCACTCCGGGCATATCAAACTCTTGAATCAATTCAATTCTTCGCCTTAGGTCTACATTCTTTTTTAAAAGAGCACGTTTTTTCCTTTCCGTCAGCCACTGTAAATGTTAAACAGAACAATATTGTGTAAAGATAGCAAAAATGTAATTACCGACACTGTTAGGTTATTTAAGATACATACATCAGGAAGAGACTTTCCAACGCTGAGGTTGTAGATTTTAACATTATCTATTTCAGAAAGCTGCATGATTGTTACGAGAAGCAGATCGAGTGTTAGGGTCTAATTTAACACAAACAAATAATCTTCACATTTCAAAACACATTACATGCTTTTCGATTTGACACTGACAGCCATCACAGATAAGTACATCATATCGTCGGCCTGCTAAGTTAATTTTGACATAGTTTACAAGACAAAGAAAAATCTGAATAATATCTCTATTAATTTAGCAATCAAAATTCTGAAAATCCCGTTGGTTTCCATAATTTTTCTTGATATTTTAACAATATATGTAGCAGCATAACATATACACATTTTATAAAATTTAGAAAAACAATTATTTAGCAGTTTGTCGAAAAATGGACTTAGCAGGTTAACGAATTAGGCCGACGATATACTACTATTTATCTAATAAAGTACTAGTCGGAACAGCCATCATAAACGATACAGTGAGTACCGGTGAGTACGTGATAGAGGTGTGTAACTCTTTCCGGAACCGACTCACTGATCCGGATCATTGAAGTGATTCAAAAGATTGGTTCAGTAACAACGTTTCAAACGGATAATTTGGATCTGAATCATTGCTTTGACGCGTCGCTAGCGAGGCGACGGAGCAGTGAGCGAGCGAGAGAGACTGAGACACACTGAGTTACTTACTATTGAATCGCGAATCGCGAGTGAGTGGGCGACACAATTACAATCTATACAAGTCAGAAAGAGATACCAAATGAGATGTGTCTCACTCAACTCTCACAGATTTTCGTTGTCGTTATTCATGCACGTAAAAATGACTACTAAGGCGCTTACGTATCAAATACTATACGGTCGTTTTTTGCATAACAACTGCACTAACAAATTATCGTTTTACGTTTGATGCGGCTCTCGGCAGATTGTTTGCTTATGTTCGTTCGCACGTTCGCACCAATTTTCAAAAACATTATAGTTCTGTTTACGATTTCTTCCTTTTTATTCATAAAGTTAGAACTAAGAGACTGAATTTTGTGTAAATAGACTTGAATTACATAAATAGGTTTAGTTTAATAGATTAGTAACTTGTTTCAGACTCTCAGTGAGTAAAAATAGTGTGTGTAAATAGTATTGCTAATTTTAAATATTTGTGAGACTTTCTTTCTGTGACTAATGTGTCTGTAAATAATCATTCTACGTGTTCGTAATTCGTAGTAACTGACTTTCTAAGGTATATCTAGGTATCTACATACTTACCCTGAGACATTTATTTTCATATTCTATTATTAAATGCCTCCAATAAGCAAGAGAAGTCTCTTGTGGAACCATTTTATTGCACTCGCGCCCGCGGCCGCAACGCAACGTAATGTAATACGTAACATTCTGTATTTTATATCCTTTGAGCCGATAATCCAAATGAGCCACATGAAACATCAGTGTTTCGGATCATTTCAGTGATCGCGATGCTTTTTTTTTGGGTGGGAAATCATCAAATAACTTCTCCCGCTCTGGGTGGAGCGGGAGGGCGTGTCAGACTTTTACTGACTAAGTGATCGAGATGCTAATGTTCCAATCGCAAAAATAATACACTTTGCCCAACTCTAGTACGTGAGTAACAAAGAGTTTTTTTTTTTTTTCTTTTTGGCTTTGCACTATTCGTGCTTATTGCCACTAACAATAATTTATTTGATAACAAAACGTAAGAATCAAGTAGGTACTCTCGAAATGATAAAATATTACAACGGGAAATTTGAAAATGCAAAGGAACAAAGAGTTGACTTTGACATTTTGTTGTGCATTAGTGATGGGCGCATTGAAATAAAGAACAAACCGTTTAAAACGGTTAATAATGTTAGATCCACACAATAGAATTAGTAGGTACTATTTAGAACAACAAGAATACTGTCCTTTACAGTACATAAAGGCTTGTGTAGACTAGCGCGACGCGACACTCGGAGAACAATTTCTATGAAAACTTCATGGAAATTGTTCTACAAGTGTCACGTCGAGCCGTCGCGTCGCGCCTGTTTTAAAGAAGGAATCTGTGTTTATTTAGGTACAGACGCCAGCACATCAACTGTAAAATTTACCCAATAAGGTATTTTTCAATTTATTAAAACCTATTTTAATTTGAAGATTGAAACGATATATTTAACAGAAAAATAAAAATAAATTTATTTATATCCATTTTCTCAAATAAAAACGTATAAATCAAATTTGTGTTTCGTTGTTTTGAATTTACTGACAAAACGCTCCTTACGATGACTTATTTTATCACGTGACATCGTGACGTCAGCTTTGTGCAAACGGCACTGGTACAAATACTTAGTTTGGTGAAGTTTTAGAAATATTTGTGCACAGAGGCACGGCGCACAAGTAATATCACTTTCTATCCATTACAAATCTTGTTAAATTATAAACTCGACATTCACTTGATAACATCTTCTTTAGTTTACACAAAGTTGACGTCACGTGTGGTCACGTGATAAAATATCTTCGTAAGGGGCGTTTTGGCGGTAAATTCAAAACAACGAAAAATAAATTTAATTAAAATCGTTTTTATTGAGAAAATGGATATCAATCAATTTATTTTTAATTTTCTGTTACATATTTCGTCCCAATCTTCAAATTAAAATAGTTTATATTATATTGGAAAATATCCTATTATGCATTTTTGCTGAGTGTTCGATTAAAACTCGAACAGAAAGAACTCTAATAATACAAATAGATACTTATGCCAAAATTCAAAAAGCTTATGGATACATTTTTATACTATAGAGATTACGACAAACGACTTACATAATCAGTTTGTTTCATTATTAATAACCCACAGAATAAGAACACTATATTCACACTTCCAAATAATAAGACAGTAATTAGGCAGTTAGCCACTCGTTGCTAGTAAAGTACTAGTATCCAGTTGCATGACTGGAAGCTGACTCCAACATAGAAAAGGCTAAGGTGATGATGACTAAGCCCACGTGGGCTTAATAAAATCGTGGTGGAATAATAAATATATATATAAATACGCCTAGAGCTGTTTTTCCCGACTTCAACAAAGTGCTTCGAACGAGCGTTAAAAATCACTTAGAACTGATTCGTCGCGCAGTGTAGACGTACGATGATTTGAACATAATTATTAGCAGTAGCCATTTGTGAGGCCAGGACTGCAGGAGACCACAAAAAAGCAAAGAAAATTTAGGATGTTCTACTTATATTTAACTAGCTTTCTGGCGTCGGCTTTACCCGCGTGGAGATCGGAATTTATCGCTCGGGAACGTACTACCGGGATAAAAAGTATCCTATTTGTTAATCCAGCTACCCATCTGTGCCAAATTTCATCCGTTATTGAGTTACAAACATTCAAACATCTAAACATACAAACTTTCACATTTATAATATTAGTAGGATTCTTTTTGTTTCGTGACCACGGGCTTCTGAAAAGAAAATCGTCATGTTGTCGAATACACGATTACACATACGTATATGTAGTCAGCCGAACTCGACCAAACGAATAAAAAAAATTGTAAAAAAAGTAAGTGCGTACTGTGTCCCCACGCTGTCGTCAATCAGCCAATGACGATGAATAAATTCAAATAAATGGATGATTCCAATGTTTTATTTACAAAAAATCGCATCGGGAAGAAACCGGGGCCGTGCGAACAGATGTACTGTTTCCTATTCGTTCCAATCCAAGCGCAGTACGCGATCTTATCCCACCGCGACCTTTTACGTCCGTGGGAACGTAGCCTTACTTATTAAAGAAAGTTAGGTATTATTTCCTCCATAGTAAAAAGCCCTTGCTCCGTAGACAGATTCTCGGTCTACGCCTTGCTCTAACCACACTTTGACAGATGATTTTGACATTGACAGCTGACACAACTGTGACAGAAGCAGACGACAGTTTAGGTTATTGAATAAAAAATAATTCCTTATTGTAAAATAACGTGTTTTTAAATTATCCAGGAGACTTAATCAACGTGTGTGGAAAATTGGTGGCATATAGTATCATGACAAATGTGTAGTCAGTAAAATTGTATAGTAACCAGAAGTTACGAAGATATCAAATTTGGAGTTGTGTAATTCTAACAGGTTATTTACTTCTCTCTTGCAGTTTAACTAAACCAACGCTGACATTGTCCAACAAGTCTTATATACTTTAGTACCTAACTAATTAATAATTTTAACGTAGTAACTATGGCTGGCTTAACCAAAAAAATACAACTACCTAAATCGGTACTGGATATGAAGTTCATGAAGAAAACAAGAGAGAGGATAGAAAAAGAATTAGAAAACACTCAAGACCATGGCAGTTTATACTCTAATATAATTACAAACGAAATGCGAGATGCATCAGGTAACTTTATATCAGAGTCAAGCTTTATATTTTGTGAAAAAATGCTTGAAGGCAGACTATCATTCAAAGGTATGAACCCAGAGATCGAAAGGCTAATGGAGATGGAGATTGCTGTTAAAAATGAACAATGCAGTGGCGAAATGGTTAAAGATGTTTCAGATGATATTTTAGCCAAGAAAATGGAAAAGTTTAATAAAATGAAAAGACCAAACCAGAACTCAGTCAGTGAGCTGACAAATGCTAAAAGAAAAAAATAGTTATGTATCTTGAGTGGCATTGATCTGTAATATTATAAGTATGACAAGTGATATAAAATAAAATATTGCTAAAGTGTCAATACAAACTGTTGTAATACATGTACTTATTTCTATACTCCATAGGTTTAGGTAATTAAGTAAAAATAAACAAAAAAAACCACATGATTCATAGATTGAAACCTTTTATTTCAAATGTTAAGATCTTAATATTTTTAGTCATTTAATAATAGGCTCTATTCTGAATCTGATTAACTATCTGTCACATTAATAATAAATCGTTCCGTTGTATCATCAATTATTTTGCTAGCTATAACACAATTTAACAAAATCGAAAAGCACTCGCAAAATCGTAAATGTCGATTGTTGTGAGCGCTGTCAAAGTCTGGTGAAACTACTAAACGGAATACCTGCCACTTCAGTTGCCATACTACATCTTGGGTTTTGGCTTCGCACTGTTTGTGCATTTAACAAGTGTCAAGTAAATTTTCTTTTCGATCAAGTATATGACCCGATATCGGGCATGAAGTTACAAAACAGTCATAGTCGTCTTTAGTTAGTGTTGAGGTAGGAGTCCCTGGTAGTGTGTGAAGTGAAAGACGGTTGAGATTAGAATGACTATATTGCCAAACTACACCTATTATATACAAAAATATTTACAATATTATTTAAGGCTACCTACATGCATATTATAATAAAATAAACAAATCATATGTCGGTAAGACGAAAATGTTCGCATTATGGCTCACATATAAAAGCTTGCGCCGGGCCTGGGTCGACAGTATTACACCAGCCACCGGCGCGCGCGCATGATGAATGGATGCATATAACATGACGTAGGTGCAGCTACAGGACTCCCCCTCAAGCGAAGCGTACGGGCATCTTCACGAGCCTTCCGGATCTGGTTCTCCGCTCATCATTCACTGATGTCTTAGGGTCTGTAGTCGAAGATGATGTTGAGCTTGAAGTTATGTTCGCGGTGCGATGTTCGCTGTCTGTGTTGATTGTGTACGCAGGTTTAAGGCGGTCAATGGAGACGTTTGCAGTTCTGCCGGGCATCTGTATCTTGAAGTACTTGTCGTTTCTTTCCAAGACAAGGTAAGGCCCTTCGTACGGTCGTTGCAGTGACTTGCGGATGGTGTCTATTCGTAGAAACACTGAGTTGCATGTTTGCAGATCTTTATGCACGAACATACTGCGCTTGTTGCTATGCGGCACATACGATGGCGTAAGTTGAGTGATAATTCGATGTAATTGTTCCGCACAGTCGTGACTCATTCTTGTGTTGCTCGTAGATGGTGATATGAAGTCGCCGGGTAGACGTAGTGCTTGTCCATATGTTAGTTGAGCCGGGCTTGTATGGGTATCGGTCCGGGCTACAGCACGAAGTCCCATGAGCACTGTAGGTAGTTCATTCAGCCACTTGTTGTTGTCCGCGAGTCTTGCCATGAGTGCCGCTTTTAGTGATCGATGCCAACGTTCGACGATTCCATTACTCTGCGGGTGGTAGGCAGTAGTACGGGTTTTCTCAGCGCCCAATAGTTTTGCGAGTTCGTGAAACAGCTGACTCTCAAACTGTCGTCCTTGATCTGTAGTGATTGTGGTTGGACAACCGAAACGGCATATCCATGTTTCATAGACGTTATTTGCTATAGTTTCTGACGTCATGTCTTGCATTGGGATAGCTTCGGGCCAGCGTGTGGCGCGGTCGATGATTGTTAGCAGGTACCGGTGTCCGTGTGCTGACGTAGGTAGCGGACCAACGATGTCTATATGTATATGTTGGAATCTTTCGCAGATCGGGAACGTTTCGATGTCGCTGCGCGTGTGACGTTGTACTTTTGATTGTTGACACGCTGTACATTGTCTTGCCCAGTTGCCAATGTCGACGTTCATTGATGGCCAGAAATACCGATCTTGAATCATTTTCCGCGTCGTTCTTATGCCGGGATGACTAGAGTTGTGCACGGCCTTGAAAGCGATGCAACGATAGTCATTTGGCAAATACGGTCGTAAGCTTCCTGTCGATGTTTCGCAGTATATTGGCTTGATTGTTCCGGGAACCGTGATTTTCTTTAGTTGAATGTTGGTTTGTTTGATAAGTGTTGGTATCGTGTCGTCTCGCTCTTGCGTTGTAGCTAGCTGTACGTAGTCGATTGGAGTTGGTACGTCGATTGTCTCAACTCGCGAAATCCGCGAATCCGCCACTACGTTATCTGTTCCGCTAATACCTATGCCGAATATCTGTTGTGAACTCGCTGATAAACAGTAGTTGCCGTGTTCGCCGCTGCGTGTCGCTAGCTGACGGCGGTTTGTGAATGGCGTATGTGAGCGGTTTATGATCGGTGTAGATTATGAGTTCACGTCCTTCGAATATGTTGCGAAAATATTTCACAGCCATATAGATTGCCAACAACTCTCTATCGAATGTGCTGTATCGCTGCTGCGTATCAGAAAACTTCTTTGAGAAGTAGCCGAGAGGAATCCAATTGTTGTTGACCCGTTGTTGTATAACAGCGCCAGCGCAGGTGTTCGATGCGTCGCACATTAGAGATAATGCGTTTTTCGTAGACGGTGATGGATGAGCAAGCATAGTGGCGTTCTGTATGCCCACTTTGCACGCTTCAAAGGCTTCTTCAGCTTGTTTTGTCCAGTTGATCTTGGTTTTGTCTCGTTTTTTTGAGTTGTGCAGGAATGCATTCAGTGGTGCTTGAATACCTGCAGCGTTGGGTAAACTGTCACGATAAAAGTTCAATATCCCAAGGAAACGTCGTAGTTCTTGAATGTTTTCAGGCTTGGGGTAGTCGGTAATAGCTTTGACTTTTTCTAGTGGTGGTTTGATTCCTTCTTCTGATACATCATAGCCGAGGAACTTGACAGTTTGCTTGCCAAAGACGCACTTCGACGGGTTTATGGTAATCCCGTAATCGTCTAATCTTTGTAGGACAGCACGTAGATCATCATAATGTTTGTCCTTGTTTTCAGAAGCAACGATGACGTCATCGATAAATTGAAAAGTGTTGTCGCATCCGCTGAGCACTTGATGGATGAACCGCTGAAATGTTTGTCCAGCGTTCATAAGTCCGGGACACATGCGAGGAAATTCATATAACCCGAACGGTGTTGTTATTGCTGTCTTCTCAATATCGGGTCCATACACGGGCAGTTGTTGATATGCACGGCAGAGGTCTAATGTGGTGAAGATCTTTTTGCCGTGGAGAAGATATGTAAAATCTTTAAGACGTGGAACTGGGTAGCGGTCGGGTTTCGTAACCGCGTTCAATCTTCTATAGTCTCCACATACACGTATGTCACCATTTTTCTTGGGAACTACATGTAGTGGGCTTGACCACGGGCTCTTGCTTGGTCGGCACAGACCCTGTTGCATCATGGTTTCGAATTCTTTCTTCACAGCCGGATAGAGGTGCGGTGCTAATGGTCGAGTCTTGCAATACAATGGCGGACCGGTGGTTTCGATGTGATGTTCGACCCGATGCTTTGGTGTTTCTTTCATGATGGTCGAGCGATGTTGGGGAATTCTGCTAAAAGCTGGTGGTACGGATGTTCCATGTCTATGCTTCGTACCGTTGGCTCGTTGGAGTATGACATTGGTGCCCTTACGAATAAGTTCGTGACTTTATCGATGAGTCGTTCGCCAGCGATGTCGACTAATAAGCGATTGTGCCTCAGAAAATCAGCGCCGATGATTGGTTTGCTGACTGCTGCGATAACAAACTTCCAGCGATGTGGTCTTCGTAGTTTGAGGTCCAATTCGAGTGTCTTCTCACCGTATGTGGAAATAGAAGTATTGTTGGCCGCATATAGGCAAAAACTTGTAGGTGTAGCCTTCATACCGGCTTTCTTCGGAATGACAGAGATGTTGGCGCCGGTGTCAATCAGGAACGACAGGCGTGAGTTCCTGTCGGTGATAAATAGGCGGTGTGAAAGTGTTCTCGCGCCGGTTTCCGCCTCAGCCAACGCAGGTTTTAGTTTTCCGAGGTCGTCTTTGGGTCTTCAAAATTGCAAGGACGTGTGCACCGTTGAGCTTGTTTTCCGAACTTTCGATGATAGTAACAGGTCCTATCATTTCGAAACGATGAATCACTGCGGTTGGAGCGGGGTCTAGATGGTGTTCGTGACCTGGAACGATATCTTCGAAATGGTCGTCTGTGCCGATACGATGATTGATTCGTTTTCAGTTCGGCGATCTCACGAGTTAGTAAGTCAATCTTCTCAGTAAGTTTCTCTGTAATGGTCATCTCGTGAGTTGTCGCTTGGCTTGTACAGGTGGAGACAGCAGCGATAGTTTGTGGATGTGAATGTTCCAGGATCTTATCAGCCATTTGCGCGAGATCGTCGATGTCTGACTTCTTCGCGATGTTGTCGCTGACTGCGAGGACAGCGCGGACTGACTGTGGTAGGTGGTTCGTCCACATGATACGTAGCGCCGAGTCAGATATGTTGTCACCAGCGAGGTTTTTCATGCGCCGCAATAATTGTGACGGCTTCATATCACCTAGTTCCATTTCAGACAACAATCGCTGAACTTGTCTTTGTTCGGATTCTTCGTAAACCTGCAGTAATCGTTTCTTCAACGTTTCGTATTTGTCGGTTTCTGGTGGTCGGAGGATTATGTCGGCTATTTCGTCGATATCCTGGCGTTCCAGCTGGCCAATGACGAGCTCGTACATTGCCTTGTCTCCCTTCTTGTGTGGAGAAACGATGGCTTCGAACTGCGCGAACCATAACCGCAGTCTGTCGCGCCAGATCGGTGGAATGCGAAGAGTAGCTGACACACCGGACACTTCTTGCTGGTCTTTCTTCAAATCTACGTTGGATGTCATTGTAGCTTTGTAATCACGTCGGGGTCACCACTGTTGAGGTAGGAGTCCCTGGTAGTGTGTGAAGTGAAAGACGGTTGAGATTAGAATGACTATATTGCCAAACTACACCTATTATATACAAAAATATTTACAATATTATTTAAGGCTACCTACATGCATATTATAATAAAATAAACAAATCATATGTCGGTAAGACGAAAATGTTCGCATTATGGCTCACATATAAAAGCTTGCGCCGGGCCTGGGTCGACAGGGAAAGCCCGGTTGAGCAGTCACGGCCTCTCAAGGCCAACTGCGAGATGCCCAACAAAAAAAAATGGGTCTACAGTATTACACCAGCCACCGGCGCGCGCGCATGATGAATGGATGCATATAACATGACGTAGGTGCAGCTACAGTTAGTTAAATCAAAGTTATAGTAAAGCGGTAGTAACTTTACAACAAACTACCTAGTAGGAGTTTTTGGAGGGAACACGAAAAGTCCACGTTAGTCACTTATTTTACCTTCACTACACTTGTGCACTCATACGTAACTAAATTGAATAATTCACTACCAAAATTATACAATTTAATTCGCTATTTCACTAAATTTCATGAAAATGAAAATTTGTGCGACATGTTCCATCGCGATCCCGTCAAAAAATCTACATCACAGTTGTATCTACTTTTCATTTTAGCAATTCATTGTATTTTCTAAAAGGTTTAGGTTAAGGTGCGCAGTGGTAGACCGCTAAATTCAAATTTTCTTACGTTTTTGCAATTTTCAGGTCAGTATCAGGTTGTACCCTGATCAAAATGTGATTTGCGAATATAACTGGTACGTGTTTACAGAACTAAGTCATTAGAATGTCTAATATATCTCTTATAAGAAATATGTACAAGTATTAATTCGTTTGTATTAGTCCCCACTTCTTCATGTGTTCCTGAAAGAAATATGTGACAATACTCTTGGGTAGCCAATTTCAATGAGATACGATTTATTTAAAACAAGCCGTATGGGCATTCCCACCAACTTCTCAGAAGCGTTAGGGGGCGAGTTTACAATAAATCATAATACAACTTAGGTACTTTAAAAAAAGTTACTAACTTCTATACAAAAATTGATCCCTGAGGTGATAGGTAATAGGTAAAACGGGCTGTTGTCCACAACTCCACGTCAAAGCGCATATTTTGCGTATGGGTGGGAGAATCGGTCATTCGATCCACCCCAGCTCCTCGAGAAAGGCCAGCAACGCCTTGGTATTGCGTCAGCAATGCAGCACGTGATTGTCAAATCACGTAAGGTACCTGGGTTGCCGAAATATTTAGCCCTGTAACTGGCGACCACCGGGCAGTTTAACAGCACGTGCGCTGCTGTCTCGTCGTCTTCCGTGCAGGCTCTGCACAACGGACTGTCTGTTACTCCTATGAAAAAGAGATGTTTGTTAAATGACCTATGGCCAGTTACAGCCACAGAACACATATATACTCCTAACGGAGGTTACAGCTGCTATACCCGTACGCAACTGTGGTTTAGTTAGACTGAGAACCTGTTTTGTGAGGCGGGCATCGACCGTAAGAAGTGCTTCCTTCGCCTGCCTGCACTCACCTAGGTCCAGCCATATCTTGTGATGTTGGTCCCTGGTTCGTTTCCTTACCAGAGTGCGTAAATACCCGAAGGGGAGTGGCGTGATGTGTTCTGGTCCCACTGGTGTCATATCCGACACCCCTCCTGGGAAGTTCATCGGCTGCATCGTTACCTAGCGAACCGCTGTGTCCTTTGATCCATTGAATGGTAATGTTATTGAGGCTACCTACCTGGTTGAGGTGCTGCCGCGCTGGTGGCACTCGTAAATCAGCCCAGAGTCAACTGTGTGACTGTTAGGCACTTGCAGAACAGCCATGCTGTCTGAGAGTATGCGGATCGAGTGGTATTTAACTTCCCTGGCCATGATAGCAGACGCGGCAAGGGAGTTGCCCATGCATTCGGCCTGGAACACTGTGTTATGGACCCCCAATGGTGTGGCTATGTGTATGTTGAGGTTCTCCGAGAAGACTCCAGCACCTGTGCCACTACCTGTTTTTGATCCGTCCGTGAAGATCCGTAGCTCTGCGGGGCGCAAGCCTTCGCATCGTCGATCCTCATGAAGCTAGATTTTGTATTTTTTTTATCGAAGATAAATTGTTTGGGCACCCGGTCATAAGCAGCGCGGTGTGTTGAGTGTCTCTCTTATGCTTCCTGCTGTATGAACAGGTGGAGCGGCGGTAGTCCCAGCATGGCTTCGATAGCTGCAGTCGGAGTGGTCCTCATGCAGCCCATGGTGGTCATGCAGGCTAGTCTTTGCATGCGCTGTAGTTTGTTGGAGGCTGTAGCTAGCTTGGTGCGGGGCCTTTTCATCCCCTATCTAACCCCACTAGGGATGCATTCTTAAAAAAATCTTAGTGCTAGGCTCCATATTATAAGGCACTCCTGTGCAAAATTTCATGCTTCTAGATCTAGACCCAGCGATTGAGGCTGTGTTGTCTACTTGTATGTCAGTGAATGAATTGAAGATTTTTACTAAGTAATTGATGAAAATTCAAAATTCTGTGCTGCACTGTGCCTAAAAATATTGTTACTGTTTCATACGATACAAAAAAAAACACTAAAAGAAGATATACTTATCTTGTTTTGAAATGGAACAAGTGCCACTCAAGCGAAAAATAACTTCAATTTTTGAAGTTACTGTACTGTGTGTGGCTTTGTATTTTTGTTATTTTGCCAAAGACTTCCGAACGTGGCGAAATTTTATATGGGACCACTCGGTAAGACATCATCTGCCTAGCCTTTTCCCAACTATTAAAATTATGGAGTTCCGAGGTAAAAAAACATTAAAATAATACATATGATTTGAGGACCTCCTCTTTTTTGTGAAGTCGGTTAGAAAAATCCCATTCCAACGGACATTCAAAATCAAACCAAAAGTCATTTATTCAAACTAGGCTGAGAGTCAGCTCTTTTCATTACTTTCTGATATCGAGTCCCGTATGAGTAGTGAGGTTCTGTACCTCACTCGATACTCAAGCAGTACTTAAAACTAGTTTCAACCAATCAAATGGCTCTAAACTAGTTTTAAGTAATGCTTGAGTCTTGAGTGAGCTTCTGTAATACGGGCCTAAATGTTGCAAGGATAGTTCAAAATAGTGTAAGTATGTCTAAAAAATAAACAATAGTAACTTTTATCCTTTATTGTTAATAAATATATAAGTAGTTGTATGCATGTATTTCTAACAGTAAGTTCAGCTTATGTCAACAGTGAGAAAATTTCATGAAAATTAAATGTATAAAATATTAATAAGAATGGGAGGTTAGTTTGTCAGTTATTTCATTACTTCTGACATTTTCATCAAGTGGTCCTAAAAATAATAATGTGTCAGTCAAGTCCCTGTTGCATGAGGTTATGGAGATCTCTGAAGGCAGCTCCGAGGCGTCCTTGGAGCGTTTGTCGTTTGAGCAAAAAAGCGCGAACGTCGAGCAGCAGTCGATGTATCTGCATGCATTTAGAAAACCGTTCCTCACGAGGAATGTCTACTCCCAATGTACGCACTGGGGCACTTACATTAGCTCTCACCACTGATGAGAAGTTACGCACTATGAGCCTCAACGCATTGCAACCACACTGCATATAACTGAAAACAACATTAATTTATAGTGTAGGAATCAAGAAAATACATTAGGGTATTACACCCATTTTTGAAGTGTCCTAATTAGATTCTAAAGTGCTAATAAACCAATAAAAAATCAACATTTTTATTTAATCAATTAGTGCCGTAAAAATGCACTTAAATTTTACATTTTCAAATTTCGGGCGTAATTTGACGAAAACGCTGGACACAGTGGACGCCAAATTGCTCTGTCGGTATGACGTCAGTTTGCTATATAGACAAATGCGCTGATATTTTATATGTTTATAATTTTAAAAATGAGTTATTATTCTACTTATCGTTGGTTTGCTGTTCTTGAATGCAAAATATTATTTAACTATAAATTACTTTGGTTTCGAAAAATACAAAGTTGTTCAATTGACACACCGTATGAAGTAATAACATGGCGGCTACTATTTCTTGGCGTTCAAAAACAGATTAAATAAACCGAAATCTTTGAATTGAATTTTAAAATTTATTTTGGTTTTTCATGAACTAAAACTAACATTTTCCGACTGCATTTTGCCTAAGCTATCTCAATAATATATTTTTAGATTTTTTTTATCATATAGAGTAAAATACCCTATTATTTAACCTTTTGAACGTCAACGTCGGCTTTACTGGACATGCGCAAACGTGCCTTTTGCCCAAATGACGAAAATAAACAGGTTAAAGAAAAATACAAAATATAATTTTGGAATCCCTATTTTTTACGTAGGTATTTATATCGATTATCGGGCTTGGCGTACAGGACGTTACGGTGTGCCGTTCAAAAGTTTAATAACTACTAACTTTAGTATAGTAATACATACGATTCATATTTGCTCTGCAATAATTCATATATCTTGGGTAACATTAAAAGGCAGATATCTAAGTTCCACAATGATCTGCAACAAAATAAATTAAAACATCATTACTTTTCACTATATAATTAAGGAGAATGCGCTAAGATAGCCCGCGAAATTATTATTATATACAGGGTGAAATTGAAAACATGCGACAAACCGAAATGGGAGATTGTACTCATCATTATGAACAACTTTTACTAAGGGACCAATGATGCAATCGCAAAAAAAAAACAGCTGTTCCCTACATTTTGACGAGTTATGCGAACATAAATGTAGGGAACAGATGTTTTTTTTTTCGCGATTGCATCATTGGTCCCTTAGTAAAAGTTGTTCATAATGATGAGTACAATCTCCCATTTCGGTTTGTCGCATGTTTTCAATTTCAACCTGTATATATTTTGCAGGTCAGTGTCAGGTTGTAAGTTGATTAAAATATGATTCGCGACCGTAACAAACATGGCTTTACAGAATAGTAATAATTTAAATCATCAATGCTTTCCTCTAATTTCATATAATCCCATTGTCACAGCCTGACACTGACTGCAAATTGTAAAAAACGTAAGAAAATTTGAATTTCGCAGGCCTGGCACTTCCCCCCTCAATACAAGTTTTTACTCAAAATTTCTGCATGTTTGTATCAGTTAAAACTCTAAACTTACGGTCTATGTGCCATAACATTAAGAATATCGAGTATCACAGACGTGTCCTCGAGAGCGATAACAGATTCTAACGCAGATCGCAGACTTTTATTAACTCGGACGGAATGAAAGATCTGAAAAAAAAAAAAACAAAATTGTGAATGCATTTTACTAACTACGTGTGGCCAGTATGCCACTGCGTTTAAAATTTTTCAATAAACATCTTTCAACAGGTTATAAACTTTAAAGCTTGGAGTCAAGATCCATCCTACCTACTGATCGCCATGATGGTCCAGGTCCATGCCTCCATGGTCTTCATATTACCTACAAATAACCTATGTTCTATTGTACCTAGAACTGTGATGCGTCGAAAGGCGCGCGTGCCCCAGCTGTTCCACACCGCAAGGTGCAGAACTCACGCTGGTGCACGGACACCTCTACGACTATTTTGTCGTTTCTTATAATAAGTTATGGATATTAGTATAGCTTACGTTAGGATACATGCATTTGTCGCATTGATTTATCCTGTAATAGTAGATGTAAGTAGATTTATCCCTAAAATACTCATGAGTGCCTACTTCTTACTTTTCTATCAAATTAACGCACCCATCTAACTATTTCTAAACCATAATTTCGCGGACATTGATGTGGGTTACACGTTTATTAGCTTAACATTTATTCTGTCACACTTGAACTGTAACGTGTCACAGTTATTATGTTCCAATAAAGCAAAATAAAATAACTTGCAAGCAGCAGCGAGATGGAATTCAATCAAAAACGATTATATTGTAGGTCCGACTTTCTACATATGTTCGGACATTTGCGGCTGACGATGCGCCTAGCGGCCCCCAAGTTGAAACAGTGTTTGGAGTGAGTCGACCTAGTGTGAGAAGGCTCCATTCGTATGTCAGGATACATATACAGTAAAATTCCGCTAGTTTTGCGAAGATTTCGTCATGCAAAGGGGAACAGTTATGAGACGTGTGCGTACCTGCAGGGCGCGCTGCCGCGCGGTGAGCACGGCCATCATGGAGTCGTGCCCGCGCATCATGACGCCCAGCACCTCCTGCTCGCTGGGCTGCACGGCCCCGCGCGCACCGCGCCGTGCGCCGCCGCCCGCCAGCCCGCGCTGCAACGCACGCCGCGCAACGTTACATCAATACTACACGCAGTAAACGCTCGTCGAGGGCAGTTAAAACAATAGAGTAGGTAAGTGTGAGTGAGGTCCCTGTTGGAACATTTTGTTTTGCAATGAGAATTGACATTTGGGTTGACGAGTCTGGATCTGTGCAACTCACTGGCAAAAACTCGTCGAGATCGAGTCCGACAGGCCTGTCAGTGGTGTGTGGCACGAATTCAGGCTCCGGGTCCACTTCTGGTGCCTCCACACTGCGGGACACTGTTAAGTTTTCTCTGCCAACAGGCTCCACTCTTCTCCTGGAAACATTATTTTTACAAAACCACGAACAGCTTCGACTATACATATCAGAATAAGTCCATACCTCGAAGCATCAGTAGGAGCTCTGGTGAAGGACAATGATCTAGGTCCTAATGTTGGTGGACCCAAGGATATATCACTATTACTTGGCCGGAGATTGCAGGTAGCTAAAACATGACATATTCTTTTAAAATCATGAACGAACATTATTTAATGTCATATGGTACAAAGAAATATTCCATGAAACTTACTTAAATCTGTGGTAGACTTCGTCTCTTTGTATGAGTTATGTCGATTAAGCGAGTTTGCTGTGAGTGGGCTGGCGGCGTAATCTCTTAGTGCTTGCGCTGAAGTAAATGTATTATTTTCTTTTGTGTTGTCCGTCACCCCTGATTAAGCAAATAGCATATTATTAAACCCTTAATACCATGGAATGCATTGCATATGTTTTAACCAACAGGGGTATCTTTTATTTTTAATACGGGCTGGTGTCCGCAACACCACGTCAATGCGTGTATTTTACGTACGATTAAACAATCATCTATCAGTTACATAATGTGTGTTATGACACGGCAGAATATGGCAAATAACGTCACTCGTAAGACATCCTTCTCTCCCGTCATTACGAACCCAGAACGATTTTATATTGGAACTAGGAGCTTTTCCAAAATTTTGGGATATCATGGGATAACTTGGAAAATGGTGTTGGCTCTTTTCGATATGCCAGATCAATTGGAAGTTGCAACAAGAAGTCTCGTCATTGCCTGCCTAAATGGAGATTGGAATAAAAAAATCAAAGAGCGGGTCGCTCCGAGCGCATAGGCTAAAGGTGGGTTTGACAGTGGGTAGAAGTTATTTGATGATCTCCCAATCACAAAAAAAAAGGTCGTGGCTTTAGTGGCGTGGTCGAGGTTATAGTGCTCCTCTCCGCAATTAGTAGAGTAAGACTGTTGTTAAAAAAAAATCATTTCTTTCTAATGTAAACCTGAACCCAACCATAATTATAAAAAGCTAGAAGCAAGATTAGTAAGTAGTAAATAATGCAGAAATCTTACTTGGGAAACCATCAGTTTTTTTTTCCGCAACAGCGAAATGTTCTTTGGTAGAGGTCGGGATGCGTGAGTAGTGTTCTGATCGCTGTCGCTGCGGTGGCGAAGGCTGCGGCAGCGGTCGTGTGAGCGGCACTGGCTCGTCGAGCATCAGGTCGCGCAGGCACGTATTCACCACTGGTTCCGACTTCTCTGTTGGCTCTTGCACTATAAAACATATACAAAAAAGATTTATGACGCTACCGTTTTTTCTAGGTATATAATCCACTAGAAAGAGTAGGTTTCAAAAAATTGTGTAAGTTTTATTGTGAGAGTAACGATGTTATAACACCCACACAATCGACATCTATCGATGATATTGAACAATGTCGTTGAAAGCAGACTTTAGTTTGTTGAGGAATTTTACAAGATTTTGTCTTGCAAAATGCCTCAACCAACTATCCTTGATAACTCTGAGCTGCGGTCTAATTGAGCAAGTTATAGATACAATATCGATTGCATGGTAGTCTTGTTAGTGTTGCACCCTTAATGATATTTTTAGCAAATATGAATTTCACCTGTTATTGAATAATCTTCTGAAGACAAACTGGTAGCGGGTGGAGGTGTGCGTGTTACTAAAAAAACAAACAAATGAATTTTGAGATTTTTGTAATAGTGATGTTGTTTGAGCATATTTCTGTGGCCGGGCTGGGTTTGTGTAATCTACTCACATGCTCTAGAAGGTCGGAATATCTCAGTGTAGTCATTAAAATTGGGTATAACAGCACCTGAATCCTCATCTGCTTCCGTTCCTGATGTAGATTCTTCAGCAGTCTTTTCGTCAAGGAGAGTTGGTCTATGCATGACTGTGATGAAATATTAAGATGAATTAGCTTTATAACTTAAATATGGGTTACTATTACTAATGCAATGGCTACAATAATAATAAATATCAAATTTCCAACCTGGTTTTGTTGGTTTTTCCTTTGAGAAGCTTTTGCGCACTGTGTGTCCCTTTTGAAAAGGTGAAAGGTCCCTCACAACAGGTGATGACATTGGGGCTGGCCCACCAAATGGGTGGACTTTAGTGAGATCAACAACTGACAGAACCACATAAGTTGAATGGAAGGATCCAGCTATCTGTAATAGTATATGGAAATTTATGAATAAAATATACTGTTGTACCATAAAATAAGTAAAACATTGGTAGTACACTTACTAATTGTGTTTGTGCAACAGTGATATCATGAATTTGACCCCAATGTCCATGAACCGTGTCAAACACTCTGGCAGGTTCCCACCCAACAACATGCAAGCCATCATTAGCACAACCAAGCAATGTTGCACCATCATCACTGAACACCATGTGTCTAAACAATGGAAATGTACAATTATAGATTCCATTTTGGAAAATAATATATCATGATGCTAATTAGCTATGTATCTCAAATTAGAATTAAGTTTAAGCCTCTCTGTCTCTAAGTTTATTACTTATTTATAATATTCTAAGGTTAACTGAATAATTTATGACAATGACATGATAAAGTCATAGAACTCTGGTACTTATTGGTACAGATTAGATTTCAAGTTGCATGAGTCTTAGGTATGCAACAATCAATATTGTTTTATGAATAAATTAATGAATGCATGCAGTTAATGCAATACTCTAAAACTTTTGTAAAAGAAAGCAAATTAAAATGCAAGATTCATAGGTTATTATGATCAACATACCTAATAGATGTATTATCCTTATCAAATTTGGAAACCAACTGGAACTTCTCCATATCCCAAAAGTTAACTGTTCTGTCAGCTCCACAGCTAGCTAGCAGAAACTCATGAGGGTGGAACTTAACACAAGTCACTGCTGATGTATGCTCCATAAACTCATGGAGCACTTTACCAACACGCACATCCCAAACTTTAACTAAACCTGTAAGTAGATAACCTTTTTTAGTATCAGGCAATTATATTTACAGTATTATTACTGATTGTTGTTCATTCAACATACCATCTTCACAGGCAGACGCAATCCATTGTCCATCAGGGCTAAACTGAAGGCTGTTTACAGCAAGGCGGTGGCTGGAGTAAGTAACAATACATCCTCTCTTTCTAGTGTCCCATAACTTAACATTACTGTCGCAAGAACCTGTTGTTAGATAATCTCCGTATGGGTGGAAGTCCATACATTTTATAGCCCCTTTGTGGCCTGTAAATGTCCTTAACAATTTAGCTGCTTCCAAGTCCCATATTTTTAAGGCACCAGTTTGTGATCCTGCACAAACCAAATCTTCGGAATGGCCAAAGCACACGCATTCTACAGGAGTTGTATGCCCACTTAAACTCTGAAAATTATGAAAAATTAAATATATATTTTTACACATATATTTCAACTACAAATGGTAAATTGAGATAATTGCACTGTATAGGTACTAACCATGAGACAACTCTGTCTGCCAATAGCCCACAAATTAACTTTTTTGTCGTCGCCACCAGTTGCCAGTACCTGGTTGGACTTGTGGCCCATAGCCAGGCAGTTGACATTTGATTTGTGAGCAACGAATTCTTCTGCAAATCGTAAAAGTCAATCAACATTCATTAATACAGTTTTTTAATGTTTTTCTTTATCAATTACGATACACAGTATACATACGCAGTTTCCATGATCGTCGGACACTCTCCATCGTGATTTCGATTCATGTGAATTCCATGTACGGAAAATGTAACCTTGTGGAACAAAACATTCACTCCAAATCAATTGTTCATTCAAATTATTTATTTTAACTTAAAAATGAATTTTGATTTATATTGTTGAACATTTCACTATTCTAATTTACATATTTGTTTTACGTAGTTATTTATTTGTGTATGGTTTGGTCCTCTACCAGTTCTTCAGTCTTCACATCTGTCACACACTCAAAGTTCAAAGATGTCACCAATGTCAGGATGTCAATGTCATTTAGATTTTATGACATGCAATACCGTGGACAGAGATTCTCTGTCTATGTGTAATACATTCTGTCAGTAGTTAGGGTATACGAGTAACTCGAGTAAGTGCAGTGCTCCTACCATCGTAAAATGCTAGAAACACCTACTGTTTTATATGCCTGTGAGAAACACACACCGGACATTTTAAAATCTCACGCTCACACACATTCTTTTCAGTAAAAGTGGGCTGTTATCCAGCACGCGGGCCCAGTGTGGGTTGATAGATTACATAGATGATACCTCTTCGATGTTTTTGTTCTAGAACATGCTGGTATCCTCACGGTATTCTCCTTCACTGTTTTGAGAGGAGTGGTGATGAAATAATTTATAGAAAACGAGAGCCTCGGGTTTTTTTTTTTTTGTTGGGCATCTCGCAGTTGGCCTTGAGAGGCCGTGACTGCTCAACCGGGCTTTCCTGGGGCTGCCATTAAGAAGTTAATCTTAACGCCTCCAGCCAGGGCTTACAAACTAAAATTTACAAACTAAGCGACTGCACGCTGAGGGCACCCCCTGTGGGGTACGAACCTCGGCTCAGGGCGTCACTGATAGGGGGACAGCTATCTCTATTGGGGACAGGCTGGATCGAAAAATTGGCATTATTATTATTAGGTGGGGAATTTAAAGCTACTGGCTCAGCTGCGGCGCGGGCTGGCGCTTCAACGAGCAAGGGTCAGTCGGGGGTCTCGACGTTAGGCGCCGATACTATGAGGGGTCTTCGCGGGGCGCGAGGACCTCGGCGGCGAGGTCGGAAGGACGATTTTGATCGGTGTGTGCGAACTGTACTGGTGGCCCTATTGCTTTCCTGGAGGAGAGTAATGGGGTCGTCTGGGTCGGTGAGGACATGTCTCGGCCGTCGGACAGAGCTGATCCTACTGGGGACATAAGTGGCGGCCTTCACAATCAAGGGATTGCGGTGAATTTCGGCTTTATCGAAGAAACGCTTCGCGGTGCGTTTCATGAATTGACTGACCGTGGGGATTTTCAGATCGAGATGGAGGATCTCGTTCCGAACGAACCAAGGGGCGCCTGTGGCTTGCCGGAGGAATCGGTTCTGTAGGGTCTGCATCCTATGGATGAATCGGGGGTTCGCGTGCGCAAAGATTGCACACGCATACGTCATGATGGGCCTTATACACGCCGTGTAAATCCGCAACTTGCACTTTAGTGACAACTTGTTACGTGCGAGAGAGCCTCGGGTTCGAACCTATGACTTACATCTCGTAAGTCGCGGCAATTACCACTGGTTGGACCAACACACTTGGTAGATTCTCAAAGTAGGTATACCGGTATATTTATTTTGAAACAAATACACACTAAAAAAATCATTAAAACCAAGATTACTTTGTATATTTGAATCCTTGGGTTGTAAGTAAACCCAGGAAATCAAATATCGGTACTTACCCATCTCATGATCTCACAAAGGTTTGAATTTGCCTGTAACCTAGATATTATGTATGTACCACACTTGTACCTTTTTGACAGAAATAAAATATATTATTATTAACTAAAAGATGATATTCATAATTTCAACGAATTTTGTTATTTTACAGAAAACGGGAAATAATACAGATAGATAAATTCATAAGTATGTATAACTACTTACACCATTTATTCTTTCGTAATGGATACTTTAAATTACGAATGCAGATGAATTACCGAATTATTCTGTTCTAAACATTTTAATGATACAACTGAATTAGGATATAGTTGTCAGATTGAATAATTTACGGGAGTAGAAGTAGAAATACATAGGGTAGAAATCTATCAAAATCATAGAGATCAAAATCTAAATGCACAAACCGTGCGAAGTCAAAACCCAAAAAAAAAAAAAAAACTATCAAAATAAACACTTGCTTTTATCGTCTATGATTGTTTTTATTATTCAATTTCATCTTAAAAATGGCATTAAAATGTAATTTGCAGTCAATTTTTAAAACAGTATTATCATCACAATATACCCAAGCGCGATATGTTCATTATATTCAAGGTCAGGAGCCCGAACCAAAAATAAGGGAATATTTTTATTTTATTGATCATCAAGGGATGGTAAGTGACCTTTGTACCTACTTCGTTTAACGAAATTCCTATGAATTTTATTTCAAAATACTAAAGAAAAAATTGGGAGTTGGACTTTTATGGTGTTATAAAATTATGTAGGTGTACTTAGCATGTATCATTCTTTGTTTAGTTATTTTTAGATGATTCTAAGATGAAAAACTTCACGTCGTGCTTTAAGGAAAAGAAGTTTCTACAGTTTTTTTTCAAGAGGATTCGTCTCAATAAAACTGGTAGATATGAAGAAGACTTCCCTTTTATTTCGTTATGTGGAAGAGAACGAAATTTTATACGATGTGATGACGTCCCTATAGTTTATACAAATATCATTACTATTAATGACAGCGATTTTCTAAGTTATGGATACGCAGGTGACTTAATGTCTTCAAAATTTATTCCTGATAAAATCTATATGCTACCAAGTACTGGCAGAGTATATCACCCTGCTGATGACAAGTACGGTGGTGTAGGGTTAGTAAAATCCAAGTTAGCCATAGAATTTAGCAAATATTTTGAATTTAATAATAATGAATTAAATGCGCCCACGCACTTTAAATGGCAAAACAAAACTTATGAACTCGATCAGCATTGGTTTATGGAACAAGTTAAAAAACATGAACTGACTATAAGATCTGAACCGGACAATGTATAAGCTACGATAATGTCAATAGGAAAATTCACTTCATTGGGCAGTAAGTAAAATTAGTTTTAATATAATAATAATATATTTTAATAGGTGGTTCAAACAATAAATTAGAGAACAATATGGATAATATTATCACAGGATATAATTATGGCGAATTTAAATGAACTTTTGTGATTGTATACATAATTTCTTAGTAAATATTTAGATTGTACAAATAAATATACATATTTTAAATATATTAAAACTATGTTGTTTCTTCTTTAGAAAAAGCTTGAAAAGACCCTGGTTGTACCCAAGATATACCTTGATTAGTACCTTCATTTGGGGAGGGGGTTTTAAGCATTATATTTTTTACAGTATCATGAACATCTGGGTCGTATGGCTTAAATGTTATGAAATGCTTGTCTTCTGTAGGTGGATCATCATATACATGGTCTATACTCAGCACAACACACTCTCTTACTTTCTCCATAAACAGTTTTTTATTGCTTTTGTATCTGAAAAGGTAAACAAATAAGTTGAAGAGAATTTGCTTTAATTAGTGGTCTCATAGTAACCTTTTGACTGCCACCGTCGGGTATAGGCGACAAATGAAAACGTGTTCAAGATGCCTACGTCGGCTAATGCTGACAAGAAAACAATTTTGTTAGGGTCAAATTAAATAAAAGAATGATGTTAAGAGTAAAACTATTTAATTTAAAAGGGTGAAAAGCAATGATTAATTGGTTATCTCGATAGCATTTTGGAATCCCTACTCTTTTTGGTAGGTATTTGCGCCGAATTTGTGACTTGGCGTGGGAGGGACGCCAATGCGTTTACGCTCTGTTGGTCAAAAGGTTAAACTAAAAGTTAAATGATATGATTATACAATGCGTTATACTTACGCAACTGAGGCCTCAACATTTGCAGGTGCTTTAACATTTAAGTTATGAAATATTGAATACACATATTTTAATATTTGCCAAATGTGATTCTGTTTTCTGTCCCATTGTGGAAAAACTTCACTTAAATTCAGAACCCCAGTATGAGCATCAACTGCTGGGTGGTATAAGTTTGATGTGAATGTCAAGATCTGAAAATTAAATACATGTACATTTCATAAATAAGTATGGGAAAACACAGCTCAGATAACCCCCTTCTACTATATGTATAATTTGAAGGTGGCCTATGAAATGATATCACAAGGCAATCTAGCTGAATTTTTCAATTTAACCACACTATCACTGACCCATGTGCCAGGCATGATGATTTTAATTTCTTATGAGCTATGTTTATTCATAGTAAGGTGATAATTATCGGTCCTATTTAGCAGTAGGTGCTGACAATCTGACATGGTGAAATTGAAAACAGTAAGTTGTACAGTTTTCCTTTGTCCATAAAACTAAAAAGGTATTAGTAATACTTACAGGGACTTCCTCATCTGGAAACTTTTCTGGTAATGTTAATGTAAATCTAAAAACACCCCCTTCATAGATACCAGCTCTCACAAAAATTACTCCAAACCACACTGGAAAAGTTAATACTCAATTTATTTGTTATTTTATATTTTAACAATATGTTTAAACTTCTACTTACAAAATGAGTTCTCATACGATGGAATCACATAAATTCCCTGAAGGTTCTCCGTTTGTAACATACGACTACAAAGATAAATAAAGAATTAGTTTAGCTTTTACATCAGTTTATTGTGTCTATTGCATCCTTATTATATGGAAAAAGCATTAAATCTACAAGCTAAGTAACACTGACAGACGGTGTTCTTAGTTAACTGAAGTTTAAAGGTAAATATTTCTCGAAACAACAATACAAATGAAATAAATAAAATATGCTCTTACTATTCTGCCATGATAACGTACTCTTGATGAATCATGGAATATAATTCCCTAGTTTCTTTAACATTATTCTTCATCTCGTCATTCATAATATAACAATAACTTAAAATTATACCTATCTAATTATATTTTATGCAACAAATAAATAATATTTTTCCAAAATTCTATTTCACGTAATGTCGCGATGTCAAGTTTGTCGAACGTAATGTCAATGTCATTAATGTCAAACAAATATTGTTTTTGTTTGACGAGTGAGGGCAGTCGCCAACTGGGTATTCAACCGGGCTTGTATATCGATATACATCAAAAACCGCGCGTAATCGACTAAAATAATTGCTTCTTTTTTTATGTATATGAAATAGGCTATTTGACCGTTTTTGAGAAATCCTTTGATAAATAAAATGTTCGCTGTGTATATTTCTCAAAACGAAGTATTTCTAAAAAAATATAATTAAAATTAATGCAATTACGTAATATTCTCTAAATAATATTTTTCTCAACATGCAAGAACCTGCAAATCGCAAAAACGTGAAAGAATTTCTGGCGAGAAGTCACGCTACGGCACCTACTAATTCCATGGCCCTCATGGCATTAACGGTAAAATGCCGCTAGATGTCTCTGCTACAAGGCTGGTTTTGCAATGTCCCCAATCCACAATGTCTGGTTTTTTTTAAATAATGTAATTCGAAAATAGATTAGAAATTCGTATAAAATCTGTCGGATCATATTCGCCCGCGAACAGAGTCCATTAATTAATGGATGTGGTCTCTAGTCATAGTTCGTTACGATCTTTTTACGTCCAAAGTTTAAACACTTTACAACGTTTTTCAACACACAAGACGAAGTAAATATATCAATAAAACACAAACTTAAGTTGTTAATAAAAGATACAAATATTGAAACAATTACTTAGGTACTTTTTTATGTGATCACCATTTTTAGTGTTCCGTACCCAAGGGTGTCAACGGGACCATTACTAAGGATCCGCTGGGCGTCCGTCCTGCGTCCGTGTCACATCACAGGTCTTCATCTTTTGAACCATAATAGGTAAACAATTAAAATTATCAGTGAGTATGTACTTAAACTACTATTGCCTCTACAACAACATAAACTTAAAATAAGTTTACAATTAAAGGACCCCATTATGTTTTAACTTTATTGCACTTACTTATCTACAATTATACCTACCAGACGCGGTTATGTTTTCAAATTAAAGCAAAGACTACAATAGTATACTGGCAATAGACAGGCAGCTCGCAACTTTTTTTAATATTAGGAAGTGTCAAACGTAGCGCCATCTAGTTTTTCGTTAACGGAACTAATGAATATAAATATGTATATAGATAGGTAAGTCGCTGTGTAATATAGCTACTGTACTGTACGTTGCATATTAGGTACGTACGTACTTATATGTCATGTGGCGCTTATGGGAAGAATTTTAAAGGAATTCGAAAACACAATACATAGTTGTATAAAATTATATTTATTATTACAAAAAATACACATTTAGTACACGATTTTGTGTTCTCCTTTTTCTCCCTTTATGCTTTAGGTAGTGTCGATTAACTGTCTCTCCTAACCACAGCACATTCAGGTACACACACTATTGTAGTCTTTGGGTACACAGCAAGAATTTTGTGATATGGTTGAAGTTCACTGTTCACTATTCGCATATAATTACAAGTCCAAACTCTAAAGAGTGCCTACGCGTAGAGTCCACAGTAACTTCACAAATTCTGGATATTGTTTACAATACGGTGTCACAACACGAGCGAACGAACGATTTGTAACGTGGCACAGCAACACGGACGAACGGCAGCTGACCTCAACGTGGATAGCAGATGTATAAGTTGCAAAACAACAAGAACTTTATTGCATTTGCAAAAGGAAAATAAATGCGCACGAGCAATTAAACAGTCACACGCAGCCAGCCATTTGCAATTTAAGTGTGCCCATACAAAAACAAAATTTTACACGTTTTATATACCAAAACATAACTTCTGTATTATTGTGCTGCTAATAAAAACCTCTATAGGGTCGAATTTATATATTCTGTTATTTCTCAAGATTAACTACATGTGATCACAATTTTATTTCTTGATTTATATTGTTTCATTGGAAAGGAAACTCCCAGCATAGGAAAGATATATTTAGCCATAGCAACACCGCAATCATTGAATATTTTTTTCCCTTAACGTTATGATAGATGGCGCTGTTTTCAATAAAAAAACGGAATTCTGATTTTACTCCTAGTTGCCATAGCATGAATTAAAGCTAACTACCTACTTAAAGATTTTTAACAAAAATATTTAAAAATGTGCCTAGTGTTAAACACTAAATTAAATGAGTCCCCTACGGTTTATCTGAAATCATAAGAAACACACAAATTGAATATGAAAAGAGACTAGAAAAGCACTTGTCCCAAAAAAGTGAGATGAGATAGAAACTTTTATAGGTGGGCTAACTCACATCATTTACTTACTTACCTATATCATAAACCAATAATATAAATATATTTTTTCATAAATTGTTTGTTTTCTATCATGTTTCTTATGATTGGGCAGTTTGCAACCTGTATTTTTAAGTTTATTGAACTTTTCGATAAATGAACTTTGTCGGTAGGTACAGACTTGGTTTTGGAGATTTCATACTTCTTTTATTACTTAAACACGCTCAAAGTTAAGTAAAATTAGCAAGAAAAACTAATCTTTGTTGGCTCTTAACTTTTTAATAGGTTTTTGTTTTAGTATTCTGTTTCCGTACAGACAATATTAATAATGAGACAAAATGATATCATTTTACTTTGGATGTGCCATGTCGGACAATGGAGTAAAACACTCCCGAAGTTTGTACCTATGCAAAAATTGTGTACTAGGTTCACCTTAAAAAATGGATCTGCGCCGGGAAAACATTTTGGCGCTATGATTTTTTACGATTTCAAGTGTCGCCTGAAACCGGAAGAATCGTACGATAGACTTCAAATGGCATTCATGGATGAAGGCCTTTCTAAGGCAGCCGTGTAACGTTGGTATAACAAATTCAAGCGCGGTCGAACAACTTTTGGGGGATGAAGAAAGAAGTGGTCGCCTTTTGACGGTTGTTACGGAAGAAAACGTGCTAGCAGTGAAAAATTTAATCCATGACAATAGGCGAGTTACGTATGAAGAGATTCAGCACATGCAGGTTGGATCGGGAAGTTTTCACGAAATTCTACACGTCCATCTTCGCGTGAGGAGTATAGTTTCACGCTGAGTGCCGCACAACCTCACCGATAACTAATAACTAAGGTTACTAAGTCAACTTGCTTGAAAAAAAGAAACAGTCTATTTAAAAGTAAAATAATATTTTTAAACAATTTTTGAATGCAACGCTATGAATCAGTAATATATCTCGGGACGCGCGGGCTTTAGCTATAAGTCCGCGCCGGTTTGTTCCTGGGCGTCCGAATCATAATGGTTAGCATATCTGAGTAGCATACTTCACTATACACGTACGCACGATCAGCTACCACGCGCCGTTAAATTTACCTAAAACTAAATTCTTCAATTTGTAATAGCCCTCTTAAAGGGGTCCTTTAATTGTAAACTTATTTTAAATTTTTGTTGTTGTAGAGGCAATAGTAGGTAGTTTAAGTACCTACCTACTCACTGATAATTTTAATTGTTTACCTATTATGGTTCAAAAGATGAACGGGTACGGAACACTAAAAATGGTGATCACATAAAACAGTACCTAAGTAATTGTTTCAATAATTTTATCTTTTATTAACACGATAAGTTTATGTTTTATTGATTTATTTCCTTCGTCTTGTGTGTTGAAAAACGTTGTTCGATACTCTTGTGCATTTGTCATTGCACCTTCGGCTCCAGTGCAATCCCACCTTGAGTGCAATGACAAATTTGCCACAGAAGAACTTGCATCAAATTGCGCTATCGATAAAAATAAGCCCTTTCATTTAGTTTGTCGTTTGACATTTCTAATCAATAACGATTGAGTGCTCGCTCTCGTTGGAGAGCGTTCACCGCCGCGCGCGAGGATGAGCACCTGATGATCTAGGGATCAGTGTCGCGCGCCCTCAATTAGTCGGGATTATCCTGCACGTGGCGCAGGATTACATGTTGCTATCCTACGCTCTATTGAAATATACCTGCAATAATTATATTTTATTGATTTTTGATTAACAATGAAATGGTAAAGTGCGTTGTAGATAATTTTCATTACTTCTTTTTAAACCATTCTGGTATGAAATAATAGTCCAGTCATATTTACCCAATATTACGGCTAAAATCAAAGATATATGTCTAATGCAAAAGCTCCTAAATTAGCCTACGAGCGTAACAGAGATGTACAAAATAGTTTTTAAAAGTATTTAAATACAAAATGCAAATAGTTTTATAATTTACCATTTCAAATGCAAAATACAAAATACTTTTGCTTTTTGTATTTGAAATACTACCTAAATGCAAAATACGTATTTTCAAAATACTTTATTCAAATAAAATAGTTTTAGATGAAATTAGTGTTATTTATTTAATAAAGATTTTAACATCACTCGTTTTAAAAGAGCATCAGACATGTTGCGTCTGTGTGAATGCATGATCATACCACCATGTAAAAATACTCTTTCCACTGGTGCAGAACTTGGTAAACAGGTGTTGTATTTTAGGAATACCCTTTTAATTTTATTGTAGGGTATGTGTTTAGTATATGGTTCAAGAAGTTTGTAGTCGCAGTCACGCTTCCTTTTAATGTTTTTGAACATTTTTACAAACAGCAGAAATATTAACTTCGTGTCCAGCATCCTACTTAACGTCTTTGAAACACTGGCTCAATATACTCGTAAATGGATAATTGAGGTTATGGCCATCCCTGAAATAGAGAATAAACTAAAAATTGAACACCATAACAGGTCTCGGGGCTAGCTAACATTAATTAACTTATAAAAAAACAAAAGAAATAAACTGTAGACGCGTACGCAAATAGACACGAGCGTAGTACCTAGATATTAAAACAACCAACATTGTTACTCAATTTTAGTTACTGTTGGCACACCAATAGGTAGGTATATGTTACTGATTGAGTAATATTCAAAAACGGTAGAAACCCTTACTTAGCTTCAGAGGCCTTAGTGTGAACTTCATTTAACCATCTCGATCAAACGCATCGAGCGCTTTTGGCGCTCCGATTTGTCCTGGATTGGGGACGGACCAACCGGAGCGCCAAACGCGCTCGATGCGTTTGATCGAGATGGGCCACCTATTTCATACGAACTTTTGAGTTTATGTACCTACTTACATTTTGATTCACATCACCATTGATCAAGTAATCTCTGTTTACTATATTTCAACAGTAGAAAACCAAATCCAATACTTATTTTTTTATAATAAACACTATTAACGGCGACGAAACAGAAAGACCGGTAATCGAAGTAAAACCAATTAACAAGGCGTAGCGCGTATTAATTATCATGTTCTACAGATAACGAACGATATTTATTTTTTGTCACTTCACTTTGCACATAAACCCGTAATCGCAAGGTTGCAGCGCCGCTAGTGGCTATTATTCGAATCGCTTAGGTACCCATTTACATGATTTGAGTGGTAAAGTGGCGAAAATTAGCAGTAAAGTATTTTGCATTTTACAAATACAAAATACATCTCAAAAAGTATTTCAAATAAAATGCAAAATGCTTTTTTGTTAAAGGTATTTAAATACAAAATATAAAATACGTATTTTGCATTTTGTATTTGCATTTTAAATACAACTATTTCAAATAAGTCGCAACTCTGGAGCGTAACCTAGTTTCTATGATTTTTTTTTCTCGTTTTAATGGCATACAATTCAATTCAAGCCATGCAAGACGAGTTCTAACCGATTAATCTTTATTCTTTTTTATTATAAACTTACAGTTAATAATGTTTAATGTAGGTACCCGCGTTAAATCTATAACGAGCTTTATGACAGCCGTTTTCTTCGTAGAAAACAGACGTTAATTCGAGGAAACATATGGATGAGATGGCGGTACTCGGTTTCAAAGTGCCGCTGGCCGGCGCTCGCTGGCGCGGTGTCGGCTCGTCGGCTATAAAACGCTAACATTTGATGTATCTGCTGTGCAGCTCCGTCATTTAGAAACATTGTATAAATAAACAGCTTTAACTGTTTTACAACTTCACATAATTAAAACGTTGAGTTACGTAAATAATATTTTTATCTGACATCAGATAAAATAGGTATAGTTTCGTATCATTCTGAAAAAGTATGTGTAGACTTTCATCGATTCTTTGATTAGGTATGATTAAAATAGGTACCTACATATTTTTATTTCATGCTTTGTGTATTTTTCAAGCCTTCTAATTGCACTGTTCTACGTTTGTACCTCGTCTACCCACGATGATAGTGGTTAGCCCCTGCCAGGAGTGTCGCCGTTGGATCAGCCTCGGGAAGGACGGGAAGCCTGACACATACGAGTACGTGTGCACTCGCGTCACTCAAGTGTGAGACGAGACTGGTCGACTCACGTGTCTTCGGGAAGCCCTGTAAGTTCGGTTAAGATGGGTATCACATTCAAACCACTTTCAAGTTACCTCAACTTCTCTTAGCTCACAATTATGTTATAAAGCGGTGACTAGATACCATCAGGTGAGCTGCCGCCCGGCTTGTTTTCCGACCAATCATTCAAAATACACACCTACATAGTAAAATCTCCAAACGACTGGTTAACACTTCCAGTGACCTAAGGACTGACTTTTACCTTGGCCAGAGGCATTGCCATACAATGTGGCAATGCTGCCGGTTTCTTAAATTGGGTACATTACCTACCGGGCGACAGCGATGCGGATTAACTTTTCGTCGCTAGGTAGTTTTAGTTAGGTCAGGATATTATATTTTAATTTTATTAGCTAATTAATTAGGTATCAGTTGTTATTTATGCACATTTCATTTCAATTCTTAATACATTTTCTGTTTCTAGTATCCACATGTAGATGTGTGATAAAAAAAATATACATAGGTAAAAGTCGTATTTCAGTTGAAGCCTTTATCTTTCCATATAAAAAAAACAGTTGGTTAACACGTACCTAAAATACAACTTGTTTAATGCGTACCTGCAAACACTGAGAATATTTTAATAATCTGAGGTTTTACGTTGGTACTTACCTATATATGATTTAGTGTGACGTTATGCAAGTAGAAATTAGAATAAAACCTAACAATTATGTAAGTGTACCAACAGTGGACCACTTGACCGCAAAGTGTCCTATCATTACCATGCGATGAGTATTCGGTATGAAATAAGTAGATAGTATCATAATCAAACAGCCTCATAAGCCGATGCGTTGTTCCCACGGTCTGCGCGCGGATTACACGAAATGCCCTTTTGGTGCTTCGCTCCGACACTGACCTGAGCTTTTTGCGCAAAAAGAATGCTCCGATAAATCACGGGTTCATTGTGAGCCGCCTCTGGATAGCGTTCTCCGATTTATGCTTTGTAACATACCAAGTTTTTTGTGGCATCGATCAGAGATCATGTCCAATAAAGGAGGTACCTGCTCAATTTTGACGGTCAAGGTGCCGTACGTCACAATAAAACCCTACGATAACATCAATGGTGTCGATGTCGTCCGGATAATGCTCAGTTCCGCGTATAATTTTGCAATATCTTTCGACGTCATCATGATTTCTATAGAGATGCAGTGGCATTAGGTTAGTCCTTATAATATTTTCAAAAATCTACCCTCTGTCCGCGCAGTCTGTATCATGTTCTTTAGAGCCTTTTTATGTCGCTATCCGGTGTATTTTATAATCTTTCATTCAAGCTTTCTGAATAAGTCTCGGTAAGCTCATAGCTGGACCATGGCATGGACCGATGACTTGGCGAAGGCCGCAGCAATCTGCTGGATGCGAGAAGCACAGAACCGGTCGAAATGGCGGTGCTCGGGGGAGGTCTATGTCCAACTGTGGTCGTTTTTCGGCTGAAATGATGATGATGATGTTGATGAAGCACCGATATATCCTACCTACTTAGATTTAACTCGCATAGTAGGTAATTATTCGGGACATTGTTGATCGACTTGAATTCTGACTGAAATAAAAGTATTTCTTTTAGCTAGGAATAAAATACATACAGCTTACCTGCTGTTACTTATGTGGCGATATCTAGTCTTCAAAACACAAATTTCTCCCTGACTAGTGTTGACTAGCCAGCCCTCTGGCCACGTAAAGTGTTGAGATTAAGTGGCCAGAGGGCTGGTTCGTTCTTTGGCAAAAGAATTAGCATTGCCATTCAACGTGGCAATGCTGCCAGTCTTCTGGGCACGTTACCGACTGACAGCGATGCGGACGAGTACTTCGACGCCTAAGTGTCATTTTGTTTTGTATTTATTTGTAGAGCTAGCCATTGAATTTAGTACCTAGTATAAATAGTTAGTTCTGTTAAATATTGTAAAATTTATAAGTAAACTACTCGTAACTAACTTAGATTAATTAAATCTTAGCACAGATTTCTTCGAAACGGTTACATCTTTCCGCTCCTTGATTCATGGTTGTTCCTACTTACATCTTTCGGCCCAGTCATCGCTTTAAGTTTTGCTAACCTTTGTTTATCTCTCTTGCTTGTATCCATTAAATGCTTTAAGCCGCGAACTGCAATTACAAGAATACCCCGTGATATAGTGGTCACATGAATGCTGTTCTCAGTACCAGCCAAAACATGCCACTACGCAATATTAGCGCAATATGCAATAGCGTGTCATAGTTAAATCAACTTTTTAAAGTTGTGGTTTACCACACCGTACTAACTGATATTATTTATCTACTTACTTACTTACTTACGTAATAAAATAAGTGTTAAACTAAGAAAATAGGCAATTACAATTAATACAAAATAATGCGACCTACGTACCTAAATCTAATTCGTTTTGCAGGACTTTAAAAATGAACAATGCAAAGTAGTTCGCAAGATTTATGAATTTCTAATGAGTTTCAAACACTATCATTAAATTTAACAACAACGTTTAAACAAGCGTTCAATTTGTGTTGTGTTTAACGAGCATGAAGAATATTATGAACATTTCCTGGGTCGGGTAAATTGCGTATAATGAAAGAGCGAGGGGGCGGGTAGAGGGCGGCCGGCGCGGGCGCAGGTGCGCTGCGCGTGTGCGCTCGCCTCGCACGGTATGCTGGCGTCGCGCGCCAGGCAGGACTGGCGACTGGCATTTGTTCGAAACACGCCACTGACGGCTAATTATGTCCAATTTCACTAGCGTGTCTTTCGAGGGATCGCCACCCTCACGTTATATTCTAATAAAACGAAATCGAAACCTTCGTAGTGCTCACAACAGGTACTTGATTATAATAAAACGATATTTAATTTCTACGCTTGGACGGAAATATTGAGTGTCGTACAGTGACTACCAAACGGGACTACTAATGAATATACGATAAGAGTAACAAACTTCTATTCAAGTTATTATAAGATTTTAAACTTTTCTGCGAAAATTAAATACTGTCCAGTCGGTCAAAGTCAAAGCATTTATTTCAAATAGGCACTTAAAAGGCACTTTTGAACGTCAATATTTACATTAAAATAGAATTGATTCTAGTCGCCCCTTCAAAAATGTAGTTTCATATGGAGAAGAATGGGCAAGAAACTCCACCGTTACTCTTTTAAAATGTTTTAAAAACAATGTTTAAAATAGTACATTCATTATATAATTATGTGTGAAAACGATACACCCAGAATAAAATTACTATACTAAAATAGGTAAAAGGAATTAAATTGAAGCAATACAGGTCGGTTCCTTGGTGGCCAACGGCGATCTATGAATGTAAGTTGAGTCAGATATAGAGCCATCCCAAGTCACAGTAGCATTAGAGTCCTAGAGAGACACACCGCCGTCGTCGCTACGAAAACGCTACGAAGCTGCTATGCCAACGCTACGGATTCGCTGTACTGCCGTAGCGGGGATGTAGCGGCTACGGAGCGATCCCGTAGCGGGGTCGTAGCAGTGGCGTAGAAGCTGCGTAGCGTTTCGTTACGAAGACGTAGCAGCGGCACAGCGTATCCGTAGCGTTGGCATAGCAACTACACAGCGTTTTCCGTAGAGGTTTAAAAGACAAAATAAAAATTCCTATTTTTAAATTAGGCTGACAATCAGCACTTTTTGAACCTCGAAAGCAGCTCACACACAAATAGCCTATGTGGAAATTCCCGTATTTCTAAGACCGTTTACAATCTGAACTGTGTCAATCTGGGTTAAATATTTTTAATTTCCCTAGATTAATTAAAAGTTTTTGACATTGACTGTCGCTTAGATGAGATTGCGCCTAGATTTCGAAAGTTTTAATTACAGGAATAAGCCTTCTTCTGCTTGCAATCCTATATCCCACTATAATAGTATAAATGTGAAAGTTCGTATGTTTGGATATTTAGATGTTTGTTATTCAAACACGAAAAACGGCTGAACGGATTGGGATGAAATTTGGCAAACAGATAATGGACACATAGGATACTTTTTTATCCCGGTAGTACGTTCCCGTGGAATAATTTCCGACATCCACGCAGGTGAAGGCGCTGGCGAAAGCTAGTCTACGACAAGGTTTTTAGGGTCCCGTGCTTAAACTGGTAAAAAAACCCGTAGGCTTCTTGTTTTGTCGTTTTATATAAATCTACGGTTTATTGTCCGTGCGTAGACACGGTCATCAGTGTTGTATGGATCACTATGTACCTAAGCTTGTTGATAGTTACGACTACGACTTTTACCAAAATTATCTGAAGAATTTGATTTTGAAAAAAGTTGAGGTCGGAAATTATCCCGCGGGAACGTACTACCGGGATAAAAAGTATCGTATATGTTAATCTAGGTTATAATCTATCTGTGTGCCAAATTTCATCCAAATCCGTTCAGCTGTTTTTGCGTGAAAGAGTAACAAACATCCATCCTCATCAATTTTAGTGAAATAGCGAATTAAATTGTATAACTTTGGTAGTGAATTATTCAATTTAGTTACATGTGTGTGCACAAGTGTAGTGAAGGTGAAAATATGTGACTAACGTGGACTTTTCGTGTTGTTGTAAAGTTACTACCGCTTTACAATAACTTTGATTTGGCTAACTAAAGACGACTTATGACTGTTTTGTAACTTCGTGCCCGATATTGGGCAATTTACTTGATCGAAAAGAAAAATTACTTGACACTGGCTAAATGCACAAACCATGCGAAGCCAAAACCCAAAAAAATTCGAAATTTCCTTCCACATTGTTTGCGAGCTAATTTAAATTATCGTGTCTTATAAAAAAAATGGATCTGCGCCGGGACCATTTTAGCGCTAAGATTTTTTACGATTTCTAGTGTCGCCTGAAATCGGACGAATCGAACGATAGACTTCAAATGGCATTCATGGATGAAGGCCCTTCTAAGGCAACCGTGTATCGTAGGTATAACGAATTCAAGCGCGGTCGACTAACTTTGGGGGATGAAGAAACAAGTGGTCGCCCTTTGACGGCTGTTACGGAAGAAAACGTGCTAGCAGTGATAAATTTAATCCATGATATGATAGGCGAGTTACGTATGAAGAGATTCAACACATACTGCAGGTTGGATCGGGAAGCCTTCACGAAATTCTACACGTGAAATTCTCGTGAAATTCTATGCGTGAGGTGCTCAGAAGCAGGCCCGAGTGGAATGGTGCCGTGATATGATAAACAAATTTGAAGCAGGCTCGTCTCGGCGAGTTTACGATATAATTACAGGTGATGAGTCTTGGATTTATTAACCTTTTGACCGCCAGAGCAAAAGCGCTTCGCCGTGCCCTCCACGCCAAGCCGACAAATTCAATGAAATAACCTTGAAAATAGTAGGGAGTCCAAAATGTTATCGATAAACATAATAATTTTCGTCTGAAATTTGTGAATAAACAGCTTATAACACAAAAAGAATATTTATTTAACCTCATCTCCTACTGTAAAAAACTTAAGACCACATTTATAGCAACTATCAATAAAAAAATCAACCTTTTGAGATACAAAAATACATATAAAATTGCAGCAAGTTACAGCACTATTCTCTATCAGTTACGCGGCCATTGGCATGTATACATGCCAATGGCGCGGGCAACCATCCTTTTTTATAATTTCTCGCTTCTGATTAGGGATGTGTAGCTGTATATTATTATAACTTATCGAATTTATTTATTAAGTTTATATGAACTAGGTATCATTGTGGAGTGATTATTTGTGAGTATCAAAATAATAATTATTTACAAAAAAAAACAAAGAAAGTATCAATAACACAATATAGTAAAAAGACATAATTAACCTTTTTTTTTAGTCTGTAACTGTTAATTTCGGATAGATTCACAGGACTTTTGCTGTTAAACAGCCAGTATTATAGCGGGTTACCTAAGCTACCTACTACTTTAGATTTATTTTATAATAAAAAACTAATTCATAATCAGTCTTTTATTTACTTATTTTATTTTCATCATCAAAACAACTATTATCTTTAAATAAAGGGAGTTGCATTAAAACTACATATTTATTTTCCAATCATTTAGTTTAATAGAGTTTACGAGTTATATTTTCAAAGTTAGATTCTTGTATTACATTTGTTGATTATTGAATATGTTAATTATTAAATTAGTTGATTATTACACGTTACCTAATTTTTTAATTTGTTGATTGTTATTTACCTATGTGAATTGTTAAAGTAAAATTAACTTACCTCAAAATCATTTTCATTTACTGATTCCGATTCAGAAAACTCATCATCTTCAGTGCCTTCTAGAATACGCAATAGTTCTTCTGTACTAAATAACTCTTCACTTGCCATTTTTGCAATTATAATATTGGCAGATCGAAAAAAATATCGAAAAAATATTTTTTCAACTTCCCAGCACTTAAAAACATGGCACGCGCTTACGACGTCACGAGTCCGACATCTATTCATGTCATTGGCGCAGAAGGGATTGCAATATCGGTACTGTGCTAGGGATGCGCATGATTGGCGAAAAAGACAATATTCAAATCAACAATATCGACAATATAGAAAATATGATATTATACCAAAGAATGTAGTATTTACCTTTTTTGTCAGTGACTAAGCTTATATATTTTTTTAATAGTTATTACAAAAATTAAGCGAATTTGAGTAATTTAGCTGAAATTTTAATGAAGTTACTTGAATATTACACCACATCACTAGTAGGCATGTATACATGCCATTGGCGCAAGAGAACATGTTTTTCAGCCATTAATTAAGTTATTTTTTATCATAAATATTTGAATAACTATTTTGCAATTTTGTTCATTGTGTACAATTATATGTAATAACTGGGGATTCAGTTCTTAAGATATATCAATAAAACACGTTAAAGTAATGATTTAATATGTTTATTTTGTATTTTTCTATGATCTGTTTCTTGGCATCTATAGATGTCGGTGGCGCACAGGGCACGCTTGCGCATGGCATCTATACATGCCATTGGCGTTCAAAAGGTTAATACGATCCAAAAACGAAGCGCCAGTCGACTGTTTGGGTGTTTTAAAACGAATCAACGCCTACCAAAGTGAAGCGATCTAGAAGCGGGGGAAGATTTTGATCGCGAGCTTTTTCAATTTGACTGGCTACTTGGTGTCAATTCCTTTACGGAACCAAAGAAGCATCAACGTTGAATGGTATACTACCAAATGCTTGGCAGAAGTTTTCTCTGTTTTGAGCAACAAGCGACCAAACACAGCGCTCCGCGGGCTACTGCTCCACTACGACAACGCGCCTTCCCACACCGAGCTCATAACGAGGGACTTCCTGGACAGCACACTGGTCAAACTCCTGGGTCACCACGATAATAAAAAAAATCCGCTCCAAGGGATACAATTTTCGTCGTCGGAAGATGCGCTGTCAGCGTTCGAGCAGGCTGTAAACGAGGTATCTGCAGTGGACTGGAAAAAGTGCTTCAAAAACTGGTTCAGACGCATGAAACTTTGTATAGAGGCTAGTGGAGAGTACTTTGAAAAGATTTAAAATAATATTTACCTTTAGAACAGTTTTTTTTTCGCAAACCTTTCTGAGGGTCCCACGTAGGTATACCTTTAACAGGTCCGTTGATGACACATAAAGCATGGGTACCTATATAATTAAATACAGTCAACGTATTGTAGTCATCCAATGTGTAGAAAATATAGGAATAGTAAAAAATATCGAACACATGTATAAAATTCAGTAAAGATTTATTTACATTATTATCACAATACTTTATATTTCGTTACATATAAAATCAACTTAAAAATAAATAACATGTACCACAAACTGAACAAGAACGTTAATTAGTAATAATTATAAGTAATGAGAAAAATATCAATTCCTAACGACTGGATCCATCAGAATACGAATTGTTACAGAATTTTAATATGTTTTAGATTGCTATTCTATGCGTAGGTAGGTACAACTTGTTCTTAGGTATGCTTAAGGCTCCCGCAGACTAGCACAACGCTACGGTGTGACGTGATTCTGGTAGAACAATTTCCATGAAGTTTTCATAGAAAATCTTCTATTAGAGCAGCGTCGCACCTCGCCTGTCTGCTTGAGCATTTATGGTATAAACTACTACTGACCTAAATTATTAAAAGTTAGCGTTATATGGGCTGGTTTTAGGTATATTGGAGCCTAATTAAATTACTTATGTTGTAACAAAAGTATTAGTAGACAAGTACCTATATATTATTTAATGGTAAGTTATTTAATTCGACTATTTGCTAAGTAAATAATATTAAAGGCGTATTGAGTGGCTAATAAATGTTCAAAGAAAGTTCTACAACTAGAAATTGACTGATCAAGATCGTCTTCAGATGTGCCTGAAGGAGCATGGTCTTCGGAACATTTTTATTACTCATTTCAAAAACAAACTGAAAATGTAAACGACATTATCAAGTTTTATAAGAGACTCAAAACAGCATTGTTTGTTTTATAGAAGTCTTTCTTTGTTCCAGACTTTTTTTGTAAGTTTGATGTTTTGTGTGAAACAAAATCACATTTACTTGATGCTAGAAATATCTACATTTACTTACAACTAACTAAATAACTAACATTGCAAATAATATCGCCGATGTTTTTTTAATCACGACGAGTACCTAATGACGACAATTTACGACTAAAGTAATAAATGCTTGGTAAAAGCCGTACTTTGAAATAAGAAGATGATATTAAAAGTACAATTTTCCTTCGTTTCAAGTCTACTGTATGGTGATGTTTTTATCAAATAAAGATGTAACTGAAATTGGCATGGTGAAAACATGTCAGTGCCTTCACACGACCCACTGGTACTTTCAATTCGATTTTGAATAACATTTTCTGATATTTTTGAGGTACATAGGTGGTTAGTAGATAAAGAAGTACCTATCACTTCTTTAATACGCCTAAGGGCGAATCTCACCAAATGTTTATACCTAGAATAAGTCTTATCCTACGAATAAATTTTGATTTTTGACAGTTTTACCATACTAGAACTGTCAGTCGTCAATTTTATTCCAAGGATAAAAGTTATTTGACTTTGGTTAAATCAGCCCTAAGTATAGTAAACTTTTAAACCAGTTGATAATTTCATAGGTTTTAGAAGAAAATCTGGCAGTTGGGTAAATATAAAGGTCTTAGGCCTTTCCGACAAACACTACCCACTATGGCTGATTGTAGCCATTTCTTACTGACACACTTTGTCGAAACCACATAACTTTCACTATTTAGCTCGTCAACCATTTCCCACAACGTAGCACCTCTCCAGACTTATGAAAAATGAAACGTATCGTGTTTGTAACGCAAACTCTTCGTTCTAAAACCATATTGGTTATTGATTCTAGAATACGTAACATCTTGCACGCGTCTTGAGGTCTTTAAAGTTCCTCTCACTTATGAATGGTGGTAGTATGTCTCTATCTATGATATGAGCGCGCCTTGCGAGTGTGGCTTGATGTGGCCGGGGTGCGGCGGGTGCGGGTGTGCAGGATGTGCGGCGTGCGGCGCCTGGCGCGGCTGGTGGCAACGCTGATGAACGTGCGCGTGCGCGCGCAGCTCTTCGCCGTGCTCGCGGTACGCGCGCTGCTTATCCTCGAAGTCGCGCAAGCGCTGGTTGTACCGCTCGATCTGGTCGCGCAGTGCCGCGTCCTCGATAGCTGCTCGCTCCTCATCTAGTTCCAAACACCCGACGCCGTCGAGCCGCTCCAAATCGATCCAGCCCCGCCACCTCACGCACACGCCGTTCATTATAAATCGGGATACGATGTGGGCCTGTTGACAAAAAGCTACTATTAAAATGATGCACAAAAAATATAAACAAAAACTGCCACACTGGTGGCAAAAGTTGAAATGCATTTATCAGTCACATATGGCTCGGAAGTGATCCTAAAAAAAGTGTACAGGTAGATGTGTCCATTCTTGGACCACGCTTTAACAAATTTGAAAAATTGGGTTGATAGATTTAAATTTTGTTGACAACTCATTATTTAAGCTACCTTATACAGGAAAAGTTTTTATTCAGTGCGCAAACTTTAACCATGAATTCAGCATATCATTCTAGACCCCCCAGCAAAGAAATTTTTCGTCGGTTTTACAAAAAAAAATCAGCTGTTTCATAGAAAAGCGCAATACCTACGCGGTCAAAATGTATGGAACAGCTGTTTTTTTTTGTAAAACCGACGAAAAATTTTTGCGCTGGGGATTCTAGAATGATATGCTGAATTCATGGTTAAAGTTTGCGCACTGGTTAAAAACTTTTGCTGTATTACATATTATGTAGACTATATTGAACCACGTCAAGTAAATATGTTCATTTTAAACTAGGCAGGTAATTGTAAGTTTTGGTAACAAAGCAGAAGGACAACACGACAGAAGGCAGACGTGTGTGGATCCAGATCGCGTGCTGCCTTTATTCCGGCTGCCGCATCCGCTGCCAACAAACCTTTAATTGTGCCACACATTCAACCAGGATGCAATTTAACTAATAACAAGTTCTTTTTAGGTTCCTTTAAACTTGTAATACTGAAAACTGACGCCTGCCGTATGTTTATAATTAACATGATCTGTTGTTACATGCAGAAATGTAATTTTGGTCAAAAATAAGTTCAGTGGTATTTTTAAACAAAAGTCTTAAAAAAACCCTGCAAATATCTTTTCACTATTGATTAATATCGAGATAAATCGGGATCACGTCGGGATAATGAGATGTGAGAGGGGTGCAGTGGCGTCGCGCGGCGGCCATGTTGGCGGGGCGGGCGCGGCGTCGGGACGCCTACCAATCCCGACGCTTTTCCTCTATCGATTTCAGAGGAAAAGCTTTTCTCCCTTTCCCGAGGGACAAAAGCATTAATGCCATTATTTCCTAAAGGCGCCCCCTACAGTCAAGTTCATGGAGTTTATTAGAAGGGGGTGGTGTGATAGACGGATTATCCCCTGGGAGACTAATCCAAAGAGATTCGTAAAATAAACCAGGAACCTTATTAGTGTTGCATAATATATCATTTCAATTATTAACGTAATTATTGTTGATACTTACACTTTACTAAAACTCTTCGGTTTGATTGATTTGAAAATTGTAATGTCACAGACGCGTCTCAATTGAATACGAAGTTTACATACAATGTCAAGATATCTATAAATCGAATTGAGATTTATAAATCATTTTAGATCTATTAAATTGAATACGAAATCTACGAGTAGTTTGAAGTGCGCTATTATAAAACATCGTTACAAGATGAGGGCTCGTGCACAGTCGAGCGCTTTGTTAAATGAACCGAGTGTAAATAAATATAAGTATTCATACAGCGGCGCAGCAGGCGGGCTCGACTGGTCTGTAGGGGGCTACATTCAATAAGTCCGGCACCAAAATATGTGCTCCTCTTAACATAACTGATTTACACATTATACATACGTGCTGGAAGAGTACCTATGCTGACAGACGCACTGCTGTAAATATAGGTGTGTCTTTTTACGGTTTTTTATCGATTACCCTTTATGTGAAGTACTTAAAGAAAGAAATGTCCTCTGTATCTGCATGGAGTGGGATATTATTGTGATAATCCAGTATTTCGGTTTAGCCTAATTATGTAGTATTTTTTTCCAATCTATCAAGTTACCAAATGACCGATGAAACCACATTGGGACCATATTCGTATAACATCAAAAATTTATGATTAATCAGCATTACTTAACTTTAAGCAACGTTTATAAATAAAGGAGTTTATGTACAGTTCATAAATTTAACACGAAACCTACGAAGGCTTATTCTATTTTCTAAAATCTAAAATTTTGCTATTACTTGTCACAAAAGTTTTTGAGCTGATTTGTGGGCATTTTTTTTTAGGTTTATTAACTTTGCTGCACACTACGAACGTGCGTTTACAAACATTTAAACTCGCTTATACAAACCGTCAGACCCGGAACATCTACTTTTAGGTCATACAAATATTTGCTCCGTGCGGGAATCGAACCCGAGACACGCAGTGCAGCAGTCAATCGCTTAACCAGTGCGCCAACCGTGCCGTCATTCCTATCATTGCGTTCGTCATTTATTCCTAACAAACCAAACTTCCAAGTTTAAAGTCAAGAATCCCAGAACTTATGAGAGTCCTAGCCATACTCAACAGGAGTAGGAGTCGATGGTGTAAATATGTGATCATTTAAACTTACTGATGCACGTATGTACATTAGTTATATCTTTCGTAACAAACAAACAAAAAAAACAAATCTTTTCTCTTTATTATAAGATTATAGTTTAGCCTGCGACTTCCTCTGCGTGTCCCGCACTTTTTAGTAAAAGAGGCAAAAGACATCATTATTCTACTAGAACTGGCACTATTAGTTCAACCAGGTTTCTGACCGGCTAAATAGACCGATGTTTTATGGGCTTTTCAAATGTTACAATAAATGACTACCCCACAAACAGCAACTGGATGAGAGGGAATTTAAATCTTATTCAAAACGTACACTATGCAGACATATAAGGTACCTATATACGTACTACATACATATATGTATGAGGGAGTACATCGCTGGTAAAAATGCTTGGCTCAATGGTGGACTTGCTCCACAAAGGCGCATAAACTAATCGATTAGCATTTGAGAATACTGTTGGCGCTATAAAACTACCATTTACTGCGTAGGTATGTCTTTTATTGACTTTATTATGTCCTGGTGGTTGAGACCATGTCATGCTCACCCAAATGTCAAAATTCAGTTCAAAATAGTTGAGCTGAATGGTGCTGATCCATGCTACATCATCGTGAACGGGCGCCGTCAGTTGAGACTGGTCACCTCTTAGCTGATACGGTTTATTTTAAAATCTGTTTTTGAACTGGTCTTTTTTTGTTTCTATTTGCTTTTAGTCAGGACTCACATACATACCTCGTATAATTATAAATTCTAAATTAATTTTGTAACTTATATTTAGTACATACCATAATTGAAAAGAGTGTTTTTGAATTCTGTTTCCCGTTCTTCTTCTTGGGAACCTCTTACGCTATGGAATGGGCAAGAACTTCCTCTTTCTGACTAACCAACTGCTTTGTCACTTTAATGTCCGTAAATGGTTTCATTGAAATAAAAATGTTGAGTTTGAGTTTAATTTGTATGTAATTTAAAAAAAAAAAACAAATATCCGGGATGAAAAGTAGCTAAAGTTCTTTTCCAAATCCTCTGCTACTGCTATCTGTCATACATAACTATCGGTTCAGTGGTTTAGGCGAGACACAATACCTTACTGACCGACAGACAGAGTTACGTTCGCATTTATAATATTACAAGTATGGATAGGTGGATGTGAGATCGTGGGATGTTAAAGATCCAGTTCAAAATCCTAAAGCTCAGCATCAGTGGTCTTACTTCTTGTTACGTCTATGGCCAGTACCTAAAGATCTCGGTTTGTCATATTAGTCCACCCAATGATCGAATCCAACGATCCAGTACCTATACTAAATAAAGTTTTGATACTATCTTCTTTGAATGGAATCGGTAATGATAATGTTAGCTCCTAAATGAATTCGTTCACATGTCCCATCATCAAGTACATTACATTAGTCGAGCCGGAATGATTCTTTGTAGAAAGATGCTTCGCTCAGAGTGAATTAAGCTATGGCAGAGCGTGACCAACGCGTTATATGCGGTGTTACGCCTTTATGCTTTATCATTAGCGGCTTCGAAGTTATTTATGTCTTAATTTTGGTTATGAAAATGTGGGCCGGAAGCTCTATGCGTTGATGACGCGCGTACGAATGGCATGACGACTGTTGACAAATGAGGCTATCAAGTATTAGGTACCACTGCTACATTGGTACTACTAAACAGTCGGCGTAATAACTATGATTCATACGGTTTTATTGTTGTGTTGTATTTGAGAATCGGTGTGCGTGCCTCGCCTACGTACGTAGGTATAAAGGTTTTGATTTCCCTATCTTTCATCAAGCCAAGCTGCGCCCAAGATCATCAAGAATGGATTTGCTTAAAGAGCAGTTTCCTCGACGACAGCTAAGTAGTAATAGATTTTTTTAAATTAAGTTCCTTACCTGTTATCAAATGTCATAACGTCTAGGTATTACCTACCCACCGAATAAAATGATTAAGTCACTTTATCGTGAAATGCTTTTTATTGCATTTTCGTTTCAGACTTGGTTACGTGATGCTAGATATTTTTTTGTCAGTAGGTATTTAAATCAAAGTTATCAAAAAATATATTTTCGATGGAAAGTGCACTACACTTTTCTTGTACTGTACATGAACTTCCTATCATAACATTATTGACATGGAATCTCAATCAAATAGCAAAATGCGGCAACATTTTTTACAATACATCGTACCTACATTGCTTTTTATCATAGTAAGTGTTTTTTTGCCGTACAATTAAAAAGATGCATAACGCGAATCAGATTCCAATCTGTTTAATCTTGTTTAATCATATCAATCTTGTTTAAACATATCTCTTTTAATACGGTTTAGTTACGTAGCAGTTCAAGTTATTTTTAAATTACTTATTATTAGCGAATAGGCTAGATTGTAATGTGAATAAAGGTTTGGTTTGAAAAGCAAAGTAACGAGAGATTGTTATGTTGTCCATTAGTTTAAACGTCAGCGAACATGAGTGCAAATGTTACAATACAATCACTAGTACATTTTCCACAGTTGAGTTCCACCGTAGATGATTGGTTTGAGAACGTAAAATAATACTTACCATTCATTTGGGATATAAATTAAAGGTAGTGCTAGAAGATTGAGTAAATCTAGGTTTACCCGGGTTTTCATAAATGATAAAAGAAAGAAAGAAAGAAAGAAAGATTGAAGAGAAGAAGAAGGAAGAAGAGATTTCTGTAAGTAGGTTTGTACAAACACTTTTACACGTCAATCATATTTTTTTAAACTAGATGAGATCGGCGTTTCCTATCTGACTACTCTGAGAAGAAAGGCCGAAACAAACTCAGAGGTCACAATCTCTTTTATAGTCCAGACATAATCTTGGTCAGATCATGTGACGACCCTGTGGATTGGTGTCTGAAATGGTCTTTTGAGGAAAGAACCACACAGATTGAGTGGACCTGTCCAATCAGTGCACGCATTTATCAGTAATCATGCAGCTCAACTCAGAACTTGAGGAGTTCAACGATTTGACGTACAACACCAAAGAAAGGACATTTGGGTAGGCCGCATAAATTACTCAAACTGCCAGATTAACATTCAAATGTCAAAGAGTATAAGTTTGCAAAGGTGAAGTACGAAATAATAATTCAAATATTTTTTTATTCGGGATTTACCCATGCACATCACATCTGGTCTACCCAACATTGGCCGGGTAATTCTAAGTAAACCCGGGTAAAACTAGGTTTACTTAACCTTCTAGAATTACCCGTAACATAAACGTTCTACCTTACTCTACAGGGTGAAATTGAAAACATGCGACAAACCGAAATGGGAGATTGTACTCATCATTATGAACAACTTTTACTGAGGGACCAAAGATGCAATCGCAAAAAAAAAACAGCTGTTCCCTACATTTTGACGAGTTATGCGAACATAAATGTAGGGAACAGATGTTTTTTTTTTTCGGGATTGCATCATTGGTCCCTTAGTAAAAGTTGTTCATAATGATGAGTACAATCTCCCATTTCGGTTTGTCGCATGTTTTCAATTTCACCCTGTATAAATAAGCGAAATAACGAAAAAATATTTTTTTATTACCCAGTAAAGTTTAGATATTTCGGGATATCATTTTATTACCTATGTCTTGATCATCTAATTTCATTTCCCTTGTGAAATTCTGTCTTATGATTTTTACAAAATCAAAATCAAATCAAAATATTTTATTTCACATAAGCCTGCATGGGCACTTATGAAACGTCAGAAGCTAGGTGCACGGTTCCAATTTGTCGTTTTCTATGGAGAAGACAACAACTAAGTATACCATGCCAGTACAACTAAGTATACCATGTGTATTTATAACAAAATCAATTATATTTTGTTTGGAGGATTCTTTCTTTCACTTTCTGAATCTATAGCTAAGAATTTGCCTTAGTATCAATCTTCGATATACATGCAATGTATGACGTTGAGATCCTAATCCCAACCAATATTACAAATTTGAAAGTAAGTTTGTATGTTAGTTACTTTCACACTTTAACAGCAGAACGGTTTTGAATTAAATTTGGTACACAGATCGACCATAGCCTCGGTAAGGACATACTACTTTTCATCCAAGATCGCAGACGAAGTATCGGGCAACAGCTAGTTATAGGTATTATAAATGTGAAAGTAACCTTTACGTGCGTCAGTTACCTTTTCATGTTTGAATCACCAAACAGAGTAACTCACGATTAATCAAAATTTGTTTCGTTTTGAAACAAAGTGCTAAACCATTGCTTCATATGTTCGGAAAAATGTGTCTGCTCAACAACGTTAATAACGCAATGAATATTGTTGAACTGTCAAAATGAAACAGATTATGATTGATCGTATGTTAGGCAATTAGGGTGCAGATCATTATGAGCCTGGGACCCGGAGAAGGACATAGGCTACTATTCATCCTGGAAATTTTTACAAAAAAATAATTTACCCAGACGAAACTCGCGGGTAACAGTTAGTCAGCAATAAATATCATTAAAGGGTTCTTCAAACAGGCGCGACAGGTCCGCGTGACGAGGCATGACACTTCTATACTAATATCATAAAGAGGTGAAGTTTTGGAGTTTGTGAGGTTGTAGGGGGGTAATTTCTGGATCTACTGAACCGATTTTGACCTATAGAAACCTATGGGACCTATAGAAAGCCACGTTATTTGTGAGTGTCATAGATTATATATTAACCCGAAAAATGAATAGATTTTTTCGTGGTAGTCGGATTTGCAAAGTAAGTCTGAGAAAAAACGGTCGAACGAAAACGTTCCTGACGAACGCTGCCTTAACAATGAGAGAATGATTCGAGTTCTAAAGAAAAGTTGTAAAACTTGATGATGGCTGCAAAAAATCATCACAAGTAAAAATGTTTACCGCCCAACGAAGTGCGCACGGGTCAGTTAGTTTAGAATAATTTCCATGAAGTTTTCATAGAAATTGTTCTACGAGTTTCGCGTCGCGCCTGTTTGAAGAAGCCTTAACTCCTTGTTGTGACCTAGGTTCTCTGCGTATACCTAAATCTACCTCTACAACAATACACTATCTATTCGTATTGATTTTACCTTTCGTTTGATGTTCGAGGTTCCTCTGGCCTTTCGATCATGATATTGGAATTGTAGGAAGATATCTATTATGTCTCATTCACTTTTATAGCCGAATTATTTTTTTACGTTCCCTAATTAAAATTTAGGATCATAATTAAAAGAATGTGTGTTTAGACGGCACGGTTGGCGTGATTGAACTGCTGCGCTGCGTGTCGCGGGTTCGATTCCCGCACGTAACAAATATTTGTATGACCTACAAGTAGATGTTCTGGGTCTGGCTGTTTGTGTATTTGTGTTTAAATGGTTGTAAAAGCACCCACAATACAGGAGTAATTCCTAGTGTGGGGCAATGTTATTATTAAAAATATAAAAAATGTAGGTATTTATTACGAACTCAAATTACCTGTTTATAACCATTAAGGTCGATTCTTTGATTATTGCAAAGTGTAGGCTACCTTTCACTACAAAATGTGGCTTGTTTGCTATGCGCTACGACCATACCTCGCCTCGTTTGGAAAAAACGTGGGAAAAACCCTGCCTGGCTTTACGCGACAAATATTTACATGAAAATTAATCTACTCATTTATGATTCAGTGATAGGAATAGGTAGTGCCTATTAGCCTAAACTTCGAAGAATAGAGACAAGAAACGGAGACTTCCTTAGGACTAAATTATTTCCGGCACATCTGTCTCGAAATTTCGAGACAACACTTAAATACATTTAAAAAAATTTGTTATTTGGAATATTAAGTAATTCGTCTATATTTATCTAAAGTTTGTCTATAAATGTGATAGTTTGTATGGATGTCCATTACTCAATTCCACTGAAAATGCTGATTTTGGTAGTGATATAGATTAAGGTGTGGAATAGCACATATGCTACTTCCTATTAAAAAAAAGTATAGTTCCCATGGGATACAAAAACAATAGAAAAAAAATTCAGAAAATTTTATGGTTGTAACGACTGTGTATGTTATTATTTTATTATGATATATCTAGTCGCAAACTTTAGGTAAATATAGACGAATTACTTATTCCAAATAACATTTTTTTTAAATGTATTTATGTGTTGTCTCGAAATTTCGGGACAGATGTCTCGGAAAAAATTTAGTCCTAAGGAAGTCTCCGTTTCTTGTCTCTGTTCTTCGAAGTTTAGGCAAATAGGCACTACCTATTCCTATCACTGTTTATGATACACACATTTTAGGCTAAGAGCAGTGGTGGCCCAGTGGTAGGTCGTAGGTTCGAACCCAGTCAGGCGCTTTACTTAGTGTAAATGATTTCATCACCACTGCTCTCAAAACGGTGAAGGAAAAACATCGTGAGGAAACCGGCATGTCCTAGAACCAAAAATTCGAAGACATGTGACATCTACCAACCCACACGGGGCCCGCGTGGCGGATTATGGCCCGCTCCCTCTCGCAGCGAGGAGGCCTGTGTCCCAGCAGTGGAAACAGTATCTACGCTGATTATGTAGGATACACAAAACTCCACATAATCAGCCGGTGAGCTCCATGTTATATTACCATATTAGGGACTTATAATGAGTTATGCTCGAACCATACTCGTATGTCGTCACGAAGCGATAACAGTTGTTGTGAAAGGAAAATAATATAGTAGTTAATTACCTTGCCGCTCTCTTTCTGGAAGTCGCAGCCTCGGTTGTTGTAGGGCGAGTGGTCGAACACCAGCTGCAAGTTGGTGCCCGTGGCGGTGAACGCGATCTCCGTGTGGCCCTCACGACACCCGCTCTGGAACCGCATCTGGCGCTCCTCCGGCGGCCGGTCGCGGTAGCCTGTGTACCTCACCTGACGTCACCAATACACCAATTAGCTACTCATCACATATGTTCCTATTTTGAAGTATGGTCTACGGATTGCCCTGATCCATCAAGTAGTTTCGCAGCTTTGAATTCAATCAAGTAATAAAATGTGAATACAATATTGTAAAAGGAAAACAATACAAATGAAATAATTACAATGCTTCCAAACGGATGACTTAATAATTTAACAAATTTTCCTGTTAACTTACGATTAAAATGGTTTCAATAACGCATTTAATTAGCTATACATTTATATTGTGACGTTTAAAATTTAATATAATAATTTAGAAACATTACATACCTCACTTTCTCTACTCAGTCTTTTGAAGAGATCGTCTGATTCAAATTTGGCTTTCTGATCTGGAACTACCCGCGGCATTTTAAAGATAAAACGTGGTTTTGGCTGTTCATACAGTCCGATAGAATCGAAAGGCAACATGCCTGCCAAAGCAGCTGGGTCACTCATGGCGTGCATTACACGAAGATTATGAATACACTAGAATACTATTCACCATCACACCCGAGTGTTACGACGCGCACCACACTGACTCAGCGACGCCGATGATTCAAATGTGTGTTAGTTCGCAATACTTGTATCCGTGCGGCACGACTACCTGTCACCGCGACAAACGCTTACTGAATGAACGCTCGCATAAAGGTTCAGGGAGCATTTCCACCAGGGCGGAGTCTCCGGCGGGTGGGGAACAGTGGGCCAATGACGGGGCCCTACGGCACCGCCCGACGCCTTCTCTACGCGCTTTCGGGAGCTTTCAAGCGAAAAGAGGGTTTTCCCCCTCGAAACTGTTCAGAATAAATACTGTAAACGACAAAACACATGAATTTATAATGATGGGCATTATCCTCTTTGGACGTTTGAAGTGTTTTATGTAGTTGTATCAGATCCTTTGTTCCTTTGTAACGAGATAAATGTAAGCTATATACATACAGTTTTATAAAAGGGGAGTAGGATCCCAGGATGCGATAGAGCGCGTGAAACGTGATATTTTTGTAAGGCATAAAAGCTGCATTTATTGGACGCCCAGTAGCCTAATTGTATTCCATCATGGCATAAATTTCAATAAAAGGGTCTCGTATGTACCTACTAATTATTATTAACACGTCCTTGTTATTGATATGGCGACTGAACTCGACGTTCAAGTCTGTTCATAATAGTTGCAGCTTTTAGTCGAAGGAAATCAGTGTACGAGGAACCTATTTGAACTTTAGTTTATAGTTTAAAAAACTGCTTTCGTTTAAAAGTTTGAAGTTAACTATGCTACTTGAGTGACTGTTATAACTGTTTATTTTGTGTACCTACGGACATATATGTACTGTTGAAAATGAAGTGTAACAAGTGTTTCTTTATCCTCTTAACCACATAGATCTATATCAGTAGATACCTAACTGAAGTATCAAAATAGAGTACCTACCAAGTTTAGTTACCACCGTCTTGTAGACCACACTTTCTGATCCAAGCAAACTGTTAAGAGACCCGAATTCTACGAACTGTTCTAAGTTGCAGTGTCTGTGTTGCGTCTTTCGTAGTACTTACTTATGGGTAGGTAGATACTCAATTATTTTATCTTTTCTAATCAACTCAACCAATTATTTTTCTGGCTGTGTCAGTCTCAGTACCTACCTATATAAAATAGTAAGGATCAAAGGCCTGATTTCCTAAAAGTGTCTGTCAGCTACTTATAGATAATATGATATTACAGAATTATAATCACAAGAATCATCAATACAAGTCTAAAAGAAGAGAGCTGTAGAATTGGTTCCAAATGTAAAATTTCATGAAAATATAATTTAATAGGTTTTATTTGAACTGGAGCGTTGTATTTAAATGTTGATTTTAATTAATATAATTCTGTAAATTCATATATTTGTTACGGTCGCGAGTTCCGCGCTACCCTGACTATTGATATTCACTCTTGTTTTATCGAAGCATAGGTTAGGATCTTGTTACCTTCAAAAGCTTTTACTTTGAAGATGGATCTTAAAAGAAAAAGCTGCAGAAAAAAAATGTAACTCAATAACCAAAGACACCGCACTTATGCGATTATATTGTTTTGCAATGGTTCCCTACCGTCCCAGTTGTAGTGGTGGATTAGACAAATATAGTGTCAATTAGCAGATATAGATCTAAACATTTGGACAGAAGTGAAACGTCTCAATGATCGCAGTCAGGCGAACCGAATTGTGTCTGTTTGGTAACAATGGGCGGCGCGCCTTGTGAAATGTACCTATCGAGTGCTGTTGGAAGCGTCCGAGTACGATCGGCATCGGCACTCGATAATATACGTTAAGTGTTGGACTTGATGCTATTTTTTTATTCAAGAACTGTTTTTGCCGTTGCATTTCGTTAGCTACTTAAAAGATGCCCCTCAAACAACATAAGACAAGTATGTCTTATGTTGTTTGAGGGGCATCTTTTCTTTTCTTCTAGTAAGAAGAAGGTATAAAAAGTAGACTGAAGACAGTAGCATAAGGGTCGGGTGCCTACTTATTATAAGAAGACGGAAACGATTACATACAATCTTGGGCCGGAATGTAGGTACATACATAAGTAGATAACGAACAAAGTTTGTGAACTTTTACAGTTTAATATGATCAAGTCCATTCATAATAAACATGATTCTTACGATCTAAGGCTTCTTCAAACAAGCGCGACGCGACACGAGACACGAGTCTCGTAGAACAATTTCTATGAAAACTTAATGGAAATTGTTCTACAAGTATCGTGTCGCGCCTGTCTAAAGAAGCCTTTATACATTGGCATCATGAAACTAAATAAATTGCAATAAGGGCAAGAGAATGATGGTTAAAATTATAACAAAACCATGGCTTGATTATCGATGAAAAACCTAACTTCGTAGTTTTACTTTAGTTCATCATAAATCGTTATCGGGTTCTACCTATGAATATGGACAGTGCCGATATTAAAACTCGTGGGCGTGAGAATATTTTTGTGGGAACTACGTTATCAATTACATATTTTTATTAAACAGTTTATAATAATTTGGTGCACTCAGATTTATGAAGTCACATTTCATCAAAAAACGTGGTACATTGCACGTATGTTTGCTGGTGTACTATCATTTTAATGAAAAGGCACACTTAGAGGAAGTGACATAATGTTTTAGAATAACTACGGCGACTATTTATCCCCAACAAAAAAAAATCTCCTTTTCTCGTCTACTTTAAAACAACCAGGCTCCTACTTCTCCCCAGGTTTCCTGAACAGCCTTTATTTTCCATGTTATAAAAATGCAAGTCATTAGCCAAAACTCCAGCTGTGGACGGCATGATGCTGAAAATATGACGATAATGATGAAACTGGCTATGACTGCTCTAATATGGTAATTTTCTCTCAAAACTTAAATCGATATCGGTAGTAGCTGACATATCATACCGCGTGATCGTGTAAATGTTGGGTATATCAGGCAGTTTTGGGACCCTGAAATAAACTTCTCAATTTTTTTTTAAACGAAGGGCCTAACATAGAACCTTGCGGCACTATGCCCTTTTTTGTACTAAAATGCTCGCTTTGATAATAAAATACAAATTGCACACCCTGATAAAATTCTTATTATGAATTTATTGACACGTGGGAGGGTGTTCCTAGTTACGTCAAAGCTCCGCGCTACAGCTTGCATAGAGATCAAACGTTGCGCACCGGCCACGTGGCCATCCCTTCACACTAAAGAGATACGTGACGAATTTTAATATTTCTAGTACCTATGATTATTAGAACAAATCGGCAAATATTGTTATTTGATGTTGAGCACGAAGTACTTATACTACAATTATTTTCGTAACGCTTTTGAGATCACTGTTAAAATCAGATCAGTGTTAAGGTACTAAATATCGCAGAAAGTTTGAAAAATCGACAATATTCAGTCCAAAGCACTCGATACGGCATTACACAATTATCCAGATACTTATGTTTGTTTGTTATTTTTGTTTGTTTTGTGTTGGTTTCGCCCGCGTGAATGTCGGTTATCGCGTAAAAAAAATGGTCTATGCCCTTGTCCATATCTCTGCCAAATTTCATGACGATCGGTTCATCGGTTTAGGCGTGAAAGCGTAACAGACAGACAGAGTTACTTTCGCATTATTAATATTAAGTAGGGATGTGGAAGGTTTAATATGCTCCATAGATCTCTTGATCACCACTTTTGCTTACTGCAAACCACTGCTGATGTATAATCATTTGGAAGTTGCCAAATAGGTATGCCACACCGTAACGACGACTGTTTTGTTTTATTCGGAACCTGCTTGCTTTGTACGACGCCCGCTTTTACACTGGACACCGAAGATTGTTCACACGTTTGTCTTGGGATACACTAGGCCGACGACTCTCAAACGACGACACAATTCTGTCAGTGATTAGGCAACGGCTTACACCTCATTCTGTGAGTAACGCCTGAAACTGACTGCATCAGGTATGACTTCCACGTTATTGACGTTCATTCATATGACTTTTCAAACATTCTCTACTTAATATAATTCTTCTTGTTAACGTATCGATGGCAAAAAAAAATGAAAAATTCCTCGCACCGATGCAGTCATAAGATCGTCAAATATACAAGTAACGGGGCAAGCGGCGCAGGATGGAAGGTGAGCCATTGGCTGTGGGGAGGTGCCGCATAAGTACGCACTTGCGATCTGAATCGTCCGTGAACACCCATCTGTGGAGATTGTCTTTGCTCCGGCCGACTTGGGTTCGAAGTCTTTCCAAGTCGACCACGGTAACACGTGCCCAGGCGGAAGACTCTCCGATGGTTCGATAAAATTGTCAAGGTGTTTATTCAGCTACCGCCACAGGTTACATCTCGCTGTGGAGGCGTTGCTATTGGCTGGGCTAGCTGGACCCACGCACCCTTTAAAACTTTTTCGGCTCTTTAGCCTCTGGGGCACTGAAGAAGTGAGAAGCATTGGGTGACTTGAGTCAGCCTGTAGTTTTGCCCTTTCAATACGGCTGGCTATGGTCCTGCGAATGTTTGCACTTCAAGAATCAGTTGTTGACGGCGCGTTGTGTTCCACGCGCACCTCAAAGAGATGTCAGGACCAACTCAAAAAAAAAGAAGGAATTAGTTGTTAGTTGAAGATTGTAACTAAACCTACTTTTACTAAGTTACCTCTAATAATTCAGCTCTCAAATGATCAATACTTTCAGTGAGGAACTGATAAGTTTGAATCTATTAATTCACACCAGTTTCAACTCGTTACCTACAAGTTACAATAATTAATATTAGTAGATAAATATTAACATTTTTATAGTGTAGCGAATGTGATATCGCGACGTAAACCACATCCTTTTAGATAAGTTCCTACTCGTAAATTCTGTAATAGAAATATGTGTTGTTTTTATTCTATGTCAAACATGTGGCATGCGAGTTTCATGTTAGCTTACTAAAATAACGAAGGACGATCTGCATAGATAGATGGGTAGGTACATAATGAAAATAGCATACACATAATCGACTCATCAACTGTCAAAGAACCAAAAACGCTTTTTAAGGCTAGGCTTAGGTACTACACATTTAGTATTCCCATACACATTAGCATTTGGATGGGCTAATATTTTTTCCCGACTACTGCGAAGGAAAAAGGAGGGTTATGTATAATTTTGATCGGTAGGTATGTATGAATGTATGTATGATTATCTGTTCCCTCATAACTTCTAAACTTCCTATCATAATTTGTCAAATGAGGTATCGTTGGAAGCGTCTTGATCGTCCGCCGGTTAAAGGCGTGAATATGGCGCCCTCTAAAGGACATTAAAGTCTAAAAGTAATTTATTCCTCGTTACGCCCAGTCCGATGTAATCCTGTTTTGTCATTGTTAACTTGTCGTTCATATTGTTTAACTTACTGTTGCACTGAACAAATGTTCCGTATTTCTCACCTCGGCTGGTACTGGTACAAGCTTTTTATGACGATGACCAATAAATCACAGCTTTGTTACTTACTCACTCATTTACATATGTACACAGTGACAATGACCGTGGAGACATTTAATTAATTGATTCATAAACCTTTTCATAGTCGTAGAGCAAAAAGTACGCATTGACCCCTGAATAAAACAAAAAGTACACAATAAAGAAAAGGGTTACAACAACGTGTTCCCATTAACATGTATTTTAATATGAGGCGCGTTCGGGCAGTTGAACCATTTGTTACGATCTTTTATTTTACTGCCACCCTTCCAAATAACGTTTTTTGTTCCTTAATTTCTTTACTAATTTCGTTTTGAAACATTTCGCTGTATGCTGTTGTTCTTCTGTCAGCTTGATGCCGACAGTTGTGCGCGATATTTTACGAAGAGACCTTCTTACTCAGAATGGAAAATATCCAAGAACGAACAAAAATTCAGAGCACTTAAAAAACACCTAATCATTGAATCTATCATTGGTGATAGTTGACAGAAGTTATCGTAGGTATAATACTATTCCTAATCTCAAACTCTCAACTCGTAGGTACATGATTCGTATTTTTCAAACCTTGTTTTTTTCTCTTCTTTCGAATTTCGGTGGTACGAGCTATTTCAGTGTTGATTTTACTGGTTCCATATTCGCTCACAGTAAACAAGGTATGAAATGCATTCTTTGACCAATCGATGAGGTTTTTATTACTAATTTCAAGCCAAATTGCAAGGAATTACTTAACTTACGGTCTAATGTTTGAATTTTAGCCGAAGTCATTAAACCGTAGGTGTTTTGAAACTGTAAATTTTCCAAAGACCACCCAAAGACGCTACTGAATACCTGTGTTGTCCATGAAACTCGTATCCGGCCGGGGTGACGAAATTACCCTAATAAAATGATCTAATTGGAACTTGACCATACATCCATCTAATTTAGTATTTCAAGCATTAATTTTACGAGGCATGCGTGTGCAAATTCAAAGATTATAGCCGTTTCATTTGAGCGGGCCGCCTACTGCAAACCAGCGGCCGTGGACGGTCGTAAACCGGCAAAGAAGCCGTCAGACGTTGTTTATGCGAGCAATTCCGGTCACCGCTTTGTCTTTCACCGCGCGGCCTTCGGACGACACCCTAATAAAAGGCGTGGCAAAAAAGTGCCCTAATGGGTGCTGATCCTATTTCAAAGTAATAAAATGCAACAAAATTAGCCTTTGTTAAATTTAGAACTGTAAACGTGTAAACTGCAGACATAGTTACTGACGGGTCCGACCGGCTCGCTGTTTGTCCGGACTATTGTTTTATGGGCGTATAAGTTTCAACTATTATTATTATATAATGAGGGTGCGGCGCGTAGCGGGACCTTTTAGCAATTGTTTTCTTTCTGGATACCTGCCAACAGTGCCAGCATTACAATGTTTGATTCACAATCACAATATTTAGAAACAAAAGTAACTTTCTCTTTTAGTTTTTGTGCTGCGCATGATAACGAAACCCTTTTTTTTAAGTGCACCTTACCTTATCGTCAAACCAATTACTTAGAAGTTAGGTAAAATGATCAAGTGAAACAACTTCGCTATGAGGTCGTATGGTGTGTGTATCTGATGTGAGTCATAGACTGTTCGCATTGAATGCTAATGTGTAGTACGAGTAAATCCGAAACGGTTTGTGAGTTCCGTTTGCGTCTCTCTCACCGTCATCGATTGTCCGATGTGACGCGGTCCGAGCTCGGGGAGTTCCTTCCATTTTTTTTCCAATAAACTCTAATTTAGTACATTAATAATTAAGTTAGTAGAACTGTGACTCAGAATCTATTTCAATTTCTAGCATATTTAAATGCTGTCGAATATGATCATTTGATTGTCGCTTAATAATTTCAATTAGAATCCACTTAAAGAATTGAATACTTTTACAAATTCGATACCTATTTGATAGGCATATCTATCTAAACTGATATTTCAAAATCAATTGCCGTGCGTTGCAAAAACTCGAGAATGGCTCGACCGGGCCGGGTATTAACTAGTGTATAGATGTACCTATATGATAAAAGACAAAGAAAAGCATAAATATTTTGCTTTCCTAATAAATGCTAAGCATATATTAACAAAAACGAAATCAAATGCCGTTGTTTTGCATTTAGGTTCGCTTTTTACTCCATGCAATTTAATGCGTAAATTTCAAGTGTAAGGTGTCGGGTGATTAACATTAACTATTCGAAAGACTGTAATCGAATTAAGTGCAGTAACTACCTTGATAGCCCTCCAGTAGGTACCTTCCTATAAATGTATAATATAATAATACTACTAATACCTACGGTCTAAAGATCTGCATGCTGCTTATGTTCACAAAAATAAAAACTTTCTCGCAGTGCTGTGGGCAGCTTGTACTGCTATAAGGAAAAAGATGTTTCGTATTTATCGATTAAATATCGTGAAAGTGAATACGTTCTCCACAACATTTGTTCGATGTGGTGTCGTCGACCACGCGGCACGGGCGGGCGTATCATAATTATGTATGATCGTGTTTTGGAATTCCCTGCATGGCGCACGCCGTGTCCTTGTCGATAAGTAGGTAAATTATTCATTGTGCCATTGACTTGAGGCATTGTATGTCAATGATCTCGCACAGAAAGCCGTGACGCCTAAAATGATTGCACTGTCTATAGAACAATCAAACATAAAGACAATACTTTTGCAATTCAATTAGATAATTACAATTGCAGCTCAAAGTTGAATGTGCGCCTGCCAGGAGTGCGGGTTGTTCGAAAGAGAAATCGCGGCCCCTGGCACACAGGCAACTGAGGGAACACGGGTGGGTTTTAGTCCGTAAAAGTCTGACACGCCCTCCTGCTCCACCCAGAGCGAGAGTAGATATTTGATGATTTCCCACCCAAAAAAATTGAATGTGTCACATAACCGGATTACTTATTACTAACAATACTCTGCGAGTTGGCTTTGGCTCTTCGTACACCAAAGGTCCGGGACCCCAGGATCCCAAGTTATGTCAGACAATAATACCAGCCTTTAAGAAGATCTATAGATTTCGTAAAATCATACAACTCTCGAAAATGAAAGCAAATGAAAGCTCTCTTACACTATGGGAACTTATTATTGGCCACGGTTAGTTTATATCTTCATTGTGTACCATTTCAACTATTAAGTTCATTATATTTAGAGTTTATATTTTTTATTTATTCGAAGATATTGTCTTAATACAAGTTCATTTATTTGTATCATTAAACCAGAGATGGTTTGTATTGATACTCACACATAGAGGAAAGTCCAGTGTCCGTAATCTCTAATGTACCTTCTATCTTATAAATTATGAAATAACAACAATCTACATCGTGTGATTTGATTGCGTAAGATCTGCCTCTCCGTGTTAGTGTATAATATCGCTCGAGTTCCGGAAATACCTGCGCTGGGGAATACGTGCAATATTTACCTACATAACTGTTCGTGAAGATAGGAATATCTCTACATTCTAATATCTAGTTATTATTCTACTTATAGCTTCCAGATAGAATGCTGTCTGTAAGCTGGTGATCTCTTTTATGCCCACGATAACCAAAAACCATGCTACGTATCAATCAGGCAGTGGTTTTTTCCAAAAACTGGCAATTGTGCCATTTTTATTTGGCGTTTAGACCAATTGGTCTAAAGTTCAAAAACAAATTGCCCCGTTCTGACGGTATTCAGTAGATATAAGATATTTCTATGGAACTGGCCGTCCGTTGGTCCACCTGATATACCAATCACTTCTAAGGCTATTAAAGTGACATACGTGCATACGTGTATAAAAAAATGGAAATAGTAACGGAATAGCGACAAGAAAAATTTATGTAAGTACAGTACTTCTTCCTCTGTCGTGGCTTTTCTACGATGTTCAACGTTTTAAACTTTAGCTACGAATAAATTCCTTAAATACATAAAATAATCATTGGAAATTAAATTTCCAAAATTTGCTGTATCTTAGCCGGAATTTGTGTTATTCTGGCCACCGGTACTGATGTTGAATTCTTTATCATCGTAGAAAACGTTAATGATATTATTACTTGACATTTGGGAGTTTGTTACATTACCGGATATACAGGAAAAGTTTATATTCCGTGCGCAAACTTTAACCATAAATTCAGCATTCCATTCTAGACCCCCAGCGAAGACATTTTTCGTCGGTTATACAAAAAAAAACAGCTGTTCCATACATTTAGATCGTGTAGGTATTGCACTTTTCTATGAAACAGCTGATTTTTTGTTGGAAAACCGACGAAAAATGTCTTCGCATTCGCTGTGGGTCTAGAATGATATGCTGAATTCATGGTTACAGTTTGCGCACTGGATAAAAACTTTTCCTGTATATGTTGTGCTCTTACAAAAACTCATTACGTTTCTTCTTCTGTCTTGATAAGTGGAAATGTACGCAGTATGACATAGAAAATCTACACCTGATGCATTTGTGGAGTATTAACACCGATTAACACATTTATATCATTATTGGATTTCCCCTATTCCGTGTTCAAAAAACTTTCGTATGTATTGCATGATATTGTAAAATCCCAGTGATATTGCGCTATTTACATAATTGGACATTAACAAGGCTTTAGCGAAATACTGGTTCTGTTCCGGTTGAGTCCACTTGAAGTCTTGAACAACTTACTTACTGTCTGACTCATAAGCAATGTGGATTGTAAATGTAGGATCTTGCAATTGTATTAAATGTATTATAAACTCTTTCAAAATTATTTGATAATAGTGTTATTTATAGTCTGAATTAAAATGCCGTAAAATATGTTTAAAGGGGTGTGAGCCAGGAGATGTCTTACAGGTCCCGAACCTACTTCAGAATCCAGCTCTCACATAGGTTCTAGAACAAGGCTTTTGCCTTTGGATAAATAAATTACTGTAACAATGTACCTTTATGAGAGAAATAAACTACATATTATTATTATATTATACAGGGTGGCGTATAAGCTAACGGGGTAAACTGCCATAAAGGATTCTACGAAACACCCCCTATGTATGCTCAAAGCAACCCTGTATAGAAGTTTATTTCGTTAGCTTTAATAGAAAAAGAATAACGTATAAGTATATGGCAAAATACCGTCAGCAAGGAACACATTTGAACAAATTAAATAGAACATAGAAAGAAAATGTAGGATCATGATGTGGGCAGTAGTAGATATATTATAAACTGACGCTAGTTGAAATATTACCTTCTAAGTAGATGCATACATATTCATTCATGGAATAAGGACAAGATAATCATGAACGATACTTACCCCCCTCCACCTACATAGTAGTCGCAGATCTGACAGTCAAGCTAGATTCATATACCTACCAAAAGCAAATCAAAGCGTTAACATTCTACAAGTTTTTACTCACTGTTTGCATCATTTTATACTTTATTACACAAACAATGTTCGTGCATGCATTTCATATTCTACAATCTAGATAGAGATGGACATCTAGACAACAAATACATTGTTATTATCTACCGAAAACTCCACAATGAGCGCTACCATAGTGTTTCTTATTTCACTTTTTCAATTGTTTTAGTTTTCTTCTTAGAAAGAAAGTCAACCGCGATATTTTCACGTTGAAATAATTTTGTTAATGATTTTATCGAAACTAACGGCGGCGTCTATGAATCGAGTACCAAGTACCTACCTAAACGGACTACGTACCATCTGATCAAAGCCTACACAACGATTACGCAGCGCCTACGCAGCGCCTATGCTACGCATGACCAACGCATAATCAATGCTTGCCTATCTGTAGAATCTAAACTAATAAAAATCGAAGTGAAGGCTTCGATTTTTCTCTACTTTTTTTACTTAGCGAAGGAGGTGGAACAAACAACCTGCCGTTTAATGTATAACACAACGCTGACAAGTTTGTACAGACACTTATATTCTTGAAATAACTAAGGTAAATAAGGAAAACCGTCAATTAATGGCATGCTGGACTTTACGTGCTTCTTAGAAATTAGACGGCGCGCCAAGCCTCCGACAGACCTCGGCTTAGCGGCGGCGCTCGATTACGTCAAGCTACGATCGGAAATACCTCATCGTGACTGTCTATTTCGGCGCGAGTAGCGACGACGCAGCACACCTGTCTTGCCGACTGCCTGCGGCTCGTGGCACAGATTTTAAAGTAAACAGAATCAGTCGCGCGGCTAGTGGCCTCGGGAGTTCTCAAGTCTTACGGCCATGGGTTTTACCGCTCGCTTAAAAAACACATTGGAATTAGAATAAAGTGTTCGTTAAAAAAAACCACCGGAACGACTTTTCACTTGCCATATAAAAAAAAACATATTTCACAATCCTAATCGGATTTACTGTTGTCGATAGAGCACAAAATATCATTAATCAACGGTTTTTACGAAAGCATTCGCTTACACGTTATTACATAAAGCTTATTTTGTTGTGAACGGACGGCACCGTTTATAAAACGTTATCTTCAAATGAACACAATAACAAGTTTAATAATAGGAGTGATTAATGTGCTCACAGGATGACGCGCACTTTGCGCCGAGGGCTAAGGGAGGCGCGAACACGACACTGCGCGACTGCGCAACATTGCCAGTCCTGCTGATCTCTCGCCCGACACAAATGACCAGACATTATTTAATTGAAATGGAAGTGAAAGGGTGACAATTGTAATAGAAAACAAAAAAAAAGGGTTACGTTTTTGCCGGAACGACGCGATGAAATATTGCGCCAGCCGTGCATTGTAACAGTTGTTCCTTACTACCTATTTAGACAAACTATTATGAACATAATGGTGTTTATAATATTAATATCGCTGTGAGTTAGGTATCTGTACAAAAAATTTAATATGCACACTGTTATAAAAATCTCCTGGGTAAACTTAACGTTTATCAAAACCAGGAATATAGGATCATTCATAATCCTAATTTTGCATAGAAAACCTAAGCTCCGCTACGGAATGTGCAGTAGAAACAGTAACAAGTGAAATACAAATATTAAAAGAAACTATAAATCACAGTTTAAGTTGCGAGTTGTTTACCTACTTGTTTGACTTAACGTCTTGTAAGGCTGTTTGTGTAATAAAAGAAGCGGATTCGGGCTTGACATTTGCTAACTAATGATTCCGTGTGACAAAGCTGCTGCTCGCTCCCTGTCAGGCGACTTTAAAAGCCCTTTGTAATCAGAAATTTTTAACACTTCAATGTTTGATTTGTGCGAATTTGCGACATCGACAGAAAAAAAGGCGATTGATATGTCACGTTTTTATTGTTGTTTGTATAGCTACCTGAACTTGTCTATAGAAAAAACAAGGGTAGTCCATATTGATTGCGCGTCGACAGTTTGGAGCCTTTCACGCCGCTCAACGAAAAATATGTCAGTTTCATGGAGGACTCGTTGACTTTATTGTAGTCAAAAGTATCATGTCGACGGGATAATTGATGCCCATTCGCAGAATTAATTTATATTTTTGGTTGAATTTTGTAAAGTTGCGACTTGCAAGTAATAATGCATTTACCTAGCCTTCATTTTGTACCCTATGTTTCATACACCATTGATTTATTTTACATCAAATAAAAAACAAAGCCGTGTAGTAACATTGTATTAATATTTAATATCGTGGCATTGCAGGGTAGCGAGGCCGAGGGCACAAGGCGTGAAATCAAATTGTCAACGCGGACTCCAGTGAACATATTGATATTTTAATTAGATTTACAAAGTCGGTGCTCGCAGTTCCGTGGGCACACCCAACTCTTTGAGCCGCTCTAATGGCACCCCGCGGACTGTAGTTAAGGGTTGTCGGAGCCTGCTTTGTGCCTCCTCAATATTTACTCCCAAATGCATTAATGCAACAATACTTACTTGGTTTTTTTAAGTTTTCATAGCAGCTTCCGCGTTATCGTTTACAAAAGCTTTGGAAATGTCACTCACGGCGTAATTATAGAGCAGCGCAGCAGGTAGCTTCCATACTAATAGTAGCGACTATGAACAAAATCATAATTGCTTTTTCGTCTATACGTGTAAGCTATAAAAACATTTTTTTGTGAACATCTTTTGTTATTTTAGTACCTAACAAAATTCGAGGAAGAAATAATTACTCGTCGACACGACGACACTTTGTGCAGAATTTCTGCAGGTAGGTAGGTAGGTATTTAAAAAGCCACACATGAGGCAAAAGGAAAAAAATACTAAATTAAATTAAGGCAGGTTTAGATATGTAATCTTTTAATGTATCAAATGAATCACAACTATAGCTTCAAAGATTTGAAATAGTAAAGAGGGCTCGACATTAGTCGAGCGTACAAACGAACACATCCCATAGTACAATTTCAGTAAACTTCAATTAACATATCAAGCATTATTTATTTGTTGCCATTATACTCGTAAGAACAGACTACCGAATAGCAGTTTGTCAAAAATACAGTTTTCGGAAACAGACAAACATATCTCAGCAGGAGCAAAACATGTTGGACATTCTGAGTGGAATTGTAGAGAAAACATATGCACGTGAAAACAAAAACGACACGAACAAACATCTGCAAAATCATTTTTGTTCCAAAACAACACGATCAATTTGTCTGAATACGCAATGAGCAGAGTGCAGGGGGTGGCGGAGCCCTACTGCGTCCCCGGCGCGCGCCGTCACTTCACGCTGCGCCGTCGGTACACAGAACTCTAATTGACACACTAAAATACGTCATGGCGCATAAAAGCATTCATTCCGGCAAGCCCTTCCATTTTTCTAACAATATTTTATGACAAGCAAAAGGTTAATTCATTTTCTATAGATCTATTTTAATTTTATTTTGCGAACTGCGAACATGTTTCCATAGATAACCAAAAGTTTGGAACCAAACTAGACTGTAAACATAGTTCACTGAATAACCAGCCCATAAGTATTAAATCTTGCGTTCTTATTAAACACTGTTCGATCTGGCTTCATGATATAGCGTCCCAATGCAGAGTGAACGCCTGCCTTCCCTTCTTCCACTAGTCCCTGTCTATTGCCATAGGAGGCCATATTACCTAGGTGGGTACTCTAGACATCCACTATCTCTTTCTGGGCCCGCGCTGAAGTCGATGATAGCAGTTTGGAACCCGCTGAGTGTTGTTTTCAGGGACCGAATTACCGGTATTTTATATAACGTTACCAATTACCGTTATGTTAACGATAAAAAGTAACGATAATAATACCGATACCTAAAGTCAGTTAACGTTATCTAATTACTAGTATTAGTATCAGTAAAAGTAACAATTCTTATACCGGTAATTTATACGTCTCTTTCTAACTATGACGGTAGGGAGACTAACATCTTTCGGTGTGTGCACAGAAACAATATTATATACACGCCAAACGTGCGACTACCTTCGGCGTGTAGACAATATTGTTTCTGTGCTGCAGAAAACTATAATAAACAGGGTGGCAGGGCCATCAACGCGAAAACTGAAACCATGAATGACTACCTTGTATACGATATTGGTGCCAATTCTCTTGTACACCGAACTAAACTAGCTAAGCGATAGCTTCGTTTGTCTAATGTAGGTTATGAGAATCTTAAAGATTTTCTGCATAAAAAATCTCTAAATTAAAAAATAACTTTGATACAACTAAAATAGTATTTAACAATCGCGACTCCACGTGGAATAATTTTTTTGGCTTCGCAACGTTTTTACCCTACCCCATATTTTTTTTAGAGCTGGAGGCGCACCGGGCGGTGGGGCAGTCTCGACGTGTTTTATATGGAAATTTTCACTTTTTTTACGGAAAATATGAAAAATTATTACCTACGTGTTAAGTTTTAGAGGTATATGCTTTTAATAGAGGGAGTCGAAATTTCATTATGTTTGCGATAGAACACACCATTTTCGAGATATAAGCAAAAGAAAAGAAAAAAAATGATACAGTACTGTTTTTGCAACTGATGTCGAGGTGTTGGTGTGAATTTTAGTTCATGATAACTAATTTTATTCCACACCTTTTTAATCTCGATTTAAAATAGGTAGTCAGATTTACTTAGACAATCAAAATTTTAGGTTGAAAACGTCAAATTCCGAACAGCAAAATTGCCATTTTCGCTAAATTAATAACTCAGTGCCATCTTAGTGCTGTCAAACTAAAATATAGTTAAAATGTGTCACTTTAGTCAATTTCAGAATGGGAAATCGTCGTTTGACAGGAATAAATAATTTTTTTGGTGATTTCTAGTCTAATGCCTCTAGCATTTGTGACAAAAGAATCGGCACCATTGTTTCTATGCTGCAAAAAATTATAATAAACAGGGTGGCTCAAATGGAAAAAAAATACTCAAACTAGCTGCGACCGAATATTTCTATAAAACGAGATATTCCTGTATCCAAAAAGGTATAGTCGGCCACATGTTTCTGGGTACAATAAAATTGACCTTGAGAGGCACGTAAGATATGATAAAGGTTTTAATATTGTATCCAGATATGTATGGTCGACTGTACCTACATAAAGACATAGGACTAATGGAAAATTAACAGTAAGTATAGTTATAATAATACGGTTTAAGTTGAACGGTTGAAACTTCTTTCGCCCATATAAGTGTTTTTTACATAAACAACATGTTGATAAATCAAAGGCAGTAGACCTAGGTACGTTCGACGTACGCGAGGCTATGTTTATGTTCGGTTTGGCAAAGTTGCAAAAAATGTTGCTTCTTGTTAGATTTTAGCGAAGTAACAATATTGGTAACGCTATATATATATACCGGTAAATCTTATGATTTAACGTTCATTTTAACGCAAAATATTTAACGGAACGGAACGAAATGTTTTGGTAGTTTTACCGGTATTGTATTGGTAACGGTAACCGTCCCTGGTTAATTTCGCTCATAGCTCATCGTACATGCTGCAGACGTGTCTAATTGTCGAGCTTTTTATAATGACAGTAAATCTTCAACAAAATATTAGGAAATATTAGGACCTGTTAAGTTACTTACCTAATTAATTTTTTCGGATACACATTTAATAAGTATTTTAAAATAACTAACGATATAACCAGCAATTGTTAAAATAATCAATCGTTCAGATATTTAGGTCATCATCTGGCGAGTATTTTCTCAACTATGTTGAGGTCGGCTTCCAGTATAAGTTGATGCAGTTGAATAAGGTAACAGTATATTACATGGAGCGACTGCATGCCTATCTGATTTCCATAACCCAGTTACTGGGTAACACGATAGTCGATACCCCTTGAGTATTTCAAAAACTGAGAACATATTGCGCAGATTTCTCGAATCTCTCATTTTCCTGATTATTAGATAATACTCAGCATATTATAGAAGAGTAACCAATAGAATAAAAAAATGTACACCAACCTACATTTTTAGCTTCTAGGATATAGTGCAACCAATAAGTAAAGTGACCTTTTCTTCAATTATTGCACTCTCACTATATCCCAGAACTATAAAAATCGATACTTTGTTGTAAATTATGACTAAATTCAATCAAATCTGTTAGAAGCTGATCTTTTATCTGCCCTAAAAATCAAGCAAAAAGCAATACTGGAAAAATCGTAAACGTTAGATCAAAGAGAAAGGAATTTAAATCTGAAATATTTTTTAGGTAAGTAACCCTAATAAAAGCATTATTAATAAAATTCTTTAAATGCTCTAATATAACGAGATTTTTTATGCAAGAGCCCCCTGATATACAATTCTCAGTTGCTTTCCTCGCCCCACGGCTGCCCGAGGCAAATATCTGCAGAATGCGTGTAATTATTTATTTGCACTCTGAGCCCTCACTGCCCCCTGACTGCCCCTGCTTCCACTCAGCCTTTCAACAGCCATACAAATGAATACAATGCGAACGCAATACAACAGAGAAATTCAAGGAATGTGGAAACTGGGTTTTTTTTTTCATAACTACTAGCGTTATGAAGAGACACATTTTTGGGAATAAATATTTAAATTTGATCTCAAATTGCAAAACTGCCGACAGAATATAATATTGCTTCTGCACAAGAGACGAAATATAAAATTACGATTAGTGCTGCAGTATGGACGAGCCTTTATTTATGTCTATAGCTACTTCATTGATTGATAATATTATTATAGAATTATCAAGTATCATAATATTGTATGATTACTCAACATTACTATGGGCTAGGCGAGTATTTTTTGTGCTGGATAAAAAAGATTCATGTATAGCATAACAATAACTTTAGGTACTCATCGACCATTTTCAAATTGTAAAGTACGCATCTCTTGGTATTTCCCGGGTTTCAATTAAAATCGAATGTTTTTATGATCAAATCCAATAAGTTCAAACACTTTGATTAGTGTGATATAAAAAGTAGAGTGGATGTTAAGAACCATTTTTAGGGTTCCGTACCCAAAGGGTAAAACGGGACCCTATTACTAAGACTCCGCTGTCCGTCTGTCACCAGGCTTTATCTCATGAACCGTAATAGTTAGACAGTTGAAATTTTGACGGATGATGTATTTCTGTTGCCGCTATAACAACCAATACTAAAAGACAGAATAATATAAATATTTAAGTGGGGCTCCCATACAACAGACATGATTTTTTTTGCCGTTTTTGTACGGAACCCTTGGTGCGCGAGTCCGACTCGCACTTGGCCGGTTTTTTATAGGTAGGTACTTAACTCTTTCTTGGAACGTTGGTTTTTCTATTTGCAGATGTAACCTCCATACTTTGAAGTGATGAATACGATTTTTTTTTAAGTTCCATGCTTTGGAAATAATAGATTATAATGTGATCTGGAAATCAGAACATTCTGTACGTATACATATAAATAAACATATGAATGACGCGAAGTAAGATTTTTATAACATGCCGCTCACATTAAACTTACACGAGGCCGGGAATGTACTGGAATGTAGGTAATGAATCTCTTATGTTGATGTTGTGAGCATCGATGTATCCGGCAGCGTCGTTTGTTTGTGATATATACGGCGCTCTCCATTTTATTACCGACTCGGAACTTAAGGATACACCAATCACTGTGTATTGTATTTGCAGTGTTTTATTACTTTATATTGTACCAAACTATAATATAGTGGCAGGTAGGTGCCGAGTTCTTTAACGTTAGTTTTACTGATAATAAAGAGCTTAAACGGTATCGTTTTTCATGCAAGCTTTAGAGAATAGAAAACACACAATGGTGTCTGATAAAGCCGGAGACAAATACAACGCGCCGGGTCGCTACTATTTTGACATTTTAATTTCACCCTTGCTCAAAATCCGTTTTGAATGGCGATAGATGGGGGCGCGACGTGATGTTGAGCTCTCTTGATACATGTATCACAGTCGCAGGAGAGACTTGATTGACGTTTATCGCCGGGATTAAAATACAATTAAATTTAATTTTAAATTGAGCACAAAATTCTGTGCAACCCTTTACAAGACCCGGACGTGCTAGTAAATAGCACGAAACTACGTAAGTATCCGTCCGCGTCGTTCTTAATAACAGTAGTCGTGCTCATAGGCTCTTACAAAAAATATTTATTGTAAAGTTGTGCAAAAGTATCGACAATGGGTTTAGATTTATGGATTGGAACGGCCATTTGGTTGGATGTTCTTGATTAGAGGTAATTTGTGTCAATCACTGGTGCATTGTGCCGTCACGTCCGCCTGCGCCTCGGACGGCCATTCGCTCTAATTAAACGTCGAGCCCCATTTACAAAAGTCAATCGCGGGATTAAAGTTTGACGTGGACAGACCTTTTCCAGCAATTTTTATGGCCTTTTGTAGTTTCTGCTATTAAGATGTCAATATTTAAGAGATTAATTTGCAGTTTGGTATTAGTTATCGGAAACGGATAAGTGTACGGTATTGATTACTTATTAGGTACCTAGTAGTTGTAGAATTTTTAATGCCACTAATTCCTATTCCAATTGCTTTTTATTTTCTAGTTTGTATACCTGCAGAGCGTTTGTCCAATAAACCGTTCCCACAGTACAAGCTTAACTAAAAATCTAAACTTTATTGCTTTCCGCGTGTCTAACCCCGTGTCGTGACGTTATTATCGCCAATAATAACTTATTTTATCGCCCACACACAACCGATTTCATGTCCAAATTTGTTTGCATTTTAGATTTGCGCAATCCTTGATTTGCGGTCTACTGAGGTCTTCGTGTAAAATAGAAATTCTCTGTCCTTTTTCATCAAACACATTTATGTACGAGACAAAACGAGACAGATTGCTCAGAGTAGGGTTTGGTAACACAAAATGTGCAGTGGCTGCAACCCTTTCATTTAGTGTGTGACTGGTAAACGGTAATTTGATTTCACGCCAGTCCAGTGATTAATGTCGGTGCCTTATCGCTCCATATTTTACCGATTTAGACCAATATCACTTTTTATTTTGTTCTATAACGTGTGAGAAATTGCTATCCGAATAATGAAAAATACTCAATATCCGCAATAAGTAGGTAACAAGCTAAAAACAATTATTTGCGAATCTGTGAAAGTTCTCATTAATCAAACGATCCGAAGATCGTTTGTGAATGAGTGAGAAATGATTCCATATGATTATAATATTAATGAATGTTAATTGAAAGCCGGCACGCGGCGCAGGCGCTGCTATTTAAGGAGACAAAGCTGTATCTACACTTAGATCACCCTCATTTAGTTTTTAATGGCCTTATTTAGTGTTTTATTTGATAACGTAGTACATTTCAATTAACATGTATTGCTTATGGTACCTAATCTGTTTCAATTAAATGTGAAATAATTCAGGATTTCAACATAGATGTAAAAAAATGTTACCGTACAAAATAAATCATAGAGAACCCACAAGTCAAGTTTAGTGTAAATATTTCCGATTATACCTGAAAGTTGAACTTTTAAATATACGCGTGGCTCTAGTTACAATTATTACAAAGGGTCTTTACGCCAAATATTTCATTCTCGGATGAGTCGCCTATTACCTACGTAAAGGTTCAAATAAAATAAAAAATCAATGAGAGTAAGTTCTAGTGAACACATCATGTATTGTGTCGGTACGTGAAGTCTACGTGTATCGATCGCGCCGCGCCGTGCTCCAAGGCACGCAGGCGTAGCGCAGCGTAGCATGCAGCGCGCAGGCGTAGGCGAAACACGCGCTACGAAAACGTACAGGGGGCCGATTCTACTAATTTGCAACGTTACACGTTAAATTGTGTTTCCACAACAGTTCGATTTCGATCGCCGTTCGATAGTTACATAAAAAGTCATTCTACTATTTTATAAGCAAAATGGAAACTAAACTTAAAACGAATTGCAACTGAACTGTAGCGGGAACACAGCGGGTAACCCGCGTTACTAACATGCCAAAATAATATGTTTTATATACCACAAAGAAAAAAGTTGAATCTAAAAATGTTACTAAACACGAATATGTGGCACTAAAAGTATTTTCTATAATTAAAAGACATAATGATCATAATTTTATCATTAACTTTGTCCTATAGTAAACGTCACGCTCATGTTCGATTTTGTTAGTAGAATAGGTTTTGACATTGTTTCAATCGATCGTTGGCGTAACTAAAACGTAACCGCAGCTGTGTCGCAGCTGGACCGTTGTTCATTTTAGTAGAATGCGAAAACGCTTAAAAGTGGTGATTCGGTTGCGGTTCTATTGCGTTTTTTTAACAAATTTGTTAGTAGAATCGGCCCCCTGATTTCAATGTGATGTGACATTTTGAGAACAACTATATTAATAAATTCAATCCTTTACTTTGTGAAAGAAGACCATACAGTGACAGTAAAATATAATAACAATCATTAAAGTCTACATAGTACCTACAAAGAGACCCATAAAAATTTCTTTTTTTTTAATCTTGATTGAATTCGATTTTTCTTCCTTAATATATTACCTACATAATATATTTATTAGCTAAGTGTAGGTACCTATACACATTATATTTGTTTGACGATGAATTTAACATAAAGTTATAACCTTCTTTCTATTCAATAGCATCTTAAAATTAATGTTAAATAAGAATATAAGGTCTGACGTTTGCTTGTTTAGGCGACTTTACCGCTTAAATCCTCTTAAGTGAACAGGATCGCCTCTTTTTATGTAGGTAATGTTAAGAAAAGACTCCTCCAATGTTATCATAGTCGTGTATGTGTCTAAGTAATCAAATAACGTTAATACCCATCCTAATCCTTGGATAATGCTTTTGTGCGTCAGTTTCATGCTCCGCTACGCCCTCGCTCAAATATTTGTTTATCTTTATGCGCCCACTCCTATCGCGATCTAAGCTATTGTTGAATTTCGAATATTTTTTTGGACAAAATAGCTTTTTTATCGAAAAAAACGTTCGATGTGTAAGCACGTGTCGGGTGATCGATCACAGAGTACCGTCGTTCGCTTCGCTATGAAATCTGTGACAAAATCATATTTTACACACCCAATAGAATAAGTAAGTACTTTTTCACGTCAAGGACGGAAACAATCCTCTCTTTGTATAATGTAGTTTTGTATTCCATTAGTTTCTATTTTAAGCTTAAAGGGCTTACATCGCTCTGTACCTATGCCCAATGCACGCGATCCCTAAGTGTGAACATCTGTATTTGCGTATGGCGCTCCCACTCTTACGCGCACTGCTATAAAGCCGTATTCAAATAACTTTAATCGCTTAAGTACACAAATCCATTCTCGCTACTAACGAATTATAATTATTCATAGGCGACACCGACATCAATCCTTTCCATCTACATACGATGTTTGCATAATGCTCGCCCGAACTTTGCTAAGTATAAAATATGGTAAAGCTCGCCAGACCATCAGCAGGCTTAGCACGAGCACCGATTTGTCAACGGAAGAATAGACATATTGACTATTAACTAAATTATGTACAATAGGAGAAGCTATGTTTTTCTATTAATTATCAATCACAGTTATGCGTTCTAAACGAATTATGATTTTGTAGATAATCGTATATATTTTGTGGCCGTCGAGTAGAAAGTTTGTTGTCAGTGTGATTTTGTATGTAGTAGTAGCATACCACCGTGTCCTCAGGGCGATTTTCGCAGTGGAAACACCAGGCGTTTCCTCCTGCCTTATGCGAAACAGGAACCTCCCAAAACAGCCATGACCTGTCAGGACCTGCGTCAGGCGGAAGGTGAGGCGGTCGTGGTGCCTCTTAATCCACTCCTCAAAGAGGGGACTTACCGCCGTAATCGTGGCGTGCCCAAGGGTATCGACGGTGCGATGTCAAAAATGGAGAAATGAAATGTCACTTTGTATTGAAAAAGCACTGTTTATTCTTTGTAGAAGTAGAAAGCGTTATGCTACGCCTGCTGAACTTATCGTGTTTCACAAACGGGTTGTGTTGTAAGTAAGGTCTTCCTCAGCAAAGTATAAAACTATGATATCAGATACATCCTGTCACGGATCATAACATAAATTGCTGTAACAATGCCGGGGGTTAGTATCCATTAAACCCTTTTATACAGTTTTTTATTGAATTTAGTCGAACGTGTGCATTACGTAATCAATAAAATTATCCGAACTCACGCTTCCCGAACGCAATCGGGTGAAAATGTTAAAGCGGGCTCTTCATTTCATGCATGGTGGAGTCGCTTGCCGTGACATGTTCTCATGTGACATGTCAATGTGAACGCGAACGCGTCGGTACGTTCGACCTGGCATGACATGTATTATTGTGCACAATGAACCCTACAAATAAATAATTTTACAAATATTCAAACTTGAATTACTTATAGCAAATGATTAAATCTGTAGGGTAATCAAATATCTGGCTGGCAGCTTAAATGTGAAAATGTATTTAACTATGAAGACAGAGACACTACTACTTTCGAGAAAATCCGAGAAAATAGACTTTTGTATTTAGGTACTTGACGTTATCAACTTTAATAAAACAAGTAAAGAAATCAGAATTAATAGAACATTAACGTCTACACAACAATAGAGTTTTCATTTCCAGCAGATGTGCGATAAACGTTATCAAGGGGGTTAACCGTGACCTCATAAAAAGCAGAATTTATTACATCTCACGACCCTTGCCCCGAAACTAAGACAGCGCACAAAATAATAGAAAAATATCGTAATTAAAATCCAACCCTTCCTGTTCTGTGCTTTTTTATGGAGGGATGAAATTGGAGCGAGGCGCGCGTGACCGATGGGATGATATAGTGAGGTCCTGCCTTTGAGTGCCCGGAGTCGGCGAGGGCGGGTCGCACCGCCCGTGCCCGGCTCGGCTTGAGCGATCTTTAATGACTCTGTTACCTCGTTTATTGTAATGTTAACATATGACGGCTACAATTAAGTCTCCACGATAAATGCTTGTTTCCGTTCTTTGACTTTTATGACGAAGCAAAACCGTCTGTTCAAAACACCTAAATAGGAACTTTATAACTCGGAACTAGGGATAATACTAAGCTAAAGTGCTATTGCTTTTGCTTCGTCTACCATCGCATTTGCGGCAGTTTCGTAAAGACATTCAATCTAGGAAGTGCCGGTTCAAGGTGTCAGCAAAAGCAACTCGGGCTATTACTAAAACAAAAGTACCTATGTACCCTGTGTAGCTTGAACTAATTTCCGTTGATATTACAATTGTGGATAATGCGAGGGTACTCCTACTGGCAAATAACAGAAGCTTTGTCTGCGGCTGCGCGGACGTGCGGGGGCGGAGCGTGGACGTGCCACTTGCTCCATCACGTTTTATATTGCTCACTAAGATGGAGCGTAAACTGGCAGCCGATTACGATTGCCGTAATCACTACCTTTATGCAGACGCACATAATTGTCTCTGCCGATACGAAATTCAATCAAACTTGTAATTTTAAAACAATAACATTTCTGAATGCTGATATCATTGGTACAGCGCGTAGACACAGACATCCTCACTATTATAGGTACTGCTTCTGCTGATGAACAGATCGAACGGAAAAATATATTGGATATATGTATTTCGATTCTCAATTACCTATGTTTGAAAAGGTACTATTGTATACTGTAAATGTATTCAGCAGAAACGGAGTTTCTTTTATCGAATTACTAAAGTAGAGCCAAACATTTCAATAAAAGTTTTTATAAGAACTTAAAGTTGTACAATGGATTATTGAAGAAAAGGTAACATTACCTTGTGTCATGATATGCCGCCTCCGATTTTCTAAAGATCGAACCAAAAGGGATCCTTATGATTGTTGGCATAAGGACGATATCCAAATAAAGTAATACCAGCCCTGCGAGAGAGGTGCGATGAGCAAGTTGCAATATTGTTTGTTGTTTGTTAAAGTATGCGTGAATAAGAGATCTTCAGACAAGTATTGATTGATATTCAATGGCAGTACGATGAATGGCTGCTTGACAATGCGATCATTCTGCTACTTATGTGTACATTTATTTTATTGTAAAATATAGAGAAATAGGTAAGAGAAATGCACGACGAACAACGTCTATTTCTGAAGTTTTAGATAATTTTGATTTCACCTGTGTTTTCCTATCCTCTATAAAGCCAATAATCCGATATTATAATTTCAATAAATGGATTGCCGCCTAGGTATAACTGGTATAAGTCACTTTGGAACGACAATTAGGCCTAAACTCTATCATCGGGAATAATGACTCGAGTTTATGATGGACTTGGATTTATAAAAAAAAATACAGTTTCGGATAGGAGGTTTATTTAAGTAATGATATAAAATAAGTGACAATACTGACAATAGTTTAATTTGGCTACTACTGCAGTGTGCACTGAATAGTTGAGCGGAAGGGCACGCATCAGCGCGCGGCTTGCGAAGCGCCGCCAACGCCGGTGGTCTCCGTTCCCTGTCCATCAATGTCCTCCACTATTCTTATCCATGTAAAGCTCTACTCTCCAGGACTTAAGAATCAATGAAAAGTATTCATTGTATACTCGTTATCCTAGTCTCAATCGAGTGCATTCTACCGGACTGCTTCACTTATTGAATCTGGTAGACACAGCGACGTCACTCCTTTGTTGGATATTGTTAGCATTGTCCATTTAGATTTAGATACGTTTATATAATAGTAGCTAAGAAACGGTTTCATTTTAAAGAAATCCTTTTAGTAGCGCTTACAATTTTTTTGAGCCGAAGGTTAACATGACGTGAAAAAAAATCCTAGATACGGCAATTTTTATGGACCATCGTAACCCAAAGGTCTAGTGTCATTGACTTATATACCTATTACTGAGAATCAATGTCTAGTTCTCTACACGTCTAGTCTTCCACATGACTCTCCTCTGCCTCAGTCAGTGTCAGTCCCTCACTGTTGAAGAAAGATACTCATTTCGCCATTTGTGTATAACACAGCAGACCGTTATAGAAAGAAGAAAAGGCAACTCGTACTGATTGATGTACGAGTTGCTTTTTCTGGATAATAGGCATGTCATGATCTTATCCAATAAAAGGTAGTTTAATAGATTGTTTTGTACAAATTCTAGCAACGGAATGTAGTTTTTTTTTCATAATTCGCTTCCATCTCATCTTTCGATTGCGATGGTTGCGTAATTGGGTAGAATGCGGCATAATATAGCCGATTAAATTACTCAATAATTAATTAATTCGATGTTGTTTGATCCACTCCTGGATCTGGCCAAAATAGTTAAGCAATGGCTGGTAATTTGTGATAGTAAGGATTCAGTTTCAAGAATGGGGGAGGACATAATGCCTGGAACAAAGGGTAGCGCCGCGAGAGCAGTCTCGTCGTGTATTTGCGCACGCGCCACTTGAATCTCGTTAGCGACTCACTCCACAATCGACTAAAACAATACGTTACCATTACGCTAATTGCGCACACAACATGTTTTGTTTTTCATTCGCTTTTTAATGTTCAAAACATTGACGGTTCTATTGTTTAATTAGTTAGTAGACCCAAGTAAACCTCTTTTTGATAGACGTTTAGGCAATCACCTACTTACCTACAGCATTTCTCAAACTAAGGAAGAACCAAAGGTCTTCTTAAGGTGGAAGCGCCAGATGCTAAAATTAAACATTTCGCGAACTATCGGGAAATTCAAATTATCTACCGTTTTTTTTGTAATTTGCAGGTCTAAATCAATCAGGTTTCAAAATTGAATCAACATACAACCTGACAGTCGGGTTGTATGTTGATTCAAATATGATTCGCGACCGTAACAGGAATGCAATTACATAATTATGATCATAAATACAACCCTCTAAGTTCATGAATTATATTTTCATGACAAACGTCAAAAAATTAAATTCGCTATCTACCTTAGCGCTTCCACATTAAGATTGAACTTAAAATAAAAACTTTTTCCAAAAAAAAAAACAACCGACTTCCAAAAAAACACTACAAAGTGAAAAATAACTTCAATTTCGGAAGTCGGTGTCTTTGGAGCTGTATTTGAATTTTTTGTCACCGCCTTCCGAAATTGAAGTTATTTTTCACTTTGTAGTGTTTTTTTGGAAGTCGGTTGTTTTTTTTTTGGAAAAAGTTTTTATTTTTCACTTTTTAGTGGTTCACTTGTGCTTACCCCTTCACAGCATACCGGCGTGATGTTATGTTATGAACTGGTGTAAGCAATAGACAGACATGAGATTTCAGCAATCCCAGTCCATTTGCTATCATTCATTGAGGAGTTCCGTTGCCTATCTCCAAAGTTCTTCATCAGATCTTCACCAAATTGAAATGAGACCACTCCGAGAAAGTACTCTTCCAAAAAATAGCTAAATCGCTTCGTGTGCCTACAAAATTTGAAGAGTTCTCTCTATTTCTCCAGGTTCCCATCATCAGATCCTGACTTGATGATCATGGGACCACCTGGGAAGTATACCCTTTCAAACAAAAAAAACAAAATCCAAATCGGTCTAAAAAAAAAAAAAAAAAGGTTCCGACGAATTGATAACCTCCTCCTTTTTAAAGTCGGTTAATGAATGTATCCACATCCTTTACCTCCCTACTTGGACCATTAGCATTACGATAAAGCTTGACTGAAGGCATCAGGGCCCCAATTCTCTATGGTTATAATGATTCCGCGCGGAATCTTAATACGATCAAACTACGTCAATATCGTGTTTTGTAGAAATCAATGGAACGGTAAGGAATCGTAATATCATAATTATTCTGTGTATTGCAAGACAATTTGTCGATATTTATTAGCAGATGTCGTGTGTGATCTAAGGAATTGACGTGGTTTCGAAGTAAAGATTCTAGTGAATTAGGGCCCTGAAGTAAATTGATAAATACAGGAAATAATCACATTTTTGGCAATCGCTCCTGTCGCACTACAATTCAATTTATAATAGACCTTTAGTTTGTAACTGGTAAATCAATTAGCAACGTAAACTAGGCACTTAATTTGTACCTATTTAATCTACAATGGGCATATTGTGAGGAGGAACGACAGGCACAAGCCAATGTGTCGGCAATTAAGAACCGGCGCAGGAGCATTTAACGGCTAATGTGTCTATTAACAAATGTATTTGCCGTGTTGAAGCGCGGTCGTAAATTCCACAGACAACTGAGCAGTTGGCTCGTGTCGCCGTTAGACATTTATCATTCGGCTCTAAATTGTCTAAACATGATAGTTTTCTTTTTGCTTGAACGAAAAAAGAGTTGTGACGATTCCTTTATAGGTAGGTAGGTACGTATGTAGATAGCTCAAATACGTGACTACTACGAGTCACTTTTCTTTTTTTTACTTTAGGATTGTTATTTCTTGTCGAATTTTGAAGTCAACAACAAGAAGCAGTTAGTAAACTGTTAACTGAAAAGTAAAAAAGTTTCAGAGAAAATCTCCCAAGACATACTTTACCTATAGCTACTCAGATATATTGGTACCTACTAGATACCAATATGGTTGAATATAAAACAGCAAGGTTTCTACAGGTCGGTGCACATTGTATTTTAAACATTTATTTTTCCCTTTTTGCTCGTTTGAGAAAGAAACTGAAGATTCGTAAATACGATCAGTCTGGATGCAAATTGCAGAGTAGAACAGATTTTAAAATTAATGAAACAGGGAAACGAGCAGATGCTTAGGAATGTCGTCTCAGAAAAGTAACATAGTAAGTAGCTACAGAAGGTATTAAAACAACATTCTTCGCTTGCATCATCTGTCTCCGAAAGCAATATATTAGTTGACAGGCGGCTCGTCCACCGTCGGCCGCGCCACCCGCGCCGCCACGCGCCCTTCGAGACAGCTACTCGTATACTACGAGACTAATAACTTAACCCCCTTTTGTTTTTCTATACAAAGCGCTCAGTTTATTTATGAGATCTACCGATTATGCTCTGACACGCGTCTCGGCCTAATCGCTCTCTACAAAATGAAATCTCTTAGATATCTCAAGCTTTTGTTAAACAATAATTGGGCAAAACTAAAATTTATGATTTCATTTGTAGCAATGATAAGTTTGGAATTTCAGTTTGGTAAAATTGTAATGGAAAACGAATACGTTTTTTTCACCGTTGCTGAACACTTAAATTGTTTAGCATAAAATAATTGTTTCGAATATCGTCTGTCTTAGCTTTTCCAGAATAACCAGACCCGCGTAACTATCAGTAGGAACCTATACCGTTATGTACGAAGCTACTTTGAAAGCGCTGAATGTCAAGTCAAGATCTGATACAACATGGGAATAAAAGAATAGAAAATAGTTGATCTGCGATGACTATTAGGAATTTTGCTAACTGCCCCGTCTACGCCGTAGCTGTTTTGCTACGAGTCCTGAATTATTAGGTTAGAAATTAACTTTTCACGTTTCATAATGTGATTTGTAATACTGGTATGTGGTATCTTACTGCTTTTATATGGAAGAAAAGATACAATGCTCTTTCAACCTTCTATTACAAAATTGCAATTAAACTAAGAAGCCATGTAGAAAACGTGTCCGGTTCAATGGCGCGGCCACGGCGATACTTCAGAAAAAAAAAATCTTCCAAGATTTTGTAAAAAATTGAAAAAGTTGGTTCCCAAAACTATAAATTTGTCAAGGTTTGAACGTGGCCGCGCCATTGAACTGCGGAGAACCGCGCGGCCACGGAGATCTTTAAAACAGCGTTGCAGAGACCTGAAATTTAGGTACCTAAGTAAATAATAGATTGAATTTGCAAAAAAATTGTAAAAATACACAAAAAAAATCTAGGTTTATACTTCAGGAGCTGTAGTACGGTATCGCAATACGTTTTAAATGTTTCGATAGGATGACCATAGCATATTGTTTACAGAAAACGTTCCACCCTATTGCATTAAAAATAAACATATTATGTTTTTATGTGTTATCGTTTAATTTTAATTTAATTTAGAATCTTTGAGATATAATATCTAACATAAGTAGGTGGAAAGTTTTCTGTAAACAATAAGCCATGGTCACCTTATCGAAAAATTCAAAACGTATTTTAAGGCTATATGAAATATATATTTTTTGGATATTATCGGTAATTCTTCAGATTAATAGTAGTTGTTTAAAAAAAAATCTCGCTAATACTTACTAGGTTTTACAAAAAACGTTTGCGATGCTATTTCAGCGAGATATCGGCGATAACGTGTTTTTCACAGTTTCAATGGCGCGGCCATGGGGTTACAGTCTTACAGCTTCTATAATATAAACCTAGGCTTTTTTTTTTTACTATCACAAAATAACACGACGACATTTATAAAAGACCACTAGGCAGATAAAATGTTTAGAACCGATCCTCTAAAGAATATTAACGAAACTTTTTTTAAATCAAGTTTTCAAATCATTATTTCAATTGAATATTGTGACCCCTCATTTTCATCTGCAGCAATGAGATGCGATTTGAAGTGGCATTCATTGAATTGTCGAAAATATTATGCCTTTTTAGTCGAACTGCGCACCAGTGTCGCATTGCTTGCCATTTAAATATGCAATACAGTGTAGGGTGACACATCACTCACGGGTGCGCGACGGACCATTGTCATTGTCGAGTCAAAACAAAGCTCTCAGCTCTACCAGCATCAGTTGAACGTTGGCGATATTTAAAAAAATAATATTATTCGTTCCTACGTTTAATAACTTTCTGTGGTCTACAGTCATAAAATACCGCAACAGCGAAGTTTCTAAAGATAATTCAGATTCTTAGGAATGACGGCGATGTATGCGGGTGTCCGGGCGAAGAGTTTGCGGTTTGGCCGGCACTGCGCAGTCGTCGGCCGCGGTCGTCGATGAGATGGCTGCGTTCTCGTGTAATATCGCGGTTTCTTTCAAATATGCGGACATTTTTTTCTGCAGGCGAAAGCGGTTGTAAATCAAAAATCTCATTAGAATTGCAACGGCTTTTAAGACATTCTAGCAAAAACGAGGTTCATCGCTTGACAACATTTGAATTAGTATCCAATTTCTTGCAACCTTCTGGCATAAGGCATTTCTGAATCTATAGGAATGATGCTGGGGCGAAGAGCCAAAATCTTGTCTTGTCTACAATCTCATTGGACTCATTATTATGAAAGCCGCCTGGACTAACCTATGGATTATATGGATAACTCACTCACTCAACTCAACTCTGTTCTACAACAAAACTCTTAAAAGGAGAAGTACCTACTTAAAAAGCTTTACTGTTGATATACACTGTGTAGGTATTTATAATAGGTCATCACAGAAGCGTTTCACGATGATATGGTCAGAGTGTAACCCGACGCCTGTCGGTTAGTATCGAAAGGTAACTATTTGGTAGATCCGAGACCACACGTGTTGTGGTCGGCTGACATCAAGTCTCCCAGCTATCACACACAAGACATGCAGTGCACTCACCTGGAACGGGAACTTATTTTACTTTGGAATAACGAGCCGAGTTGGGTAAAGGAACCTAGTACCTACAGCCTACATCGGTATGGTCAGGGAAACGGATTGTTTGGCCAACCGTAGGTACGGTCAGCAATAAAAGACGATTATCAGTTACTTTTACGTATCCTCCAAACACAAAAACTAATTGGGTACCTAGGCTTGGCTAGGAGTGTCTATTACCTATCTTAATTTTTTAATGTTATGCTCAATATTTATCATTGAAGGTGAATCTAGTCGACATTTTTCCATACAATTTTCGAGAGTGTATTACTTCACTGTTCGACAATGTACAGACGCCAGAACATCAAGCTAACCCAAACTGTCAAATTTTCCCAATTGAACATCAACCTTACGCTTATGTTATAAAGTTGAAAATCTATCATAGAAATTTGAAAGATTGGGGTAGCTTGATGTGCTGGCATCTGTACATCAAAAATTAAACATAGTATGGTTTTGTCTCATTATTCATATTGTACGGAAACAGAATACTAAAATAAAAAGCCATTCAAAGGTTAGGAGCTAACAAAGATTCGTTTTTCTTGCTGATATAACCTAATTTTGGGCGTGTTTAAGGAATAAAAGAAGTGTAAAACCTCCAAAACCAAGTCGGTACCGACAAACCTCAAATATCGAAAAGTTCAATAAACTTTATTAGTAATTGATTTACGAGTATGCAGTAGTTTTTTCATAAAACCCGATCATCCAAAGGACTTTTCTTAATTTTTAACGCACCTGTTTTACTATAAATGGTCCTGCATCTCACTCAATAACATTGTGCGTGTAGACTAGCGTCTAACTGCTCATCACTGATACTATCTCTGTCGACACGATGCCTGGTGAGACAGCGTGCTTTTTAGCCAGGCCCACCAATGAGTTCGAGCTCGCGACTAGATTCCTCATAAAGTGTTAATCGTTTTTCGTCGTTGACCGTGAATAAGTTCTACTGAATAATAATCACTGAATCGGAAAGTTAATAAAAATAAGGCGAAGAGTCGCAAGGAAGATAGAAGTAGGTAGGACCTTAATATACAAAATAGGAAAAAATGGCCCTTTTCAGGTTTGTCTGTAATTCTTCTTAACTAAGTTAGTTACACAATGGATTTTAGTGCGGTTTGCATCATAAATCAGACAATTCATTCCGGAAGATTTACATGTTGGTACCAATGTATAATACCTACATTCATATTTAAGTTAGATATTTCACAAAAATCTATTGTACCCAACCACCCATGCGAAGCAGGGCGAGTCGTTTGCTACCTACCCACTTAAACAATCAAAAATTTGATACAATGTTGATCTCTTCAAATTCAATGTACCAAAAAAAGCCAAAGCTAAATAACTTCGATACCTACTCATGTAGGTATCGAAATTATTTAATTTTGGCCAACCCCGTGTACCTACCTACTAAAGTAGATAAACTTAGTATACATATACCTAATCCCTACACAGACTTTATTATTTATAGGTACCCATTTAGATATAAATATCTTTCTACGTACTACGGCCAACGTTAAAACGTGTTTTATTTTTGTAGTAAATGAGCGTAACATAAGCTCATGAAATCGAGGTCGATCCAGTCGCGGTTACCACAGGAAACCGCAAACTATCCATCTAAATAACTACAGTGCAACCAGAGTTGTTATTTTTTACTTTGTTGAACATTGAACAGCTAGCTCGGCTTCAAATAAAAACCTCTGAAGACAAATGACAACATTATTAGTAGACACACGACAAACTTATCATTGCTGAAACTTAAAGAAATATTGTTTTTCCTACCTAAACCTCTTGTCTAAGAATTTTTTTTTACAATTTGGGGTAGCTTGAAGTGTTGGCGTCTGTACATTATGTTCAATGCTTGAATTCTGCATGTTAGTTGATCTCTTGCGCCATCTATGATTTAGTCCTGATACAACAACAACAACAACAACGACGCATTTACCTACAATGCCTACACTTCACCTCATAAATGCATGTCAATCCTTATATTTACCTTTACCTTTTTTTATATTATATTGCTCAAACTGTAAATAAAATAATGCTCCGCTTAACAGCGGCAAACTATTAAGTTCCTCTATAAAGGGGCTTTTAGACGGTCAAAATGGGTGACACAAATCAAAACTTATGGACTTATTGCGTACCTATTTAGCACGACGCGACGCGACACGATTAATTTGAAATGTATTTAGCCAATACAAGATCAGCAATTTAAGGATGCCAGATTGATCATCTAAAGTCCCCCATAGATAATTACGATGTTGGCAGGAAAATAGTATTATTCGCCTAAAAGTAGCCATAGTCTATGGTGAAAGCAACAACACTAAAATTGACAGATGTCAACAAACTCAAATGTCACTACAAAAATACTTTCAGAGGTAGTTTTTTTTTTATCAAAACTGAATTGCATAGTATTGTAGAAAAGGCAAAACAAGGTAATACATAATAAAATGACATTGAACTTAGCATTGATTGTTTATTTTCAGAATCGTATCATTTGAACCGTGTTTTTTTTCTTTCAGAAATACTACGGTGTATCGAGTTTTTTTAACAGCATACTTAGTATGAGAAATCTTGCTAAAATTATGGAAAAATATACCCGGCCTAACATTCCGACTACTCAGGGTGTGTTGGAAGATTTATTTGATGCTGAGATTTTGCAAGTGAAAGATCATCCTATTAAATTAGCTGAGGGCAATGAAAGTTTGATAAATGCTCATAGTTGTTTCAAAAACTTCAAGCAGTTGCAAGAGGATGTGATGAAACAAGATGGACTGAATTCTAAATTAGACGAACTAAATCAAAAGCTAGTTGAAAATATAGCTAATATGAAACAACAACCAGATTTAGATTTTTAATTGGCAAGTTATGATTTTACAAGAATGTCATTTATATGGATAACATGTGCTTAGCACTTTACTTATATATAATTAATAAATTAGTTAAATAAAGTCATTTCTCTTTCATTATACCCATAAAAGTGTATGCTAAATACAAAAATACTTGTATATTTGATTCAGACAGACCTGCTTCCTCTGCACAATATAATGGAAAAGAACAGTTTGTATGTAATAACTGCATTGATATAAAAGCTCATTTTATTATACTTCCAACCTTAACCAAATCTTCTTTTGTCATCAATCCTAAGTGGAATAAACAGACTAAAGCTGCACCTTGCTCAGCAAATTTCTTGTTCTTCTCCCAAAATGAAGATGTGTATTTTTTGCCATTGAAAGTAATTATAGTACGGAACAACTTTTCCACTTGCTGTGTTTCATACAATGGCAATTTTTGACCATTCTTTCCTGCCCATGCATGTAATTTGGACTTGGGTAAATTAAGGTCATTGAAATTAGCTCTCACAAAACATACCTGAAATTTTAATTTAAGAAATAGGATTCAATCTTTGTCAAGGTACTAAAGCCAGGACACCAGAAATTAATAAACAATACCTTCATTTGGACAACATCAGAAAGATCAGTATGAATGGATTTCATCTTCTTTTGTGGCGGTTCCAGGTCATCAGGAGTCACTTGCCATCGCCCCTGTATTCCCCTTTTTTGATAACTTGACTGTTTTTCTTGACAGTATTTTTCTAAATCCCAAATGGCACTGCAAAAGAATTTCAAAGATTTTTTTACTTGAACAATTCATTTCTTTCTAATGAAAGAAATAATATTGTTATGATTAGGTAATACCAACCATATTTGTTCAAGCGTTTGACAATCTAAAAATTGCCTACCCCTTGGAGTGTCTTGCAATTCTCTTAAAATGTTTTGGATGCAGTATTTTGTGTTTGCAGGTGAATTATCAAAATCAACTGCCAGCTTCAGATACTCTTCTATGACAGTATCCATGGGCAGCATGCCTTGTTTCTTAAAAATTGAACAGTTCCATTCAGCTGCTCGTGCAATCATCACACTGGAACATCCAGTAATTTCCTTGAATTTGTAAATATCATTATGCTTCTCAATTTCTTTAGACCCTCCACTGCAATTAGATAAGAAATTAATAAATATAATTTCACCTGCCCAAAACACATTTATTGTAAAGCTACATTAATTTAAGCTTTTTAACAAACAAGCCATACTTTGCTATGACTGGTATTGAAATCCTCTCAGCAATATACTTTATGATATCTGTGTGCACTGCATGTTGTGGCCGTTCATCCTTTGTCCTGCCATGGATTCCAATTGCTTTAATGCCTGAACTAACCAGTTTCTGAACAAGCTTTAGTGTCTCCTCTGGTGTTTGAAGAATCCTAATTTTACAAGTAACAGGTATAGACAAATTATCAACTAAAGTAGTTAGGATGTTGTGGGCTTTGTCTGGTTGAGCAAGCAAGGCTACTCCCATACCTCCTTTTATAGAAAATTCTTTTGGACATCCCATGTTAATGTCTATAGCAGCCACATCCTTTTCTCTAAAAACAGAAAACATCTTTAGGAGTATTGTTAAATAAGAACACTACAAACCAAAGGTTGGAAACATAAGCCATCAAGGTTTCTTACACAAGTTTAGCTACTTTTAAAGCTCTTTCAGCATTACATGTTCCTAACTGTAAAATAACTTTATCCTTTTCTTCATCACAAGTCCGAAAGACTATAGTTCCATCTGTTTGGTCTATATAGTCAACTGTGTTTAATATATCTGAAAACGTAATGATTATTTAATTTAAATTAATTTATTTAGTATTTATTTTTATCAAACATTTGTCTAAAATGGTAATTCTGTTGAACATGAGTTTCCCACTAAAAACATCACACCAGCATCCTTAAGTTTTTTGCAACTGACTGTAAGCTTCACGTGGACGCTATTATAACAAGGAATCTAACTTTCTCATGTTTATTACTTGAATCGAATGCTAGAACTAAGGTTATGTTTACTCCTAATTGTTTAATAAAAAATAAATAAATTGTTCAACAAAAATATTTTTCTTTAATTATGTACCTATAGATCGATATCAGACGTCTTTTCTTTTTAGTCTCTTCTTCGTCGTCATTTCATGAATTGGTTAACCCTTACCGTTGTATTTACGTTTTGATCTTAAAAATTTCCAATCAATTAGCTCTTCGGTATAAACCAAATCTGCGCCATATCTTAGTGCCAAAAGACGCATGGGTAAGGTCCCAATACGCACCATTGGCGCAAGTATTATTTTATTTTCATATGATATCATTGTAATATATTTTTTTATGCTTTACAACGTGTGATCGAGCATGTCAATCACAAGCTGATGTCAATAATAATATCAGTAACTGACATTATTAGACACATTGGTTTGACATTTAGTTGACATTCATGGCTGTGAGTTTTTTCATCTGTATAATTTGCCTATCTAATGCTAGGTACACACGCAGTGACTTTAGTCGCCAGTTTGTGTCTTCAAAGTCCACATAATATGTAGATTTCGACAGCAGATTTGGGGCAAGTGATTTTAATATCTGTGTGAGATGTGAGATTTTTAAATTGCCCTGTGATGGCTCTGCGTATTATTATCTTCTTGTCCTATCCCATGCTAGTCTACTTCGGATTGGTGCAACACGTTTTCTTTTACCATTCTCCCCTGTTAACCTTCACGCTATTCGCTCATTCACTCCCTTCTCTTTCATATCATTCCTAACACAATCGTTCTCCATCCATAAACATTTATATTCATCACTCTTTAAATTTTTTGCGTTTCCTCTCTTCTCATCACATGCCCACGCCAAACGATTTCCTTTTAACTTTTCTGTCACAGGCGCCACTTTAAAACTTCCGTTTAAATACTCATTATCTTGCCTTCATTTTCGTCAGTCCACACATCCTTCTCAATATTCTTATCTCCGCTACATGCAATGTTTTATCATCCGTCTTTTTCACGGCCCAGTATTCCAATCCATACAGTAAGACAGACTCATGACGGGCTTGTAGATTTTCACACACACTGCACACGGATGCCCCTCTAACTTGATGGGCATCCATGGGTCGCAAGTTGGTCCTGTAAGCTCTCACCATTTCGTTCATCCTGAGCTGATCCAGCGCGTTACGTCTCGGTCTACTTCGCCATCCCCGTGGACAAGCGACTGAGGTACCGAAAGTCGGGCTCGGTAAGGGCGTTTCGGTGATAGGTGATAAAGACACAGGACTAGAGTGACAGCCAAAATTACAAAACAAGTACACGGTTTTGGTCTAACTTGATCTCAGGCCAACAGTCTTCAGGCTTTCCCACCAGACCTCAGATCGGCTCTGGACCTCCATGCCACTCTCGGCAACCAGCACTATGTGAACAGCATACACCAGAGAGCCTGCTCCGGGATATTTAAGGTAAATCGTCCATTATCACTAGGCAGAGGTAAGGGCTGAGTGCCGACTTTTGATGCAACCAGACAGCCACATTGAAGCTGCCAGTAGTGCCCATTGTAGAGTGGTCTTCGGTACTGCATCGATTGTGTATCGCTCGAATCAACTGCATATACTTCTCTGGCACACATATCTTATCTCCATAAGGGCCATCACGAAACTTCACGAGGTACTCGGTCGTATGTCTTTTCAAGGTCAACGAATACCATGTACAAGTTTTTATGCGCACCTCTGTATTTAACGGATCGGTTTATCTTCGCTATCCCGCCCGACCGACCCTTGCTCGTTGAAGCGCCAGCCCGCGCCGCAACTGAGCCAGTAGCTTTAAATTCCCCGTCTAATAATAATAATGCCAATTGGATCCAGCCTGTCCCCAATAGTGATAGCTGTCCCCCTATCAGTGATGCCCTGAGCCGAGGTCCGTACCCCACAGGGGGTGCCCTCAGCGTGCAGTCGCTTAGTTTTTAAATCTTAGTTTGTAAGCCCTGGCTGGAGGCGTTAAGATTAACTTCTTAATGGCAGCCCCAGGAAAGCCCGGTTGAGCAGTCACGGCCTCTCAAGGCCAACTGCGAGATGCCCAAAAAAAAAAATCGCTATCTGGCGGACCCGCTTGTGGTATATATGTTCTGTGTGGCGGACAGCGAAGATAGCATCCGTAGTACAGGAAACCAGGAATAAAACCGAATTCGTTTAACGAAATTTCACTCTCTTCTCTCAGTCGCCTATCAATAAGTTTTTCCCAAGCCTTCATATCATACTACATGACATTTGCTTTATTCCTCTACTGAGAATGACTGTCGTGTCGCTGCGTGGGTACCTCAAGCACATTAGGCCGTTAGCCCTGCGCCTGATCTCTCTACGGTCGTGTCGTGTTGGATTGCCGTTCCGTGTCCCGTCAGACTATGACAGTGAGAAAAAAGAGAGTGCACCTATGTCTGCGCACGAACTTATGCGCTATAATATCTCCGCAGAGATTGGTCACTATGGCCGAAAATCGGTCTGGAGGACTATTTTTGTTACCTAGCTGGTAATCTAAGAATGTTTCACGCAATCATATTGTTTTTCATGTATGTACTCCGTTCTCCGTAAGTACTGGGCAGATTTAAGGGATTATTTTTCATTTGGTATAGGAAGCTCGCAGAGTGATTACATATTAATTTGATTTTTTAGATTTGGTTCTTCCTCAAAAACACTGCATACTCGAAAATACTTTATGTTTTTTCCAAAGTGCGTGAAGTTCCAATAGTGTTGGACTGGGTCCTTTTTCACTACTTCCAGATAGACACACAAGAAAAGTTTTTATTCAGAGCACAAACTGTAACCATGAATTCAGCATATCATTCTAGACCCCCCAGCGAAGAAATTTATCGTCGGTTATACAAAAAAAAATCTTCTGTTTCATAGAAAATTGCAATACCTACGCAGTCAAAATGTATGGAACAGCTGATTTTTCTTTTTTGTATAACCCACGAATAATTTCTGCGAATGATATGCTGAATTCATGGTTACAGTTTGCGTAGTGATAAAACTTTTCCTGTATATGTAAAATATCAAGACTAGAACATTTATGACTACCGATATTTATGCGTTGTTCAGGGCATATATGTTGTTGTGGTATATATGTTCCTTGGTTCAGTGACAGTCAGACACAGGCGACCTGCGACGGCAGGCCGGAACAAGATTACAACAGTAACTGTTTGCCTTAGTCTGAATAATGGATTATGTTCCCGTTTAGTAGGCTTGTGTAAAACTATGGCAGAATAATATGGTATTACAATCTATACATCGCCAATGCCTTCAACACCCTGCCCTGGAGTTGCATCAGGGAGGCACTCCGGTATCACCGGATGCCGACCTACCTCTGTCGTCTGGTCGACGCCTATTTAACGGACAGGGCCGTCATCTAACCCGGTCACCAAGGAGAACGGAACCGGCGAGAGATGTCGTGCGGTGTCCCACAGGGATCGGTCCTGGGGCCGCATCTGTGGGACATCGGGTACGACTGGGTGCAGCGCGCCGACCTCCCTAGCGGCGTCAGTGTAGTTTGCTACGCAGACGACACGCTGGTCCTGGCGCAAGGGAGGTCGTACCAGGCGGCGGCTGACTTAGCGACACATGGGGTTGCGACAATCGTCGGTAGGATCCAGCAATTGGGACTCGAGGTGGCCTTGCACAAGTCCGAGGCCATGTGTTTTCATGGTCCTCGGAATGCGCCACCGATGGGTTCCCAGATAACGGCAGGAGGGGTTCACATCGGCGTCGAATCGACGATGAAGTACTTGGGACTCGTCCTCGATAACCGGTGGAACTTCGCGGAGCACTTCCGACGTTTGACTCCCAGACTGGAGCGGGCCGGGGCTGACTTGAAGCGGCTCCTGCCCAATCTAGGGGGGCCAAACGCCTCCTCCCGGAGGCTCTACGCGGGAGTCGTGCGGTCCACGGTGGGGCGTCGGTGTGGGCGCCTACATTGAGGCGCCAACCAGCCCGCAAGCTGAAGGCGTCCCATAGGGTCATGGCCATCCGGATTATCTAAGGATACCGCACGATCTCCGGTGAGGCGGCGGGCCTCCTTGCTGGATTGCCGCCATGGGATCTGGAGGCAAAGGTCCTCGCGCACATTTGGGAGAGGCGCGAGGAGGCCGAACGCCGGGGCGTAACTCCGCTGCCGCGGATAATCGCGGCACAGCGGACACAGCTCCGGTGGGATCTCATGGCGACATGGAGAGTACGATCGTCGCAACCCAGTGCTGGGCACGCCACGATAGCGGCGGTAAGTCCCTCTTTGAGGAGTGGCTTGAGAGGCGGCATGGCGTCCTCACCTTCCACCTGACGCAGGTCCCCACCGGACACGGTTGTTTCGGGAGAGTCCTGTTTCGGATAATGCGGGAGGAAACGCCCGGGTGTTTCCACTGCGAAAATCGCCCTGAGGACACGGTGAAGCATACGGTGGAGGTTTGCCTGGCTTGGGCGGAGCACCGCCGCCGCCGTGTCCTTGTGGAGGCGATCGGTGGCGGCGATCTCTCGCGTCCGGCCCCGGTCTAGGCCATGGTACGGAGCGAGAGTGCATGGTTAGCAGTCACCTCCTTCTGCGAAGCAGTAATGCTCGCAAAGAGGGAAGTGGCGCACGTGAGGGAGAGGCAGTATATGCGCCCTCACGGCCGTAGCCCCCGCGGGAGACGCCCTGGGTGTCGGGAATTCCAGGCTGATTCCCGGCCACCGTAGGCGCGGGCTTGTGGACGGCGAGTAATGGGTAGCTCACTGTCCGGTAAGGACCAAGCCCGGGTCGACGGCGCGTTGTGTTCCACGCGCGCCTCAAAGAGATGTCAGCACCAACTGGTGGGGTCTGCAAGGGCCGTTAAACATTGTTTTTGGTTGCATTCGAGAGAATCAAACTGACAGAGTTCGTAGGGACCACGCTCGAATTATTTAAAGGCAGCGCGTAAACCGTAGCGTAAACAAAAAATTACGTGTTATTGCCCGAAAGGTGTACATTTTAATCACCAGTTGGCGTGACAGTAAAGAGGCTCGGTCCCTACACAGCTTGACTAATTTTTTCAAATCTCGGTGATCGTTATGTGACTAGAACAGTCCGCAATTAAATACATGTGACGTACATATTAATGTACTGAGCTCTTAAAAAAATATCGAATTTTGATACTCAGAGATAATTATCAAAATTCGAAATTCTAAGATTTAAAATATCGACGAATATTATCAATAATTTTTCGAAAAAAATATAGATATTTTTTGCCCATCCCTAAGTGACACTGACAGTGACGTTGTTTATTTAAAGTTTCAGTTTTACGTCTGGATTGATGCATGGTTTATTATTATATTTCTTAGACCATGGATTGATGCGCATTTAAAGACATCGTGAAATAGATTTTCTTCTGCCTTCAAGTTACGCCGACCATAATCTTTTATAGTTATTTTGTAGCCACGTAAATAAGTAGTATCATTGCCTTTGCTGCTTTCAATAATTAAACATGAAACCAACAGTAGCTGCTGATGAAATGTTTCCTGAAGGTGTTGGACCATACATGGATTTAGAAGAAGTGAGTTCGTTTAGAAGAGACAAATAAATTCTTGATTTAAAATTCAATACCTACCTATGGCTAATGCTGAACTTATCAAGTAATCATGCACTCAAAATAAATTTAGTTCTGGCTGAAATTCACACCAATGTTCGGTGTTAAAAATTATAATTTGAGAATCTAATTTTTATGTTCTTTGTCAACAGGCTGGAGGTCCCTCAAATTTACTAATGGACTTGGCTGCTAATGAAAAGGCTGTTCATTCCGATTTTTTCAATGGTAAGATAAAATCTGGCTTTCATTGCAGCAAAAATGTGGCTGGGCTGCAGCCCTGCCACTTAAAAATTTTGCACATGATGGCCACAATGTTAAGCTTGTGTGTAAAATGTTTTCAGCAACGAAAATGCGTAACTTTTATTAATATGGAAATGGGGCTTTAGAGGCCAGCCATGAATTTATTGTTAGGTATATTAGGTGGTGTCTAGTATAAAAATCCCAGATTTTCGGTCAATTACTGGGAATATGTATATGGATAAAGCGGCATGCTTACGAAACATGTTTTAACCTTTTGACCGCCAGAGCGTAAATGCATCGGCGTTCCTCCCACGCCAAGCCACAAATTGGCACTATTCTTGTTTGTAGGTATTTCCTACAAAAAAAAAGAATAGGGATTCCAAAATGTTGTCGATAATTAATCATTGCTTTTAGTCCCTTATTTTTTAAATAAAATATTACTTGTAACATCATTCTGTTATTTAATTTGACCCTAAAATCTTGTTTTCTTGTCAGCATTAGCCGACGGTGGAGTGTTGGGCATGTTTTCATTTGTCTGCTATACCCGACAGTGGCAGACAAAAAGTCAAGTTGTACACTTCAGAATCTCTTGATGAATGAAACGTTGTACCTCTTCCCTTTCAAATCAATGGTCTCTTGAATATCTTAAAATTATACTAATTTTATTTAAAATGCATTCTCAATTCTAAGCCTAAAACAAGTTTTTTTATTTCAGATTTTGAAGACTTGTTTGATGATGATGATTTGAAGTGAGTTATATTCTTCAAGTGTGATATATTTTTGTTACTAAGTTAAATGGATAAAATAAAAATAATTAATATTTTTTATTGACATTTATTCCACTTATCATTAAAACAATTCCATGTCTAAATAAAAAATCTCTTTCTATAGTCAATTGGGAGTGATTCTTCATATCACACACATTGGTTTCACTGGGGCTATACTGTATATAGGAAAGAAAATACCCATTTTAGGAAGTGCCTAATCATACATTGAGAAGTACATATTCTCAAATGTATAAAATAGAACAAAGAAAAATCATAACAATACTTATCCAACTATAGCAAAATAGGGTCTTGAGATCATCTAGCAAATGTACAGTACAATAAAAGTAACTGAGATGGCAAAAAGTTAGTTGTTTCCTGATTGTTTTTCAATGAGTTACATACATGCATGCAAAATTCAAAGCACATTCTACATAGAAGTACCATTGATTTATGTTAATCAGAATGTATTCTTTTTTGGTACAAATATTAAATCATATTTGTTTCATAGGAATTGTTTTAAATATAGTATTAAATTATTACATTGTGTCAAAATATGTTTAAGCTAAATATAATGTTTGAACTTGTGTGGCATATTACATAAACTTAGCCCACATGCAACAGTAACACCTAGTTAATATAAACAAAATAGTTATAAATGCGCAATACTGCGCGAGCGTGCTCGCTACACGTCGACATCGCTGCTGTCGTCGCTGTACTCGTTTCCCTCTGGTTCCTCATGCTCCTCTTCCACCTCAGCCTCTGCTTCTAACCCTTCTTCTTCCTCACCTGCTTCATCACCGAGTTCCTCTTCTTCAATCATTGTTGAAAGTTTTGTTATGACTCCTCTGCCCATTTCTGAAATCAGAGCAAGAGACAATTAATTTAATGTTCCATTCATTTTCCAAAACTGGTGAGGAAAGGGAACTCGGTCAAAACTTTAGTTTATCTGCATACACCCATACATACCAAAACTCATTATTTCAATTGATTGACAAAATGGTTTAAGATTTGGGCGAAAGTAGTATTTCCGCGAACTTACTTGGTTTAATCCCCAAACGAAAAAGTTAATTTATTAACCCTAGAGTGGCCACGCTGTGAGCATTTTGCCGCTTTCGGCAAAAATGACAATATTTTGTAAATTTTTTGCGCGTATAGTTTAGGTTTTTTAGTAGCTGCCTCCATTTTGGTCTTCGACCCGTGCCGAAAGGTTCAATTCGATCAGTGCACGAAGGACTGCAGGAGGAGGTGGTTACCATCGGGTGTCGCGTTGCGGCATTTTGCTTGCTTTGCTGTACGTTAGTACAAATTCTGTAATCTTTAATGTCTTTTATATTCCTGTATAAAACATAACGAAAAAGTATATAATCTATGGAGATAGAAAGAAGGTACACTCTATTTCCGAATAAAATACGTTTTGGCGACACCATAAATTGATATTAAGTGTTATGTACATTTTATTTTTGCGCTTTGTATCTTCCGCAGAATCCCTCCACCTTCCGAGGAAGGAGGGCAAATGCAGTACATATCCAACAAAAAAAAAAGGGTGTAATAGATAACATAAAAGTTTTGTGAGAATTTGGGGATGTCCTTTTCACAATAATACTTATTCAGACTTCTTCTCTGTTGTATTTTAACTACTAACACTAGTAATAAGTTATAATATTTTTTAATAACATGCTGAATCATTGTTGTCTGAAAATAAAGAATAAAATAATAATAATAGATGCTCAAATTTACTGTGCAGCGAGCATTGCATGTACTTTTTGTTATGCTAAAACTACTTTTTGTTATGTTTTTAGATGTAGAAAATTTATAATTTGTTATATTTTTTTTTACGTATTATTATTTAGATTAAGTCAAACAAATCCATAAAAGTCACTATTTCCAAAAAAATATATAAGCTGAAGTGTTTTTATTTTTATGAATTATTTTTGTCTTTTAGTTGAACCCTGAAAATATATATTAATTTAATTGCAATATTCCTACTTATTCATCATCATAATCATCCTATAATGTTCCTACTGTTGGGTCGCAAGCCTCCTCTCTGTCAGAGGAAGTGGGCCGTAATCTAACACGCGGGTCCAGTGCGGGTTGGTAGATGTCACATGTCTTTAAATTTTTGGTTCTAGGACTGCCGGTTTCCTCGCGATTTTTTCCTTCATCGTTTTGGGAGCAGTGCAGGTGACGAAGTAGTTTACAAAAAGTAAAGCGCCTGTCTGGGTTCAACCTACAACTCGTAAGTCGCGGACGTTACCACTGGGCCACCCCCCCCCCCCCTACTTATTACTAACAATGAAAACGAGCGACAATTAGCTCCCCACGCGCCCATTGACGTTATACGAAAAGCGCGGCCAATACAGGGTTAATAAAATGGTAGACCTGATACTTACGTTCTACATATGTCTTTAAAGATTTTGGAATCATATTTTTTGCTCTCTCTATGTCCTCTTCTGAACATTCACCTTTATCTAACCCTGTGGAGAAAAAATAAGTTTAAATAAGGAAATGAAACTAAATTATTTTAAATGGAAATCAAAGAAACAATGTTGTGTTGTGATTTTAATAGATGGATTGTATAAATATTTGTAGCAATGCACGAATACAAAAAAAAAGGTTTTTTATACGATTATAGGATTCCTCAATGTAAAGGGGAAATTATAAGTGCAGCAACAAATGTTTTCTTTAGCATCTGCAACCTAACGTCTTTTTTTGTAAGTAGGCAACGAGTCAGATTCTACTATATTAATTTATCGTCTCTACTATTCCAACAGAATATCAAAACACCAGCGTCAATTTACGAACATACAATTAATAAGACAGAGCTACCGATAAATATATTTACTTCTGAATTGATAACTAACTAACTAATGTTGTAAATGGGTAACTTTATATATTTTACAGATTCAACATCTGCCTGCTAATATAATTAAATTCCATCTTCAAAATTAGCCATCAATCTTTTTTATTCAACAAGTAAATTAATAAATCATATCTTTTATCATGCCGCGGTAGCGGCCGCCGAGCGTCAGATCATCATTTGGGTTAGGCGAGGTTATAACAGTATGATATTTTCTGATATTTACTTATTCATTACATATTTTTTTCCAGAAATGAGTAAATTTGAAAATTATGTCAACTGATTGTTCTACAAAAACAGTAGTATACAAGTTAAAAATTATATGAAATGAACGTTATACTTAATGTTATTAGAGCAAAAGGTTATATATGAAATATGTATAACATTAGATCACATGAAATCAGGTTATTTGTTTTTATATCATATCAAAATTATATCATGTGAACGTTATTTCAAGTGATATTATACTATCCTTACTTTGGAAATTTGGCACACAAGATAGATTATAACCTAGATTAACACATAGGATACTTTTTATGCCTGTAGTACGTTCCCGCGGGATAATTTCCGACTTCCACGCGGGCAAAGCCGCAGGCGGAAGCTAGCCTGTTGTAATGCCATATATACAGGAAAAGTTTTTATCCAGTGCGCAAACTGTAACCATGAATTCAGCATATCATTCTAGACTCCCCAGCGCAGAAATTTTTCGTCGATAATACAAAAAAAAACAGCTGTTTCATACATTTTGAGTTTTTGACTGCGTGGGTATTGCACTTTTCTATAAAACAGCTGATTTTTTTTGTACAACTAACGAAAAATTTCTTCGCTGGGGGGTCTAGAATGGTATTTTTACGAGCTTCGGGTTCGTGACAATTAAAAACTGCCAATAAAAATTACCAAAATCGATACTTTAATTAAACACACAAATTACAAGATACAATTTCACTATTGATCACTTTAAATTGCACTTGAGATCGCTTCAGATGTTTTCGCATGTTTCGCTTGACCAATACTCCCCCGATCCCGATCCGCTCCCGCCTTTTATAGGGCCATAGAACATTCGGGAATCGAACCATCTAGAATCTTCGAGTACCTACCGGCCCCGACTGAACGGATGTTGATAATTCTAGAAGATTCTGATATCGAAATTGCTAGATATATCTTGACTCAATTAATTCTGCTACTCGATACTAGATGGCGCTAGTGGTAACGAATTACTTTAGTTTTAGCGCGTAACAGTATGCTGAATTCATGGTTAAAGTTTGCGCACTGAATAAAAACTTTTCCTGTATATGTCGCAGCCAAATGGTTAAATTAGCCAGCTAATTGAACGCCCGGGCGGTTCATTAAACTCCGGCTCCAATTGAATAGCTGAAGAACAACTAGCCAAGTCATTGAGTGCAACGTTTAACCAGATGGTTGAATATCGTGTAGTCATTTAGTTAAATTGGTATAGATGAATTTGTGATGTTTGGTTTGGGTGACTATGAGTTCACATATTATGTACGACTACTTTATACTAATACCTACCACTAAATAACTACTAATAGTGGAATGTTTGGTCACAACAAAGTACATAACACGAATATTACTCAATAATCATTAAGTCAGTCAGTTTAGACTCAAACATTTCGCGAAAACTTGCAGAAGACGTAATATTATTTAGCACCTCCATGTTTTCATACTATTTTGACAATATCACACTTTAGTTTCTCTTAAATTTGCACACAAGAACAATAAATAACATTCACGGTTTGCGCTATTGACGCCATATTTGTTTTGGTGACTACTAGCGCCGCAGTGGGAAAAACCTGAACTAAATTTGAATCACTTGGCTAAGTCTTGGTCAGTCACCTTCAAAGGGCTGAATTTCAATACGCCAAGTTGTTAAACGTTGAGTGATTCTAGTTCAATTAACTATCGGCCTAGGCATCCAATGGGATGCCGGCGTTTAATGAACGGTCTAGGCGTCCAATTAGCTGGCTAATTTAACCAAATGGCTGCTACATAAACACACCCGTTCGATTGGGTAGGTATAATATGGTAAAATTATAAATAGCTAGGTGACTACATGAAATTAGAGCTTTCATTGAACATTATTTTATGACAGTAATAAGGTAATTTTATGTTCAATTATAGTAGATTAACTCATCAATTACTTATGTTAACGTATAACAATATAGGTGACTATATTAAATTAGACTATGGTTAAATTATTTTATAGAAGCAGTTGATACACTAAATATAAATTTCGTTGCTTAAGAATTATCACGTTGCTGCGTTATATTACCTAACAGTAGCTTGTTTTACAATATATGGTCGCTTGAAAAGCATTTATTAGACGCAAAAATTAGTTTTAATGTTGTGTTAATGTTTAATTGACTAAATACTCAAACTACTATCAACAATATACAGGTTAGAATTTTGAGATGGGGTAGTAAGAGCAGGTCAGGTACCTAAACCGTTTGCTTGCTCTTTGCTATAAGGAAATGGTCTTAGTAGACAATCCTTAACTTTTTGAGAAATTTTGATTTAGATTTACAGATTTTTTTAATAATGTACAGACTGCAAGAAAATGGGCAGTTTTCACAAAAACTTTTTTGATGCCAATCGTTTCTTAAAAACACTACACTTTATATTTTTTTGGATTGAGAACAAAGATATTTTGTTGCTTTTGAAAACTTTTACCACAAAGGTTTTTTTGCAATTTCAAAATTTTGTAAAGATGGGCTTTTTTTGGCAAATCTATCCATCGTAAAAAGTCAATTGGAGTTTCTTTCCTAGGAATGTATGGGATCAACCATTCTCAAAAAAAAAATAAGGACCAGTATCCTAAGACCGTTTTCCTATGGCTACAGGCATCGGTTAGGTAGGTACCTGCCCTTATTTACCCATCTCAAAAATGTACCCTGTATAATGATGGACATGATGGTATGGTATACTGATAAAAAGAAACACTTACCGAACAGGAGACCCATTCTTTTCAAAATGTCGATGTCGTCATGTATTTGGAACTTTTTGTTGAAATTGAACATATATTCTGTCCTGCAAAAGATATTTTGAAAAATGGATATCACTCTGGGAAACTGTAATAAAATAATAAACAATTAATCCCTTGATTGACTTGATGTGAATCGGACATCACATCAAGTCAATCAAGGAATTGTTTTTATTTTTTTTAGACTAGGAAAGTATTTTTACTCACTTATCATTAGAAATACTGCAGTCAATTAAAGCTTTATCACTAGTATTTACAACAATGAATGGCAAATGGATTGCTGATGATGGAGATGGCTTAACTCCTTTGCTCTCGGCTTCTTCGTTTCTTTCTATCAAACTCTTAAATGAAATGTGCTGAAAAGAAGATAATATTTTTTTATTAGTTGTGGGCAGTTGGGCACCATATTGAATAGTTTATTATGGTGATTTAATAAGTTCTGTGCTGGGAGCCCTCATGGAGGGCTCATGTTGAATGCGGGTATTTCTAAACAAATTTAATGCTTTAACTGGTAAACAAGTTACATTTTTGATGTAACTTCATCTGTCAGTCAGTTCAATTCTGCCACAGCTGCTCATTTCAGGAACTACTAGTGCTCCGTCACCATACAAAACTAAACGTAATTTATTCTAATTCTACAAATTCTAACAACCGATGTTCAACGCTCCATCAGTTTGCGATAACAAAACGCAGACCTAATGTAGTCTGTGGTGCATACCGTGACTCGTTAAAAAGTTGGAGCGAAAACACTTTCGAAAAACCCGTGTGTGTGAGAACATCTCCTGTCGCGCTCAATGTTCTCTTGTCCCAATACTGGGCAAACCATCGTTTTCTCTCTTCTACGCGCGTGAATCTCAGACTCGTATCCCGGAATTCCTGTGTTCCTGCCCTTGGGACCATCGGAGGTGGAAGGCTCAGCGTGTGTCGTAGCAGTCCAAGGTACGTGTATGCACTGTATTTGCTATTGACATTCTGTGGAGTTTTTGAACATCGTGCTTTAATCGTCATCGTTGTGTTCCCTAGTAGCAAAAAGCCACCCCTGCTATTTCGGCTTTGGTGCGCATGCTACATGTTTTGGTGCCGAAACCAGGGACCTTCCATCTAATCTTATTACGTTTATGGTATGTTCTGGTTAGAAACGTCATATAAATTGGTATACAGAACAAATCTATTACAACATAACGTTTACCGGCTGCATTCCAAGCTATATTTTTAACATTTCTTATCGAAATAACCGTTTATACCTACGTAAAATCACAATCGTTCCAAGAGGTACCCCCATCGAACAGGAATTATCTATTGTCACACACTTTCATCGTAATTATTGTAAGATCTAATTAGGCAATCACTTTTCTATCGGTGCTTAATTCCATCGGCTTACGATAATTACTTACCACCTGTATCAAATTTACCTATCCGTATCCATTTCCATTCCATTCTATTTCAATTAGAAAATTCTTAAAAATTAGTTTTTCACTTTTTTATATTGTGGGTAACTTCACATTATACGCAACGGCCGAGCATTCGTAATCGGCGTCGATTTCTTGGTACCGGCCGACCGTGTACACCGCTCCACATAAGTTTCGGATCGTATATGTATGGTGCGTCATAGCACATTCGAACAAAACTTCAAAACTTGTACGGTTAGCTGTACCTATTGATTCCAGTGAGTCTAGTTGTTTACGTGTTAACGCATTTTTTATATTTTACGTTTCACATAATGTCGCTGTTTAGCAAACGTTCTACTAGGAATTTAAAGAAATCTAAATCGAAGTCTATCGATGTTCTGGAATATACCGCACAGGATTTGCCATCATTACGTCGAAAGCGTACTATGTCTTACAACCGGCTAGCTAAAGCTTTAGAGATTGGTACGTTAGCATTGAGTGAATCATCTAAGCACAACTTGTTTTTATCGTATTATCGAGACATAAAGGATATTGCACAAAATTTCGAACAAGCGCATTTAATCATTTTAGATATTTTAGACGACCCGGAAGATGATGATAACGAGATGCAAGAACGTTTTGATGATATGTATTATCAAGTAGGATCAATTTATCACAGTTTAACAAAATCACTTCCATCATCATCTCAATCGCAAAATGTAAACTCGTCTTCTAATATTCGATTACCAAAAATAGTACTTCCTAGTTTCTCAGGTAACATCAAACAATGGCCAGAGTACTATGACACATTTAACGCTTTAATACATAATTCTCCTACACTTACGGACACCGAAAAGTTTCATTATTTGGTTTCTTCTCTCAGTGGTGAAGCATTAACTGTAGTGAAAACGTTCCCTAAGACCCAAGACCATTATCACGATGCTTATCAAACATTAGTTAATCGCTACAAGTCTACACGCAACTTATCTTTTACTTGTTGGCGTGAGGTTTTAAATACAGATTTTAAACATAATGATGCGAATAAATTCCAAACTTCACTAGATCTTTTAGAAGAGAATTTATGTATTTTAAAGACCCTCGACTTCCCGGTCCAACATTGGGACTTTGTTTTGGTTTACCATATGTTATCTAAACTAGACCCAGATGTATGCCAAGGTCTTGAAGAGAAATATTCCGATGTAGAAATACCATCGTTTGATCAAATGAAATCATTCTTGCGTGCCAAGTCAGAAGCTCTTATACGTAGTACACACTTTACCGCTTCTTCTAAACTTAAATCAAACCAGACAACGCCCGCGGTTGTGTCTTCTCAATCTCGACGCCCCCCCGCTTCTACAGCACTTGTTGCTTCTGGTGATGCTAAACAAATTACACAACCGAGTAAATGTGCTTACTGTGATGAATCACATTCAATAATGTCTTGTCCCACGTTTCTTCAAAAATCGGTTGACGAACGTAGCTAACGAGAAAAAATGGTGTTATAATTGTTTAAAGTCGTCCCACCAACTTAAAGATTGCAAATCGATATTTACATGTCGTGCATGTAAACGCAAACATCACAAGTTACTTCACCGCGAGAAACCTCAGCCGCAGGAACCGAGTCCAACAGTCTCATCTTTGGTCTCAAGGTCTCAGTCAAATACTACTGTGTTGCTGGCTACTGCTATTGTTCAGGTTAGGGACGCTTCAGGCAATATGCAATCTTTTCGTGCCTTGTTCGACACCGGGAGTCAGAGCAATTTTATTACCGAATCTGCTGTTAAGCGCTTAGGGCTCACTCCAGCTAAGGCTGATACCAAGGTCAGTGGACTCGGGGAAGCTGTGGCGCCTATTGCTGGTGATGTTACTTGTTCAGTAGGCACGAGTACGCGTATTTATTACAAATTAAACATGCACGTGATCAAGAAAATATGTGGCGACCAACCTATCGCTCAGTTAACACATCGGGGTGGTCACATATAAAATCATTGCCACTGACCGATCCAGGATTCGACATTCCTGGACCCATCGACCTATAATTAGCTGCAGATGTCTTCGTTGAATCTGTTCTTAACCAACGCATTAAAGGAGGTTACAACCAACCTACCGCATTTAATTCAATTTATGGGTGGCTTCTTTTAGGTAAAACGTCTTTGTCATCAACTTCTTTACTTCAACTATCTGCTAGTAGCGATAATGATCTAAATTCAATAGTTCAACGTTTCTGGGAGATTGATTCGTTACCGAATTCGTCCTCATTGAGTCCAGATGAGTCGCTCTGTGAACAAATCTTTATTCTCACTCACTCACGTGATCAAACAGGGCGTTATATTGTTAGAATTCCTTTCAAAACCTATACGGAACCTACTTTTGAAGGCTCTCGTGAAGTAGCTTTACGCCGATTTTACGCTATCGAGCGTAGATTATCTCGCGATCCTGATTTACATAGTCAGTATTCTGAATTTATGTCAGATTACCTCGAATCCGGTCATATGTCACTTGTACCGTCCCAGGACGTAGGTCAGGGAAAATACTACATACCCCATCATTGCGTCTTACGTCCTCATTCCGTTAGCACACGTCTACGCGTCGTATTTGACGCCTCGGCTAAAGATCTTCATTCGCGTTCTTTGAATGATACCTACACAACTTATCGATCCAAAATTACAACCAAATATTTTGGAACTACTTCTACGATTCAGGGAACCTAACATCGTTTTTATGGCAGATGCCCGTCAAATGTATCGCCAAATTGTTTTGTCTTCAGACCAACGCGACTATCAACGCATTTTCTGGCGGACCTCGCCTAGCGAGCCCCTACAAGAATACCGCTTAAATACGGTCACGTATGGTTTAGCGTCATCTCCATATCTCGCGTGTCGAACTGTGAGACAGCTCGCAGAAGACGAAGGAGACTCTTATTGGCAAAACAAGTTATTCTAACTCAAGTATATATTGATGACGTGGCTACTGGATTTCCAACATTAGAAACTGCTCAGGAGGCCAACTCGCAAATTATCGCTTTATTCAAACGTGGTCAATTTCATTTACGAAAGTGGGTTAGCAATCATCCTCAACTTCTATCGGATCTTCCTAGGGAAGATTGCTTGGCTGGTGCAGTGTCATTCGACCCCACGGAAACGTCAACCCTGAAAGTGTTAGGTCTTCAGTGGGATCCATCCTCAGATACTTTTAATTTCGCAATAGAATCTTCTGACCGGCCTTGTACGAAACGCTCGATTTTAAGCGAAACAGCTCGGATCTTCGATCCATTGGGTTTCCTTTCACCAATCACCATCCAAGCGAAATGTCTGATACAAAAGCTATGGGTTCTCGGCATAGGCTGGGATCAAACCCCACCTGATGACGTCATTCGAACGTGGAACACTTACCGTGACCAACTACCGGAGTTAGCTCAATTCAAAATTCCTCGTAGATTGACCTGCACAGATGCTAAGTCATACGAAATCCACGGCTTCTGTGACAGCTCTGAGATCGCATACGGAGCAGTCGTGTATCTGCGAGTAGTCCAGGCTGATCAAGTAAACGTTTCTCTCGTATGCTCTAAAGCTCGCGTGGTTCCGTTAAAACGCATATCACTGCCACGACTCGAATTGTGCGCTGCAGTGCTCCTTTCCGACCTATATAAATTCGTACGTGACATCTATTGTTCTCAAATTAAAATCGATAACGTTTTTCTCTGGTCTGACTCAACCATTGTTCTATCATGGTTACGTTCGCCCTCCTCGCGCTGGGCTACGTTTGTCGCTAATCGCGTCAGTCATATCCAGGATATAACACCCATGGAATGCTGGTATCATGTGTCCTCCGGCGATAATCCCGCAGATATCTGCTCGCGCGGTCAATTTCCGAGTGAAATTCTAGTTAACTCGTTATGGTGGGCGGGGCCCTGGTGGCTATCGAATGATAAAACTAAGTGGCCGACCAACTCTACTAGTAGTCTAGCACAGCTGACTAGCGATGATGAGTCACTCGTGCAAGTTGAGGCTCGGAAAATGGTGACCTTGACTATTTGTGCAAATAATGAGTCTCAGACCGAATCAATTATAGAATCTTTAATAAACCGGTTCTCATCTTTACAAAAGATAGTAAACATACTTACGTTTGTTCATCGCTTCATTAAAAATTGCCGCTATCCGGCTTCAGCAAATCGTTGCATTCTTAAATAACGTTGAGCGACATAATTCGGTAATGCATTTAGTCAAACACGTACAACAGACAGCATTTTCTAAAATCATTTTAAACTTAAACTTAAGAGACCTATACCCAAAACTTTTCGTAAACTAAACCCGTTTATCGATAGTCGAGGAATACTCAGGGTGGGCGGTAGAATATCACGAGCAGGCTTAGAATACGAACAAAAGCATCCAGCCTTTTTACCGCCGGACCATCCATTATCGTTCTTAATCATAGATTTTATACATCGTAATTATCTACATCCAGGTATAAATACGACACATTTTTTACTTTTACAACAATTTTGGATTCTCTCTGCTAAGCGTGTTATACGTCAGTGCCTATCTAAATGCATTCAATGCTACCGTACTAATCCGCAGCCGCTTCAACCGTTCATGAGCGATCTGCCCGCGTATCGCGTAAATGAAGTCAAACCGTTCTCCATCGTAGGCGTCGATTTCGGTGGCCCGTTTCGTATAAAGCTAGGTCCACACCGTGGCGCTAAGATAGACAAGGCATACCTATGCTTGTTTGTCTGTCTTGCTACCAAAGCAGTGCACCTTGAAGTGGTTTCCACTTTAAGTTCAGACGGTTTTATCGCAGCATTACGACGTTTTGTGGCGCGACGTGGTCGCTGTAATGAAATACACGCGGATTGTGGGACTAATTTTGTAGGTGCTAGCAATCAATTAGCAACTCTAATGCAACATGCATCCAGTGCAGAAAAAATAACTTTTAAATTCAATCCTCCTTCGGCTCCACACTTCGGCGGAGTGTGGGAAATTCAAATTAAGGCAGCTAAATCTCATCTGTTTCGTATCGTTGGCGATCAAGTCCTTACTTTTGAAGAACTCACAACTCTGTTCACTCAAATTGAAGCCGTTATGAATTCTGACCGTTGTACCCTATTAGCTCAGATCCTAACGATCTTACTGCTCTGACCCCAGGTCTTTTCCTCACATTAGAACCTTTAACCGCTGTCCCCGACGAAGATCTATCACAAGTCAATACTAATCGGCTTCACCGGTGGCAGCTGTTACAATCGTTTTATCAGAACTTCTGGTCCAGATGGAAAACCGAATATCTGAACTCTTTAACGCAACGTGCCAAATGGACCAAAGATTCCAAACCATTACAAGTAGGTTCGATGGTGATAATCAAGGACGACAATCGTGCGCCATTACATTGGCCTCTTGCTCGTGTGGTAGATCTCCCACCTGGACCTGACGGGGTAGTTCGGATCGCAGTCGTTAAAACCGCAACGAATCATATTAGGTCTTTACCTATGAAATTGCCGTTTTGCAGTACTGGCCATTTCAAATCAAAATAATTTTTGTTTGGGTAAGAATTCTAATTTCAAATTAATTTTATTTTAAAAACATGGATTTTTTTTTCCAAAAGTAGTCATTTGTTTATTGATTAGTGTTACATTTTCATCGCATTTCAATCTTTTTCGTCATCATGGATACGTTAAAAATTCGAGTAATTAAGGAATATGAGTACCGTCGTGGCAGCAACGCGGCACAAGCGGCACGCAACATCAACGACGTTTACGGAGCTAACACTACAAACCAACGCACCACCTGTTATTGGTTTGCTCGCTTCCGTTCTGGAAATTTCGACCTGAAAAATGAACCTCGCGGTCGTCCGAAGACTTTGGTCGACAATGACGAATTAAAGGCGATTGTGGAACCTGATGATACACAATCTACGGCTGAATTAGCAGCAGCTTTCGACGTTAGCGTCAAAACAATATTGGTCCATTTGCGTCAAATTGGCAAGGTAAAAAAGCTTGACAAATGGGTGCCCCACGAACTCAATGATCGTCAGCGCGAAGTACGCGTCGAGACGTGCCTTGCACTGCTCAACAGACACACAAATGAAGGAATTTTGAACCGCATTGTTACCTGCGATGAAAAATGGATTCTGTTTGATAACCGCAAGCGCTCAGCAAGTTGGTTGGATCCTGGTTCAGCACCTAAACAATGCCCTAAACGAAAACTTACCCCTAGAAAAGTGATGGTCACTGTTTGGTGGTCTAGCGCCGGTGTGATTCATCACAGCTTCTTACCAAACGGGGTGAGCATTACTGCAGATATGTACTGTGAAGAACTGAACACAATGATGGAGAAGCTGGCACATCTCCAACCAGCATTGGTCAATCGCTCGTCTCCGCTGCTCCTGCACGACAACGCGCGACCTCATACTGCACAGCAGACGGTCTCCAAGTTGCAAGAACTGGGGTTGGAAGCTCTCCGTCATCCGCCCTACTCACCAGACCTTGCGCCTACAGACTACTACTTTTTCCAGAATTTGGATAACTTCTTGGCGGGAAAAAAATTCAATACCCGAGAGGCAGTACAAAATGCCTTTGAAGAATTTGTTGCCTCCCGTCCAGCTGATTTCTTTAAGAAGGGCATCAATAAACTGCCACTGCGATGGCAAAGATGCATTGATTGCATGGGTGATTACTTCGATTAATACAAATAAAAAATACATGAAAAAAATTCGTTTAAATTTTTTCATACAAAACGGCAATTTCATAGGTAAAGACCTATTATAATACAACGACCGTTGGTTAAGCTATGTCCATTGCCCATAGCTTAAATCGTTTAACTCAATTCTCAACGTATTTAACTTATCGTTCAATTTATTTTAAGTTAGTTTATCATTATTATTAGTTTATGTTGTCATTTTATCGCTCTTTGACCAGAAAATGCCATAGCCATTTTGGTGGGCGGGATGTTCCGTCACCATACAAAACTAAACGTAATTTATTCTAATTCTACAAATTCTAACAACCGATGTTCAACGCTCCATCAGTTTGCGATAACAAAACGCAGACCTAATGTAGTCTGTGGTGCATACCGTGACTCGTTAAAAAGTTGGAGCGAAAACACTTTCGAAAAACCCGTGTGTGTGAGAACATCTCCTGTCGCGCTCAATGTTCTCTTGTCCCAATACTGGGCAAACCATCGTTTTCTCTCTTCTACGCGCGTGAATCTCAGACTCGTATCCCGGAATTCCTGTGTTCCTGCCCTTGGGACCATCGGAGGTGGAAGGCTCAGCGTGTGTCGTAGCAGTCCAAGGTACGTGTATGCACTGTATTTGCTATTGACATTCTGTGGAGTTTTTGAACATCGTGCTTTAATCGTCATCGTTGTGTTCCCTAGTAGCAAAAAGCCACCCCTGCTATTTCGGCTTTGGTGCGCATGCTACAACTAGTGCTTTAGACTTGAAAGAAGAACAGCAGGACTCCATGTTTTCTCATTGTCGTATGTAGAATTTAAATCATAGTATCTTGGTTGATTTATGGCATGGCCTATCATGGATTTAGCCAAAATAAAACATTTTATCGAAATGGTTGAATAAAGCATTTTTATTGAACTAGCAGATCCGAAACACGATGTCATATCCAAAGAATAATGAATACTAAAATCCAATAGAAAAAAGGACGTGATTTTTTTCCAGAATTTTGTAAATGTTCCGGGAAACATTTCCTATGTTTCTTTCCATAAAACGTAATCGGACTATTCCAAACATTTTAAAACAAAAAATTGCCAAATCGGTCCAGCCGTTCTCGGTGATACGCTTACCAACGAACAGTAACTCATTTTTTACCCCCAATGAAAAAAGATAGGGTGTTATAATTTTAACGTGTGTATCGTGTGTTTGTCTGTGGCATCGTAGCTCCCAAACGGCTGAAACATTTTTGATTTCTTGTTGCATCGTGTTTGGGCTCTTCTCTCTATTGAGTTAAAGGCATAATACGATGACCACAACTTAACTATCTTTTTTTAAAGCTAACTGATATTTTTAACAAAAACGTGTCGACCCAAGCATTACTTTATGCATTTAAAATTGAGTCTTATTTCTCCTAGCATAATATTGAATTTTCTTTGGCTCAATCAATGGTAGGTCTGACAAAATACATAATAAAAAAAAACTTATATTAAAAGTTACTGAAATCAATTCAGTAGTCAATTAGGAACAAACTACTTTCAGGTCTTGCGTCTATTCTGTTACACCTTGTATAATAATTAAATACGTGAATCAAAATCTACATAATCATACGTGAACCAAAAACGTTGTACCCCTTATTAAGAAAATTATGCGGACGGGGAGGGTTATGAAATTAGGCAGAGTGAAAGTTTATATGGAGGAGTGCAAAATGCTAATATTTTTATATTATGACGACACATTTTTTTTGATGGTTGAATTTCGACCATTAGTTTTTATTATTTTACGTCCCTACACCACGAGTACATAGAAATACCCCCAGATACTAAGTATAGCGACAAGACCTCTGTGAAAAAACAATTTTACTACGATTTAGTGTTCGTCATAACTCGGTTTTAATCTTAAAGAACCCTCTGCGAGTTTTCACTTTAGCGCAAACGTAAATTCTGGAGGATCCACTAGCAATATCTATGGCGACAAGGCATATGAGCCCTACGAAAATTGGGTGGACTTATGTGTTAAGGTGATAAATAAGTACCTGTAATATGAGTTCTTGTAATTGTTGTGTCTTCTTTTGAATCTGCTCTAGCTTCGACTGTTTTTCTTTTTCTAATGCAGTACATTCTTGCACACTATTTGTCGGTAGTCCAAGCCATCTTATTTCTTTCTTTTCTTTAGATATTATATTCATTGCCATTAAGACATTTAATGCATCATATACTCTTCTGCGGATATTCTTTTGGTCATATTGCTGTAATGTTAAATTAATCTGAATTACATTTTTACTAATTAAATTTGTCATTGAACTTATTTGAAACTAAATTGGCACACATACTTTTTTTGGAAACGAATGCATTTATATTCGGAATAGAAAAGTTGTATTATGGTGTACAATTGTTGAGTTGATAGATACCAGAAGGCCAATTCTCGTAATTAATAACGTTCAAAATCTAGGCGCAGTCTCATCTCGGCGACAAGCAAATGTCAAAAGCTTGTCAAAAATGTATGGAAACTCGAGGTATTTTTGACAGATTGAGACAGATCAGACTGTGAACGTTCTTAAAATTACGAGAATTGCTCCTCAGAGTTACGCCAGTAACATATAAATAGAACTATAACACTTTAATTCTTATACATACTTGGCTATCTGCTGAACCATGCATTCCTGCAGCAAATTCTAGCACTAATTCATCTGCTACTTCGTTGTAAGAAGTGAAGCCTTTATTTCTGACCTTTTCACATACTTTCATTGAAAAATGCCTCAAACCTTTGCCAACTTTGTCCGCATGTTTACGTCTCTTAGTGGTACTGAAAATACACATAACAAAAATGTATTACAAGGCGGTGACACAGAAAGCGAAATACACTCGAGAGCAATGAATCCGGGTCACTTAAAGAATGTTAAAAATCTCGGAAACTAAAAATGATAGGTTAATGCAATAAATTGTATTTAATAGACAATGTAATACTCCTTAAATGAAAGTAAAAAAAATATGAGTCACCATACATTTTATTAACACAAAATTACATAAAGAAAAAAACTGCTGATCTCTCCTTAAAACAAAAATAAACATGAAATTTTTGAACTTTATTACGATTTTCTTGAATTTTAATACTTCGTATTGCCTCCTCGTGCTTCCATTACTGCGTTTACGCGGTTTGGCATGCTGTACACCAAGTTCCTTATACGATTTTGGGGAATATTCTCCCATTCCTCTGTGAGAGCAATTTTGAGCTCACGAAGCGTGATTGGGGGAGGGTTTCGTTGTTTTACGCATCTGCCTAGCTCGTCCCAAGCATGCTCGATCGGGTTGATATCCGGGCTGCGCGCTGGCCACTCCATACGAGTAATGTTCATCTCTTGAAGGTAGTCATTCACAATCCTACCTGTATGAGGTCGGGCATTGTCATGCATAAATATAGCATCCTCTCCTAAATTGACCATAAATGGACCAACGTGATCATTGAGGATTTCTTCCACATATCTTACGCTAGTTAAAGAGCCGTTTTCTATGATCACCAGCTCTGTGCGACTTTCAGAAGAAATTCCGGCCCACACAAGTACAGACCCACCACCGTAGGCTACTTTTTCTTCGATGCATGCTTGCTTGAATCTTTCCCCTGGTCTTCGATACACTCTGTGTCTTCCATCGTGCTTGTAGAGCATAAATTTTGATTCGTCGGAGAACATAACTTTTGACCAATCTTCAATACTCCAATTTACGTGGCTCTGGGCATATCTTAGTCTTGAAATACGATGCCCACGCTCCAGTTTAGGGCCGTTTGCAGGTCTAAGGGGTTTTAAGTTAGATTCAGCAAGCCGACGTCTTACTGTCCATGCACTTGGGTTACTTCCTCCGAGGCGTCGAAACTGATTTGTGAGTTCAGTTCCTGTGAGAAAGCGATTTCGAAGCATGGTGTTCACCAAGTATCGGTCTTCTCGTGCTGGGGTACACCTGGTTCTGCCCGTTCCTGGTCTGCGTAGGTTAGAACCAGTTTCTTCGTAACGTCGGAGAACTCTTTGTACTGTTGACAGCGACACACCGACAGTCCTGGCTGTATCGCGCTGACTCCGGCCGGTTTCCAGCATTGTAAGTATTCTGGTGCATTCTTCAGGCGTAAGCGACATAATTTCAGCTTGAATAATGAATATAGAGCACTATCAACATGGTTTATGTACCCACATAAATGACAGATTACAAACAAAAGCAAAACCAAATGCTGTAATTTCGTAGTTCCATCTTCGAAAGTGGCCCTTTTTCAAATTAGATTTTTTTATGATATAACTTTACAATAACTATGAAGTTTTAATACCTTCATTTAAGGAGTATTACATTGTCTATTAAATACAATTTATTGCATTAACCTAGCATTTTTAGTTTCCGAGATTTTTAGGATTCTTTAAGTGACCCGGATTCATTGCTCTCGAGTGTATTATTCGGGATGTGCAAAAATATAACCGCGGCGTAGATTTTAATCAGTATAATTATCAATAACTTATCCATACTGTTTGCTACTTGCTTCATTTCGTTAGATGCTAATACATGGACGAGGTTGATTACAAATGTTGGCTACATGAACTTTTACCCTTGTCTATGAGTATTGTTGTATACCTGCCTAAATGCGAACTCAGTGACAAATGAGCAATAAGTCACCATAAAAAAAAACTGCTTTAAAATAGTTTAATTGCTAAAGGAAATTCGTCCAAAGCGACTAGTTTAATAAAATTGTACTCACTATTCTGCTGGGGGATCATTGTCGGAATCATGTCTCCTCCTAGAGGCATGCGACATAGTTGGAGATTTGCTATTTGCAGTGCTAGTGCTTGTTACGTGGTTTTCGGACTTGGATGGTAATGAGATTAGATCTGGCACAGTATGTGCAAATTTCAGTTCAGTCGGCTCTTGTTTTACCTAGAATAGTAAGTTTTACATTTTAGTAATATTTATTTAATTTGGTAACAATTGGATTGATCTGTGTAAATATTTTTTGTATTAAAGCTAAAAAAAATAACAATTACCTCAATTTCAAGTTCTTCAACTTCTTTTGGCTCAACTTTAATTTTTTGCAAACTTGCTAAATTATCAATATGCACAAACTCTGAAATATAATAATATCCAGTTTAAGTAGGTTATGCTAATTTAGTTTAAAAAAAGCTGGTCATCAACGCCTCTCCTCCTCACCTCATGCTTATGCTTGACAAGCAGCCTCTGACCTCCAAATATTGCGCAACATGTGCAAACATTGAAAAAAGAAGTCTATAAATTGTGTTCTGTAACCGAACTGCCGCTTTCTTTAGCGCCCAAGTCATGTCAAATTTAAAATATTTGGTTTCACGTAAACCTAGAAAGGGAAATAGCGAAAACGACTCTTCGTAATGGGAAACTTGTCAATGGCTGGAATGACCAGAGACCCGATTTTTTTGGGAACTATGACACCCGACCAGACAAATCACTAAGATGGTAGCATGCTGCGCTCTATACGCAAACCAGCAGGCTTAGCACGAGAACCGTAGACAAGCGTTTTGTCGTCGGAAGAGTAGACAAAAAAGACGTTTCCGTAACGTTGACAAAACGCTTCTCTACTGTTCTCGTGCTAAGGCCTGCTGGTGGTATATCTTGGGAGTTTTAAACTTGTAATTCCTGTGTGCATGCAAGTAGGTACAAATCTTGCCACCGAGGCGTAAGATTGAATAAATACATTAAATTACTATAGTAAGGGCTCGTGGCTACGCGTTCGAGGATGGGTCGCCGTCCATTACATATCGCGACAAGAGCGAGGCACCGAAGACCGTGCCTCGGAAAGCACGATTAACCGTTCGTCTCTGTCAGTTTACAGGAAGCTCAAAAGTCAGACAACCAGTATTACCAAAAGGTATTTTGTTACTCAGTAACTGGATTGTGGAGGCCAGAACAGCAGTTACTCCATGTAAAATACTGATATTCACCTGGATCCAGTTAGCTGTAAGCCAGCCCCAACATATTTAAGTCAAAACTTTGGTTTCCCTGAACCAGCTGTATTAGGATTTTAACACATTCAGTGCCGGAAGCCCTCCAGGAGGGCTCATTGAAGTCGCATATAGGATGCAGAGAGCCCTCGCGGAGGGTTCATTTTAAATGTACGTTTTTCTAAGTGAATACAGCATAATAAACTGTGAAAATGGAATCAGCTGTATGTTTCAACAACATTTATTTTATTAGCATACTAGCTTTTACCAGCGCCTTCGCTCGCGTGGAAGTCGGAAATAATCCCGCGGGAACGTACTACCGGGATAAAAAGTATCATAGGTGATAATCTAGGTCTCTGGTATCTGTGTGCCAAATTTCATCCAGATCCGTTCAGCCGTTTTTGGGTAAAAGAGTAACGAACATCCATACATACAAACTTTCCGTTTATAATAATCAGTAAGGATTTATTGGTTTTCAAATACTAACATTTTTTTTTTATATATTTGGGATTCAAGACTCAGGATGACCCGTATTTCAGGGCTGGGGGACTTTCAATATGTTTGGCGGCATGGCGTATGAGTTCGATAAAAAGTGGGTGGAGTTGAAAGTGTCCCTAAATAGTTTGAATCCATTTACAATGTAAGAAGTTCCAAGACATACATACTGGAACACAATTTATGAAGTACCTATGATGAGTGTCACTAGCTGCACTGTTAACCAATTAGGTCCATACCAAATATGATCATGATAATTATTAGAACAGGATAACAACAATGGCAAGAGATAGACTTACTTGATGCACATTTGAGTCCAGTCAACTTCACTGCTCGGTATAATGATGTCTGCAACGTGAAGAGAAATGTCTAATATTATTGATGTGTATGTTTTTATTTGATATGCTGCTATTACAGTTTAAAGTTTTCAATGGAAAAAAAAACAACTTGAAAACTAGGAGTCATTTCCATAATCACAACAAGCATATTACAACATATTACGGTACAATTTTATTTGGGTTTCACAAAAATTATTGGTCAAAATACAAAATGCTCCTCAAAATACTAAACAACCACATTAATCCATTACTGACCAAAACTAATTAGCAGTCATTTTGATGTTGATTTCGCAAGTCTATAGATGACTGATAATCATTCACTAGAATTACACATTAATGATTTGAACGTTGTCTTAGATAAATAATTGTTTTATGACTAATATTGTTGAACAAATCTGTCAGAACTTACATAATTATATTTATCATCAGTACATGATTTTAAACCAATCAAACAAAGGAACCATCTCCCTGTGTGATCCTTAGCTATTATTAGACTCAATGTTTGACATTGATGAAGGGTAGCAATAATATATTGTTTTTAATCACAGAACAGTTTCTAAAGTACAATTACTTAAATTAGGTAGTTCTTCACAGGAAAGAGAGCAGTGTGCTTAATATAATTACTTGCATTGCTTTGGTTTGCAATGAATTGACATTTAATTTATGAGCAATGACAAAATTTGTTTTGACTTGGTCCTAATCAACAGCAAATTATGAATAGAATTAATTAAAATTGCACATTATAATAAACCTCTTGCAAGGTTTAAAAGTAATGCTATCCGTAAGTAACACTTGTCTTTTTGTAATCCATCCAATGATTACAATTTATGCTTATCAAGACAAAGACAGTAAGTGGTGTTGCATATTCTTATTACAATTGATATCCATGTCAATATAACAAAATTAATTTTGATTGCAAAAACTCAAGAAGCTAACTAAAACAGTTTTGAAGGTTTGTAGAAGTCAGCTATATTATCATCAATTTGAGTGATGCTAACTCATAACAAGCTAAATAAAAAACAGGTTTCAAGGGTTTCAGCAGTCTCATGGATTATTGCAAAAGTTTTAAGTACTTCAGTAGTATTTAATTTAATCCATTCAAACTTTGCTTAAGGGTTAAATAAAAATTGATAAGAAGCAAACATTGTATGCCAAAAAATATGTAAGTACCTAAGTAAAAATATTATGACTATGACACACCACGTACCTTAATACTTCCTTCTACTGCTGTAGGCAGTTTTATAATTTTCACAGGATTAGGTTTAATTTTGATCTGACCAAGTGTCTGATTGTTTGTATTATTTTGCACAACCTTTACCATTTGTGGATGCCCTAAAATAAAACATGTTATTTAGACATGACATGCTTGCTCCCCATTCTTTCGTAGGTGATCACTGTGGTGGACTTGGGCAAGCAGGTACTACAAAACAACTTTACAGTGGGAAGAGTATAGCAATGATTGGCAAGCATTAATTCATAGAAATACAAGTTAGATGAGTAACAAATGCACAAATAACTGACAACGGGAACACTGCCCAAACGGGCGCGTCATGTATCCAATTGAAGGGTTCTGTAAATTATTAAAATTGTATGACTATTACGAAAAAAACTGCAAATAGTATGTGATAATGATAACAAAGTAAAATAAAAGCTTCACGAAGATAGCTTGGCTACTAACCATTAGCGTCATGTATAAGAAAATTTACAGTACTATTCGTCTGAGACATTTTCTCCAAATTCTTTGCAAATGTACGGCCATTTACGTAATTCACTAATGTAGCATTCAAACATTTGTTGATGACCAAACAAAATAATAATACCTACTAAACTCGATTTGTATGGTCAAAATGGCGACATTAGTTTTGGGTTAACTTCGAAGGTCAGAAAAATCAAACGAAATTCTATTGTTTATTCTATAAATCACTCTGTTTTAAATATCACTAAGCCCATCATAGTTAGGTATACAAAACGTAAGCACAAAGGTATAAACAACGCACGTAAAAGCACAATTTAAAACAACGGAAGAGTAAATAGACAGAGGCGGGCGGGCGGTTTTATGATTTACCAGCTGATTGGACAACTGCTGTTGTGTTCACGTGGTAATCGCGGTGGCATCCGCCGGGAATTTTGTATTCTGGAAAAGGCGCCAAATAAATGAGAAAATACCGCCATCTATTGAGTAAAATTTTACTTACTTCACATGTTCTATTTTTTTTTCGTTGGCAATAATATCAAGTTTTTAAAATAAAAACTTGGAAATGGGCCTTTTGATTCCCAAACATTCTGAACAAACGAAATGGATCTAATGGCTAGGTACACACGCGGCGACTTTATTCGCTTCAAAATCACCCTCACAGATTTTTGTATAGCTACAAATTTGCTGTCAAAATAATGTGCGTGGACGTGAGATGACTACATAGAGATACTACGTATGTCGCTGCGTATGTAAAAACCGTAGGCAGATAATGCTAGTAGCATTCATCTGTCTACAGCGTCGACCATGGGAAAACCGTAGACAGAGAAGCATTCTCTGTTTACGGGGTAGACAGTCACGTCTACGGTCTACGGTGAAAACTTGATAATATTATAAGTTATTTTTTGTAATTTTTCTTTGGTAACAGTGTCACTTTAAATATTAGTCTATGGTGTCACTGTTAAGCGGAAGCAGTTCCACACCCTTGGCTCAGAACCGATTCCTACGGCAAGCCACAGGCGCCCCATGGTTCGTTCGGAACGAGATCCTCCATCTCGAACTGAAAATCCCCACGGTCAGTCAGTTCTTGAAACGCAACACGAAGCGTTTCTTCGATAAAGCCGAGAAACACCGCAATCCCTTAATTGTGAAGGCCGCCACTTATGTCTCCAGTAGGATTAGCTCTGTCCGACGGCCGAGACATGTCCTCACCGACCCAGACGACTCGATTGCTCACCTTCAGGAAAGCAATAGGGCCAACAGTACAGTTCGCACACACCGCACACAACCGTCATTCCGACCTCGCCGCCGAGATCCTCGCGCCCCGCGAAGACCCCGAGTAACGGCGCCTAACGTCGAGACCCCCGACCGACCCTTGCTCGTTGGCGCGCCAGCCCGCGCCGCAGCTGAGCCAGTAGCTTTAAATTCCCCGAATAATAATAATAATGCCAATATTTTGATCCAGCCTGTCCCCACTAGCTGTCCCCCTATACCCTCCACAGGGGGTGCCCTCAGCGAGCAGTCGCTTAGTATGTAAGTTTTTAGTTTTAAATCCCTGGCTGGAGGCGTTAAGTTAACGCTTAATGGCAGCCCCAGGAAAGCCCGGTTAAGCAGTCATGGCCTCTCAAGGTCAACTGCGAGATGCCCGACAAAAAAAAACACCCTTGGCACTTGCCGCAAACCAAACCGTCTACAATAGTCCAAACGTGCTATGTATCGCAACTTCGCAAGCGCTTCGGATCAGCAACAAGTGCATGCATGCAAGCCCACAACAAAGCCAAACGCCCTATCCACATGCTTGAACTTGTAATACAATGTCGAGATTTGGAAAGTGTATGGAACTACCATAGTAAAACGTAGGTTTATAGTTTCGTGATCTTCGTATTCCTTTGACACATTTTAGTATTCTATTTATTTATTACTGTGCTCAAATTGAAGTTTCGGGTGAAAAAAATCAAGTTTGGTGCGTCATGATTATTTCCTCTGCCAGAAAAAAATCATCCTGCTGACTGCCGACAAAGATCTCCACAATATGACATTCACGAGCATTTTCATCGAAGAGCAAGAATGTGGGATGAAAGATCGAGTGCGGCGAGAGTTATTGTTTGAACATTCATACGAAAATGGGAATTGCTTTGTCGACTTATTCAGAAAAGTTAGAGAGTTAAATAAACATGGGATGCATGGGATGATATTTCTAGCACACCAGCTTGTGTAGGGTAGATTTTCTTTTGACTGAGCCAGGGGCTTATTGCAGATCACCCCTTCTGGGTCCCCTTAGTCCACCAGTGCTTTTTACGGGTCTGGATTTTAATAACCCGCACCAGGAAAAAAGGTAATGGGTCTGTGTTATGCACTGAGCATATATCCGAACAGATTCGGAAATGTCAATGTCATAAGAAATTCGATTTGTGCGGTTGTGCCTCATTTATGTCATTCATAATTCATAAATGTCATTTGTCAAAAAGCTTTCAAACTTTGTTTTTTCCTCTAAACTTTTAAATGTTAAATAAATGAATTAAAGTGTTTTGTAGGGGTAATTAAACTCTAAATGAAAGTTGTAAAAATGTGGCTGCCGCTTTATTTTTTCTACTTTTTGGTATTATTTAATAGCATTAGTTCAATAGGAATTGATGATCTCAATGTTCCTCTGGAACATGTAACATATGTTTTCAATGCGTTCCCTAGTGTTGCTGATGCTTGTCTATCAGAACCTCAATGTTTATACAAAGATTTAGTAGGAATTAAAGGATGTTGGGGCTATGAACATGAGTGTTATAGAAATGTTTCATACCCTGTGCAAGCTGTCTGTCCTGGTGACCACCGGGGCTGGGTAAAGACGAAAGAGGCTCAGTATGATACATTCTATACTCAAGCTGATTTTGGTAAGTATTGCTCTAAACATACTATTCAAAGTTCTGTGTCAATTTGGGGGTTTCATGAGCTAGGTAAAACTGTTGTTAAATATAGTACCTATTGTTTAAAAACTTATATCTGTGAAACCAATCATTTGGATGGTTCAATGTGATAAGTTTGCAAGGATTGACCATGAGTACTGTATTAAATAGCCCCCCAAACTGAATGTCAGAATATTGCTACAATGACTATAGTTATTGCCATGGTTATCCTATACTATAGAGATAAATATTTTAATACCAAAGGAGGTGGCTTGATCACTTTCCGTAAAATATTTTTATTTATAAAAGAAAGAACTAAAAAAAATTTATGTAAATGGACACCCAATTGTATGTGACTGAGTACCTACTTTTTACCTTTGTTTACTAATATTACTTTCTAATCTTTAAAAACATCAGCTAAATAAATAATAATATTTTTTCTAGCAAATTGTGTCACTTTATAATTACAGGCTATGTAAAAGAACAAATAGAAGATTTGATGGTCATGTGTGAAGCTACCTATCCTGATGACACTTCTCTGGAATGTTCAAAGTATTTAAGGTATTTACTTTAATTTCATAACATTTAATTTGAGTGCAAGACTAAAGTTTTACTGTTATTAAACTCACCTGTTAAAAAGTGCCAAACAGCACCCTTAGAAATATGTTTTATTACAAATGTACCTACATATCTTACTATTTACATTATCCACCAACCCGCACGGCCTGTATGGAGGAGTATGGCCCACTCCCTCTTATAGAGAGGAGGCCTGTTTGCAGTGGGAATGCTGTAGGTTGATTATGCTTAGTACCTACATACATAAATACTAAAATCAAGGCATAATATAGATTTATATTTTATTACGTAGCCTAAACTCTTAGGGCGCGTTCCGACTGTGTCCTAACAGTTAATTTGTCGTTGGAGACTGTCGTCTCTAGCTGTTCCCATTATAACGACTGCTTATCGTCACGTTGTCGAAATATTTTGTCGTTGAACGACTGTCGTATCTAGCTGTTCCCATTGGATCGTGACGACATTTTATACGGGCGTGTGTGCGCTATCTGTAGTTTACATGTGCTGTCTAATCCCTGTAGACAACACATGTAAACTAAAGATTGTCGCAGTAACGACACTTGATTTGCCGTCACCATAATAAGTCATGACGTTTTTTTTATCATTTTACGACTGTCGTCACTGCAAAAAAAGTCGCCGATGACAGTTACTTGTGTCATCCTATGTGTGAACACCTTGTTTTAAATACACAAGCCACGACGTTTCAAATGACACGATAATCTGTCGTCACGACATAGTGGGCACGAGGCCTTAGTTAATCATGAATATGTTTCAAATTCTAGGTTTTGTCGCGGTCGGAACATGATGTTAAATTTTACAGGCCTTGTGGGCCGTGGAGACAACTTGCGTTATAAAATGGATATTCTTGGGCCTGGCCAGATAGGTATGAACCTTTTACATTATTCACATTATTCACACTGATTGTTTTTTTTTTAGTAGTAACAATCCCTACTAATATTTTATATTATGAATACGAAAGTAACTTCTGTCTGTCTTTCTGTCTGTTACTCTTTCACTCCTAAACCGCTGAACTGATCGTCATGAAATTTGGCAGAGATATAGCCTGGGATATGGAGAAGGATATAGGCAATTTTTTACGCAATAACCGACATCCATGCGGGCGGAGCCGCTAGCAAAAGCTAGTATTTCTTATAACTATAAAATTCATTGTTAAAGTTATCTCTAATCATATGATATTCTGTAATTATTTACATCATACATGTGACATCTACAAACCCGCACTGAGCCTGAATGGTGGATTACGGCCCACTCTCTCTCATAGAGAGGAAGTCTTTGACCCAGCGGTGGGAACATTAATGGCTGATTATGCTTAAGCTAGAATCATTTAATTATATTGGTTCTTCAGTTTTTAATGTGCTCATAGTTATCAAATGAGTTGGCAATACTATCTGGTCAACATTGTAATATATTTTCATTAGCAAAGAATAATTGATTTATTTAAAAGTTTTAACTACAGATTATTAGTTTCTAACACCATTTTTTCAATCAAGCCTCTCATGGGATGGGGTGAAAGGTTAAAACCAAATTGACACATGCATATTTATAATGTTTCAGGTGGATTTTGCAATTTTTATTCTGAGCGGCTGACAAAAGAAGCAGAACACATGAGTGCTCTACAATCGTGGGCTCCCGAGCTTGTGCATTTTGTCAAAACTCCTCAGAGACCCATAACAGATGGAATGTGTGATATAATTATAAATAAACCAACATACATAATGAAATTAGATGCAAGTATGTTATTTTCTGATGCATATCTGTTCCATCCCCAGCCAAGTCTACTTATCAATAATATAAATTTCTGTGTTTCAGCCGTTAACATGTACCACCATTTCTGTGACTTTTTCAACTTATATGCATCTCTACATGTGAATTCAACACATCCTTCTACTTTTTCTAAAGACAATCACATATTGGTGTGGGAAACATTCACCTATGAGTCTGCTTTTCAAGAAACATTTGAAGCATTTACTGATAATCCTATTTGGGACTTAAAAACATTCAGAGGAAAAGTAGTATGTTTCAAAAATGTTGTGTTGCCTCTTCTACCTAGAATGATCTTCGGCCTTTATTACAACACTCCCTTGGTACGTTTATTTCAGTTTTTAAACATTAGTCAAAAAGCACGTCATAATAATTAAAACAAGCCTGCCATATTACGAGTTTCAATCAGATAACGACAATCGTATAATGGTTTTGAAATCTGTTCATCTTGCAGAAATGTATTTTGATTGTTGTTCACCTTTTGCAGATATATGGTTGCGAAAGGAGTGGCTTGTTCCATGCGTTTTCAAAACACATAATCCATTCTTTAAATATAAAACTACACCCACGGACCAGCGACAAAGTGAGAGTAACCCTGCTATCAAGAGGTACGACATACCGCTCGATATTAAACGAGAAGGCCATCATTGACGCTTTGTCGAAAGTTGAAGGGTATGAAGTGAATCGGGTGGTGTACGATAAAACTGTGCCTTTTCTGAAGCAGTTGGAAATAACTCATAATACAGACGTGTTTGTTGGCATGCACGGGGCCGGATTAACGCATCTCCTGTTCTTGCCTGATTGGGCGGCCGTGTTTGAAGTGTGAGTACTATTATTTCTATAGAAATGCGCGAGATATATCAAGCACACATAAACCATATAATAAAAACATACTTTTTAAATATAATAATTGACGGCTCGGTTGGCGCAGTGGGACTGCTGCGCTGCGTGTCGCGGGTTCGATTCCCGCACGGTACAAATATTTGTATGACCTACAAGTAGTTGTTCCGGGTCTGGTTGTTTGTGTATGTGAGTTTAAATGTTTGTAAACGCACCCACAATACAGGAGAAAATCCTAGTGTGGGGCAACGTAAAAAAAAAGATATACATATATATATATATATGATAAGTGAAAACTTTTTCACGTAAGTTAACCGTTTGTTTTTCAGTTATAACTGCGAGGATCCTAACTGCTACTTAGATCTATCGAGACTTCGCGGACTTAAATATGTCACTTGGGAAGATAAAACTAAACTTGTGCAACAAGATCAGGTAAATTTTGATTTTACATTGCTTTAAACATGTCGGAAGCACTAGTTTAGAATTACGTGTGCCCTGGGCAGTCAGCCTAGCTATCGCATTCCTAGCTGGCAAATATTAGCAAGTCATGATACGACGTGTAGAATTCGATTTAGCGGCTATGCTAGTCCATAGCGACGTGGATGTCGGAAAATATCCCACGGAAACGTATTACCGGGATTTAAAGAACTATTTGTTAATCCGGGCTATAAACTATCTGTGTGCTAAATTTCATTCAATGTTAACGCGGCGCACGCCAAATTACACTGTAAGGTGTCAGAAACAATCTTGCAAATTATAAAAAAAAACATGAAATATGACTACATAAGGCTTACCCCATTATAGTCATATTTCAGGGAATTTACACGAAACCTTAATGAATTATACACTCGAACATTCCTCATGAATCACTTTTAGAGAAAACCGTATGAAAATCCGTTCGGAAGTTTTTGAGTTTCTCCCGTTCAGAGAGATAGGCAGACGCGGGGACTTAGTTTTATAATATTTAGGGATGATATATTATTTTCAGGGTCATGGGCCCGGTGGCGGTTCACATGCAAAATTCACAAACTATTCATTCGACGTGCGTGAGTTTCTGAGGTTAGTCGAGAAATGTGCGGAACACGTGCGGCAACAAAGGGCCTTCAATGATTTCCTCGAAGTCTCCGCAGTACGGCGCGCACACGAAGAGTTGTAAGACAGCAATCAGTTTCCGTTTCCTAACTTGTGATATTTCTTCCTAATTGTTTTGCTTTTAAATCATTCTAATTATAGTGAAATTAAGTATTACTTTTGTTCTCAGACCAAATAAAAAAGGTAGACGGAGCGTACGCCAACAATAGCGTTCAAATGAGTGAAGCCCCGTGTACAGAGTTGTGTGCGTGAGCTCGTGTCGCAACACTTGCCATGCGTCTGTGTGCTAAGTAAAAAATGTTGCCACTAAAAACTTTTTTTCCCAATTCTGATTAAATAATTTTGATTTTTCATGAAAAATTAATTCTTATAAATAAAACACTTTTTTACTGTTAGGTACTTTTAATAAAAAAAATGAAAAAGGGAAAAAATTTAAACACCTTTGTGTTGCGTTAGTTTACGGTAGTACTGTCTTTTTGTATCCCGACTTCTGGAAATAGTATCTAGTTTTGAAATATGATGGAATCTTATATTTAGATACTTTTCAACTACAGTACGTATTAAATTTATTTTGTGATCTATGCCGGAGAAATTGTGTTCGTTTTCCAAATCAAAAAATATATTTTCCGTACCTATAAAGGTTTTTAAAATTTGAGTAACGACATATAGATGTTGTCTTTCCGACTTTATTATTATGTCTTCTTTGATGATTTTTTTAATAATTATTTCACAAGCGCAGCAAATTGCAAAAGCATCTTTTGACGGAAAATGTAAGCCACCTTTATTCCTGAGCGTAATTAATTTATGAAAATCATGTCTCTCAGTAGATGAAAGTCTCGAGAGACAAGCTTCACATTTTAACTTTTTTGATAAATAATGTACGACAGCACCAGCAATATACCCAATTATATACTGCCTTAAGTTGTTTATGTCGGGGACGTCTAAACGTCTGACCATTTCTTCTAAATCAGCTTGAAGTGGTTCCATAAAATTAAAAGCAGTTAGTTCTTCACTATCTTCATCATGGCGATACGAACTTGAAGTCGTATTAATAACTTGCATTGTTGATGAGCAGTTTAATATCGCAATATTTTCCAGAGGTATGCAATTACCAGAAGCCAAACATTTCAATTCCAGATGCGTTAGAAGTTTCTTATAAATGCCTTTAAATTGTTTGACGTTGGGATTATCATTATGTCCCCCGTGCATCCTAATTGAACCAAATAATATTTCGATATGGTCTTGGCTAAATTTATATGTAGGTAAATATACCAGTTGATGTTCATTTTGCACTATGTTGTCGTATAAATACTTCAAACTTTCTATGTTTATAAGAACACCTAGAAATCCCGATTTACACTTTGCTTCGACAACTGGTTTGTAATATCGCGTGATGACGAAAGTTTGTCTACCATCTTTCATTATTTTCCTCTTAGTCTGTGTTTTGAGTTTTAATTTAGTTATGAATTTTTTCATCTCATCGAGAAATTCATATATCTGGTCTTTGTTTCCTTGGAAAATTGGTTTTTTGAATCCGAATTGATTCATTCCTCGGGTATTGAATATATCAAAGAAATTATTTGCCATATTTACGAAACTTTCTGTGGGCCTAGACTTTTCGAAGATTGGCAGTTTAAGGTCTTCCCTGCAAATTTTTAACGCCGTGGCTACGCTTCTGCTTAACAACTGGGTAGCCAATTTCACTTTCATTATTTGATTTTTGAAAGCAATATGCCTAGTTGTTAATTTATTTGCAAGATGTAGTCCTTCATTACTCTGTAGTTCGTTGAGTTGGACTAAATAATTCCATTGCACAAGTTCCTCATTAATGTCTAAAAATTCTCTTTTGGACTCTAATTGATTCCTTAGTAATTTAATCACGTGACTGGGATCTAAAATGCAAGCTACTTCCTTGTCACAAGATGGATGTTTAAAAGTGCTTTTGATTGACTTGATGTCTCTTATATTGCAGCCAAGTACTTCCATAGCAGTAAAATTTGTGCTATGACCATCGAATGTCAGCGAAATTACGTCGACATTGGCTTCAAAACATTTTATTAAACACATTTTAATCAAATTAGCCTTTTGGTCACCACTTATACTATTGCATAAAAAGTAACCTAATGGAATTTTCCACCGCTGGTTTACTGCTACGAGTAAAAAGACGAATGCTTGAGAAGCCAAAGCATCAGAATCAGAGGTACCAGTACCCATGTCGATTAAGCCTTGGTATTTTTTCCCATCCCATATTTTTTGTTGACGTATGGCCATCTCATCAAAAATTAGTGCGCAAAGTATGCGATGTTTGCTAGCCTGCGTTTTTTGTTTTATTGCTGCAAATGCCTCTTCTGTAAATCCTGGTTCGCCATTTATGTGACTGTACCATTTTGATATCGTTTTAGGATGTGGGAGGCATGTCTTAAAGGTGCTTCGTACAAAATCATATGCTTTCGGTGAATAAAAATTTAGGGTCAAACAGAATCTCTTTATAGCTGCGGTGTACTTCAACTTTTTGCTAGATTTCCTCTGTATATTATTGAAAATATCAGCTGCTACAACATTTTCGGTAAGTTTATTATATACATCACTGTCAACATTATTCCTTTCTTTAAGATCTTTTATAATATTTTTGAATGTTTTGTTAGACTTTTTTAGTCGTCGTACTTTTTGGTTCAAAAATTTAATCTTCTTTTTATGAATATCTACCATTTTTATTTGTTTCCTTAGTTGCTTTTTTAGTTTACTTTTCCTTGGCGTTTCAATTATTGATTCTATTTCTGCATCTTCAAGTATTGTCATGTTGATAGTTTGTATATTTACATTTTCGCCAGACGGGGATGTGTATGTACTGGCACTTGCATTCACATCAAAATTACGGTCACAAGTTAGCTGTAAATAAAATAAGTCGTTTCAATGTTTGGATTTTATATAAAATAATTATTATTTTAAACAGGTAATAACACAGGTACTTAAAAACGTACGTTTTGTGACACAGTATATGATGAGCTTGGAACAGAGTAATCAACGTTTTCAGAAACGCCAATATCAATATCATTGCCAGGTTGGTCAATAATATCCTAAAAAGAATATTACTCGAATGTTAGTAGGTACATGAATGTACAGACGCCAGCAGGTCAAGCTATCCCAAACTGTCAAATTTTCCCAATTGAACATGAACCTTATCATATGTAATAAAGTTGAAAATCTATCAAAGAAATTTGACAGATTGGGGTAGCTTGATGTGCTGGCGTCTGTACAAATGTTACATCACATTTAATGTAATAGCAACGTGGATTCATACTTTTTTTGGTATTGCATTTTTCATCACACGACGCAGCCCACATTTGGTAACATACAAATCGTTTTCTGCAAAATGTGTGGAACACACAACACTAAATTTTGATGGCAACCAATTTTCTTGATTTCTGCTTAACCTAATAACCTCAATCCACTTTTGTTTCCAATTAAGGTCTCTTGGGAATCTAAAATTAAAACAGTTTGTATTCAGTCATAGTTGAGAAATAAATGAATCCAAAAATGTATTTTCCATAAAACTGTATATTCTGTTGTAAGTACTTGTATATAGAAATAATTACATGCTATTTAATGGTCACATCCCCTATCATATTGTCTTCACGTGATACTATTACTTAATCCCGAGTTATTTATTCATGGATACCTATGTTTGACATTCAAAATAGTTAATAATAATTTTCGTAATAGTTAAAAACATTTAATCTTTACGAAAAGTAATATTAAAATTAATAATCCCAAACACTCCCACATTGCCCGCGTTTCGGGAAATTTGTATGCGGATATACTGGTCACACCGACGACACTATGCGAGGTTTTGTGTTCCAAAAACGCTTGACGAAATATTTTTGTATTTATATATCAAATTAAATCAAATGAAACACTTACTTGTGAAATGTAATCCCAGATGGTTTTTTTTTAATTACGGAATTGTTTTTACAACTTCTTACGACACAGGAAGGCATTTTACAACAATTTGCAATTTTAAGGTTATGATGTCTAGCGCGTTCGGTGTCACGCGTCGCACTGGAACACGATCGGCTTCCTATTTCAAATTTGGCTTCCTTTACCCTGCTTCACTGTGAGAGCGCCGCGCTCCGTCTACCTTTTTTATTTGGTCTGAGCTTTTGTTATGTAGTTTTGAATCTCGTTAAAATGTAAATTGTATCGAATGCCAGTATTATAAATGCGCATTGAAAACATTGTATGAAATGCTTACTACTCTCAGTGCGGCAGCTTTAACGATAGTTCGTAGCGGTATTATTACAAGATATCGCTTTAAGTACCTACGTACAAAAATAGTTGTGAGTCAATAATCACTATTTAATTATTATTATTCTAATTAGCTGATGCGTGTGTATCAAAAAGCTTGGAGACATTTAATCTGTTTAATCTATTCTTGAAGCAGTTCAGTGTGGGAGCCATCACAACGTTTTCTGGGAGGCTATTCCATGCTGTTACAACTCTGTTAGACAAGAAGTACTTCAATGGCTTTGGCTTAGATGGATTTTCCCATAACTTAAGGGAATGCCCACGCAAATGTTTGTTGGCATTCAGAGTGTAATGGTCTTGAAGGCTGGGCACTTCGTAGTGTTCTGAAAGTATTTTATATGTTTCAATGAGCCGCCTACCCCTTTGTCTACGCTGTTCCAGTGTGATAAGGCCAAGGTCTTTGAAGCGCTGTTCATAAGGTAGATTACGCATGGTGCGAACCATCTTGGTTGCCCGACTTTGTACATAATCAAGTAGTGTGATGTCTTTTTTTTAATATGGATCCCAGATGACATTAGTATAAATTAGGGAAGGCACGTATTTACGTGACCAGGTTTTTACACCAGGTATTTGCTTCCAAGTACACACACCAAGTACCGACCCGAAATACTTGCAAGACTTCAAGGTATTTTATACGGCTACTCGCTCAACTACGTAGGTAATCAATTGCGTTAGTTTTTGCTGCGATAATGTCTCTTATCAGTAAGAGTCTACAGAACAATTTCGTATGCAAGTATTTTTACTTGAAGGGTTTGTAAGTATTTATTTGTAAACGCGATTTTGCTCCTGATTTATAGAGAGTCACGGATCAATTTCCTATGCAAGTATTTTTACTTTCAACAGGGCTTTTGAGAATACGCGATTGTACTTCTTATTTGTATGAAGTCGTGGATCAATTGTCGATGCAGATAGAAAACAATTTGAAAGTATCTCGCTCCGTCGGCGTCGTGGCTCGACGCTCGAGTACGTAGGTACTCAAATAGTTCTAGTATTTATTTGTAAACGCGATTGTGCTCCTTATTTGTTGGAAGTCACGGATCAATTTCCTATGCAAGTATTTTTTACTTTAATGGTTTGTAAGTTTTTATTTGTAAACGCGATTTAGCTCCTTATTTATAGCTATTTACGGGTCAATTTCCTATGCAAGTATTTTTACTTACAACAGGGCTTTTGAATACGTGATTGTGCTTCTTATTTATATGAGGTCATGGATCAATTTTCGATGCAGATAGAAAATACTTGAAAGTATCTCGAGCCCTGATTTTGGCCCTGGTTCCTTAAGGTGGACGTACTTGGAAGCCCTGGTACTCGATTTTGCAAGTACGACCCATGTCTAGTATAAATGAGGTCGTATGTAGATCTTGTACAACTTGACAAATGTCTTGGGCGTAAGGCACTTGAATGCCTTGCGGATGATGTTGAGTTTCGAATTCGCTCTTTTAACAAAACTAGATATGTGTGCTTCCCATTTTAGATCGTTGGACATTAATCATTCGCGAATAACGAAAATGGCAGGCGAAGCGTGTTTTTCAAGTCTGTGAGGTATAAAATAAATATCAGTGGTTCGAGCACTGATCCCTGAGGAACACCGCTGAGCACTTAATGAGCCGTAGAAAGAACGTCTCCAATACGCACATGGAATGTTCTTTTGGTAAGAAAATCGCTTATCCAGGCTAATACACAACCGCGTATGCCAATATGTCCAAGTTTGTGGATCAGACGTTCCAAGGGGACGCGATCAAAAGCTTTTTGATAATCCAAGTACATCTGTGGGATGCTCTTTGTCATGATTTTTGGTCTCAGGACAAATCCATGTTGCTGCTCCAGGATAATTTGCTCCTGTGATAGGAAATCTCTTAGTAGCAATAATTTTCTCCATTGTTTTGCATAGTACGCTAGTCAGACTAATGGGTCTATAGTTTACGGGTAATAGTTTGTTTACTTTCTTGTAAACGGGCACTACGTTGGCCACTTTCCAGTCAGCTGGCACAATTCTATGTTCCAGGGATCTGTTCATAATCCGAGCCAAGTTGCTCGTCAAAGCCTGTGAGCAATTCTTAAGTAAAATTGATGGTATGCTGTCTGGACCAGTGGCTGTATTATCGTCGAAACTTAATAATGCCTTTCGTACCGTCTCTTCTGTAATGTTGAACTTCTGAACTGAGTTTGTTATTCTAGGCGCATTAATGGTTGGTAAAGGTCCATCGGGTTCTTTAACAAAACTTAGTTCGTATTGATCCGCAAAAGATTCGGCAATTTGTTCCGGGTTCACAACGAGGTGGTTAGATTTGTTTCTAGACAATATTCTGGACAGTATTTGGGATACAAACTTTAGAGTTGAGCTGTTTCCTGATATAACCATAAAATGCTTTAGGACCGGTATCTATTACAGTCGACTCGAACAACGTTCTTCTATTTCGAGTTATACTTATGATATCATTATTTATTCTTCTATATTTGTTATAGGTGCCCTCATTGGGATTATTCTGTAGATGGCCCACAGTTGTTTTTTCTTAAGGATTAAGTCAGGGATTTCTTTGTTTATCCAAGGCTTATTGTTATGTCTTTATCGTTATCTTACGTAAAGTCATAACAATATTATAAACAAACAGAAAAACTTATTTAACTTAACTCCAAACTTCCAAAGAGCTATTAACAATTACTATTGAGCGAACCGAGCTGTTTCTTTCGACGCACGTGCTGCGAGCTAACAGTCGGCGTCTGAATCACTGAGCTATAGAAGAGCTAGTGAGTAATAAAGAGTCCAAACTTCCAAAGAGTTACTCGCTACTGAGCGAGCCGAGCCGTCGTCGCCTTCGACGCGCGTGCGGCGTGAGTCAAATGAGCTAACAGTCGGCGTCTGAGTCACTGAACTATAGAAGAGCTAGTGAGCCAGAAGAGTGATATAGCTCTTTAGAGTGAAAGAGCTAATAGTTCTTTTTCTTTTCAGTGAGCTATTTCGCCCATGTCTACTATGTGGTCACCCTTACCTATAGGCGGATGGTAGCCCACATCACAAACTAGCGTATTGTCATTGCATAACATAAGATCTAACAGAGATTCTTCTTCGTTGCGTTTCCTAGTTATTTGTGTAACAAGTTGGCTAAGGTTACTGTTAGAATAAATGTTAACGAAGGAGTTGCGTAAGTTATCATGTCCATGAATTTTTTGAAGAGGCCATTTTATGCTGGGTAGGTTGAAATCGCCTACTATGATTACTGCTTTTCAGCTGCTGCTTTCCCAATAGTATTAAATAAAACTTCGTCTGATTCTATAAGGGTGCTGGAAGGAGGTCGGTATATATAAGCCAGTAGTAAGTCGAGATCTTCATAATGAATATCAAGCCATAACCCATCAACAATTTCGTTATGGTACTATTGATTTGAGAGATTATTGCAGCCTTCCCAACTAGCCAAGTAATCTTATAAAGAAAGATTATAAGTCTGTCACTACTAATAACGTTCTTATAAAAGCATTAAGGTAGACTATTTAACTTATAATAGCATTTGCCTAGCTTTAACATACTCAAGTGCATTCGTTTGTATATCTCGGTCTTATAGTTCGCTACAAGACTGACCTATAAAACATGTATGTAGAGGAAACTTTTACTAGTAATAGCATTTCAGAAGCGTAGATTTTCTCAAGAGCATTTGCTTTTATATCTCAATTTTATAGTTAGCTACAAGATAATCTTATAGGACACCTTTAGGAATAAGTCTTCTATGATTGTGTACAGTAAAACTAAATAATCTAGAATATTATTTTGAACCTATAGCAGCATTTTGTGAGAGAACAAGATATTATGACATACCTACTTAGCTGAGATCACTATAGTTTGCGCCGTTATAGTTTTGCTCGAGACTCTTTTAAATCTAATAGTACTTGATAAGAGCGCTATATGATCAAAAAAGCTTATAAGCTACTAGATCAATAACTTTATTAGTAAACGTCAGCTATTTTGTTGAGATTACGTTGTTCATCGAAGAATCAATGAATATTTGGTCGAGAAACAGTCAACATCAAGAAATGCAACCATCTTGTTTATTAAATCCTAAAAAAAGTAAATTCAAACATTAGCAGGCAGGCATAATATATTTCAAGGGAACTAATTTACCTACAATGGTTCTACAAAGTACTTAATGAAGAGTAATTTCAAAATATGGCGAATATTTATAAGAATTGATAAAATATTTTATTGACAACAATATACCAAAGTGCTATTTTTCGCAGGGGATTGTGAAACTAACTAAATTGCGGTACACATTTAAAGTAAAAATTACTTCCCCATGAGTTACGAATGCTCTGTGCATTCGTAAAAATATCAGCATACTGATTATCAGTATGTACATAGTCTAATCTAAACTAATAATATTTTCATGGTATTTTTCTTTTACAAAATTGTACTTAATATCTATGTGTTTACATCGCTTAAGGAATTCACTATTTTTTATTACATTTATAGCACTTTGATTGTCAACGTTTATGCAGATTTTTGATTAAACTCACTAATATCACTGAGTAACCGTCTTAACCAAATAGCTTCTTTAGTAGCTGCACAGGCCGCCATAAATTCGGCCTCTGTCGTGGATAAAGCCACAGTTTGCTGACGCTGAGATGACCAAGTGACAGCGGCTCCATTTTTAAGGAATACATAGCCAGTAATCGAGCGTCTGGTTGCTATGTCATTTGCAAAATCAGCACCGCTATATCCAATTATATCACTACTGTCGCATTTAGATGTGTAGCATAATCCATAACTTTTTGTCTCTTTCAGGTATTTTAATATTTTCTTTACAGCATTCCAGTGGGAGTCATCATAAAAATGTAAGTATCGACTCACCTGGCTCACAGCAAAAATTATGTCAGATCTGCTTACAGTAGCTGCGTGGATTAATGATCCTACTGCTTCTCGGTAAGGATAGGTTTTCTTCAGTGCATCTTCAGCCTTCTGCAACTTCACATTTGGATCAGCAGGAACACAGTAGGGGTTGCTGTCCTGCAAGTTGAATTTCTTCAACAATTGATCAATGTATTTGTTCTGATGTACTACAATACAGTTTTTATACCTTTCAATTTGCAAACCAACAAAATTAGTCAATACAGGACATACTTTTAGATCAAAGTTAGTTTGCAGATCATTAATTACTTCTACCATGGTAGATTTATCTTTGCAGAGCAAAATACTATCATCAACATAGAGGTACAGATAACATTTGAAACGATTTATTATTCCAATATAAACACACTGATGATCACTGATCTGCTTTACTTTTCTCAAAGCCAAATTTATTAAGGACTGAATTAAACTTTATGTTCCAACACCTGGGTGCCTGTTTTAGACCATATAATGATTTAATAAGTTTACATACCATGTTAGGCTTGCAGTCTAGTCCCTCAGGTGCTGCCATCAGTATGTTTTCCTTTAATTCATCATACAGGAAAGCAGTGGTTATATCAAATTGGACTATTTCTAAATTTTCTTGTGCTGAAATGGACAATAACACACGAATTGAATCGTACCTTACTGTTAGTGAGAATGTTTCATCATAATCAATTCCTTCTTTTTGTGCATAACCTTTCGCACACAGTCAGGCTTTTGCTTCAAAAAACCCATTTGCTTCCAATTGGCTTTACATTCTGAGGTTTTTCTACCAATACCCAAGTTCCATTTTTATGATGAGATTCCAGTTCTTTCTCTATAGATATTTTCCATTTTTTAGAATCACCTGATGTAATTGCCTCATTGTAATTCAATGGCACAGGAGTATCTTCACTGCAGCACAGGTAACCTTTTCCTTGTTTATTTTTAGACTTTGAACACTAGTCTTTATTTTTAGGACTCAAAGTTATATTTGAAGGAGATGGCGTTTTGATGTTTTCAGTGGGTAAGTATTCACTGTTTGTACTGTTATCTAGTTCAGAGTAATAGTCAGTGTTTGTGGATTGTGTAATGTGTCAGCGTCAGAGCTCTCTGATGTATGCTTGTCAATTGGTACAGATGACAAGTCACACATTGAACTGTCTTGTATCAAGTCCACCGGAACATATTTACCTTTAACTGTAGATTCAAGGAAGACTGCATTTCTATTCTTTATTACAGTTCTGGAACCAGAAATAACAAATCTGAATCTTTTTGTATGTTAATTATATCCAATGAATATAACTTTTTGTGCTTTTGCGTCCCATTTTCTTCTCTTTTCTTTGGGAAGATGAATCATTGCTTCGCACCCGAATACTCTTAAGTGATTGACATTTGGTTTCTTCCCGGACCACTTCTCTTCTGGTGTCTTATATTTCAGTGTTCGCGTTGGAGTTCTGTTGATTAGATAAGCAGCAGTGTGTACGGACTCGGCCCAGTATTGTTTAGGTAAGTTGGCATTAATTAACAAACACTTTGCTTTTTCTACCAATGTTCTGTTCATTCGCTCAGCTACTCCATTTTGTTCGGGAGTGTATGGAGTGGTGGTTTGATGAACTATTCCGGCAGTTTTTAAGAACTCAGAAAAATTGGAGTTAACATACTCAAGCTCATTGTCAGAGATGTTGCATTCAAGTTGATTCTCCACTAGGCTTCTGAATTCTTTGAATTTTCCTAGAGCATCAGATTTCTTCTGTAAAAAGTAAACAAAAACTTTCTTTGAGTAAACATCAATCAGAATCATAAAATATTTTGCACCACCCAGTGAACTCGTCTCCATTGGACCGCAGATGTCAAAGTGCACCAGTTCGAGTAACTTAGACGATTCAGTTACACTTTGTTTTAGAGGTAAGCGTGTTTGTTTACCTTGTAAGCATGTTACACATGTTAATTTATCATTTTTCTTAGAAAATTTAACACATTCAGTGTTATCTGCTAATTTTTCCAGATCTTGAAAATTCAAATGGCCCATACGTTGATGCTAGAGGTAAACATCTTGCTTGTCAACATCAGATAAGTATGCATGTTCACTTTTCACAGCCAGCATGTACATATTGTTGACTAAGCGTGCCGTTGCAACAACCACATATTTTTGTTTATTTATCATACAGCCTTTATGGTTGAATTTTACCTGACCTCCGTTTTTTATGATCTGACTGACTGATAGCAGATTTGTAGCCAGCTCTGGTACATACAGTAAATATTTAAACAAGATTTTATTGTACTGACCTTTATCATTGCACACATCTAAACTCAACTGTCCAGTACTATGAACTGATAATGACTTGTCATTGGCTACTTTGATTGTCTTAATAAGTGATACTTTCTCATCTTGCAATAAATTCTTATATTTGGTCATCTGCACTGAAGCACCCGAGTCTATATACCACGGATCTTCTGGGTTCTCTGTAGAAGCGATGAAAGCAGCCGCATAGCTCGAACTCTCTTGATTCTTCTTTTTAGTATTTGACTTGCACTCAGCAGCCCCACGCACAACGGACCGAATGGGAGTCTACGTGCGGAAAAGGGAGTCCCATCATCATGCACTCAGCAGCGACATGGCCACACTTGTTGCAGCTATAGCAACGAGGTCCCTTTCTAAACTGTTTCTTGAAACCTGTATTCCCTTTGTTTTTATAATTCGCCACAAAAGCAGATGAACTTGATGAACTTTCAGTCATTTTGACATCTTTTAGGATTTTTGCCTTCACAGAGTCTGAACTTATTTTCATGCCTGAACTTTCAATAGCAATAATCATAAGTTTGTATATTTCGGGTAGACCGGAGAGGAGCAGGGTCCCAATCCACTCATCATCTACTTTGAAACCAATATTGCGAAGTTTGTGAGCCGTGGTCATTATCTTACTCACGAATTCTTCTACGTTTGAACATACAGCGAGACTTGTTGTACATAAATCTCGAAGCAAGCCTACACGGCGTGTAAGCCCCGAGTCGGCAAAACCGTTTGCCAAGCAGTCCCACACCTCCTTTGCAGACGTTGCATCCTGTATGTGGACATAATTTACAGACTCCACAAACAAAATAATTTTCGATTTTGCTTTAATGTCAGAGTGTTCTGAGTTAACACAACGCGCCGTCGACCCGGGCTTGGTCCTTACCGGACAGCGAGTTACCCATTACTCGCCGTCCGCAAGCCCGCGCCTACGGTGACCGGGAATCAGCCTGGGATTCCCGAAGCCCAGGGCGTCTCCCGCGGTGGCTACGGCCGTGAGGGTGCATATACTGCCTCTCCCTCACGTGCGCCGCCTCCCTCTTCGCGAGCATTATTGCTTCGCAGAAGGAGGTGACAGCTACCCATGCACTCTCGCTCCGTACCATGGTCTGGACCAGGGCCGGAAGCGAGAGATCGCCGCAGCCGATCGACTCCACAAGGACACGGTGCTCCGCCCAAGCCAGGCAAACCTCCACCGTATGCTCCACCGTGTCCCCAGGGCGATCTTCGCAGTGGAAACACCCGGGCGTTTCTTCCCGCCTTATCCGAAACAGGAACCTCCCGAAACAACCGTGTCGGGTGAGGACCTGCGTCAGGCGAAAGGTGAGGACGCCGTGCCGCCTCTCAAGCCACTCCTCAAAGTGGGGACTTACCGCCGCTATCGTGGCGTGCCCAGCACTGGCGACAATCGCACGTCTTGAGACCATTTTAAGTACTGATTTTGCTAGTTGGGTTATTGACTTTATGAGCTACATATATGGCGACGCCACCCTTCTCTTCTCTGGTTCCTGTCTCTGCGATAGAGTATGTATCCTGATATGTTAATGAGGTTATCGGTGATTCCAGAGTGTAGGTGGGTTTCCGTTATTAAAGTAAATGCGGATTTATGATAATTTACTTCAGCGAGAAATAAATCGAATTCCGCCATTAAGGATGCCAGGTTCCTGTATTAGAGACGCAGCTCGGAGATCATTTTAGTAACTAGTTTTTTGTGGCACTGACGATTATGGGGACTCTGTTTACGTATTTGATGGTTAAGTTTTGCTCACCTTTCTTAATCCGGCCAGCTATGTCTTCACGCAAACTCTTGAGTTGGTCTCTTTGGTACGGGGTCAGCTCTGATTGTATTTAGACAGTAGCAGGAAGCTTACTCTTGTTTTTCAGTACATTTATCGCATTTGTGTTTATTTGTCAAGATCACCTTGACCGGGCGTGGCTTGTCGCTATTTGGTAACGGGTTACCGAGGCGAAATGTTGAGACTATTATTGGTTCCGGTATCGGTCTTGAAGCAAATGAGTCGGCGACAGAGTTCTTGTCGTGCAATTTCCGATCTTTCAGAGAGGATGATGTCGATTCTGGTATTCCGTGTATGATATGATTCCATTGCGACTACGACTGTTGCGTTCTTCTATTTCGTTGTTCTTCTATTTAATTGCATAATATAGTACAACATAGCCCAATGCTTTATAAGAGGCGGACATTCGGAGTTTCCAGCAGAAAATTCAGTCGTTTTTAATTCTGTACAGTGGCAGAACTGCCAGTAAGGGCGGGGGCGTCAGTTTGATAAAGTAATTTTATACCGACTGAAAATCCTACCAAATTTTTTCCTTATTCCGAGTACATAAGATATCTGAGCGTTAGCTGCACCAATAGCGTGGGGGTCTCCAAAGTCAGAGCTCAGGCTTTTAAATATTTTCGCTGAATAGTGTGTCTTGTGTCAGACGCCTGTTTGTATTTTACCACTGCGCATAACAATAAAATTATGTTCGTACTTGTGCAGGCGCTAATACCAACTGTAAGATAGAGTACGGTTTGACCGTTGAGTGGGTCCATTTGAGGTAACCTGTGATAGTGGCATGTTTTTGAGTTAGCTATTTCCACTTCATCAAGTTATTTAGATTTAATCTTGGGTCGAGTAATGTCTCAGCAATCGATGAAGGATGTCCATTATTGTCTATCTAATACCTTTAAACGAACAATTCTTGTATATATGTGTATATACACACATCTAAAAAGATTGTGATCACTAGCATAAGCCTATATAATTTTTAAATTGAACTTTATCAAGAAAGTTCATTGTTGCGTTTTTACACGCTTTATATTAGCTTCACTTGTATGTTTGTTTGTTTGTTAGTTTGTTTGTATGTAACCGACTCCTTTGAGCGCGATTTTGACCCACTTTAAACGGTCAGATTTCATTGAAACTTTGTAAACTTGTTGAGGACCGATGACAATTCAATAATTTAAAAAAAAATTGAGAAAAAAAAACACGTTTTTGTAGTTAGCAGAACTAAAAAATAGAAAATAAATAGTAGTTTAAAAAACTAAAAAACACGCTTTAAAAACCAAACTAAAAAAGGAGAAAATAATTTAATTCAATTAAAAAGCGTGGGGTGCTTGACATTGATTGATTATAAAAATACCTCAAAAAGCACCCCACGCTTTTTAATTGAATTAAATTATTTTCTCCTTTTTTAGTTTGGTTTTTAAAGCGTGTTTTTTAGTTTTTTAAAATACTATTTATCTTTACCCTGTTTGAAATAAAAATAAAAAACTTTTTTTTTATAAAAAAAGTTGAGTAATTAATCATAATGTAATTGTAACAGAAATTTTATAGAAAGAAAAATACTGTTTAACCAAACTTAAACAAAAATTTATTAATAAAAGCTTTATATTCAATATAATATAACTCCTCCCCTAGCTCGAACACATGCGGTGATCCTCCTGGGCATGCTGAGAATCAAGTTATCCAGCATTTCTTGGGGTAACTTGTCCCATTCTTGAATAGTGGCTTCCCTGAGCTCTGGCACTGTCTGGGGACGTGGCTGATGGTTCCAAACAGCTCGCTTAAGAGCATTCCACGCGTGCTCTATTGGGTTTAAGTCAGGCGAGCCGGCAGGCCAGTCTAACCTTGTGATGTCGTATTCTCGGAGAACAGCATTGACTCATTGTGCTCGATGGGCGGGCGCATTATCATCGACTAGTACAAATTGGTACCCATGGTTTACTCGGAATGGTCTGACAATTACATCAATAGCAACTGCTCTATACTTGTCTACTGTCATGAAGCCTCGATACGGAATCAAAGGCGTTCTAGCTCCAATCATAATACCACTCCAAAAGGATACCGATTTCCCGCTGAACGCAGTGGATGCCATATTGCTCAGTTTGATATATAGACAACTGTGCTGATATTTTATATAATAATTGTTAATAATTTAAAAAAAATCAGTTATTATTCTACTTATCGTGGGTTTGCTGTTCCTGAATGCAAAATATTATTTAAATAAAAATTACTTTGGCTACGAAAATTATTATAAAAGTACAAAGTTGTTCAATTGACACGCCGTATAACGTAATAACATGGCGGTTACTATTTCATGGTGTTCAAAAACAGCTTAAATAAAATGAAAACTTTGAATTGAATTTTAAAATTTATTTTGTTATTTCATGAACTAAAACTAACATTTTCCGACTTCATTTTGCCTAAGCTATCTCAATAATATATTTTTAGACTTTTTCTCGTATAGAGTAAAATACCGTATTGTTGTGTGTTATAAAACACTTCTATAGACTGATGAATTTTCTCAAAAACTTCCATGTACAAAGGCCTAATTCTTCAAATTCAAATTCATTATAAATGCCGAAGATTCTTTGCACATAATTCAAGTTAATGTAATCTACCTACATAAACTAATAGTCTTGAAGTGAAGGTCGAGAGTAACTTACAGGCAATAATCGTTGAAAAATTACAATGAATGTTGTTGATGTAATCTGTTTAATTTATTATTTGGTGAAGGCACCGCTAGTTTAATTGTAACAGCGCGCGTCGAACGTTAAGTTCCATAATTACAGTTCGCGATATTCAGATAAATGTTCACAACATCGGCTGAGAGTCCGTGTCCACATGAGTTATTTACATGTACGGTTACTCTTAATATTGATATCTTGTAATTCTTATATTGATTTTATTTTTTGCTGTATTTATGCGTTTTTGTTTACTGGAAGTTTAAAAGGTTTAATTAGATTTTTGTAGGAAGAACACAATTCTACAAACACTCAAACAGTACCTCTAAGATACCCTTGGTAACATGTGTACCTACCATTAGCGGTTTTTTAAAGGACGATGCCACGAAATGTATGGAAGCTGGTACCCGCTCCAATAGGAATGTATGATATATCATTAGACAGGTAATAAGATGCGGTACAAGAATTCCAATGTATTGATTCCTTGACAGATTTGAGTAATACAGGGTGGAAGTTGAGACGAGGCGATAAGGGAAGCCACCTTAACCGTTGTAGTTACAGGAAAACGTTCTTAGGAGACTGTCCTTAACTTCTGGAGTAATTGTGAACTGCATTCCAGATTTTGGAAAAATGGTTCAGTCAGCTAGAAATTTATTGAGTAGCTCCTTACATTTTATTTTTATGATGCCCATCGATGCAGTTTCATATCAGGACTCAGAGACACATTTGAACAAACTAAGGTCTTGGTTTTGGAGTTAGGCGCCAAAATAACTCCAATTCAGATTAAAAAGAGCTACCTAATGGTGTATTAAATATGGCTATTGGAAGGGGGTACTAAAATAGGCATCATCCTTTACTGTCAACTAAATGAGTTGACAGTTTTAAGTTAGAACTTCAAGTGCAATATCAGGTGTTTTTGAGTTTAGGATCATATTAAAATAAAGTTAGTACAATTAGATTTTATTACAGACACATTTTTATATTTTCTAATGGCTTTCTAAAAGTTTCTTTTTTAATTTAGTTAATTTTAATAATGTACTAGGTACTTACTTACTAAAATATCATTATTAATTTGATAAAGCGAGTGAAAGTAGCAGCATGTCAGATTGTCAATATTAGAAATAGGAATGGTCAAATGGTCGCATTAATAAAATGACATATTAAACATTTACCCCTTATTTGTAATGTAAAAAAAGTATATAATATCCAATAGAACAACAAGACAAAGAACAAGTAGTGTTCTTATCTAAAAATAATTTGTAAGACGTGGAATTTGTTAATATGTAGGTATAATATTAGTAGTGTACAAAATGTTTAATAATTTTCTCACGATAATCTGTACGTACCCCTAAATCGAAAAGAGGTCGGAGGAGAGAGCATTAAATCGTAAAACAATCGCATAATGTGGAGGCAATATTTACAGAGGGAAATTAATGAGAGATGCCCGCGTGGGCCCTCGGGCCTCCGCGCTCATAACTTTTTGGCATAACCAGATCGTATCGCAAAATAAAAATCAAGAAGTTAATTGAAATAATATAACTTTTCTAATTAAATTACGCTGAATTGTGTTACATTAGTTATATTTAAAATTAATAAGTCTGTGATCAGTATAGTAGGTAGGTAGCTATATGGGCCAATAATAAAATAAATAACATATTAATCATGTGGCCTAGCTAGAGATATTTCGATCTAAAATTATGATTTTTTCATTACAATTTGTACGTAAGTGATGATACGTAATGAATACATTTACTTTTATTCTTATTACCTACTGTTGATTGTATTAATGCCTACGTTCATTTTGCATTGAAAAAGGAGTGTTTTATCAATAAACTTAATTAGATACATAGTAACTAAGACCTAATGTTTTGTATTTACATGTTATTGTAATAAAAGTTTTTGAATAAACGTATTTTTTTTATAAACCATATCTATTTCTTATATAGTCAAAACCCTCCTCATTTAATAAAATATAGAGCTGTTCTTAATAATAGAACAGTATTTAACATAAGAAAATATTGTAACATTTATCTATCTAGTATATTTATATTATAAAGCTGAAGAGTTTGTTTGTTTGGTTGAACGCGCTAATCTCAGGAACTACTGGTTCGAATTGAAATATTCTTTTAGTGTTGTATAGCCCATTTATCGAGGAAGGCTATAGGCTATACAACATTACGCTAAGACCCTTAGGAGCCGAGCAAAGAGAAAAAAAAAATCACAAATGCGAAGTACTCGCACGGGCAGGCGATTCGAAGCGACGCGCGACGGGGTGGGTCGGGGGAGCAAGAAATTTGTACAATATAAATGTGAAAGTTTATGAGTTACTCTTTCACGCAAAAACTTCTGAACGGATTTGGATGAAATTTGGCACACCGATAGCTTACAGCCTGAATGAACACAGGATACTTTTGAGATAATTTTCGACCTCCACGCGTGCGAAGCCGCTGGCAATAGCTAGTCTAGTATATTTATAGGGCCAAGGATGACGAGTCACGACCTACTTAATCCTAGGCAAAGATGTAGGTAAGTTCCAAAATGAAGTTGCTACGCTCAAGACGAAAATGGACTGCTGTTAACAAAATTATATGTTACCTACTTGTGCGAATAAAATATCTGCAGAGAATAATGTTGAGGGCGTGTATAGATATTAGAAGCATTAGGGCAAGGGGCAGGCGTAGTGTAGGCGCAGGCGCAGGCCGGGCCGCGGGCTCGCGGTGGCGCAGAGCCGGGTGGTCGCCGATGCGACGACGCTGATTCATGTCGCTGATAGCTATCGCAGGCGCCGGCGCCCAGTGCTATTTTCTAAATTTATCACCATTCGTAGTCGCCTACCACTCGTACTGTAGTTTTGAATAAAGGCATCTATAATTCTAGCCGAAGAAAAGATCTTAGCTCGATCTGGACCTGGAACTGATTTATGTATCCATAATATTATTGAATAAATAAAATACTCTAGAATTATTTTGAAAACAACTTAATCAGACGGGATGTAAAATGTGTGTTGAACTCAATTTATGGAGGTTTAATTTCTCAATCCGGTGGGTCGATTGTTTCAGAATGTATGGACTTTACCTATCTGCTACAATTACTTTAATATCTAATAGGTACTAAAAGGTAGTTCGTTGGCTTTTAATATTGCGTAATTTTTTATTTTTTTATTATTTTTAACGTTTCTCTAATTTAAGGGCCTACGTCCCGTTTGGTAGCGTAACACGGTCACTTTATGAACCGTACTGCTCATTAACGGCTTGTCTTGAAGATTTGAAAAAAATATGATTTTGCTATAGATTCATACAGATTATTTTGCCCGAAGTACTTTTTTGTATGGTTAATAGTTTTGCTGTAAAAAATATTTTCCAACACGCAATATTTTGGCTTCTATTCCATACTCCTACTAAACGGCTTCGTTATTTGGAAAAAAAAATACACTGAAAAATAGATAGTTAGAGGTACCACAGAATCGCCGAAGCACAATTGTAAATTAATCAAAGGAATAACCCCATTTTGAGATAAAGGCTCAGAGGTGCCCTGCGCGGGCGCGGGCGGCAGTCGTGCTTTAGCATACAAACGGGAGATGAGGATACTATGGGCCTTAATGAAGTTTAGTATTAGAAATAATTCTTCTAATGACTTTTACATAGATATGTAGGCAACCTCTGGGATCGGTTAGGATAACAACCGGTGTACGTAGACCCTTGCGACATACTCATCATCATCCAAAGACACTACAACTTCGTGCGGCTATCCACGTTTAGTCCGCTTGATAGATTTGCGCTGACCTGTGACATCCTCGGCCATAAAGGCAGCCTCTGTTAACCACCGTAGCACCACACCAGGGGTTGACTTTCATAAAGCTGATATTCAGGCGTCCGCTGCATCTGCTTGTTGGACTCAGCCACGGTTTGCTGTTTCAAGGTCTTTTTTCAAACCACAGAATATTTAAAGAGGTAGCTACTCATAAACTCGCCAAAAGTGGCCATGCAGCCAGCGTACTGAACTGACACTAAAGCATGCTCATTCTGCAACCCGAGCTGACGACTCCCGTAATTTTCAGACTAAAGGCGCAAACAAACGCGACGCGATTCACGTAGAACAATTTCTATGAACATTTCATGGAAATTGTTCCACAAGTATCGCGTCGCGCCTGGGGATCTCATCCGTGACTAAAACATGGAGCATAAGCTCGTTGAGATACTGTACTATTTATTGGTATTGGCAATAACTGTTGCACTAGATCACATAATGCAAAGGCAAATTTTCCAATCAAAACAAACAGTTTCAACATTCGTACCTACTGAAGAAAGAATAAATGTAAGCTCCATCCAATATCCTCAATAGTTACACAATGAATAGAACAATGTTTTTCATCAACTATGTCAAGTGGATTAACGGCACCTGAGAATGCCAAGTGTACCAACGAGAAAAAGAATTAATCTTGAGTCTACAAGCAGTTATTTATATAATAGCAGCGCGAATTAAGGCAACAAGTCTCAGATTAACAATAGCAACAAACAAACGGAAGGTAACAGAACGAAGACAAACATTCGTGGCTCTTTCAAATGCACACAATAGTCGTCATCAATTACAGGCAATAGATCGCCCAACATCATTTGTCCGTCCGTCCGTTACTCGACTGGGGCATTCCCACGGCTCTCGGGACGATCGTGTTTGTTGTCGGAATATGTCCAACGAGAAATAGTAATAGAAAATTGTTTCTGATTGCCTCGCTCTCTACCTACTTTGATCGCCTACTCGTCCACGTTCCTATTTTTATTAGGTACTCATGGTACTGATCTTTCGTTTGTCTTCTTACCGCATCAATATTGCATTACTCTTCTACTAATATAGGTAAGTACCTGATGCCTTTCATTCATCCCATACACTGTTTGCTGATTATTAGTAGGTAGTAGATACTTACCTAACAGCGGTATACAGAACTGCTTTTTGCTATTTTACCTATTTGAAAACTTACAACGGTTTTCGAAGGGTCATAAACCCCTCGGAATCCGATATACCTTAACAACAACATATCAAAAATAATAACGAATGCCATGAGTATGTACTCACACGGTAAAATCACGGAGTACATTCCAGGTTTATAATTATGCAGAACGATGCAAACCGTTGTTCTCCAGATGTTATCAGACATAAGACCGAAGAGAAATTGCTCCGATCAAAAGATAATCTCGCCGGAACCAAAATTGATCATTGATAGGAGGCGCGCGCGCGTCCTGCCGCCTGCCACCAGCCCACGCCCCCGACAATGTTAACTCTTTTTAATTTCAAGAAGTTTGTTTCTGAAAATTGGCAATTTATTTTAATAACACCAATACAAGGAAATGTTTTTGTAGGTAGTAGAAAATGTAGGTACTGTCAACCACCCAGTGATAACAGCTGAAGAGTACAGGCATAGCTTGTGCAGGTAATAATGTTAGGTGTCTAAGCTACACATATTATCATTCTGCATATTTAGGTCACCTCTCAGCACAGCCAGCTTCATTCGATCTCTCGGTCAATAAATATCAGATTAAAGTGCCGCTATTGTAGCCTTCACGCACAAACTAGTACCGTGGCTTTCAATAACGGTTCGCACTATGCAGATTATCACTGGGGCGATAACCACGACGTGAAAGCGATAGCGGCGACACGATGCAGTGGAGCGGGTGGCGGCGCTGTCCCGTGGCGCGGGCGCAAGTGCTCCGCGGCGCTTGCGCGAGGGACGCGTGACGTGCCGTGACGTGACGCCTCACCCACCAGCACACAGCCAGGTTCAATAACTCATACCTGCTGTTAGACTCCTGTTTCTGAACATGTACCGTGCACGATCTGTGTTTGGCCCAATTAATTAATTTGACAGTTTGCTTTAGAACGTTCATAGCAGGTAATGTTTGAGAATAGGTACCTATTTTCCATGTGTAACTAGACAAGGAGAATTATTCTTCCCAAGCAGGTGGTGTCTGGTAACAGAATCCCTGTGGGATAAACATTATTAAGCTACAGAAAGAAAAACAGCTTCACCCGAAACATCAGTGACATCACGGCCTTTCCTTACCGTCAGGAAACGCACGCATGAAACAGTTAACAATTACAGCTCGCAATTCTAATTATCTACGTGTTTAAACTTCCAAAGAGAACATCTGCATCCTTTTGCAAAAATATATGGTTATGGTTATACGAGGACTTAGAGGGATTCCAGATATAAGGTTCCTATATACCGAGCTGAAACAGAAGTATAAAATAATTACTGTCCAGGGGGCCGATTCTACTAACAAATTTGTTAAAAAACGCAATAGAACCGCAACCGAATCACCACTTTTAAGCGTTTTCGCATTCTACTAAAATGAACAACGGTCCAGCTGCGACACAGCTGCGGTTACGTTTTAGTTACGCCAACGATCGATTGAAACAATGTCAAAACCTATTCTACTAACAAAATCGAACATGAGCGTGACGTTTACTATAGGACAAAGTTAATGATAAAATTATGATCATTATGTCTTTTAATTATAGAAAATACTTTTAGTGCCACATATTCGTGTTTAGTAACATTTTTAGATTCAACTTTTTTCTTTTTGGTATTAATAAAACATATTATTTTGGCATGTTGGTAACGCGGGTTACCCGCTGTGTTCCCGCTACAGTTCAGTTGCAATTCGTTTTAAGTTTAGTTTCCATTTTGCTTATAAAATAGTAGAATGACTTTTTATGTAACTATCGAACGGCGATCGTAATCGAACTGTTGTGGAAACACAGTTTAACGTGTAACGTTGCAAATTAGTAGAATCGGCCCCCAGGTAATAAAGTAAGCAGGTTAACGGCAAGTTGAGACGACATGAGCTTAAAATACTACCACAGCTAGGTTACAATACATTCCCTATTTGCCAGTGAGCCACAAACTAGACAGTTCTTGGTGTTCGGGGTTCCTCCGATTAACGAAAGTATGTAGGTAAGTGCCATTCCATACCCTGCACGGTTCCAAACGACTAACTAGTTATTATCATAGACAAAGCCTAAAGGCGGTAAATAGGGAAGCTATCAAGCATTTTGATCCTCACTAGGAAAGTGTATGTAACACCCACAGTACAAGCTGTTGTTCTAACGCAAAGTCAGGTCATATCCATTTACAGATCATAATTTGAGTTTTAAGTGCTTCGTATCTATAGAGATAGGAATTACATTATGTATAGTTGAACGATGACGATATGAATGGTGAATTTGTGACCCTTGGCGCACTTACACAATAATAAGGCTGTTGAAGATTTCCAAACTATTCCAAAAGGTCAATGTTATCTTTGATACGAAAAATAAGTTACACAGATTTGACGAAGTAGCCAGTAATGTCATATCACAATTATTTGAATTTCACAAGGTATATGAGACTGACGTTTGACCTCGAACTTGTCGCCTGTCCATGTTAAAAAGCAAACGATGTTTATTGAAAAGCGCATCTTGCAACTGATATCGACTCAAGTATTGCTTAATCGTCTTTTATTATTTTTAGTCGTCGGTGTTGATTTTATTACGATGAGCCTCGACCGCATTTGGGAAAAAGATTGTACCTAGTTTGTAGTGTTGGATCGAAAATTGTAAAAAAAAAAATCTAACCGAGAACGGCAAAGCTACATTTTTAGGCGTTATTGTATATTCTCTCTCATAACTCCATTTAATTGACTTAGGGATAATGGTGCAGGGGGTACTTTGTCTGTCGTTTCGGCCGAAGTAACGAGCGTTTCTAACTCCGTATCACTTACGAACAGAAGATTAGTTTGGAACCTGAACTAAGAATGAATGACAACACGATTTCACAGTTGTCCCTACTCCCGATATGTTTTTGCCCATCCAAAAAGTGAGGTTTCGAACTACTTTCGGACGGGCCGGTATCTTCGTTGACGGAGTTAGAGAGTAGGCCCCGAGGTCTTTAGGGCTTGCAGAGGCTCATGGCTAAGCAACAACAGCCGATCACGGGTCGATCGATCAGGTTAAGCTACGCTTGCCGCGGTTTGTCCGCGATTTTGTTCCTAATAATTAGTTTGTCATTAATTTGATATTTTATTATTACATTTTACACTATATTGAGTTGATGATTACCTATGTGATTTAGTTAAATTTTTATGTTCTAATTTACAATTTAAGTTGATTGATGAATAATGGACCAATTTATAATTAGGTATTTAATTTTGTCTATACAGGCTGATTTTTTAGTCACCGTCCAAATTTTTCAGGGTGATAGTACCCGTGAAATTGAACAACTTTCTCCAAGGAACATGGGTCGAAATATGAAAAAAAAAATCGACCTCCCATGCAAAATCAATAGTTAGCTGGTCGATTTTGTATGGGAGGTCCGATTTTTTTTTTCATATTTCGACCCATGTTCCTTGGAGAAAGTTGTTCAATTTCACGGGTACTATCACCCTGAAAAATTTGGACGGTGACTAAAAAATAATTCTGTATAAATTTGTGCGCCGTTGAGGCAAAACATGAATGAACTAATTTAATGTAACATCTTGCATGCCATGTGTGTATTGTATACTCATGTTTTGGACAAATAAAAGTATCTTATCTTATCTCATCTTATCTTATCTTATGGGTGACCATGTTTACATACCACGACCCCTTCGTGCTTCGGAAAGCACGGATCTTTGACAGTCGTTACTTACGGGTCGTCACAAACCTGAAAATCTGACAATCAGTCTTACCAAGGGGTACCGTATTACCCAGTAACTGGGTTGTGGAGTTCAGATAGGCAGTCGCTCCATGTAAAATACTGGTATTCAGCTGCATCTGGTTTGATTGGAAGCCGACTAAAACTAAGTTGGGAAAAGGCTATGCCGATGATGGTGCAGGTCTCTAGACCGTGACGGACTAAGGTCTGAGTATTAGGTATCTACTAGACAAGACATAAATCACAAAATAACTATTTTCATACACCTCCACTGTGTCCCGGAGGCTTGAGACCCGGAACAACTTCACGATGTGACCTGAAAGGATCGACAGATCCTATGTCAGATGATGTTCCTTTCCTCCATCGACGTGAAACCAAAATGTATATTATTTCAATGATACTAAACTACAAATAAGTATACATGTTTGGTCTCACTCATGTTATTCACTTGCAAATATAGATCAATACAAAAGGTTGTGACTGCTAGAAGTATATGTTTCTGAATAGATGCTCTTAGAAGTTCAAAGGTGAATTTTGCTTAGATTTTGCGTCAATCAACTTTAGTTTCGCACCTACGCATAAAAGCAAAAAACTCAGTGAATGACCCCACGTGTCAAGGTATTGGCATATATCTACCCAATAAACGTCTGTGTGGAAGTAGCACTCAATTAAACAAGCAAGGTTACCTACTGTCAATTGCTTGGAAAGTTTCACTTATATTGCAAGGTGCTCTATTAACAACTATTGTAATATTTGAATGAGTAATCTTCAGATGTGATGAAATTTATACATTACTTTGCTTATAAATGTATTGGATCAATACAAAGGATTTATATTAGCACGGTTCATTGCAAATCGGCTTGTAGGATGATGCGTGAGAAATTAAATGAAGACATCAGACTTGTAGATCCGTAAATAGGCGCCTATCTAATCTGCAAGTGGTATAGAAGTCTGAACAGAATCGTATTTCAATTTGAATTGATTATAGAGTATTGAATGTGTGCACTAGTTGAAAGCACTAAGCACAGCGTGGCGTGGGTGCTGTCCGTAAACAAAATATAATGAACTGAGTAAAGGTTTCAATGGCACTTAACCTTTTGTCCACGTGCGGCTCTCCAACAAGCCATTGTGATATCTGACTGTTCGTTCTTTTACCACTCTCAAGTGTTTTCTTGGTATACCAAAGCATTGTTGTTATAAGAATCTATCGGGGCCATGCAGTGATGTGTGATATGTTAGTGTGGTTTCGATCAATGTGATTTATTGTTGATTGTCAGGTGCTATCGATTTTAGTATCTTGAACGAAAATTGTGCGCCGCTTTCACTCAAATAGATGACTCAGTCCCACTCTTCGTAGTTAATAAGTAGGTGTAGTTTGTCGCGTTGCATTGATCTATATTAATTAGAAGTAGCTAGCTTTCCAAAAATGGTCGATTAAGTTTCTTTAAAAGGAATAGAAAACCAAATGCGAGTCACGAAATGAATAAAAAAGTGTCGTGAAATCCAGTTAATACCAACTGGATATAATTAGCAGAAACAATTGAATTTTGGTAGTGCCTACCTCGCCTGATTCACATCGTTTTAAGCTCAGTAATGTATGTTCGTTGAGAGTTTTATCAATAATTTAGCTTATTATCAATTTGTGAACGGTAATAACATGACATAGTATGTGATGCGGCACAGATAGTGAGTGCGTGGCGTTTGCTGTGGACACGTCTGATGCACAAGATAAGGCGGGAGGCAGCGCGTGTCCTGCGAAGCGCCTAATGGCCGACATCGCCGCGGGCGCAACGTGCCTCACAGTTTAAATTGAACGTCAAGCTATCGATTTGCATAAATCACACCGTTACCATTTTCAATTATTTGACTGGTTACATTTAACTCGGATAATCAAAACATCTTTGATTGTTAGTGACGTTGATGCTCCAGATCACCAACCGACGGAACAGATGTAGAGCATAATGAATAAGTTAGATACGTACTGAATGGATGTCACGCCACCGCTGTACGTGTCTTCATTTATTATCCTAATTTGGAAGGTCTCAAATTCTCAATACAACTTGATAAAAATGATAAACGACATTTTTTCAGAGAGCAATTTTTTTTAACAAAATTCATATTGTTAAATATGTATGACATGAGTATTAAGGGAAAGCTGACGACGTGAATAATTTTTTATTGCGTCGATTCATTTATTATCCGAAGTTCGAAATCCATAAATTACGTCCTTTTATTTTGACAAGATACGTTGTAAGCAGTATCTTTTGAGTAATACTTACTTTCAATTACTTTGATACTTGCGCTTCATTTTCCTCGCTGTGTAACAAGTTGATGTGATTATATTTACAAACGAATGTGGGACAGGCAAAGATTGTGTCCTGGCTAAATGTTTCGCGGCGGTGCTTATGAATTTATTTGAATGTATCAAAGATGATATGTGAGAATCGTCGTTAGCAGTATATGCAGTGCCGATCGGGCCGCGGCGAACAATGGCCTCAGTATAATAGTGTCTCGCGCCGAGCTGTGGAGCCGGCGACCACGCCTGCCGCTTTCCGCGAACAACTTGACGGCTCTGATAAACGTGTACCTTATTTAAATATTTATGAATGCGACCCATTCGGTACCTCGTCATTGAATGATAACATAATTAAGACACAAATACTTATTATTATGCAGGGAGGGCTTTGAACGTTTTCTACGATGACGATGCAGAATAAATAATCTCGTAAGAGCCGCCGATAATAAATTTGTTTCTACTCAACTCACTGAATCAAGAGACTCGTGAGTTCATCAACTCTGTCTCTTAGAAACTAAGTTTTCGGATTGTCTTAACATTTATAATGTTAATAGTAACTATAAGCTCTACTTTATCAGGTGCACATAATGTAAGTATGTAGGTACCTACCTATGTAAGAGGCAGGAGGAGGAGGCAGACGCCACTATTTGCGTTATTTCCATGTATACGGATTTTAACATAAAATAACCCGTGCGTTTATTATACACAGTGCGTTTAGGGTGCTGCTAGGGCTGCCGCGATTTTGCAGCGCTTCTACGATGTTCGCGCAGGCGCAAACCGATGACTTTTTTGCTATTATTAGGAAGCGGAGTGCCTCGCTACTAAGTCGCTTCCAACGCAGCACTAACAGTATCCTGAGCGTATTGTCCGAGCGGTGGGACTCGGTGTTGCTGGAGAGGTGGATGCACCTGCATGCCAGTTCGTCACCATTTATTAAGTGATTATTGTTTTGATCGAATTAATTTTAACCTTAGACCATAATTGTGAATGTGATGTAACTTTATTTTTTATTAACTTTAATTTATTATTTTTTATTAACTTGAATTTTTTATTTTTTTATTTTATTAATTTTAATTTTAATTTATTATTTTGTATTAAATTTGATTTATTATTTATTTGTTAATGTGTATTGTAATTTATATGGGATAAATTCCTGAAATAAATGATTATTTAATTTAATTTATTTAATTATAGAGAACAACATAGATTTAGATAGCAAATAAACAACGCAACTACCGATCTAGGTATAGACTACTATACTGGTATTATTTTGAATGGCCGTTGATGGGGCCTACTGTGAAGTTTATAACTCTAACAAAACATGATGTTGTGTGTTCTCGATTATCGGCTGCACATGTCCAATGTGGGTGTTGATGGTTGCGGTATAGAATCTAGGAAGTGGACATCAAAAACGGTCACTGCTAAAGTTTCTTCGGTATGACGGAATAAAATGAAAGTCAAAGCATTTATTTCAAATAGGCATGTCAAGATTTACGGTAAAATAGAATTGATTCTAGTCGCCCCTTCCAAAATGTAGTTTTGTATGGAGAAGAATGGGCAAGAAACTCCACTGTTACTCTTTTAAAATGTTTTAGCTACAATAGTTAACATATATCGCACCTTTAGAAGTATAGAGACCTAATGCGAAATTAGCCGCAAGCAAAATTATTTAGAATTATTAGAATTATAGAGACCTATTTTGGTTGCGGCTAATTTCGCATTAGGTCTCTATACTTCTAAAGGTGCGATATATTCATGATATAATTATGTGTGAAAACGATGCACCCAGAATAAGATTACCATACCAAAATAGGTCAAAGAATGAAAATGAAGCAATTACAGATAAATTAATTTTATAATAGATACATGGTGCTCACATATTTACAAAAATTGTAAAAGTAAGTATATAATTTTCCTAGAACATTAACAAGTAGATAATAAGTCAGGGTGTGAGTTAAACTAATCACTGAGTGTAAAGCAATGTCATAAATATAAATAATTATACAATTCAATTAGCAACCACTTTGATTTTGTCTAGACTCTAGATTGTCCTATGGAGCAGGACCAGCATGTTTCCAAGCATTCTTATATTGGATATAATCGTCTAATTTGTAATATGCTTGTTTACAAAGCTTACTTTTAATATGAGTTTTAAATTTCCTTACATTTAATTGCAATATATCACAAGGTATTTTGTTATAATATTTAACACAGTACCCCATACCTAAAAGATGTATGTAGCTAATCTGAAAAATGGTTGATCTATTTTGTCTTTGTTTCTAGTATTAAAATTATGTCTATCACTTATTTCATTAAAAACATGTAGATTTTTTCGTAATAAAGTCGTCAGGAAAAATACTATACGTAATTTACCTACATGTTTGCCTGTTTAACATGGGTCTTATTCGAAATAGGTCTATTTAGTCACCATTCTTGATCTACGGGATGTAAGGTGATCTGTCAAACACGTAAGACGGTATAAATACAACCATAAACACCTTCAGATGATGTATGAAAGTAGAAACTGTGTGAATTTTAAATACGGTTTTCACTTAACGATTTTACATCATCGTCATATTATTTCCTGGAGAGTTTCCTGTACATAATATTAACATTAATTAGGCGAAGCCGTCGCACGCCCTTTAAACAAATTGTTACCAAGAAGAGCTTGATTTGTTCAGAAAACAGTAAGGGGCAAGTAACTGATTCACCAGTTTCATAAAACACTTTACAGATTTTGTACTTTCGAAAGTATCTACCAAACTAGGTATTACAACCAAAGTAAGTACCTCGTGGTTAGCTTATAAGTATTTTTCAACAACATTTTACCCATATACAATAAAATGTTTATATAGGTAAGAGTAGATATTTTAATTTTTCTACTTTCTTGAAGCCGTACTGTAATTGGTAGCGGGCACGCGACCGCGGGCCGCGCGCTACACCGCAAACCGCCCGGACCCGATAGAGCGGCACTAGTAATTGACATTTTATGACTCGTTTACTTAGATAATCCATTTTATCTGTTTATAGCATCTGCTGGTAAGAAAGATGAATCAACTGTATCATGTTTCTTTACATTTATTGCTATTAAGGAATGTTTTCGGTTTTTTATTGAGTTTTCCATAGGCACAAGCAGACGGTTCTGTTTTTAAATGTAAAACACGTCTTCCCATGCCTATCTATACATTTTATTTTGAGAGAGAAAGGAAGAGAATCGAGTCTCTTTTTCAAATTCTTACCATAATTTTATGACTACATTAATAATGGCCTTTTATCAGTTCCTTGCTCTCCTTTAGGATGGTCAATCTCATGATATTCTGAATTTCTGAACATTCATTTGAATCTTGCTGCCCATCCTGAATATAAGGCAAGACAGGTAAGCTCTACTTTTCTCCTAAAACGTAGGGAAGGCGACAATAAATGGTTGTTTTAGTTTTGTGGAATTCGAAGTCTTTCGCGTTTTGCGTTCAATAACAAGAAAGCCTTTTATTTGTGCTACAATATACTCGCATCTCTATTCCATAACTGCGCCGAGACCTGTTGCATTCTCATTTAATCAAGCACTATTAGCGTACCTGGAAAATTAGCTAAGAAGCATGCGCTAACCGCCGGCAGCTCAGAGCCGACAATTAAAGCAATCATAATTCTTAAACAAAACAAGAATAATGTCTACTTAAACTTAAATACCCTGCTTTAAACGCTACAATAATAAACAGTCTACATTTCCGCAAATATATACAGAGAGTGTTTGATACTCGCGTGTGTTGCATTAACGCTACGGACATGTTAAAAGTGAGATATTATCTTTTGGAACTAAATACTCCGCGCCGCCGTGTATGGCTAATTGACAGTGAGGCAATGAGATTAACTGTGATAGCTCTGTCTCGGTGTTGTTGGTGCCTCACATACGGACATTGTTTTACAATCTTATGCTTCTGGAAAACTTGTTTCGGAGACTTTATAGTGCATCTTTACGAAAAAGCAGAATCAAGTATTTTGTTCTTTCATAGAAGTGAAGACAATACTGCGAGTTTTGTCTAAAACCTGTCGTTAATTGAATAAAATGGGTCACCGTGGCGGTTGAAAGTAGAGTCCCACTGACCTTTTATTAGAAGCTAATGCTCTTTTGTGATCTGTAGCTTGTAGGTAGGCAGGTATCTGATACCGTACGCCATGATGACAAGTTTGCCATAAAATATTACTACCAACCTACTTGTCAAAAGTATTTCAGGAAGTCAAAAAATTGGAAATGAATTGGATTGGAGTGGAATTTCAATTTTGTGACATATTATTTTATTCCAATTCTGTGATTTTATTTGATTTAATTTTCTGTTAATGACATTTTATTGTTTTCTGTGGCAGCATTTTTAAATTTAATTGTATTTTATTTTTATTTTTATTTGTAATATGGGTTTTGCCTGAAATAAATGTTTTTTTTATTTTTTTATTATGAAAGAGCAGTTCGTTACAGATTTACTCCATTAACTTTTATGGTTCCTTAATAATAATTTCCTTTATACCTTAATACTTAGTTAGACATTATTTAAGTCCGTTTAATATACCTCTAGTACAAACAACTGAATCAGATGATTCATTCTATTGTTCAATTGAATCATCATGATCTCAGTTTAATTTATTGTTGGATGTAATTCGTTACCAATTCCATTTTCGGAACGGAAATATTTAGTTGACAATTAAATAGAAATCTACTACCTACACGTTCCCTAAAATAGGTGTACGATATATTGTCTCATTATAAGTACAACACACTGTTACAGACGTTAGATAGGAGAGGCTACCAATTTGAACACGGTTAAATAAAGAATAGTTATGATTTGAATTTCTGTTAAGGCTCGAGTCCCAGCCGCCCGGCCATTGTTTGAGACATTATGGCCCAAATACGGCGTGCACACCTGTTAGTGTTGCCCGATACCTTACTAACTTAACCTACTTTATTAACTTAGTTGTCTAATAAATGTATTACTAGTTTACTTAGTTAAGTTAGAAAGTCCGCGCGGTATGGTAATTTCATTACTGATTTTAACGAATATGGCAGTATGAAAGTAGAGACCAGGGGGCCGATTCTACTAACAAATTTGTTAAAAAAACGCAATAGAACCGCAACCGAATCACCACTTTTAAGCGTTTTCGCATTCTACTAAAATGAACAACGGTCCAGCTGCGACACAGCTGCGGTTACGTTTTAGTTACGCCAACGATCGATTGAAACAATGTCAAAACCTATTCTACTAACAAAATCGAACATGAGCGTGACGTTTACTATAGGACAAAGTTAATGATAAAATTATGATCATTATGTCTTTTTAATTATAGAAAATACTTTTAGTGCCACATATTCGTGTTTAGTAACATTTTTAGATTCAACTTTTTTCTTTGTGGTATTAATAAAACATATTATTTTGGCATGTTGGTAACGCGGGTTACCCGCTGTGTTCCCGCTACAGTTCAGTTGCAATTCGTTTTAAGTTTAGTTTCCATTTTGCTTATAAAATAGTAGAATGACTTTTTATGTAACTATCGAACGGCGATCGAAATCGAACTGTTGTGGAAACACAATTTAACGTGTAACGTTGCAAATTAGTAGAATCGGCCCCCTGCATACTGTATAGGCAGTTAGTTGAATCCAAATAGTAATTTGGGACCAAATAGATATCTGGGTAATATTGAGTTGAAGGGCATTTTTTTAATACACTCTATCAACGTAGTGATAACTTCTATATTTTCAAATTCTCTTTTACTATTCTTTCTACGTTATCGGTATCTCAAGCTCAATATGCATCCGTCGCTGTAGGTAGAATACGAGGCTCCACAAAAGGAGCGTTTACACTTGCAGCAGGGCTCCTAAATTGGTTGTGCGTGAAGAGTGGTATGGGATGTGTGTTGTAGCGATGTAGATTTGGATGCCGTTACAATATGTATCGGGCCGTGTTGCGGGACAGCGATGGCCGCTGCCGCCGTGGCCGAGGTGCGACAAGGGCGTGCGACGGACCGTTCCAATTTACGGGTCACGAGCGGACCACTCGCGCGCCGACCTATCTGCCTTTCCTCCATAATTGAATCCAATGGCGTGGGAGACTCGATACCACTAAATAAAATATTTCATAAACCTACGCTACCGATAACTGGCATTTTACTTAGGTATACTTAAGTACCTACCACATTTACAGGTGCTAAACGATTTAGATTGGGCTGGACTTGTAGTAATTTAATTTCTAACTGTGCAATAATTGAGCAGATCCAATTCAAGTAAAGCCCTATTAAAGTATACCCACACTATATAATTGGAACTGACATTCTCAATTACGATAAACAAGAAAAAGCTTTCAGAAACAGTTTGTGGATAGATAATTAAGCAAACGTTAACATTTACCATACAGAATCAATATCAAATAGTCGATGGATTTGTGTATTTTTCTTAACACCTGTTTACGCAAATTGGAAAATAGAGCAAGTTACAAACAGCTAGTGTCAAGTGACTATGTCCGTACGTACTGCCTTTTTTGAAAGTGCGTCGGCGTCGGCGCCGGCGCGGCGCGGCGCAGGTGTGCGATTGTCGCGGATCGGCCTCAGATAACGCCATAGCATTAAACTTAAATACGAGATCAAACTCTGAACACTTGTGCACTACGCTATTGGAATTGATTGCCTGTAAAATTACCTGGTGATTTATCAACAAATGTCCATAGGTTCAACAGTTAGGTTTTCTTTTACGCACTATCAGATATTATTTTATAGCATTTGATTACTTAATATAAATGTCAAAGTTCGTTAATAACACAGACTTTTTTCAGTATTTTTATATAATGCTGTTCAGAATATTATAATTTTGTTGCACTTTGTTACATTATAATACTTACTTTGATTCAAAGATACACATTTGCAATTTACACACAAACAGAGATTAAATTAAAATCGTTTGAGATAAATACTCCGTTCTGTTTTTGCAGTATCAGTTGCGCTGTTTTATGCCTGTTGTAATACCGGTAGCGCTAACCTGAGGTAAATACAAAAATAAGTAACTTTGGGTCGACTACTATTTTTTAGACAAGCAACAATGTACTTTTACAGAATTCCAGTATTTATTAATGTTAATTGCTAAATTTAAATACTCGTCTTCCTAAATCAGTAAAGTTGCTTTTATGCACGGCAAAATATTGTATGTCTTTAGGAGCTTTTTTCCTTAATTGTGAAGTGGTAGCTATTGCTCCAAATTTAGACAAAACTCGCAACCGTATAAGTCTGTAAGGAGAGCGCATTATAAGGCGCATAAACCGCGATACGGCCGTTGCAAAGGTTAAGGGCACAAGACACCACGTGGGAGGTGCCAGTTTAAGAAATCCGAGATCCTGTCTTGTTCACAAATGGCGTCCATTTTCACTGCAACTTTGTCCTGGAAATGCATTAAACAGGTACTATAGTTTACCATGTGGAAATATGGATACAATAAAATGTACTTGAGATAGTTGGTCGAGTAAAATGTGGAATGGGCTATTACAGTATCAATAATATTTCTTAGTAATATTATAATACCTACTAGGATTAGTACGGTAGGTAGCGCCGTTGTAATACTAATAACATGCTACCTATTTTTGCAACTGAGTTACTTTAATCTTGATTTACAATTGTTAAGAATTGAATAGTTAACATTATTAAAAACTCACAGTCGATATCGATTTCATTTGAATTTGTGTTTCAGTATTTACCTACTAACCTAACCTTGACTATTCAAAGTGTTCGACAATCTATATGTAGCACAACATGCTAGAAATACTTTGTAGTAACTGCAAACAATCGCTGATAGTATCTGCTACACTTGTAAGGTGTACTTCAGCCAAATATCATGTGAAGGGTTGTTTTATAAGGTAACGCTGCGGTGCGCCGGGTGAGCACGACTCTCGGTGAGGATAGTGGATTACGTGTGAGTGCACTGGCGCAGTCGTGCACACGAGCTGGTTCATTATCGCGCGTGATGCATTTCGCTTGCCGCCCACCGTCGCCGCGTCCCATAATGTTCGCTCTCCAATATAGCTCCAACAATCATCGTTGATTTCGTATGTCTCTGTCTTATATTTATTTCATTCAATGTATGTATGTATGTATAGTTAAAAGTTACCAATACACATTATGGTGTGTTGCGGTTGCGACATACTTTTACGTAAAATTTTGCTGTACAGTCTATATAATAGGATCTGTAGATATGGTGTAGCCCAAAACATTTGAATGAGAGAATATTTAGAGAAACTGCCTCGTTGGTTTAGTGGTCGCAAGCCCTACTGCTGAGCATGAGGTCCTGACTTCGATTCCCAGGTCGAGCGAAGTGTTATTGGGTTTTTCTCTCTGGAATATCTCAGTAACAGCCTGGAGTCTAGATTTGTGTCCGGTCGATGACTCGCCCCCTCTTACCTACATGGGAGTTAAACATAACTGGCGAAATGTGGGTGTACTACAGTGTACTCTGCCCAACCTTTCGGGGAAACAAGGCGCGATGTTATGTTATTTAAAGGTAGGTTTTGTTTTAATCGCGTTGACAAGACAAACATAATATTTATACTTAGCATGAAATTATTATAAAATAAAGACTAAATCATTTAATCTGGATAATTAAAACTACGATATACAAAATAAATACAAAAAACAAAAGGACACTTAGGCGTCGAAGTATTCCTCCGCATCGCTGTCATCAGGAAACGTGCCCAGAAGACTGGCAGCATTGCCACGTTGAATGGCAATGCTAATTCTTTGGCCAAAGAACGACCCAGCCCTCTGGTCACGTGAAGTGTCGACCAGCCGGCGAGAAATTTCCTTAAAGAGGAGACGTGCACTCGGGCCCCATGACCCGAGCGTTTCGACCCCAAACGGCTCAAAACTGTAGTTACTCATAAGGTTACAGTATTTACGCCGCTTGAGGGTCTCAGCAACAGCAGCAGCGGCGCCAGCACAGCCCGCCGTGCTAGGAACATGTGATGGCGCAAGGGTGTCGACACATGTTGCGTCCCACACCAGAGGTCTTCCCAGCTTCCAAGGCAATAACGTCATGCCGTCTGGTCTCTTCCCATCGTCACGTACCAAGCCGTTTGGTTCTAATACAGCTGGTACGCCGGCGGTGACAAGGTAGGTAAGTAGTGTTGTCAATGCAACAAGGAACAGAATGTCCTGTCTATCTACGTAATGGAACACCGAGGGTTACCTTGACACGTCTTGACACGTATCACACTAAAAACAGCTTAAAAACATAATTTAAATAGGATTCGGTCGTTTCCTGGAGTTTGCATAAATAATTCATGAAGTGAATAGTATGAATCAACAACAGTAGCATTAGTAGTCAACTTAAATGTTTCTGTTTTTCAAGTAACAGGTTTCTTGCATTTTTAATTTGATTAGGGTCGTGTCTCAATATGTTTCTTGAGACATATCAAAATACCTACTTAAAATAAAACTGATTTAGTAAATAGGTACCCGTACAGCTTCATAATAAAACGTAGTTGAATCAATTGAGACATGCAAGGACGGTAAGTAGGCACCAACAGAGCAATACCATTAAATTATATGGACACAAACATAAATATGTTAGACAGATCAAACACAATTGTTTAGTACTGGGGGAACTCGTAATTTTCACATCATGTTCTCAACTATAAATATTTCCTAGGATTTACCTTAAGCTTTGTTTTCAATACCGCCACTTATCTAACAGAATGAAATAAGTTTTAATTTAAATGCATGCTTTACACTCTTAGACAAAAACGCGGCAATGTTTTTTCCTGAGAATTCAAGTCCTATAAATGTATGTCTTACCATGATGTCGGTTTATATTCGTATTATTGCTAATTTTAGGGATCACAAATCGGCCAAACTATAGTGGGTAGGTACCTAGGTACGTTTTTATAACAGCGTATTTTAGTTCACGAGCTCGATCTGGTAGTAACTAATGGAAGAAGGATAAAAAAACCTTGGTCATTATTGTTGCTCCAATTTTTTTTTTTGTGCTTAATAATAATAATTTATAGGTATTCGAAATCTTTAATAAATGTGGCTAACAGATCACTGGTTTAAGTTAGTCACACATTTCAACCATTATTATCGACTTCGTCAACAAATCCTGAACAGTCACTTGAACGTGGTCTTAATTCCGATCAATGATTTACAACTTGTTAATAATACCGCAGGCGCAGGTTTAAACCGCACATCCATAAATCAAGATCCGAACTGTAGCTTAAACGAAAATATTGATTGTAATGCTCCGGTTTACGCAGTTCGATGTTTATATGTAAGAGATTTTTGCTCCAAGCAAACGAATTTATGATGTAACGGTTAAATCGGCCCTTACTCGTCCATTTATTCCGAAAGTAATGATAAGTAACTATGTATTATTAAAATTTCAGCGAAAGTCATCTTTTATCAGGTAACGTTTTTTGTTTCAATCATTAAGGTGATGTTTCTCAAACAGGCTAATTGATTGTTTGATGCGGCGAGCAGGTATCACGCGGCAGTCATTACCGCAGTGACAGATGGAGGTAATAAATACAATTTGAGCACGGTTAGGAGTAAAGAATTACTTGCGAGAACATATATCCGTGCCAGACATATTAGTAACGCAGGTGTAATTTGTGCAGCGATGGGCGTTCTGCCCTATTGGTGTTTCTAATTACTAAAGGTAATTTAACCGCTTCGTATCGCGCGGTCTTTGTATACAGAGAGGAAATCTGATCGTTATTTTTTTTTAATTTACGAAAAATGTAACGTGACGTAACTTATGAGTACATACCTACAGGGCTAAATGAAATTAGCGAGCAAAATTCCGCGGACGTAATGGATAATTAATCGATATCTAAACACAACAAAATAAAAAAAGTTTTTTATGTTTTTTTTTCGGCGTGAGCAACTGTTGGTAGCGTTTCCGCGTTGTTACTTTAGTACCTATGAGTTGAGAACTCTGTTTTTTTTGTTTTATCGTGTTTAGATATCGATATGTGAAGCTTACACAAAAAAAAAAACGATTTTTTAAACTAAAAGCTAATTCTCGTAATTAAAACGTTCAAAGTCTAGTCGCTGTCTCACCTCGTCGATAAAAAGAAAAATGGAACAAAAATGGATTGAAACTCTAGGTAAATTTGACAGATTAAGAGTCAGATCAGACTGTGAATGTTTGCCCCTCTGATATATGTACAAATAAACTTAAAAAAAAAAATTGTGTAAGTATTTTGTTTTATAATTTTTGGATATCGATACGTATTACGTCTGCGGAGTTTCGCTACCAAATTTAATTTGACCTGGTATAAATAGTTCTGTTTGTACGATGTGTGTGTGTGAATAGCAGGCCTAGCATGACGCTTTCTATTTCTACTCTACTGTAGAATAGAAATCGCTTGTCTACATTTCACGGTGAAAAACTGTCAACAGTCTATACGGAAACGTCATTTTTGTCTACTCTTCCGACGACAAAACGCTTGTCTACGGTTCTCGTGCTAAGCCTCTGTAGGATTCTAATGTTGCAATTTCCAATCTGCTAACCCGGCGCGACGTGGACGGACATTGTACGGCTGATTTACTCAACGACTTATGAATATGGAATGACTGGGACGAACGTAGATGACAGAGCGAACCACCGAATAACTCATAACAATAAATGTGTGCTTATGGCTTTTAGCTTAGTTCATTTGGTACAAGTGCAATTTATTATCCTCGTTAGAGTAAGTTGAATATTCTATTAGGTGTTTATCCATAGAAATATAATTATTAATAAAACTATCATAGGTCCTTAACCTACCCAGCTGTAGGAACACGAATAAGGTTACCAATTATATAATCTATTTATTAATAAGTGAAGCAAAATCCGGTAACCCTTTTTTCGAATATTACGCGGACGGTGGAGTATGAAATTTGGTAAAATTAAAGTTTATATGGAGAAAGAGTGCAGAAAGCTAATATTTTTGATGATTTTTTATTAAAATTTAAAAGAATTATGGTCGAATTTCGACCACTGGGCGACCACTAGTAACTATGAATAGATCTACTATGGACCTAAGTGAAACATATACTAATTAAATCACGCTTTAGTGGTAATTTAGGTGATAAATATGGCAGGTAGCGTAATTAGAACTCCTTTCTACTTGTTAATATAACATGTTGAGTTAGACACGTAACACGCAGCACTCGTCATTTACGCCGGGAGATGGAACAATGAGGCTGCAGGCGCTGCAGAGTCGCGCCCGCGCCGCGCCGCGCCGAGAGCCGCGTGCGCCGGTGCCGCGCGAGGTGAGCTCCGGGGTCACTGCTCTGACCTGCGCGTGGGCGCGCCCGTTTCCGCCCGCGAAACCGAATCATTGCGCCCCACACTCCTAATCTTGAACAATATAGCACATATACACACACGGCCTACAACACTTGCTGTTATGCCTTTATGACGGACATAAAAAGTTATTCAACCGACGCGATTCTTTCAAAAAGGATGTTCAAGTAATGTCACTTGTCACAGTGAAAGTTGTCATTTACTTTGCGTGAATTTTATGAAGTTGCGTATTATGAAAGTTGTGCCCCTACAGGTGTTTACTCGATCAGAATGCAATTTATGAAAGTAGAATTCATCCTGAAACAAATACTATAATAGAGTTAATTCGGGCGATGATCACAGAAGACCGCTGTGTCAAATCTCGCTTACCTTTACAAATTGGTTCAAGCACTGTACTGTACATGTATATGAAATATGCTTTAATAACTACGTAGCGAGAGACACGACGCGTAGCCGTAATTTACTGTATGGTGAGACGTGTAACAGGCCAAACCTTACATCAGTGCAAAGATTTTTCCGGTTTCATTGTTACTTAGTGCGTGTATTGTTCGTGCCACTATCGTTACAATTAATAGTTTAAAACAATTGCGTTTACAAAAGCTCCGTTAGCTCACTCTATCTGCGTCAAGAGAGCTCGGTGCCGAAATATGTTTATCGACCATCACCAGATCGAACGCTCGAAAGTCCTACGAAATCGTTCGCCAACTATGGAGATGGCTCGTTTTTATTTAAATCCCATCTTTCTTTGCATTTTTGTGATATCCTAATGTTTTAAGAGCACATCTGCGAATCCAGGCATCTTTGCAATTCACTAATCCTGTTTACGTAGGTTTTGGACGATGTTGTAGGCTTTTCATTCCACTTCCGGTGGTAATACAATGAATCTGTTTCCATATTATTGCACCTGAACCAGATAATAAAAAGTACATTTGCATACACACGTAGGAATCACAATGGCCGATTTAATTACGGTTTATTTTTTATATGAATTAATAGCAGGTCCAAATGTGAATGGGCCATCGTGGTAGACCTGTTTAACATATTGTATTGCCAATCTAAATGCTTATTTAATGTTCAACGGGGATAACCAAGTTATATTGAATTCACTCATGAATCACAGTAACCAAATTAGATTTATTTATTTATTTAACCATTTATGCACACACATATAAACAGACAAGAAGAAAGGAACAGAAAAATACGTACAAAGGTAATGCTTATTTCTACAGAAATCTCTTCCAGCACACCTGCGATAGGAGATTTCTTTCATAACAGATTTTCTATATTACTGAATTTTCATGATTGTGAAAATAGGAAAATGAAAACATGTAATCTGGCAAAAACTACTCTATTTCATTGTTAAGAATATCCTCAACACAAACAACAACATGCAGAGGCCAAACTTTCAGTACCAACCTACACAGATTCTTTTATTTTCTTCGCTGCTCAAGTTGCAGCCAACCCATTTAGCAGTAATCAATATCATCTTTACATAAAATGAAATCGTATCAAATTCAACTCTGTATATTGTTTCTTTTTAAAGTAATTTCTGCGTGGTCTTTTTCGATTCTCATGGCAAAAATATATGTTTTAGAATTATTGTCTATTTAGAATGTTTGTCTGAATGCATGTTCCAGCATCACGCAATAACTACCGTTTAGATTTTGTTAAAATTCTACATAGATATTTCCTATAAGTCTGGTCAGTATGTAGGCTATAAATTATTACGGTTTTTGTTATGGGGGATGAGTAATATCATTATGCTCGTAATTCTTTCCGCAAATTGTAAAAAGAAGCCCACCAAGTTTGGCATAATGCAGTTAGTTAACGATTTAACCGTTTAAATCATCACGCTATATCTTTGTGGAGCTAAGCAGGAGAACAAAACTACAAACGTGGTGCTTATACGGGAAAGTTTAAAAAAAATTAGGCTATTAGTTAATTATATTGTGGTGGCTTACGACTTCCACGCGAACGAAGTCGCGGGCACAAACTAGTCCACTATTAAAATCTTCTCAGTAACTACAACCCGCTTAAATGTCTACCGAAAGCGGTAGTTACATTAATTTTAGTTATACCTCAACATACATAGCCATACCTAGTACATACTGCCGGTTCCCAGTAGGTATACAACCTACAGTCACATACATGATACATATATCTAGTATTATATTGTCACAACAATGCACTGTATGCATATACTTATTCATAATAATAAATCTAAAGAGAACTTTCATAAAAGCGTTCGTGGTAAGCGTTTACACTCCAATATTTTTTGGCACCAGACCATTGTATGCAAATGAAGTAATGAATGTTTTCACTGCAACAAAACACGAGTAACGGTTCCCTTAAGTGAAGATTTGTCGGCCAATAATAATTATCACCGGCTTGTAACAAATCCACGCGCGTGTCGGTACCTATCTACGAGTACTTATCAAGTCAATGATGTGTAGGTGCGGTATGGTAATTTTGCTTTCGAAAAGTGACAGAAATTAAATTGTTACTAGACATATGAATGACTGAACTTTTACAGAATGGAACCGTTCAACTTTTCATTGAGAATATTACCTATTGATTTCGTTAGCGCCAAAGCAGGAAATGTTCTTTTGTTATGAAAGCACAGTGATGCTTCATCGGTGGGTGGTACTTCAAGCGAACTTAAGGGCGTCAATGAGACGAAGTAAAGTATCGAGTAACAAGTGTCTGTAAATAGTGACAATGTTGAGTCAGAGTTATGATGACTCTCACAATGTATACGGGGTGACACAACACTTGATATCTGCAACATTGATTAACATAGAAACGTGTAAAATAAGACGTTGATTTAATTGGATCGTAGTCATCGCAGACTAAAAAAAAAATGTCTCATAACTGATTCATTATAATCCCGGCTGATAAGATTCCACTTCAGATGCAACGGGCTGCTACTTGAGCACTCATAGCCACGCATTGTCGGCAGTATCGCGGTTTCATCGGAGATTCTTCGAAATCTGTTAGTGTGATAACGCGGAAGAAATCATAATTTCGTCAACTGAAAGTGATGTCAAACTAAGGTTACCATGCAGTTATTACTATTGAGACGTCGCGCATCGTCGCATCGGCGTCGGTGAGACACGGTGGAGTTTGGTTATAAACACGATTTCAGAAGTTTTTTTTTTCTAGTTCCACATTTGAAAAAAGTTTCCGCCAAACGGCTACGAATTTCTCGTAGCTTTCACCAGATTTCGTAGCAGTTACTAAATGAGTAATGAGCTTAAGTTAAGTACCTATGCAGATTAATATTGATAAATACATATTTGTAATGTCGTCCATTTGGACTAGTTTATTATTATTTTTGTAAATCTGTAGTACAAATACAATACACAGAGGCAAAAAACAAAGTTTCCGTAGCTAGTCCTAGCGTAGCGCTTCGTACCGCTACTTTTTGGTAATTCATAAATTTAACATCTCTATTTCGACCAAGATTTTGACGACAAGGATTATCTTAGCTGTCGAAGTTTTATTTTGATCAGCCGTTTCAGTTTCTGTTCTAACATTTTTTCTTAGAATATGATTACTATGTAGTACTATTTGCATGGATTCATCTCTGGGTAAACCTTAGAGACTCTGGGACATATTGATAGTTATAGTTACCTACAAGCTGTTTTTTGACACAAAAATTTCAATGATAGGTATAAGTCCCCTAATTAATTAGAAGTACACCGTGGCAACATTGTACATTGGCAGGTTTAATCTTGCCATTTACAATCTAGATTGTGGTTGGTGTGACATGAGTCATGGCACTACTCCCTTAAATGTCCCGTATTTAGAAACACTGATGGGGGCCCTACATGGTGCATGTCGGTGGCGATGACTAGCGACTGATTCAATTAGTGATTGCGTTCACTTGTCGGCGGGCGCGGGCGCGGGCGCGGACGTGACGGCGGCTGCGCTGCGCACTGCGCAGGCGCGGGAGCCTGCGCGCACGCCGCACTCCGCACCACTCACTGATGCAATGATACCATCTACTTTTCAAGCGAGACAATGTCGTGATGTTTTAAGCTGTGATCTAAAAAGTAAATGGCTGGTGTTTTTAGGTTGCCATTAGTCGATCTTTATTGTTAGGGTTGTTATTAAAAAGAAAACATCTAAATGGTCTAGCGTAAAACTTTAAATGCCACTTACCAATTACATTTGAACAGTAGTAACCTGCGATAATGTAACTTGTCATGAAGTTGTGTGCTTTTTATAATCCAGGATGTCTGCAAATACGATTTTCATGACTCTGACTTTTATTTTCGTGAAGACTTTTACGTCTTACGCACGTCGTCATAAAAATTAATAATTACGATTATTAAATAGTTCACGCTGCATGAAGCCAGAAGAGTTAAAGACGTAAACTATTTTAATAAATAATAATTCGCTTCTAGCAGAGACTAATGTCAGCCATTATTATTTTAAAACGCTTTAAATAGTTTAACGGTCTCGAGATTATTAGGTATCTGTCATCATTATCCGATTAAATGCTCACTCTAATTGATGGAACTGACTAGAGCGGCGGCGATCTGCTGCATCAAAGAATGTGCTGCTTATTAAATTGCCGAGTCAATGACTGTTTATGAGTGTTTACATATAAGTCTATAGTTTTATCGATGACCCAGTGATTTTTCATTATTGATTTGTATACTCGATACTTAACTTGAATTCAATCGTCCAATCTCAATAAATATGGTGTAGAAGCATGGGCTTGTATTATCTTCAGCATCTGTATAATCTATTTGCTTAGAAATTAATGTGCTAGTATTTCGACAAATGAAGTTTTATTGGAGAGTACCAAGTGGAATGAATAGCAAGGTTTGTAGCTGAATTGTTTGTCTATCATCGGCGCGAACGTAAATTTGTCCGGCTAGATATACGCGGCGCATCGTACACTGGCGCACTACAATGATTGTCTTGTCACTCCGGCGGAGTTACGCGCTCCATCCACTCGGTACATTTGCTTTATGTGAGATCACCCATTCCGGGAATGCATGTATGATAATATTTAAATAGAGACAACACTCATAACAAACTGCTTTGCTGTCATAATTAAGATTTCCATCCAGTGCAATATTTACTTAAATAATAATTGATAATATTAATGTGCCATGGTTAGTTTTGATATTCTAAGTTTTAAGTAGCAAAAACTGTAGTTATTGCACTGTTAAAATAACTCGCTAAGCTTACTTATAAAAGATTTTAACTTAATGGACTGTTTATGGCCAGCATGGCTGAGCAAACTAATCGATAAAACTTAACCGTACGTGTACATATTGGCAATATAAACAAAACTGAGCCATTACGTTACAAACCTATAATAAAGATAATAGTAAAAAAGCAGTCCACTAAATATAGTGGTGTAATTTGCTTTTGTGAGCAGGTTGTCAGTGAGGTGAGGTCACGGCGTCACGGCGCGGGAGAGCACTCGTGGGCGGGACCATTTTGACTTTTGGTAATTACATTCGGACACCTTAGACGGACATTTGGATGAAATAGGCAATTACGTTTCATCATAATGTTGTACTTACGGTTTACCTATTCAACTGGCGCCTTGTGTTTCCATAATTCAATGTCAAGCAGCTAAGGTGGCGGAGATTTATTGGCCTCCAGTTCATGTTAAAGCGGATTCGTAACATCAATATTAGATATTACATTGATTTGTTTACGACTGCCTACCTATAGTTGCATGATGTGTGCAAACATTACTTGACGAATAAAATTTCTCCACAGTGAGTAGGTACGTACATATATGTGATTTGAATACCCATAAGAGTAGGCAATATTATAATCTTTTCGACCGTTATTGTATCTTTTTCATCTCTATTTTCATCGATGAAACATACGATAAAATCGCAAAACTATGTGTTTGTACTGCAACAAATTTCATTTAATGAGATTGCCACAACTTTGAAACATAAATTATTATTTTAGAAATCATTAATTGCGTGTTTATATAGTGGTTACTTCGATCTCCTTTGTTTCACGAACAATAGGTAAGGTCAGTGGGAAATCGTTTTATTTTCTGATCTTAAAATGCACTTTCACCAATAAACCGTGTTGTCCAAAAGCGCCAATTTGAAGAATGGTGGTCGTTTAAGGCTTTTATATGTGTTTTTAGTTTCTATTAACATTTCAGAAACAGAATACAAGATGTTTGTTCTGCTTTATTTTATTCAAATAATGTCCGATGATAGTGGTTAAGACCTACCTAAAATTTATTGCAAGACTTTATTGACTTAGCTATTTTATCACAAATGTCATATTCATCATAAGCAGTCTATAATGTTCCCACTGCTGGAAACAGATACCATTAGATACCCACTGCTAGGATCTGGTGTGCTGGGACATAATCCACCACGCGGGCCCAGTGCTGGTTGGTAGATGCCACATGTTTTCGAATTTTAGGTCCTAGGATACGCCGCTTTCCTCACGACGTTTTCCTTCACTGTTTTGAGAGGAATGATGATGAAATTAAATAGGTACACAAGTAAAGTGCCTGCTTAGGTTCGAACTCATAATCTGCAACTCGTGAGTGGGGGTTGATATCACTGGGCCACTACTGCTCTCAACTGTACAAAAATGTACGTGGATGTAAATCTCTTTTCGCACTGGTGCTAAGCAGTGCAATGGCATTCCATCAATACTTCAAAATCACACCAAACGTCACAGCAAGTGGCTGCTACAGTTTGTAACTGGACTAATATTTTTTGCGTGAACTTCAGCAGAATACTTGGGAATGTAAGGTTGTGTACAGTGAGTGTCGCCGGGGGGCAGGGGCGGCGAGCCGGGGGCCGCGACGTGGATCGTGCGCGTGCGCTCGTGGACCGATGATCATGCCCCGAAGCCTCCCGATCGCTGACACACGATCTATTTTCAATTGATCCACAATTCACTTCATTTGCATGCTTTAGCTATATTGTTTGGTTTTAGGAATTAGCCTTGAGTACGAACGTGTGTTTTGTCTGTAGATGGTCGCGTTACGATGGTTGTGCTTGCGCAATCGTTACTTTATGATGTTTTGCTCCAAAACTAGCGAACGTTACCCACGAATAGTTGCTGTGGAAGTATAAATTAGCCTTCACTGCTTTTCAGAGCTGTTTGGCTTCTTCGTAGTAAGTAACTCGTGAGTTTAGTTATGGCATAAAGACGTTATTAATCCATTAGTAACACATTTTGATACCTATTCAGATTCTAACCATAATCATTTGTTATGTTGATAAAGTAAAATCCTTCAAAACAAGGTTTCAAAATACTATCGTAAAAATGTCGCAACTATAATAATTTTGAGTATCTTAACAGAAAATAACCAATTTACATTTATGTTAAAATTAATAACATCTATTAATTTTAGGACGTTGACAGGCGAATAAGCTTTGTCTATAGCAACATTGTAAAAAACATGGTATTCTGATTTTATTTCGTTAGAGTTTCTAAGAAGCGAGACAAAGAGTCGTGTTGTTTATACTCAGCGATAGCCTACATTCACAGTCTCGTTTTGATCTCCACACACCTTCACATACCTACGAAATGTTACATAAAGAATTGCTAGTATTTATAGAAAACACGTAACGTATGTTCATTATAAAAATATTTGTTCCAAGTATTTGTGGAACGACGTCTCAAAAGCGCCGATGTTCGATTGTTGTGCCGGTGCCGACCCAACGAAGGTAATTTTTCGATACATATCTATCTAACGTAGGATTTATCACCTTGTTCGATGGGTAGATATCGTGTTGCTACAGATTCAAATGGTGTTAAGGTTTATAACATCTGTAAGCACCATTATTTATAAAGTTTTTGACGCAGAGCCACGAGGGTATAGATCCGATAATTTTGATAGCGTTTCAAGTAAGTAACGTTATTCCACAATGTTTTACGTAATAATCAATGTAACCTTAAATCTATCGAAGTCTAGTGCTCGTCCATCCAGAAAAAGAATATATTCTATGTCCAATACCTATAGGCTTCGTTACGAATTGCAGCACAACATCCTCAACTGTAACTCAAATAGGCCATCATTTATGATGTGGTATTAAGATAGTAGAGCTACTTGACATGATTAAAGAAATTAGGAGCATTTTAAATGATGATGGATTAACACGTAGTAGTGGGTTGTAAGTAGCGGCGGGCGGTGCGGCGGCAGCGCGGTGCGGTGTGGTGCTCAGGTGCACACAACAGTTAAGTGAGACGTTCACCCCGAGCAGCGCGGGCGCAGCAACACGCGCCGACCCGATCCCGCGTCGGCTAACTATGTAGATCTTCCCACGATTTATGCCGAACCACCTTCGATTTCTTCTAGTACGGACCTCCAACTATGTGGGAAATGGACTAGCATCGTAACACAGAGTGGACTAGATACTTTTTTATAACAATTCCAGACAAATTGTTATAACGGCTAGTGAAATATTATTTCCGTACTTGAATTCTTAGATCGTAAAGTTTTTGATGTCGTTGATGTCTTTTGTTCGGAGTTTTGGTTTTGGTTTAGAAGACATACAAATGTTTTGTGTAAAAATATGTCACGCTAAATATTTGTTTTATCTGAGTAGGTAAATGAGAGCTTTCATTGAAATGATAATATTAATTAAGATTACCTTTCACTCTTCACGAGTAAGTAAATCCATGATCTATTTTATGGATTTTGTTGTTTGCTGGAGCTATATCTACAGCCTAACTGTAACTAAGTAATGTACAAAATGTACAACGCTTTATTGGTTTGCTTAGCTTCTTACACAAAACCGTTGTGATGTATGATTCGTCGATAATAGTCGCATCCGTCTAAATCCATCCAGATTAAATCATTGCTCAAACTTAACCGTCTTATTGTAATAGTGATTTTAAATACTTAATTATTATATAGGAAAGTTCGTGTGATTGTAATTTATTCCGCAAGTAGAGCAAAGTGAGTAAATAAATCAAGACGTTCTTTCTGAGATGACAGTATGACACAAGTAAACAGCATCAATGATTCCACAGGTACGTCTTCTTTACAATCGAAACCTGATTGTTTTGATGTTACGTCATTTCTGCGATGCCGTATCGATAAAGTTGAACGTGACTTAGCCAACTACGTTACTTAACACGATACACGCTTTTAACACAAAAGAAGTTATAGATATCTAATCATAACTCATCATTTGTGTATACCTATCATCAATTTTAAAATATGTTCTGATGGAAATTAACTAAGAGTTAGTGAGCTTACATAATCGAGTTATTATTTTAGTGTTATGTGCAGGTTGCCTTATATAGTCACTTGATTAGTAAATAAGGAGTACACTTATCCGGGACTAGTTAATTTTAGAAAGAGGATAACAAAATCGAGCGCCTTATCGTCTAGCATGAGTTGTAAAAGCTTCTCGTACGTATCGTACAAGCTCGTAGTAGCAGATTCACGAGCTTTGCACTTGGTTTTATCACGTTCTAAACTATACTTTTGATAATTAATTAACCCTGTCTTGCATGGCTGCATAAAAATCCACCATTCAAAGCGGGGAAATTATTTCAAATTACCAGAAGGAAAGCGGAAATTTTTCGGAAAGTTTCAGGAAGCGTGTGAGTTGTTGGCATGTGATCTCCGTAAGGTTGTGGTGTTGCGTTACGTTCCGGCGTGGTTGCGGCCGGTCGCCGGTCGCCGCAGGTAACCGTTGCAGGCTGCGGTCGCTCCCGACACCCTACACTAATTAGCAACTACGACACGTGTCGGGTTCGCGGCTGACACTATGCGCTGCTTTCTCCTGACATTCGAGTTCTTGTAACGCTGCGGCGGTATGACGAGCTTTCTTGTCTTCAAGAAAATTACTCACTGGTAATTTTTTTCTTTTCGTGCTTCTAACACGTGAGTGTTGCAGAATTTGTTCATAGAGACTGTTATCTTCTATCAGCGAATAGTCCTCAAATAGCTCTAACAAGCCAAGACTAAGTAACAATAAGCTTAGCTAGCTTAAGTTAGCTTAAGTAAGCTAAGAGTTGCAGTTCATCTATAAACAATTGACTTTAACAAACATTTCGTTACATTTTGACGAATTCTGAAATAGTTTTCAACAATTCTTATCGTGTAATCTATTTCTTTTGCAAAATAAATTAGTCGATATAAAAAGGCTTTATCAATAACTCGATAAGAACCGGTCTCGTGAGCTATTATCGTAGTAATGTTGTTTGCTATGGACGCTAATGATACGGGGCGTACGAGCTGCGTCCAGCCGCGGCGTACTAATGGCACCTAATCTGAATCTACAGCTCTATAAACATGGCGAGTCCCGCACTTAATGCCTATTGACACTCGTAAAAATCATCCCTTCGTCATTTTAATAGTGACAATAGTAGTAATACTTCGAACTATATTTAAGGTGGTGGTCCTTTTATCCTGAGTTATAATATGAACCTGTCGTGGAATATTTTGCTACTGCTCTGAAAATGTTTCGTTTGGTTTGAGAGGTTTTGCAATGAAACATATTTTTCAATATTCTACTTTCGGCACGCATCAAAACAAATACATATGGAGCTCATAGTTGAGCTACTCATAATCGTAAGCATTACAAGCGTTTATTTGGTAACAATTTGAACTCATCCTAAAAGCAGCATGAAAAGCAGCACTCATGAAAAATCAATAATTTAGAAAATTTAGAAAGGCAACCATCTCAATATAGTTTAAACTCGGGCTTTGTAGGACGATTGACCGTGATCTTTATAACGGTTTTATCTAAACTGCGACGGACAGAGTTCACGACTCGTTTTTATTACACGCTAATATAATAATGGGTGTTTGCTCTGTTCTTAAGTTGGAAACCCAAATAGATGTCGATCAATAGCACTATAACTGAATTCCTCGAGCAACTGGCAATAATAGCTCACGCCGCCGCTACAGTCAATAACGAGGGCGAATATTTTTGAATAACTAACAAATATTCTAATATCGAACGAAGCCATCGACAGAAACTAACGAATGTCTAACTTCTAGGGACCTTCACCATTGGTATTTATATACCACATGTCAATACTGCTCACTATGCCATGTTATAATTAGCGCGTCGCGCGGATTTCCACAGGCATATTAGTCACACCGTAATGACTTAACTGTCCGATTTCATCTGAATAATTACAGGCGTTTGTGATATAAGAGGACCATCGATCACAATGTATCACACAGTTATTAAAGGGAAAATATGTATATTAATTTATGCTCATATTTTTATTCGTGGAAGAGATTCGACTACGCATCCATTGATATTTAACGTAAGTCCATTGCGTCACGTCACATGTGGATGCTGAGATGCAACGCTGCACAAAGAGAAAACATTGCATAATTCACGAGGTTATTTTAGGTATGGTAATGTTTCTGTACGTAGATGGTTGACTAGATTTCACGAGCTGCAGTAAAATGTTATGACGTGGAGAACACGGCTACTTACTAGTACAACAACCAAATAGCTTTGCTTGTTTGTCCCGTGTGTTACTTAACGAACGCTAAGTAATTTAAACATTTATTACATTAACTTACAAATTATATTACTCGTAAACGCAAAGTAATAGTTGGATTTATGTACAACGAGTACTTTCGTGTATAATTATAATCCTATAAATCAGCCTGTACAAAATTTAGGAGGGCATCCGTTGCCTTCATTAGTTGTTGAACACTGCAGTTTGTAAGTACCTAGTACATCAACGAAGAAAGATTGATTTACAACTTGGTATAAAAATGTTACACATTACTTACAAAAGAGAAGGACAAATGGTATTTTTATTGCAAAAGGTAAATATTTAGGAACGACGAGAGTCCGACTGAATTTCTTTTTCGTTGTTGAATTTCAGCAATTATCGGCCGCAATATCCATTTTCGGCAAATTTGTTTCGGCCGAAAAAAATGAATTGCCTGCAAAGCAATACCTACTTTTAATTCATTAATTCAGAGAAAAATCGAATTTAAAACTACTATTACACAATAAAGCACATAGAAAAAACGGGAAAACGCAGAAAAAGTACCCTTTGTGTCGTATATAAAATCAGTTTTTTTGAATATTTAATTCTTCCGTTTAACGTTTCGTGTAATGTAACTATATACGGTTAAATATGTAATGATTAAATCATTGATACATTATTTCTTCTATCTAAAAAAAACCTATCGACAAACATAAAATCCACTTTCGGTCGGACTCTCAAAATGACTCTTTAGCCAAAAAAGAAAATTAAAAGAAAAAAAAATATTTTTTATACACAAGCTTTTATTATTACTTGTTAATAAAACGAACTAAAAAGTTAAAAATAATTTAATCTCAATTATTTAAATAAAAGCGTGTTACATTTTGATGGCAGGAGAAATAAAGTACATTAATTTTATTAGCATGTTACACCTTCTTTATTTCTAACTGTCAATATTTTATTATTATTTTATTTATTCGTAGATATATTGTCTTAACAAGTTCGTTTATTTGTATCATTAAACCAGAGATGGTTTGTATTGATACTCACATTCACTAGTTCGATAACATTGCTTAATCACTAATGTGTTGATTCACTATTATGTAAACAATGTAGGTACATTCAAAATAATTTGTACGTAAAAACTACGATAGCCGTAAACATCTATTAGTAAGTACCCTACCTACGTGAGTCACATGCAATGTTTATGAAGAACGATTCCAGTCAATCTCAAAATTCCTATACAGGTTGCTTTTAATTTTTGTTTAGGATTTTTTTTATTTTATTATTTATTAGACTAAGTTATGTGTTAGTTATAAATGTTATAATAATATTTTTTGTATTTTTGCTTATAATTTTTCATGTTTATTTCGGTTTTAATAGACTTTGGTATTTCATTCATTATGGTGGGAATTAAAAATTTTACTGTTCGCCTGCCATAATAATTTCTAACTTGAGGTACTGTTAATTTATTTTGGGTTATACTTCTTGTGATTATTTTATGTGTAACAGGTATTTGAGTGCTTTTGTTATTAAATTGCTCAATTAGTAGGGCCATTTTGAGTCTGGTCTGTACTGGCAAAATTTTACAATATTTAAATAGTTCGATAACGTTATCTTTATATTTATGTTTTATTTTTCTGGGTACGATGAGTTTTAGTAGTCTTACTTGTAGATTGGAAATTTTTTCAGTATATGTTTTAAATGTTCGCCCGTAGCTCGTAAGTCCGTATGTTAAAATTGATTCTGCTAATGCAATGTACATGTTGAGAAGCAATTTGAATGGAACTTTAGGTTTTAAAATGTAGAACTTTGCCAGTATAGCCCGCAACTTGTCACAGACTGAGTCCACGTGAAAAGTCCAGCTAAAGCGATATGTAACACGCTTTTATTTAAATTATTGAGATTTAATTATTTAAAACTTTTTATTTCGTTTTATTAACAAGTAACAATTCAAGTTTGTTTAAAAATTTTTTTTTTACTTTTTAGTATTTATGATGCGGGATTTACTACGGCGTAGTTCGTAGCAGCGTTTTTCCGTTATGTAGCTCGTAACAATTCGTAGAATATATATGCATATGTGTTGTATTGAGCACTTAAAGTGTTATGTATCTATGGCCACCTTCCAGCTCCAGCATCAGACCCTGGTTACCATATAGGATCAAAGTACTCGTTAATACGAATAAAACGAGCCCAAACTCGATGGGGTTGTGTTGTTTTATTGCGGAGTTCCTATGGCCACCTTCCAGCTCCAGCATCAGATCAGCTCCATGTCATCATATTGTCACGCGATATACATATGCATGCAAAACAGCTCAATCGGAAACCGGGAAGTGGGTCAAATTAAACTTTCATTACAGACACTGGGACAGGTGAAACTAAATAAAAGCTTGTAAAAAAGGTTAAATTCCGATTATCCAATTCAAGAATCAAGTGCATGTATCAAGAACCTGTGAGTATATAGACCTACGTTCCTTTACAAAGTTTGCTTTTACAATCGTTGATTTGCGGCTTGCTCTATAATAGCAATAAAATTAATACGAGTATTACGTTCCAATTTAAAATGTGAGCTTTAGGGTTGCTCACCTCAACCACATTCCGTTTTTATTGTCATTATTTCAATACTCATTTAGGTATATATGTAACTTGAACATTAAATACTAGTTGTAGTATAACAAATATTTTGGAATTACTCCTGTAAAGATAAGAGATACAGCATCGTTCAGTTTTATTGTTTGTTGTAACACCTATGTCGATTCTATCACCTGTGTTATGATATCTTGTAAATGATTCGAGGCATGTGATGTGTGTAAAACAATTTACGATGGATTACACAAAAATACGACACGTAAAAATAAAAAAACATAAATCATGGTCATAAATATCGTCTCTTTTATAGACGTTACCTACTCGCGTTCGTTTTTCAATGAGATAATAAAGATAAGGTTTTTTTATGTTGATCAGTTGAGCTCGTGCCACCCGTAATTTAATGAATGTTGATGTTGGAGGCATGACATCGGAACTGTTTGTTGAGAGGTTGCGCGTCCTAGCCTGCCGCACTAATAACAATGTGTAATTGAGTGTAAGCGTGTGCTGCGAGTGATGTTGCGACTCGGGAATATCTTCCGGCCAGCGACATTGGAATTAATACACTACAAATCTTCGGTGTGTTCAGTAAATCAAGGTGTTTATGAGTCATTCAAGTCACCGGCTCGAGACCGCGCGACCTCCGTACTGATTTGCAATCTTGAGTGCTTATTTCTCAGTCCACCTCTGCTCTTCAATCTGTATCTACTATGTTATCCAAAACATTTATTTTGTCGTTTTAATATAAATCATAGTATTTCATGACTTTAAACCATAACTAAGAATCGATTATGATTCCGTGTTTCACCAGGTGAGATTCTTCTTTTCTTTCGTGTACCGACTAAATTTTTAGCATTTTTATTTTTTTTTGAAAACTTAGCAGTAGCCAGTGCTTTTGCTACCGCAGTGGTTGTACCAGTGGTTGTGGATTACAGCAGCCGTTGGGAGATCCATATCCCTAGACACGGACCGGCTCTATCGTATTTGTTTGATAGGGCCCATGTTGTTTACCGACACGCTAATGATTTAATAACAACTATCAAACCGTAATTAATTATCATATCGAACTAATAAGTATTTCCACATCATCATTTGGCTAAAGATCAGAATAATGTGGTTCGAAATATTTCCCGTGGGTGTCTTAGACGGGATATATGAAGAGGTATGTGGGATTAGGGATTACATCACGTGAATGAGCAGTAGCGCCCGTGACAATTATGCCTAATTAAAGGAAGATTTCTGAAAAAAGTTCTGAATTTGATCAACGAAGAATAACGTAGCGATTATTATTAAATGTCAGTCTGTCTCTACAAAACTATGTAACAATTACGCATACGGTACTCCCATAGAGAGTCTTACCAATTAAGTAGTGGTTGTTTCTGTCGTGTCATGTGTAGGCATCTGTTAGACGCGAGCGCATATCCCCGTGGTCCTTTTGTAGAGAGCACTCTACGTGCGTTAATGTTGCCTTCCAGTTTTGGGAGCTAGCACGATGACTGGTTTCATGAATATTTAGTTGAGCTTCATTAGTGCACTCACTTGTTCGAAGGAAGAGGGCGTGGCGAGATGTGCTCTCACTGTGGCTTGTCCCATAATAAAGCACTGCATGTAATGATTAGCATTAAATTGTTTTGTTAACAGCGGCGGGTGCGACTATTGTAACGTTTATCAATATTTTTCGTAGACTAGATATATTTACGTATTTAGTTACTAAACAGAACACACATGCACTTGAATGAATGAGCAATTAATTCCACAATAAGAATATAATGTATCATATTTATAATACAAAGGCAGTGTGGTTTTTTAGAATTTTTCACTTAAGCTGGAATTTACATTCAGAATACAATGGTATTCGAAGGATTCGCCATTTATCACTGATAATAATAAAATGTTAAGTGTAAAATTACTGTGCTTTCACACTATTATTATTCATCGTATTATTATCTCCACTGTCAACTAGACAAACCCCCGCGAATACATCACCATTGTTCCGACAACGAAATGAAAGTTCTTTATTTGCATATCTTAAACGCTATAGTTATCATGCCAGCCATCAAAATTATAATATAATAATATCTCTGCGGAGAATGTATTAGTAAATATAAGTACCTAATTGAGAAAGTCTCGTTGATATACATAAGTACCTACATGAATTACTGTCATGAAAAATACACTTTGATCTTTAACAATTCAGGTGTTCTTGTAATAGTTCTGGGAACTGTGTTTGTTTCATGACAAGCTCAGTATGATTGTCTCCTGATTCTTAATCTGTTTTGTGACGAGTTTAAAGTGGAAATACCTACCCAAAAGTATCTCTACAATCTCTGGAGATTGTAAAACGAGAAAATTTTATAGTTATAACACAACTACTGGTAGTTGTGTTATAACTATAAAGTTTTCTCAAGTTTTAAATGAGATCAGTGGATGTAAAAGGCAAGGCATCACAGCGATCATTGCAAGATTGTAAATCGCAATGCACGCAGCCGACAGAGACGCGTGCCTTATTGTTGTCCAACATGATGAGTACTTGACGTTCGTTTATTACAATTGTGAAAGTAAGATATTTAAGCGGCTGAGCATCGTACTGGTGACACGGACAAGGCGCTGTTCCTGGCGCTGCGAAGCTGCGTGGGCGCACGGCTCCCGTACTCCGCCCCGACAATACACCGCCACCGCACGCGCCGACCGCCTCATTCGCGCTCGCCAAAACTAACAAACCTATTGTTCTACCTAAACATTCGTGTCAACTTCCGAAAACCAACCGCGTATGTCACACTATATTGTCTTGACAATTAATAGTGGATATTGTACTCCTTCTGCACCAATCATCAAACTCATAGGTATGGCAAACAGCTTACAGGTGGAATTCTTAATAGATAGAATGTTGTATGGCAATGTTATACATAGTTAATTTAAAAATAACAATAAGTAGGTAGCATGTTCGTGAGGACGTGTGGAGTCCATGCATTGTAGCGGTCAACATTCGTATTCGTGGAGTCAAAACAAGAAATAAAAGAGGATGTTCATCAGACACAAGACCATAAAACGAGCCCTAAAATGTTAAACGACTGCTCAAAATTGGTGGTAAGAAGAAATTACAAAATAAAAGGACGAGATTACGGTACTTTGAATGAATTTTTGAGAGAGAGACCGTCTTAACCTATATTTCACTTTATGGGTGAACGATTTTTACAGCCTTCTCGCGGACAATCCAAATGACTACGGCTGGCTCTGTAGAAAGTTTCTGAAATTGTTTCGAAATTATCAGACAATTCAGAAAGCCAAGTTTTCCTTATTGCAATGACCTCAAGTTCATGTCTTACTGACTTTTCATTGAGTAAACCTGCTTCACTTTTGATGCCTAGGAATTGAGGATGTAGAGCAAGCGCACGATACGCACAGTTCTTGATGCCTGTAGGCTGCATGTGGTTTCACATCGAATAATAAACACGTAAGTTTATCGGGTGAGATATTTACGCACGCTTGTTTGTGGGTCGGGCGGGCCCCGAGTGTCGCGGCAGTTAACAAATCGGAGCAGGCTGACAAAGCGTGTCGGCCGGTGATCGACGCGTCGTTGTCGCGCTCGCTCTCTATGACAAACGCAACGCTATGAGTGATTGTGTCCGTCCATCGCTCGGCACTCGATCTCTTTGTGTTCTCAAATAATCCGCCGCGTCGTGATCTGGAGTCTAACGGTGCAGGTCTGCGAGCCTATTGAGTGCGCTCTCTGTAATAGGCACAATTTTTCAAGCTTTCACATAAGTCCACACTAATACCGGTTAAGCCCAAAACCCATGAATGATGTATTATCTAAATTGCTGATTTTTTAAAATAAATAGCTAATAATTGTTGTACATTTAGAGAGTAAAAATTGGTGCTTTGGAGTTATAACATTTATTACGTACATGTTAACAGATAATATTATAAATTTATGAAAACACAGACTAACGTACCTATTACAATATCAAATAAGCCCCATGTGTATAGATATATGGGTGCTCGTCAAATTGCATGCACTATCGATAGAATTTTCATTATCAGTGTTTTAAAGTGATATTTAGTTTAGTCGGTTTTCTATTTATGTGAACCGCAAATATGTTATTTATGACCAACTGTTTCTAATCTCAATAATATCTTAAACCTACAAAATTTAGCAACAAAATAGTTTCATTCGTCAAGGAAAAGACATTGGCCCCAATATTGTCCTTAAGGAACACCCGTTTTAACTTGAGAGCTTGCAATAGAGACGTTTATCGTTTTGATTATTGTTAGGTACTCTTTTTCCCCGCTTTTATAAGCACTTAGTATCTACATCGACTTCTAATCGTTATAGTATAGCGTAGTGTTTTAGTTTAAGTGTATGCCTAATTGCCAATGTACATTCTATCGTGATTTACATGATCAAACGTCTTAGAAAGTTAAAAAAGCATTGTGTATTTTCTTTCTGCTTTAAGCTTGAATGAAAATGTAAATGCAAAATTGTTGAGGGATTGACTTAAAAAATCAAATATTTAATTAAAGACGACCCGTCTTTAGTTAAATATTTGATTTTTTCTAGACAATCTTTCTTTTTATTCGAATAGTCTCAATCCTTTGCATAAAATAACATTGACAGTAACGAAAACATACTTCTTTAAGTTAATTACTGTAATAACCAACTCGATAATTAAGTATCGCTATATCATCTTGGCTTTATTAATTCACTGGTGGACATAGCCTTTCCTCCGTGACCCACCCACCTGATTATCCGTTAAAATGCATCTCTTTTGAACTGTCATGGTGGGTTCTGATAAGTTTTTCTTTGCATAATTCTGTCTGAAGGCAATTAAAGTTTTTGCAATTCGTTAAAAAAATTTTTTTTTAATCTGATCAATTTAGGAAAATGTTATATTCTTTTTTTTTGTTAGTAGGTATGCTAATTTAAATAATACGTGAAAATATAAGTCAAGAAGCTGACTCGGATTGGACTTTTAAATAAAGATAAAACTTTTTGCACCGTAAACTTTAATTATCGGGTCGAATTGCTACAAAAAAACATGTAACTTGATGATACTTTTTAAGTAAAAATTTGGAACATGTTAATTGGCCTGGTAGCACGCGTAATTTTTCACACTGAGGTGAACCTGACGCAAGTTAAAATCTCAGGTCTCACCTGCACACGGCCAGCCACCTGTTAACTGCAACTCAGCAATATAAAAAAAGAAAAGAAGCGAGCGCCAGCCAGTGCAAAAAACGAGAATCCAAGACGACACGTTTGGAAAATAAAAAAAGCTCTCGCCCACCAGATGGTCGCCTCGACGCGTCGAGAAACCCGCTTTTGAGCAGGTTGTGACTTACCACGCGTATTTATTCGCGCTTTTGAATACAGGGAAAATTGAATAACAAATACGATTAATCGTTACGAACTGTGAACAACCAAATGTCTCTTACACTGTAGGTGGAGAAATGTATTCAAGGTCATAACTCCTCGTCTGCATAATTAAATTTGCATAGCCTTGGCAGTATGGCACCCAGTATTACGACTACCAATATTACGTGCTTCTTGTTTCATTTAAAAATATGAGTATATTCTATAAATAGTACTGTTGGCTCGTGCCATAAGGCAGTGCAGATCTAACATTTTATTGCACCTTTCAAATTCGTTCCAAATGTGTTCATTTAAAAGCTAGCAGAAATTAATTGGCCATATGTTTTCGTTGTTCATTAAACAGCCTATTTTAAAGACGATAAGACTCCATATGGTGCAATATTTTTTGTCTCCCTGTGCAAAAACAGGATGGAACTACACCGACAAAACAATCAAACAACGAATAAAAAATCGGACGCATGGACCTGTTTCAAATTTAAATAACGTGTCAAGTCATCTCATCACCTTAGTTCCTGTTCCTTCTTTTGTATTGATAAACGGTTTATTCTTTATTTAATTCGGTTCGACATCATGTAGAGCATGTGAGTTTGTAAGTTTTCAAATGGTGGTGATGTTAAAGATGTTATGGTTCCTCGTTAAGTTTACTGTGAAAAATATTGTCTGCTTCTCACAACTAAATAAGGCAACAATGTGTGGGACATAGATAAATAATATCGTTATTTGTGAACTGTGTCATCGATCTGTAATGCACCACGAAGGGGGGATCGGCGCTGTTGATCACGTTGTGAGTATTAATTGCTTCTGCACTAGCTAGGAAATCGGCCCGCCTCCGCAATTACTCCCTAGTTTACTAATGCTCGTGTAACTTATTGCCGACGATAGCAGCCGTCTCATGTCGCTCATTAATGGATAGTTTCCATTACTAATCGACTTCAAACAACATTTCACATTGTTATTTAAGAGGCTGGTAGGCACCTAATTATCTCATTCGAGTATTATTAAATAACCATTTGAAATCAAGCGGGTTAGGTCAAGTTGCACTTATATTTATGGCACAACTATTTTAGATAAAACTAATAATGCACACAGCGGGACCGTTAAAGATTACTATCGTTGTTTTTTGACACCCTTTGGTTATTTATTTAAGTGTTAATCAGCATCATCTGTGGAAGCAATTATTTTTTGTTAATCTTTGTGTTTAGTGAAGTTGGTCAGTGTTTAGGAACACAGGTGGACAGGAGATACGAGTGTGAGTGGCAGAGCGGCTACCTGCGCGAAGTCGGCGCGTGCGCACCTGTGCCCGCATAGTCGCTTCTACATAAATGATGATCACATAAACACGCAGCATGATACATTCGTCCACTCGCGACATACCTACTTACGTTTAGAATTGGATTTATTATTATTACGTGGGTTCGAGCGATATCGTACACACACACCACGCCACATGCAACGTAATGAACCTATTCATCACCATATCAGGTGAGAAGCCTGTTACTTCCAACTCTGCGTTTGTCACGAACACCGACTATCTCGCAATATACTGCACAGATTGTAGAAAGTAACAATTAAAACTACTTACCTTGAATACATTTTTATTTAATAGAAACTTACTCAAAAATAAAAATTCAAAAGAAATGAAAGTTATTTTGAAAAATGGTTGAATTAATGTGTTTTGATGAGCATGCAAATGTACCGTTGCGGAAGATTATGAGGCTGTATTTAAATTGAATCAGTGTATTTTCAAGAATATCTGAGATATGTCTGTCTGTAACATGAACTGAATCAAAAACAAGATTCAATCATACGATAAAATAATAAATGATCCCACTCCCGCACATCAACACTTAAGTCGTTAAGGGCACTTCACATAACACTGCGCACGCGCTACTGCCATGCACTTACGTCGTACGTACTATGGTGGATTCCAATATTTTTTTTACAAATGTTGAGTCACGATAATTGGTAAAGTTGAGAAACGTGAACTTACTTCTTTCGCTTGGTTTTAATCGTCTGTTGACAGCTTACTACTTACGAGTTAATTCTGCATACTGCTTCGAAGTATCGAATTTGTAAAAATCAAAAATAGACTTTAAAAAAATCCTTGATTTAAAAGGAAGCTTGTAGAGCTATTGCTCTACAAATACATCTTTATATAAGAGCAGGCCGTGTGACTGTGTGTCAGATAGTTAAGGGCTTCAAATGAAGATGTCTTGGGGCTAGTTGAGTGGTTGAGGGGGATGCGCGAGAAGGCGCGAGGAGGAGCGCGGGGCGCGGAAGTGCGCTGCAAAACGACGACGACGGCCGTGAGGCTGCGTCGGATCTTATCGCACTTATCTGCTATATTGATTGCGCCCGTGTCGAAAGCCTCGCCTGGCCAAAAGCGGCGCAAAGCAGATTGAAACCTGAACGTACACGATGATTGATTATAACGTAATGGACACCGACGCCTGCCTGCGACTCACTCAATACGGTATTTTAAATACCATTGCGACTACACTATGGAATTTGTAATGCGAGCGCCAATATTCCAGTTAGTACCTACGTTGATACAATTTGAAGTTTTTTCTGAGTCTGATAGTTCTAAAATTCTCAATGTGTGAGTGCTTTTTCATTTAGGTATAATATTGCAATACGTAATTAAACAAAATGTCTCATGGCGGTAGTAAATACGAATACCTTTTTTTTTTAAAATCTAAATTAGTGATAAGACAACGTTGTTGAAATCGTGATTCATTTTCATTATTTTTATTGAGGATGAGGGAAGATATAGACGGCACGGTATGCTTAGCTACAGTTCTAGCCGATACGAGAGAAGAAGATGTATACCTAAATGTCGGAGTATGCAGACAGTAGATATAGGTATGAACATGCGCAGGTACCTCAGCATTACCAATTACCAGAATTTCACGCTGTTATCGGCCCATAACGGTGGTGTAATGAGTTTTAAAGAGTTTTTTCGATCCGTGGAATTCAAAATCTTTGCGAACAGGCAGGATCTTAATCTGAAGATCCAAGATGCACACACGATGCGCTGAACTTATACAAAGTAAGTCTCATATTCTCCGAAACAGTCTTCTCAGAATCATGTGATTTATGTGCGCATTTGGGAAACGATTAAGCTGGAAATAACGCCTAGCTCTGCTGGAGTTAGACTTTACTTATTTAAGAACACGAATAAAAGCAAAATTGTTTTCATTATTTCCTTCAGCAATGAAAAGGTAATATAAATTATGATCACATAGGTATATGACAAAAAGCTCATGAATTTCGCGAGGTTAATGCGTTGTCCCCGTACCTATAACATGTTATTAAGAATAATAACGGGGGATAAAGCTGTAAATTGTGGTACGTGAGTTCGAAGCACTCTCGAGCAGGCACCTTGGTCCCTCGAGCCGCGTGTCCACTCTCAAGTGGAAGGATCGGTGGCTGTCGAATAAATCGCCAAACCATGCGACTCATTTACACTTGTCATGACTTCACGATTGATCCACTTCTGTAACATTTAAAATTGATATTTAAAAGTGACATTTAAACTTAATGTTGCGTTTGTTATACATGACGACAAAGCATCCATTAAGTCCATACCAAGGCCACTTTCAATTAAAACATAATGTTTGCTATTTGAGACCTGATTTCAGTACGTTTTAGCACCAGCTGCACCACTGAGGTTTAAGGAAAAGTAAACAGAAAATTTTAATGAGGCGTTGAAATTAGGAACTGAAACAGGCAGTGATCAGAATTAAATAAAACGGAACTTTTATTACGTGGACAAATTTGGTTTAAACATGCTCGTTTCTTAAGTATTCCAATAACTAGGGAAACCAACGAAACAATATTTTTGATAATTATGATGAACTTCGAAATACAACACAGACCAGTATAACACAGTCTTAGTAAACTCTTGCAACGCATGACCCATAAAACGACCTTTGGCAAGAAACACCTACAAAGAGACTTCCAGTTTGTTGTTTCTTCTAGCCTTTCCAATTAGTATAAGTTACTATTCAAGCAGTAGTGACATTAGTACATGTATGTAACGTTGCGTGACGTCCACCTGTCGCGTGCCGGCGCGTGCCCAACTGCCGGCGACGCTCAACCGTGGCCGGCGCGGACGCCTGCACTTGCCACTGAGCGCACCCACCGTGGACAACACCTGACGCGCCACCACAGTCACATAGCGTCACCCGCGAGGTTGCTATGACAATCCTTGTCCATACAGAAGAAACAAACACACCTAACGGCGAACACTTTATCTTTGCCATTGCGAGGTTGAGTTTCGAGTTTGGATTGAAAATTTGGCATAGTGAATTTCTGAAGTTTGGTTAAATAGCATGGAAGCAAGCAAATATCAAGCTGATGGGTGTCTCCATTCTGGCCGTCAAAGATTGTATTTATTCGGGCTATCTTCCATGCATAATAGTTTAGTTATTCAATAATTTCGTACCTTCGTTCACGTTACTTGCTTGGCCCCTACTCTAAAATACAAGGTTGAAGGTTGTGTAGATCATCATCATCATCATTTTAGCCGAAAGACGTCCACTGTTGGATATAGTTAGGCCTCCCCCTTTTTACCTCCTAACTAGGGTACATATCTTGGTACACATATCTAAGTGTCGTTTTGCTTTCGTTAATAGTGACTGATTCGTCTTTGAACTTATCGATACTCGGTAACAAGATAGCTTTTTATAAAATTCTTTAAAGTATACACTTATATGGATACAGATATTTATAAATCGTGTTTTGATTTCAATAATAAATATTATTTCATTCATATTTTGAATGAATTTCATGTTTTCTTGCTTATTTACTCTGTGTATATGTTACGGCTAATAGCCGAAGTGCGGCTACACCTAGTTTTAGCCGGCTACAACTAGGTGCAGCTGGTCTAGCGCTCGCCGGCCGCTGCCGCGGCATCGCTCGCTGCGCTCGCTCGGCTCGCGCGCGTTTAGTCGCAATTCTAACCTAACCTAATCGGTCGGTAAGCAGTATGGTGCAGTTCACAATTTATCGACAGTTTACAATCTCGCGAGATAGATTATAATCTAACGGTATTTACAATTTTTCGGTGACATAAGTAGGATACATCTAAGTTTAACCGGCTGCACCTAGTTATAGCCGGCTAAAACTAGGTGTAGCCGCACTTCGGCTATTAGCCGTAACATATACATTACGAAACGTCGCGTGTTATCTGTGGTTTTATTTGTATTTAACACTTCTTTATTTTGTGACATTGTTTGATTGTTTGCATTTGCAAAGAGTTTATTAAGGTTAATCTAGTCGAAAAAGAATCCATACAAACTTCGGGAATGTATTTATACTCCACTGTTCGATAATTTACATCAAAAAATAAACATGGTATGGTTTTGTGCCATTATTAATATTTTCTATGCGGAAATAGAATACTAAAATAAAAAGCCATTCAAAATTTATGGGCCAACAAATTTTAGTTTTTCTTTCTAATTTTACCTAACTTTGGGCGTGTATAAGTAATAAAAGAATCTACTCTACTGTAGAATAGAAATAGCTTGTCTACATTTCTCGGTGAAAAACTGTCAAATGTCTATACGAAAACGTAATTTTTGTTTACTCTTCCGACGACAAAACGCTTGTCTACGGTTCTCGTGCTAAGCGTGCTGGTGGGACAGCGTGCTTTTTAGCCAGGCCCACCAGTGACTTCGAGCCCGCGACTAGATTCCCCTTAACTAGTTTAGATTGTTTGTTTGATAATATAGTGAATGTGCGTTTTTTTTAAGGGTGGGAAATCATCAAATACTTTCTCCCGCTCTGAGTGAAGCGGGACTTTTATTGACTAAAACCCTCCCGTGATTCTTCAGTTGCCTGTGTGCCAGGGGCCACGGTATCTCTTTCGAACAGCCTGCACCCCTGGAACGCATCGGCCCTTGCGGACCCAACTAGTCGTGAACGCGCCAAATGCTGACATCTCTTTTTGGTACACGTGGAACACAACGCGCCGTCGAACCGGGCTTGGTCCTTACCGGACGGCAAGCTACCCATTACTAGCCGTCCGCAAGCCCGCGCCTATGGTGGCCGGAAATTGGCCTGGAATTCCCGACGCCCACGGCGTCTCCTGCGGCGACTATATAGGGCCGTGAGGGCGCATAGATTGCTCCCTCACGTGCATTGCCTCCCTCTTCGCGAGAATTACTGTTTTGCAGAACGTGGTGACAAGCTTACCATGCACTCTCGCTCCGTACCATGGCGTGGACCACGGCCGGACGCAATAGATTGCTGCCTCCGAATGCCTCTACGAGGTATTGAATGTGCGTTGTGTGGTATATTTTTCACAAATTTTATGTCACGTTACCGGCAAATTATCTTTTTTTACTCGCCTATTATCAGGAAATTAGAAGTTATGTTCAATCTTTTCCAATAAATACAAAACTGAAGATTTATATAACCTATATCTCCGAAAAAAGTCAGTTTCATAAAAAAGTTCGAAGTACTTCGGTCGTTTCCGGTATATTTTTGGTATACGGCTGTTACTTACGTCGAATATAGTTAAAACAGTTACAAAATTTTCAACAAATTCAAATATATCACTATCAATGTTCGTTGCTTGAGACATCACATACGTACCCTATGTGCCGGTTTATGGGCCCACATTTCGACCTTTTTTTTTTTTTTTTTGATAACGGGGGGAAATCCTCATGGATGTCCTCCGCCCTGGGGAGGGCGGAGGGGTCTGTCAGACTCTTACTGACTAAAACCACCCCGGTGTTCCGCCTCACACTTGCACCGGAGATCACGGGAACAAAAGTGACTTCCGCGATCCCCGGCTAGTGCCGGCCCGCCTGTGCGGGCCACCTCGCGTTAGGGGGGGAGTGAGGTGTTAAACTCCCCCCTTACATCAAATAGAGGCGCGCGTGGAACACTACGCGCCGCCATCTCGGGTCCTAAGAAGTAGGGGGCGACGGATTTCCCCAGATCCGTCGCCCCTGGACCCATTTAGGGGGGCCGGAAGAGGGCGTTATCCGCCCTCCGCCGACGCCCGGTGCGTCTGCTGCGGATCGGGTTAGCGGAAGCAATCTCCCGCTCCCTCTCCGCAGCCTCCTTCTGCGAAATGACTGATTCGCAGAAGGATACCACCGCGTCCCAGGACTCCTCGCTGCCGACCATCGAATCGACAACGGCCGGCAGCGACAGGTCACTGCCTACTCCTGAGATGAGGGCACGGCGCGGCTCCTCCCAAGCAACACACTCTGCAAGCGTATGCCACGCCGTGTCCTCCCGACAGCCCACATTTCGACCTAACCTAACCTAAATTAAGGGGACCTTTTAACGTTTAACTGACCCCTTACTGTTGGTGAAACAGAAACCACCTTCTAACAGCCCTTTCACCATTCTTAGGGGATCCCATAAACTTAGGGGGATGTCGGTGAAAACGCGCATGAGAATGCCTGAAGGCAGGACTATCTACAACCTCGCACCGAATATACTAATATAATGTTTTGGTTAAGCTTGTCGAGGTGAATAAGTATAAACTTTTTTGGGATAGCAGTAGAGTGAATATCAAACAACTCAGCTTATCGAAGTCCACTGCTGGACATGGGCCTCATCCAGGCTGTGTCTGAACACCCTGTCCTCCCCCTTCCGCATTCAGTCCGTCCCATCTACTTTCTTTAGGTCGTCAGTCCATCTAGCTGGGGGTCATCCCACGCTACGCTTGCCCATACGCGGTCTCCACTCCAGGCTTCACCAGCCGGGCTAGTATACTTATACTTACGTAATAAATCGTCCTAACATAGTGCACCGTGATTTTAAAAATGTTTGAAGGAAGTCTTCTGTGGCACCTACCATAGTGGACCTCATAAATACGCATCAGCTGGCCGGTATTCTTCACCTGAGACTGGAGAGCGTTGCACCTTCCTTCATTGAATTATGACCAGTGCACCGGCAAGTGTCCTTACAACAATTCTACAATTTTATTCCACGCCGCACGTGTTCTAGAAATCATGCGGGCATGCCAGGTACCCGCTTAACTGCCACACATTCACCTGTTTCTAACTAGAAATAGACATGATGTTAGGAGGATATTGATATCTAACGTGTTGCACAGTTACACTTATGTAATTATTATGGTTTCTGTAAGGTGTCGTTTAAATTAAGGTCGGCTGTGGCCTTGTTACAGATGGACTTGCTCATCACATTCCTACATGAAGTAATATCCATATCTTCGTTTATTAATTCAATTATCACAATAATATATACAGGTTGGCAGGAACATCGACGCGCAACCATGGATTCCACGCCACCCTATATAGTGAAGCAAAGAAGCGGTGAATTAAAAATTTCCTTTCAAATAATTTTACTCATATACCAACTTCTCAGTCTAGAATAAAGTATTTTATTTTGGCAAACAGCGTGGGCTTAACAATAATTGATATATTTGCATTTCTTAAAAAGGTCATAAAGAAAACCAATAAAATAAGAAAACATGTAAAAATATGAAGGATAATATCTGCACACTGGGTGGCCGCTGTGAACAAACAACTAGATCGCCTACGCTAACTTCATTGAGGCAGGCGCCAAAGGTTATCAGCGACCACCAGTTGCCATGCAAAAGAGTTTACGCAACATACGTTTTAGTTGGCGCTCGTTACTTGAACAGCGGTAACGAGAAACAACTACCAACGGTCAAGTGAGTGGAAAAAATGATGAATTCAGCGCGTGCTGGTCGTGTGCCGGCGCGCATGTCCTGCGCACGCGCCGCCCGCCACGCTCCGCCGCATCACACCCTCTACCCCTATCCTCTACGATACCACTTTTTTACATTTTACTCTTCTAACCGTCATGTGCGCGACAGTTGGACTTAGACGCTGACAACTGATAGCGCTGGTATAGCATTAACGCGCCCGTGTAATTAAAACAACGGGGGATGCGTAAGTTATGGCTACGCATAGTTAAATATATCAACTGGTCCGAGGCCAGCATAGTTATTTTATGTGATCGTAACATACGATTCCATCCCATATTTAAAATTGTCTATTAAAGCACCCATCGCATCCACCGTAGGCGAACGTATGCGCTGCGCAAACGCATCGATTACGCCGCTACTTTTGTTCGATATAGTTATGTTACGTCAATCAACGGCAAAAGCTATGGCACAAGGCACCCTTGATTTGTACGACCTCCTAAGAGTCCACAATATTTCCGCTTCTACAACAAGTTGCCAAAGTCGGTTACTGAACTTAGCGATGGAAAGTTTAAAACTCACATCAAACGTGTCCTTATCAAAAACGTATATTATAAGATAAAAGACTACGTTGAAGACAGGGAAGTTTGGCATTAATTCCTTCTGCACATGTGGCTTCCCTGGTACCTCATTAACAGCATAACTATGTGAAAGTCTATTAACTGGTCCCAAATTACAATGTTATTTTTTATTCTTTTTATTTTTTACAATATCTGACATAATACTCTCGTCATTATTTGACATTATACATCAATTTTAATATCGACTATTTATTAGTGATTGTCATGGAAATCATGTCACTTTGTTCACATAGATTCATTTTATTTATGTAGATTCTTTTACATATTGTGAATGAGAGAACATTGTAGGCCTTACAGACTAGATTTTTAGACGATTTTCTATTCTGTATTTTCATTCCTCTAAGTACCTGGTATTTATTGACAGGCCTGCACTGTCCTCCCATACCTATTATGACTGTAAATTGAAAACATTGTAAAAGCCAATTATTTTTAAAAGAGTAACCGTGGAGTTTCTTGCCGGCTCTTCTCCATAGGAAGCGACAAATTGGAACCGTGCACCTAGCGTCTGAGGTTTCATAAGTGCCCATGCAGGTTTATGTGAAGTAAACTATTTTGATTTGTGATTTAGTAAAAACCCTTGCTCGTAAATAGCATGATATGAAACTTACAACTTTGCTGAAACGTCCACCTCGTTTTGGAAAAAGCGATAGCATCAGTAAAAGCAACAAAGTCTGAACAAAAACCAACAGCCACCGCACGGCCACAGGTTTGCATAGATACATCTACATCGCTGCATAAAATTAAGCATTTGGTTTTCTGACTTTTTCGGCGGTATAAAATTGTACGGCAACTAGTTACCATAAAACGGTATGACCAAGTGACTTTTATTAAACAAAACGTCCAAATAACGCCCGTATCCTTGCATTACTGGGTAAGCTTGTAATCGTAACAAAATTTGGAACGAGTGTGTATAAAAGTCCATATAAGGACAATAATGCGCTATTGTGCTCTGAAAGCAGTGAGTAAAGTAATACAGGTTAGGTGTCGGGAGGAGTGCAGCGCGACGCGGCTCTGTGCGGTGCGGCGGAGCTCGGCGCGGCGCGCGCGCAGCCGCGCGGGGGCGGCGGAGCTGCGCGGTTGCCGTATTTTATTTATAATTACGGACGACGACCCGAGACCCGGACCTGTCGCGATTTCACCTGCTATTATTGCCATTTTATTCATTGTTATTGCATTTATTACGTTGCTTGTTACAGATTTTACTGTCTGTAGGTTTTAACGAATGGCTCTTAATGATGAGACTATATCTCCGTGCTGATTTCTCCTTATAAACGCGCACGTGTAACGATCTCATCTTATAGTGAGCGGTGCCGATTTAATTGATATGATTAAGTTTTTAATGTTCCACCAGTCCAGATACACAATGTAAAAAGAAAGTAAAAGAGAATTTACCATTAATGTTTAACTTTCATATAATAAATGTTCTTGTTCCTTTGGTTGATATTGATGATCCTTTTCATTAATTATTAATATTCTTGGGATATCAATTTAACGTCGACTCATGTCAGGACATACTTTCTACGTACTTAATTGTTTGTGTGAGCACTTGTGCAACTAACGTTAAGTACAGTTACAAAATCATAAACAATCATCGATAGTGATAGATCTGAAAGTGATCCTACCCACTACACAGTCACATACTGAATATCAGGATACACAACATGAATTGACATGATGCGTTGAAACTGGCAAGAAACTACATCATCATTTGCTTAGCCTTTTCCCAAGCATCTTGGGGTCAGCTTCTAGTCTAATCAGATGGCTTTTGATTTGGCTGACAAGAAACTTCTAAGTCTTTGATAAATAGGGTGCTATTTTACAAGTACCTATAACCTCATCGAGACACCTGATAACATTCGCTCTGTTGTTTCCATTTCCAACGCATACCTAATACTTTCCCATTGTGTCACAAAAATTCATACCAAAACCCTTCTTGACACTATTGGCGTACATACAGTCAATCAATGCGATGACCACATTGACCACCTGTCTTGCCACTACGTCAGTACGTCAGTCCAAATGAATTCAGCCATTCAAAAGTTAATGGCGAAACTTGAGATACGTCGTCGCAAATAATTTTGACGTGACGGCACTAAATTAATCTGTCGGGACGTTTCCGTATGTAGTAAGCTACAAAAATGCGTAATACCGGAATGACATAATTAGTAATACATGAACCTGATGTATCGGCGCCGTGATCCGAGTGACGAGCAGGTCGGAGGTGAGGGCCGGGCGGCGAGGCGAGGTGCGCCTCCTACGCGCGGTACCGTTACACACCGGTTAATTTTTATGCAGACACCAGATTATTGTATTAACGCCCGCGCCCTCTAGCGAACAAGGAAACCGACCGAGAACAAAAGACCGCTTCGATTTGATCCGAGTAACTGTCTCGATGTGAAATGTAAAAAATAACTCATGCCCCGAGCGCTTTGTAATAATAATCATATTAAATTCGTATCACAGTTTTACATAAATGGCACGTCACTCAAGAAAATGTTGATAACGGAATTGTGTTCGTTTGATTCGTATCTTGTTTTCTTTATGACGATTTATAAAAGCGATCTATTTGGGTCAGGAAAATTTAAATTCATGCTGAAGTTACCAAGTTTTCGTTATCTTGATGATATGTGTCAAAACGCAATGTAATAAGAAAGTAAATAGGTTAAACTTTTTGTATTTTATTAAAGAAATACCTATATAGGGATAATTTAGTTTGATTTTATTATTATTATTATTTCTCTGCTACAAGGTTAAGAGTGCGAAGCGCCCGCGGCAGTGGCGCCTCATTCAGCATATCTGTCAGGCACTCTCAAACACACTAACTCTAATATGTTGGCGTTTTGTATCTTGGCTCTAATTAATTTAAATAAATATGAGTCAAATGCGAACTCACGCCTTTCGTTGTATCCAAACATGCCTAATATAAACAAGGTTGGATACATAAGCGGGTAGGTAAAAAGGATATACTCCATAGAGCCTCAAATATAAAAATATTTAAAAAAAAAATGTTTTCGCTCCAACATGAGACTATATTTAGTCTCATAAAGCGATAATTGCCGTAATATTTGTGAAACCACGAACGGTACGTATGATAAACCCAAAATTTCTGTAGGCTTTTTTACAGCACTTGACTATATGACCACGAAACGCTAGCCTTGCGTTAAGACTAACTCCTAGGTCCTTAACCTCTGTAACCCTGATCATCGGCATACCATCAAATAATTTGGTCTGATATATCACCAAATAATAACATCACCAATGACTAAAATGGCGGATAAAAGGTTGGCCGCATATTTTATTATATGGTTCACATAACCGCAGTGAGAGACAACGCGGACGGTTCGTAATTAACATGGGATGCTAATGTTAGCGGCGGGTGCTCAACTGCCGAGGAGTATGCTTGAGTATGTTTTTATTGCGAGTCTCGAGATGCTCGACCCATGACTCATCCTGCCTACACACTTCCATAATCTTTGTTTATTTATTGGTATTAAATACAAAATGTCAATGAAAGTTACGAATAGCAGATTATACCTACTTCCGATTTTACATCATCGTGATAAATTAGAGACTATTATGTTGAAAACTATTCACATTTATAACCTTTGAAACATTTCCATGTTAATGATGTAAACGCGCTGCCCGTTGATGTCTTTTGTTAGCGGCATGCGGCAGTCCGCTCGACCGCTTGTAACTTTTATTATGAACGGTATGTTTAAACTTGATCGAGTTCATTTAAGTTTCATAACTAAGTTAACATTTACATTGATCGAAACATTAAAATAAAATCTTTTCGATTTTACCTTTTCGATTTTTTTGGTTTTTTTTCAAGCTCCAATATATTGCTAATATTAATAGATAGGTAAATCTACTGTCACTTAAACTTGACTGATGAATAGTTACAAGCATATATTGAACTAATGAAAAGGTATAAACAATACAAAAGTGACGCTTAGGTGATTCTTATTACCTACAAAATAGGTAATAGGTAGCAACAACTTAGTGCACTTTGAATCTGTCTTCATCGAATTCCTGGACGATAAAATTAAATGTAATGTAAGTATTGTATCAAACACAATGAGATAGAGACATCTAAGCTATAAATATTTGCTTTTATTTCACTTCTGTTTATCGAGTTGATACAAAACTAAGATTGCGCAATCACAGCCTCCAAGCTTAAGGAAATAAAGCATCAGAATCCATTTACGCGAATCCACAAAGCATCGCTACCGGTGAATAATCTTTTCAGAGTCGTTGAAGCGCGACGTCGCCGCCCACGCGCCGCAGCTACCCATAGCTCACGGGCCGCTGTGTCGTGCTTATTGGCACAGGATCGCGCGATTTATCGCGTCGCCGTCACTCCTCCGCCGCGCCGCGACACTCGCTCTCCGGACACTCCGGACACTGCGACACTCCGCGATACTCCGGTGACACACGTGGCTCGCACCTCGATCACTTGCGCGCTAACGACACCATCTGTCTCCCGCGCAATCATAAAACGTACGAGATGATGTACTCACGCGTGTTTGTTCTCTGATTGTAGTCGGTCGCTACTAATGTAATCATGACAGGATATTTTTACAAAACCAGACTTAGATTATTATACCTTGTTTGTAACATTATTTTTTTCTTTTCTGACTATCGTTTCATAATCAGCCTATAATGTGCCGTTTGCTGAGACCCAGGCATCCTCTCGTGCGGGTTGGTAAATGTCACATGTCGTCGAATGTTTTGGTGCTAAGACAAGCCAGTTTCCTCACGATGTTTTCCTTCACCGTTTTGAAAGCAGTGCTGATGAAATAATTTACACAAAGTAAAGCACCTGGGTTCGAACCTACGACCTCCAACGTGGTCGTTACCACCAGGCCACCACTGCTCCTATCGGTTATTGTTACGTAATAGACAAAACGGTGCAACAAGTGCTACAGTTCAGTTAGTGGCTTAACGTAATATAATAACGATATTAAGATTTTATGGGTACTCACTCAGAAACTGATCAATATAATCTTATTAGTTATGAAATTTGGAGCAAAGGATATCAAACTCAATTAACAAAGCTATAAATTATTGGCATTGGTACTATAATGTGCTTGTGACTTTGTGACACGGCTGTCTTATTGACTGCGGGTTATAACAGTTCGTGCTCCAGCCCAAGTAACGAAACTAGATATGTACCTACTTATAATTTAGATTTACAGATTTTGTACCCAGTTGCTTTTTAAACTCCTTAAATAATCGTTATATTTATCTAATATTGAAAGCGCTTTGAAATTGTTTCAGTGGATTCAATTTAATTGAGCTGTGTTTAAGTATAATTAAGTAACCAACATGCCTGATGGACCATTTAGGTACCTTATTACAAAACCAAGAGACCAATTCGAGTTTGATTCCTGAGGAATTACAAGAATACACTTAGCATATACCTTATAAGCAGGCACTGTTTACGGGCAAGTTTTTAGGTTTTTTTAATGATTCTATCAGAAATATTTACGGGCACAAAAAAATTGCGGTTCACATATAGTGAATAAATAAAGCTGTGACAGAGTGGCGTTCAAGGACTGGAAGACGAGATGTCGGTCGTCCGGCGGCGAGATGGGTGGACGACATTGCTGCCATCGCGGGCAAAACCTGGATATGGCTGGCACAGGAGCGTGGGGATTGGCACACGCAAATCTATGGCTACCAGTGGGTGGAGTCGGGCTGTGGATGATTATGATGATGAAGCAAATAAGTGCCCTAGTCATCCTTACCTTTGCAGCCTTGGTCCACCCACTGCTGAGTAGGTATAGACCTTTCTGTGCCATGCTGCCCTGGTCTGTCAGTAGTCAGTGCGAGTCTCATCCTGGTCTTCCCCGCGATCTTTTGTAGGTCGTCACTCATCTGGCTGTTGGTCTGCCAACGCTACTTCTACCTTCTCTTGGCGACCATTTATGCACGCAGCTATCTAGGCACCAATTGTCTCGTAGTACTTATTCATGTAGCACAATACAGCGTTAACACGAACTCACATAAAATATAAGCCTATAGGTTTTAGATGAATAAACATCTCATATTTATTGTTATCACATGAACTTGGTTATTGCATCTCTATAAAACTCCCATGTTAAAGCCACAAATTAATCTGTTTAATATCATTTTAATAGTATTATCAAACAAATCAAATAACTGCTTTAGTACTGTACCTATCACGAGCAGTATTAATGTGATTAGTGCATGTAGCTGTTACTAACTTTATTGGCCATGTTCATAGTATTGATTAATCGTGCTACGATTATATTATTGTGTAATTGCAATGCGCCGCGTAGACACGCCGAGTCATATTACACACACCTATTAATAAAAGTAATCAACACTTAAATAATTGTACGATAAAATCACTGAACAAAATGTATAACGTGATGAAAAATGTTCTCCGATAGGTAGGTTTTCCCGTATACTGTCTGAAACGCTCGATGTGACAGTAAACTATATCATGTTGACGTCACACAGCATGTTCCAGACAAAGGTTTGCAGGCGGAAATCTTCAACATCAAAATGTATCGAGTGTGTGAGGAGATTATAAATCGTTACAATGTCATATCAAGAGTGGGTTAGATAATTTATTGAGAGGTGCGCATTGAAATCACATTTATTTGTGCGCACGCGCCGACGCGACGCGCGACGTTACAAATCATGCTTATCGCCGCAGCTTGACTTGGTCCATTGCCGCCGCCAGCCCTAAATCTAGACGGATCTAGATATTTACGTACGACGTGGCCTCTTCAGCGCTGCACATAACGTAGTACCAAACAGTAACGTCGCGCCGACCCGCCTTGCGCAACTCTGCAAATTGGTTTATTTCACGAACAAGTACGTACACACGTTCATGTTATTATCTATCTATAATCTCCGTACTACATTAATAATGTTTCTAGTTTAAAAGATATAAATAATTAAACATAACAATACCGAAGCTCTTCTCGAACGAGGTCAAATTAGTGTCGAAACCCGTTTGCGTTATCTTTAAGGCGATCACTTATAAGTTATAACTAATAGAAAAGTTCAAAGTTCTATTAGACTATTAGGTGTGAACTCTAATTGGTACCGCATATCAGCGATCGATATCAGATTAGATAATCACGATGCAAATAGGAACAGAATTAATTAATGAGAATGCATGGATTGGCCGCAATGCGGGGACGCTGCGCACGCGCCGCGCTCGGTGCGGGCGGCCGCGGTGGTCGGCGGTGACCAATCACTGCGACTCACACACGCATTCGCGCTCTCAACAACACGTCTTCACTGACTACCACTAATTGGCATTCGTATAAGATAATGTGTGTTTTCTCCTAATATTGCAGCCGTGTGTGTCCTCGCACTATCGTTAACGTAATTTAACTAGACTCCAGCCCCAGGTTGTTTGCGTTGAGAATGGATATCGTATCATAACGTAGGACTAATTACATGATTTACCGAAAAGAGCACTTCAATCTCTCTTTGTGAGAAATATCATCTCATAAAGAGCCAGTTTTGTGCTTTAACTAACCAAGAAGATATATTTTTTGACGACACAAATGAGAGTAGAATTATGTATCGACAATGTTTTTTTCTAGTTCTATAACTGTCACTACTCGTCAACAGATGTCGCTACGATTAAAAAATGTCTTATTACGATATAAGTTTCGTAATTTGCTTCGATAATATCTTAATTCCAAACAAATCTATAGAAAAGTGCCAATAATAAGTACCTATCTGACGTTTAAGAAACGTGCACTTGCCTGACAGGGTCAGAGGTTACGGAGAGATTAATATCTTATTGGACAACTTTCGTACTAGTAACCCTCATGATCTGCTTTATGTTCTGATAAACTTATTGGATTATGATGTCAATTAAATTTTAAATGTTTATTCATTGAATGAGTCAGTGGTTTGTGTACATGTTGGGAAACAATAGCTTGAGCTTAATGATTTGAATTAAGTAGGTACTAAGTTTATATTGGAGATACAAAATCAATGCCAAAATAATTTTGTCAATGGGAAGTGTTTAGCAGGCATTTGTACTAGCTATAGTTGAACCGAATAAACACATGGATTATGTAGAGTCGCAGAAATTGTTATCATGTTTCGTGGCCGCTGTTCGTTACTAACAAAATTCAACATATTTTCACATTGATACAATCAATCCTGACAACTCAGTTTCTTCTTTACACATGACATTCAGTACCTATTGACCAAGGAGTTTACATTATATTACTATAATAACGTGGTGGTGATTTTCAGTTAGCTTAACCTAATTTACAGTTGTGTCATCATAACAATGTATCGGGTAGGTATTTCATTTTATCATAGAAAGAGCTTACTGAACCTACATTTACGACTCATTGTGATTTTTCAATTTCCCGAGGCTTTTTCTGCCAAAAAGAGGTAAGTAGACCTCGGAGCTTTTGATACCAGCCAAGGAAAACCAAACTTAATCTAATAATAGTTATTTTCTTCACCCTTCCACCGTTTTCGGGGTCTTTTCTGAGGAACGTGGTTGTTGGTTTCATCACCCTTTCAGCTTTTTGCAGTTGCAAGATAAGGAATAATTAGTAGCTTCATATACGAAAATCACAGACGAAAATCATACCTACGAGGTACGGGTTACGGGACGGTACATAGCTCGTTGCCTCATTATTGTGAACCGTAAAGTACCTGCATACTTACTTAGCCTTTTCTTCTTACCGCGCACACGCAGAAACGTCGTTGTAACGGTAGCCTTGATATCTCAAGGATAGCTTTAAATATGTTTATGCAACTTCGTTAGACAAACCCTTTTGCTTTATTTATGTTAGCATCTAGATCAGAAGAAGAATCCTACACGAAAGTATCCCGGATATGACGGTATAAAAACTATGAGGAATTTAAAGAAGGTAGTTTTGTCCCCAAGGATTGAGTGAATAATGTTGGTGGACATTTTAGGTATTTCCATTAATTAGGTATAGGGGAGGTGGCGGCGGGTGCGGACCGCTGTGACCTCGTGGCCGGGTGACCGGCGGCGGCTGGCGCCCACCGGCTAATGCTCGACCCACATCAGACCGGTGCCCGTGCTTTGCGCTATTGTCTCGATAAACTCGCTGCCGCTAAATAACCACTTACTGAACCACAAATTGCGTCTAAAGTAGACGCGACGCGAACTTTGTTTGTTGCCTATTAAAACATTGCTTATGGTTTATAGTTTAGATTTTGATGCTGCATTGTTTATTTTGTGGTTTTAAATGATAGAAGGTTCGAGTTTCCATAAAATTAGATGGTCCTCTAGTTTCGTAGATACATGATAATGCGACATTTTTTATGTTGGCATTTGTGGATAATATCGGTCTACTAACACCGTAGGTAAGAATTGATGCTCTAGAAGTTTGGTGCTCTCTAAGATAAAAGACAGAACGAAGTCTCTAAATTCAATATTTAGTTAATTTCCCACGTCATTGTCATCCTCTTGGGCCTATCCCAATATTCCCAAACTTGACGTCAGCTCAGCTTGTCTTTTTCTTTCGTAGCTCCATCTCTTTCAGTCTCATTTCAGAAACATTGAAATGAAACTGAAGGAGATCATCAATTCCATTTTCTTAATGTATAATTTTTAGCCTGTGCTGGCCGCCCACTGAAACCCTAAGGACTCTTACTTATCCCAGTCCTCTCGATCTTGTGCTCGTGCAAATGCGATTTGTCCGTAGGAGCTATCTCGTCCCACCAACTTCGTGTGGGACTGGCTATAGTAGCCATTGGACGATTTCCGAACTTATTTTGGTATTTTAGGTATAATTTTGAGAGTGATTAAGTAAAATCATTTATTTGTCAGTGTTCGTTCTGAGCGGTCTATAGGATACTTGATAAAATTAAACTTACAAATGTTTCCTGCTATTATTTTGAGTAACGTAGGTAAGTGAAATTTTCGTTGTGTTGTAGTAGCGATTTCTACATAACGAACTTGTAAAAGCACTTATTTCCCAAAATGGAGATCACGCATCATGATCATGATCACGCGCATCCCGCATTCGGTGAAATAACCATTGTTTTGTAGAACATAATATGCCCAATGCTACGAACTAAGATAACTTGTGGAATGATAGGAAACACGGGGTTACATGAAAGAATACAGGTAGTTCAGTTTATGACATGTTTAATTTTCTGCTTTAAGGAGGTAACAGAAAGGAACGCGATTAGACCATCGGCTTAGCTATAGCCTCATTGATAAGTATTATTTTAATACAGTACATTAAAATAATAGCATAATGTTATACTTTTCTCAGAATATATTAATCATTTATAATTAAGGCACTTTGTACATGGCTTAGGATACGAATATAATTTTAATAAGTGTATGACACTCGGCAAATGCCATATGACTAGCGTAGCCACGGTTGACGTGACTGAATATAAACCTTACGCTAACTTATTCTAACGTATGCAAAAAAGTCTAAATTTACGTTGGTCCCCTACACAAGAAACGTAAAGTATAAATGTACACACAGTTGAGATTTAAACCATTTACAAAAATAATTTAATTTTAAATACTTATACTACTAGAGCGTCTTTCAGCTAACGCTTACACATACAGGATGTTACAGCTAAATGAGAGATCGAGGATCCTGCGGGGCTCAGTCTTTTTAATAGGCATGCACAGGAGCGGGCGGAGGCAGGGGCTGGTGCGAGTGCGGTGAGGACATGGCCTCCGGGCGGTACTCGTAAGGCGAAGCCCCGGGGACTCCGCAGCCTCCCTCCAGGTGCTTGCTCAGCAGGGACATTCGAGAGAATGTCTTGCCGCAGCCGGAACAAGAGTACTTCTTAACGTCTGAATGAGTTTGGAGGTGAGCGCGCAAGTTCGACCTGTCAGCGAAAGCACGGCGACAATGATGGCAAGAGAACGGCTTCTCCCCGGTGTGCGTGCGGATGTGTCCCTGCAGCAACCACGGCCTGGAGAACGCCTTGCCGCAGAGGTGACACTTACAAGGAAGGGTGTGGGTTCGGATGTGCATCTTCAGCGCTCCGAGAGATGTGTATACTTTAGCACAGTATTTGCAGCTGAACGATTTCCTTGCCAGGCTTCCTTCAGCCGCGGCGCAGTGGTATTGCTGATGTTTCGACAGACCGGAGTAAGTTGAGTAGGACTTCGCACAATCCGGGCACTGGTAGCGAGGGCGTCGAGGTGCTGAAACGGATATTCCGGAGTCTGAGGAGACTGATCCGGGTGAGCGCAAGTCTTCGGGGCAAGGTGGTGGTGACACTGATGATGGTGGTGAGGCGGGCGAGTAATGATGCGCATAAAGTTGCGGGTGCGCAGGTGGGGACAGTGAAGGTGCTGCCGGGTACAGCTCTTCCAAGGGGTAAGGTGCGTACAGCGTCGGCAGGTATGCGTACTGCGGTGTCGGGCGAGCCAGCTCTGCCGGCGCAGGCTCCAGGCGAGCGCGACACGCAGCCAGGTACTCCAGTTGTTGTTGAGGCCACTCACGAGGTTCCACCTTAACTGCTGTTGTCGACACAGGCGATGAAGCTTTGCTGGGGTAGTTGCCAGTTTTAGAAAGGTCTTCAGGTTTTGTACTAAGATTTTGTGGTTCATCGTTTTCTGTGTCACCTGTTGACAAAAAAAAGAAAAATTAAGTGCTGGCACTATTTTAAATTCTACCTGATTTTTTTTTCATTTACACGTCAGTAAATAATTATTAAAATGATTAATTTAATGTTTTAAAATTTTCATGGATATTTTTTATTTATTTAAAGTAGTTTATAACTACACAACATAACTTTATAGCGTTAACCCTGAGTCTCAAAGTTAACACTTATTACTTAAAAGATATAGGGAAGTAAACTTAGTCTGAAGATGTTTCAATTAGGCAGTAATTTTTAACAAATTGATGACATAACACGATACTTACAATGGTAATCGTAATAAAGTCGCGTGGCGAGGTGGGCGGGGTGAGGCGGCGTAGTGGGCGGTGTCGCCGGCCGCTCCTCCCGCACCAGCACCGGCCGCTTCTTCAGCGGACAATGTGCGTACTTCTTCGTCATCAGAGCGCGAGTGGTCTGTGAGTCCTCCACGAGCATCTTGCACAATATTCACTAACACTTAAAAAAAGTCTTCAAAAAATGTTCGTAAAACGTATCACAAGTTCACTTATAATCGTAACAATCCAAACATCACAAGATATCGTCGAAATCGCGTTGACAGTGTCGTGTTCGGGACGCGACAAACGTGTACGTGCACTCGTCGGCGTCCTGAGCTCGAGTGGTGCGGTGAGGGAAGGTTCGCCGCTTATAAAGCGCTCCCCGTCAGCGTCGCGGCCAGGTGGCGGCGGGTAGGCCTCGCACGTGCGGCGTACCCAATCGGCGGAGGGCGCGGGGCCGCGGCCAATGGCGGAGCGGCGCGGCGCGGGGCGGCCGGCACCTGCGCCTCCGCACCCGGCGCGGCGGAACCGCTGCCTCTCAGTGCGATATGCCCAGCTTCTCCATCGCACCCGTGCGAACGCTCTCGCTGCAAATGAAACGATTTTTTGCACAAAACTTGGGGTTAAGCACCTTTGAACTGAACCAATGCCGTTTATTGAAATACCTCCGATACCTTTGTTCGGTTCCATCTATTGTAAATTTAACTTGACGACATCAGCAACAGCTGGACGTTTCTCGTACGAAATCTGTACCCAGACTACTTGTGTATAAGATCATGCTAAAAGATGTTAGAATGTCAATTAAGTCATTAGATTGACTTACCTATAGGATGTGCAAACAATGTAGGAAGTAGAAATAGGTAATCGTACCGATCGATGTCTACGACAATAGTTTCTTTGGATTATCTTAGGTATAACTTACACCTTGCAAGTAATAGTTGTTAAAAACTAAGCTGACACATATAAACTCTCCTAAGCATGACGAGGTACCTACTAGCGCACCAGAGAATACGAGCTTTATTAATTTGGCAAATGACCGTTTGCGCACTTTATATTACCTACTTACGTTCGAAGAACTCACTAGTAACATAATATAAAGTGCTCGAATGTAGTATCCAAATATTAGTAAGGCACTTAATTCTGAATGTACACCAATTTGAGGAGAATTCCGCGGATTTTAAATAAAATACCCATAAGGGAAACCTCCATTCATTCAAAATTTACCATAATGAAGTCCCGGAAAAATTACCTAAAACAACTAAAAATCACAAACAAAAAAATAAACAGTATGACTCAAGTAAAAATGTATTACTAAAGATGTCAACAAACAAAGAACGCAATTATCCGTCACGACGGGACCGCAGATAAATGAAACTTGATCGAAAGGCTACAGTAATCAAAATCATATACTTAGGTGTGATGATGTATCGACCTAGTTAGCGAAAAAGGTATGTTATTTGAAACCGCGATGACACACAGCGAGTTATTATTAATTATTCGACTCGGGGCGAACTTATCGTGTCATTTGACCTTGTCCTCCTTCCTGTTGCGATTCGTCTTCCTTTTACGATTGTGCGCCAAAACCAACAATTACATAAGAGTAACTCTTATCATATCTGACTACAAGTTACACGGAATGAATTTTATTTGCATATCTCACTGACACTTGCCTTTTTAAACGATCGGAACTGAAAACATTTATTAATGGTAGAGTTGCTTGAACAAAAGTGATTTTATTAAAGATCTACGTGTTATTATTGTAGGAATGCAGGATCAGCATTTTAATACGTGTTGTGAAGCAGGTACATTGTATAAGTGTTCATTAAGTATTGAATTAATTTAACTGTCGGTTTCTTCAATAAATAAGTACCTAAAACTAATACTAAAATCAAAGCACTGATCTAAAGCAATGCCGAAGATGAACATGATTGTATTAATAAACACGTTTGGATGTCCACGGTAAGATGTCTTCAATAATAAGATCGTGTGAAAATGAACAATAAACGTATTTTAACTTTGACCTAACAATACAGAGTTCAGACAAAAACTCCTTCCGGTACAAGTCACAGAATCACGTTGGAATGTCCACTCCGAAAATCACACGATCCTAACGGATTACTAATTCAATAATAGTAATAAACGGGAACCAGAAGGCTGAGAACCCGTTTATACTGCAGATTGTTAACAAAAACACTTCCTTGTGTGTATCAAACCAAACAAGATATTTTTACAACCCCTTCTCAACGCGGAAATATAACGTCCATAGAGTCTTTGTTATATTTTTTTATGCCACCAGTGTTAATTCCCACAGGTCAGACTGTTCTTCGGGCAATTTGGGTTTCTCACAGAACAAGTTCACAGTTTACAAAGGCAAAGTGCTATGTGCAGCCGTCTCAGGCAATAATGTAGACAGTACGAGTATATAAACAAGTGTATTTCAGAAGCTATAAGAGTTGGTAAATTATGAACATTTCTCATGTTTATAAATCACAACACAATATGAACCTTGACCGTGACGCTACTAATTGTCACGACGACGACGAACTGCCTACGTTACCATTTCTTTTGTTCTATTTCCGGAGATTTGTTGTTGTCGCTCTTAAACTCGTAGCTGAATTTCATGAGATTTCTACCTAAAGTAAACATAGTTGGGTACTTACAAATGTATAAACTATAACGTATACAAACAGAGACGGATGAGCACATTCTCAGTATTAGTAATCCCACTTAAACATTCATATCTGCATGCGATATGCATAAAGAAATTGATTTGGTTTTCTAATCTAATATGCATTAGCTTTTGATTATATCGTCGCCGTTTCATTGTGAGATTTCTAAGAATATGCAAGGAAGTTAATCTTTGCGATATGATTTCACCGTACGTTTTGCTGGCTGTGCAAGTTCAACGTTCAAGTCGCTTAATGATATCATGATGACGAGGATCATGGCGCGAGGTGAAAATTCACCTCGTGACTCAGCGTACCTACAAGTATGTGCCAAGGGATCGACGTGTAATTGACATCAACATCTCGATTGTGTTTAATAATACTGTGACTAATCACTTCGATCGACCGTCAACAATAATACTTGGTATGGCAAAATGAGAACTCTTCACTATCGAGTTCGAGTCATTTCAAGCTTTCGACACTGTAAGTAGGCGATAATGACACGACTATAACAAACAGACAGTCACTCATTAACTAATTATTTCGGGTCCCTGTGAATGAAACGTTATCTCGATTACGCTTGGGAAACGTAAACATAATACCGGAAGATGGTTGATGGTAAACAACATTAGACATATTGTTTTATCGAAATGAATGGCATATTGATAACGGACAAGCACTTAGTCAACTCGTTAAGAGAATAAAATTGACTTGCCTGACTAATGTTTATCACCTTGTTTACCTTATTGATAAAACTAATAACCAATTCGTAGAATGAGTTCAGTAAAATTTTGTATTCATTATTGTGAATTGTACCAATGGCCGTTGGTGTAACACCAAAGTTTAGAATGTTACATAGCAACGAAGTCTCAGAAAAAAGAAAAGTTCCTGCCCGTGAAAACGTGAAAGAAAATATATTTTTCTTATGTGGGAATGGTAAATTATAGTTATGTTTTATAATAGGTGTTAAATACGTTGGTGTCATCGTATCTTCATTATTAACAAGTGTGATATGTGTCAGGGCGGCTGCGCGACGGCCAGGTGCTATGTCGCGGGGGCAGGGGCGCGTGCGTAACGGTCGCGGCACGAGCGGCGCAGGCGCAGGGGCCGCGCGCCGTGCGCTATGGAGTATGGCGGAAATAGCGATGGACAGGGGCGCCGCGCCCGGGGCAGGTGGTGCGATACAGCGCTCTCAATGTCACACAATTGGCGGTTAATTCCTCGCATACATTACAAATGAACCTAATGTGCGATGGAATTCATTATGATGTCCATTTAAATAATAATATATGTTGGTTTTAATGATTTGATGGTCGAATTACTGGTGGAATCTCTATCATCCCATTATCAGCAGTTGACACTTACAACTGCCGCCTACGTAATAACAATATTTGGGCTGACAATGAATGTACACAAATCTTTACCAGTAGGTAGATGCCTATCTATGTAATCCAAAAGCTAAGTTTCATGAAATGGAACACATTATTTATATCTACTTAAACTTTCTAAGAAATAAATAGATTTTTATAAAAACAGTAATTAAAGCATAATTCATGACCACTTAGCACTGTATAAGCCGACTAATTTAATTTACGTGCAAAAGTAAGACAATAAGTGAGCCATAAAGTTTTATCAGTATTATTATCTAGACAGTTATCTGTTATTATTATTACGTCGAACTAACGACCGACCCATGGCACACCTGAACTGTACCCACCATTGTTGTTGTATGGATTTGTATCATTGTTTGTTGAGCTTGCCTACACATCAATGTTATACAAAGCGTAGGCACCCACGAGCTGAGTCCAACCCTGCATTGTATTGAATCAGTGCACAGCTACGCCAGCAGCTGGCTGCGCGTGCAGAATCACATGTCTGTACCCGAATCGCACATCTGCATGGAACCACCAGCTTGCAACCAAACAGTCTAAACGCCATACCAACCCCTACAACTCAAAGGCACGTAGTACCTTCTGGAAATAAGCAACTCGATTAGGGTCTCCCCCATTCATTGTTTCGCTTGCGGACTACGAAAGGTCTCAAGCACCGCTCTGCTAGTAGCAACTTTGTCACTTTGGAAGTGAGAAATTTATATTTCGGTTATATCGTTCTAATAGACGAAGAAAGAAAGATAAACCATATGACTCTCTAAATATGGTTTTTAATCGGATGCAGCAGGGTGCTCGTGTAAAAATAAAATTTTGGTCGTAAGGTCCAAAATTGAATTGAAAAATATTGTATGACTTATGTAGTTTTGGTACCCGGAGTGTTGCGTGCAGGTAGGTGAGTAGTTTAATTTTAAATAATGGCATAGCTGTAGAGTTTTCTATATAAAGCGCACAGGGCCATTCAACGCATTTATAAACACTTTTAATACAGACGGATTGAGTCTTATACAGGCCGTTCATTAAACTGAGGTTTTAACGTTAATTTTATTTGATGACATTTTGAAGATATTATGTCATTGATTAGCTTAGTGATAGTTCGCTATAATTTCAAATATTCCGAACTTGAACTTGAAACTGATACTAATTTTATTCTACAATAAATAAATATTTACTTCCTTCGGTGATCACCGATTTAAAAAATACAAAAAGTAAATAAATAAACTCCTAACTGATTATAATTAATTGTCAGTACTTATGATGTTTGTTTCCATTTATATAAAAAAAAAAAATGATTTGCTCCATGCTACGGCGTAGCAAGGATATTTCACAGTGCCTTTATGTATTTATCCTTCGCAATACATGCTATTGCTTTTGCTAATTAAAAAAAAAATATATCTAAATAAAAGCACCACCCTGTACAGTTTGTCGCGGCAACAGCTGAGATTTGGGCACACGCTACGCGGCCGGTGCGTCACCGCGCCGCGCACCGGCCACCTTTCACCCCTCGCGCATTCCCTCGCGCTTGCGGCCTTCTTGTATGCGCAGACGCACTATTTATATCTACGCATATGCGCAACGTCCTATGTCGATCGCTTGAGGTAGGTATTGAGGTGATTAATGGTTTTTGGTGGTACATTACTGTCAATGTAATTGAAAGCTCCGATTCAGTGGTAACATGTATTGAACAAATTGTTATTTTTTATTTTTAAGCGAATTAAAGCTTTTAGTTTTTTGTCATAAAGAGAAGTTCAATCCATTTATAACGGAAAAATTCATGATCTAAAGCTATGGGTACATTTTTTGATGCAAACAATATGTGATTGAGACGATTTGAAAGGGAATTGCTCAGTTTGTTAGGGTGATCTGGCTAAGCGTGGGCAAGATCTTTATTAATAAAATACTTGCATTTTAAAAACTAGGTATTTATCTCTATAAATAAGTAGTTGTAGCACGATGCAAGAAAAATGTAAACCTTGCCGAGCAAAATCTTTGTATTATGCGTATGTATTCTTCAACGTGAGGTGGAGATTCAGGGCCAGGTCATCATGAAGAGCGGTATCGGAGCCCATGATAAGAAAAACAAACGTACGAAACAGCGAGTAAACAAAAAACATCCAAAGGAAAGCGAATACTTATTTGCCAGAGTAAGAAATTGAATTAAAGGCAAAAAAATATGAAATATGATTAATAATAAGCGATTTTATATCGATACTAGGATTGCAATGAACCATTGCGAACCAAAATATCGATACAAGGCAACTGGATCGATCATCTCTATAAGCGATACATTAGGAGTTGCCAGGAAAAAAAAAACTGACAATAATCGTAATTTATAGAACCGTTTTCTAATCTAAAACACATATGTTAAAATACTAATAACGTATTTGATTGTTTTATTTTAAAAAGTATAATCTCATGCATGCAGTATTGATCGGTAACCGTTTTACAGACAAATACTTTTTTTGGTTACCAATTGATTATCTAATCGATTACAGACTGAAATTGATGTTTTATTTCCGTGCTGGTAACACAGTGTTAAACAAATGGCTGATATTTTAACTGGTGGACACAGTTTAAATACTCTTTATTTTGACTTTTTGTGTGTACCTTGGCTACTATGTGATGTACAAAAATATTTTCACCTCACATCACAGGCTCAGAAAGATTCTGTTTGTCATTCGAAATCTGCGTGTAAAAGTGCATTTTACCCGCTAGGGTGGAAGAGTTTTTAAATTCGAACCTTTCTGTTCAATAATTTTCTGCACAGCCAGTACACTGAAAATGCATTAATACTTATTTTATGTCAGTGCGCCAACCCAATTTTTAGAATAATCGTAGATACTGGCCAGCAGGACTCTCTCATGCAGTATGAAAAAAAGGACACTAAAAAAAAACTTCGTCTCTTTTCAATTCGCTTTCGATAATTTTGATTTATTCTTTGATAAAATCGTAAGAAATCATAAAATTTGAGCGAGTCCAGTAGTGAAGAAGATTTAAATTTAACATCTGCAGAGTTTGTGCAAGCAATACATAATGCCGAATTAAGTTATTTTCCGAAATCGCGCGAAAAGTACATTATAGCGTACAATTTATTCAATGCATGGAGATATTCTATAGGCGTGAAAACGTTTTCGAAGACCACATCGCAATGCTATCATACTTCATGGAACTATAGTAATTAAATATATTATATAGGCTGTTTTTCTTGCACCTAGCATTTTCCTCGCTGGAGTGAGGTGAAAAATTGTGTGTTTCGCTCGGCAGCAAAGTTATTCTGCGTCTCGTACCTTTGAAACCCTCGCTACGCTCAGGATTATATATTTGAACTACTCGCTTCGCTCATGGTTCAATCCTAGAATCCTCGGCTTTCAATACAAGTACTTGCGCCCAAAAACAACTTTGCAGCCTTGCATAACAAATAAGTATTCTTTCAGAATTAGTAATATTGTTTAGTAAAAATAACTTTTACAGGGCATCTTATCCACGCTTAGCCGGAAATGGTTATTCCCTTTGTCATTTTTGTCTGAATCATCATCATCTATCTAGCCTTTTCCAAACAATTTTTGGGGTCGGCTTCTAGTCTAACCGGATGATGCTTAATATTTGTCACTTACGTGGAAGCAACTGAGTATCTGATTTCCACAACCCAGAAACTGGGTAACACTATACCCCTTGGTTAGACTGGACTGGTTTTCTGACTCTCGTGTTTCTGAACACCCGTAACGACTGTCAAAGATCACCGAATAGTTTAGTGCTGCGGGCGGGACTTTCCTGGGCTGTACAATAGTTTCAGATCTTCCTGAAATACTTACCTCTGTATATTTATTTTCAAAAGAAAAGTGATCAATTACGAATTGTCAATAACCACTGCCTCCTTTTTTTGCTTATGTACTTTATATGCTTCAATTCGTAATTTATAACATTATGAAAATTAATTGGGCAAAGTAAATAATACAGCAACAGTTAGTAAATTCCCTGTGATGGTAAAAAATACCTTTCGAATAAAGCATTAGGATAATATATTCATAGAGTTGCTACGTCATCAGTGAAATGAAGTAGTAACGTCGTGAGCTACGTCGTAACACTAAATTTGTTATGCAAGGCTGTAAAGTTGTTTTTTGGCACGAGTCCTTGTATTGAAGCCTGAGCGTAGAAAGGGTTTCAAAGATACGAGACGCAGACTTTGCTGCCGAGCGAAACAGAATTTTTCACCTCACTACAGCAAGGAAAATGCTAGATGCCAGAAAAACAGCCTAAATAATATATTAAATTAGTGTAGTTCTATGAAGTATGATAGCATTGCATTGTAGTCTTCGAAACCGTTTTCACTAAAGACGAAAAATTTATAAGTTTTTTTTCCTGTACTCGTAGTGCTGGCCAGTGCGATTATTCTAAAAATGGGGTTGGCGCACTGACGTGAAGTATTAATGCATTTTCAGTGGACTGGTTTTGTAGCAAATTATTGAATAGAAAGGTTCGAATTTCAAAAACTCTTTCCACGCTTGCGGGTAAAATGCACTTTTGCACGCAGATTTCGAATAACAAACAGAATCCTTCCGAGGTTGTGAGTTGAAAAATGTAATGTTATACTTCAAATAAACGGTGACAGTATTTTTTTAAACTTTAGAATCATTTTTCAGTAATTTTCCTTTTTTCCATGATGCCTCGTGGCACAAGCGCAACTGCTGAGCACGAGGTCCTGGCTTCGATTCCCAGGTCGGGAAAAGTGTTATTGAGTTTTTCTCTATCGAAATTCTTAGTAGCGGCCCGAAGTCTGGATTTGTGCCCAATTGATAGCAATCGGCTTTCCCCCTATTACATGGGCCTTAAAGATAACTGGCGAAATATGGGTGTATTATCCTTCCTACTCTCACTACTATCTCTTCGGAAAAACAATTCTTGATGTAATATCTAGATATAAGATTGTATCTAATAATCGCTATGATTAGACCGAGCCTTTTAAAGAGTCCTCTGCTCTACGAATAGGTATATAACCATACATATGTGTGTAAGGCAAAGTATATAGAAGAAATAACAATTTTTTACAAATAAAACGCATCATTGATTCAAGCTTACGTAAAAGGCGTGACGTATCTGCGTTGCACCTCACATGTGATGCCATTCATACCGTTACAACGTGTAGGAACAATAACATTGCAATCTAGGGAAACAGGAATCGTCCGTTTCCCACATTCGGTTTTTTTTTTCAAAATCTCACCGTTATAGGTTTTTTTTGCAGTTCTTAGAGCGAAAAGGTATTTATAGTGTTACGGTATGAAGGGGAGAGAGACCTGGGGTCGCGGGGACGCTGGGGACAGCTGCATCCAATGCGCCGGAGCAAGCTCGAACAAGTAGATCGTTCGGTACAGGATTAACAGAACCGTAAATGACGAATAACGGTTACATTTTTATTTTTTATCTGCAACAAATGGGCCACTATTATTACCTGATGTGCAAATGTTTTACTATACCTAGTTAGCAATATTTCCGCGTTGTTGGTAGAATTAACGGTTGGAAATAGTAATATGAACTATCATTCATGAATGGATGGCTTTCTACCGCAGGAAATAGGAAATTTTCTTTCTTCTTTCAAATATGTAATATCCAAAGAAATTACAAAAACTTGATAAATTGGTATTTTCGTGGTATCATGAATAGTATTTTCATCTCTTTATTAAGGCCCATAGTATCCTCATCTCCCGTTTGTATGCTAAAGCACGACTGCCACCCGCGCCCGCGCAGGGCACCTCTGAGCCTTTATCTCAAAATGGGGATATTCCTTTGATTAATTTACAATTGTGCTTCGGCGATTCTGTGGTACCTCTAACTATCTATTTTTCAGTGTATTTTTTTTTCCAAATAACGAAGCCGTTTAGTAGGAGTATGGAATAGAAGCCAAAATATTGCGTGTTGGAAAATATTTTTTACAGCAAAAGTATTAACCATACAAAAAAAGTACTTCGGGCAAAATGATCTATATGAATCTATAGCAAAATCATATATTTTTCAAATCTTCAAGACAAGCCGTTAATGAGCAGTACGGTTCATAAAGTGACCGTGTTACGCTACCAAACGGGACGTAGGCCCTTAACAACGGCCAAGAAGTTCAAAACCCATTTCTTAATGACAACAAGTTAACCAATTTAGAAAGTAGAATTAATTAAAAATCCTTACTAATATTATATACGCGAAAGTTTGAATGTATGGATGTATCGATGTGTGGATGTTTGTTACTCTTTCACGAAAAAACGGCTGAACGGATTTGAGTGAAATTTGGCACACAGATAAATTATAACCTAGATTAACACATAGGATACTTTTATCCCGGTAGTACGTTCCCGCGGGATAATTTCCAACTTCTAGGCGGGCGAAGCCGCAGGCGGAAGCTAGTGTAAAATAAAATAACATGTTGGTACGCATCACGTTGTTTTCCCGTCATAACAAACATATTGCTCGAAAGTCGTATCTCTTTGTACCTACTAACATAGCTAACATTCTACATAGCTAGGTACGAAAATTAATTAATCGTGCCGCTCAAACGACATAGTTAGTATGTATTTAGGCACAGATATCAAATGAAATGTAATTACTTTGAGCAAACGACGGACACACCCGTTCCGGGACACCTTTTCATTTAATCAGAACTTGTTTGCACACCCAACAAACGGTGTTTTGTTCGCGGAGGGCGACCGATCCGCGCTGCATAGTTGCACCCGAACACCGGTTGATTTAGTCGCCGTCTTTTGATAGATCCTTTTTTATAGACGTACTGAAATTTATTAAAAGCGCACCGAGGGTGCGCGTGCGCAGCGGCAACTGCCGAGATTGTTGCGCACCTGGCCCCCGCGCGCGCCTTACTTGCACACAGCACATGGGATGTACGAACCGTGTCCTCTGCCCTTGTCAATTATGTTTATTCATAATGATTTGAATTATAAATATCTATCAAAACCGTTAAATGATTAACATTTCAACGATTTTTTTCTAAGCACCATTAACTGAAGTGCTATGCGAATGGATTAAAATAATTTGGGGATTTTATATTTTTGTGCCAAAAATTACTTTATCTTGAACCTCTACAAGTAAACTGATAATTTAATTTAGTTTAAGTGATAAGACAAATTGCTTAGTAAAGTTGAAGTGATAAAGAAAACAATTACCTTCAGGCTTTCAGGTATGAGGCATATCTTTGTTTAATGTAACTAGGTACATATTTATACATATTCTAAGTTTGGTTCGTAATATTTAAATGATATAATACCAAATAACTTTACAAGCGTATTCCAGGTCCAGGAATTTAGAATGTTTTGCTTACGTAGAGTTCTAAAGATACGTAGATACGAGTTCTAAGCACCTTACTCTTTGTATTGAGAATAGTTTATGTAGATATAGTCAGAAATGAGACATAAAGTTGCCAAGACTGCAACAATCTAGTAGACATATTATGTCGTAATATTAGTAAGCTCTGGGGGCTCTGCTGACTGCAGGACCACACGGCCGGCGATCTTGTGCGCGGAGTGCAAGCCACACTGCGTCACTTTGTGCAGAGAACATTGCGTGCGCGCGCTCAACGGTGAGCCGCTCGACGCTGCGGCCCTCATATACGCTAATGTTGATACGTGTCATGTTATCGACCGCCCACCGAGCACTGACTATGTGGTCTCATATCCTACGATACTGATGTCGTTTACCTAGCATACGCGAACCCAGCCATCAGGATATTCCACTGACCCACAATTACCGTTTACCACAATATCATTTACGAAGAAAGCTTCACGAAATCAGAAAGTTTATGTCTCAATTTAAAGCTATTATCGTTTACACGTATATAGGAATGAGTAAAATCATCCAATTTTGTGGCTACGTAAGTATTTATTTACAACTTCATCATCCCGGACATAAAGATGCAGACGTGAGCTGGGTTGAACGGTACAAGAATTCACTTGCATAATGATGCATACAATGATGTTTTTTTCATTACTTGTAACGATTAAACGGCCAGTCACTAAATAAGCAAAATAAAAATACCGCAAGCTGCGTTAAAGAACTTCGTTCCGTAAATCAAATTTATATTTAGTTTTAGTCAAAATCGAAGTATGTATACCTAGTAAAGTCTAGCCTAGCCTAGGAAATTTACAATTAAGAGTCAACATCACGGCGACAGCACGGTTGGCGCAGTTGTTAAGCGAATGACTGCTGCGCTGCGTGTCGCGGGTTCGATTCCCGCACGGAACAAATATTTTTATGACCTACAAGTAGTTGTTCCGGGTCTGGGTATTTGTGCATGTCAGTTTAAATGTTTGTAAACGCACCCACAATACAGGAGAAATTCCTAGTGTGGGGCAACGTTTTTTTAAACAAATAAAAAAAAAAAACATCAGCATGATATAAGAGCATACTCAGTAGGTTTCATAAACCTCCCTAAAAAGAGCTAGGATTAATCAATTTACTCAGTCATTGTGTGTGTGTGCTGAAAAGGCAACGGCTTGTCGCGATTTGGAATCAGTTATTGGAACAAGTTTCTTATCAAATAGACATATTATGTTAGATATTGAATATACAGAAGCCAGGAAATTATGAGTTCAGCAATCAAATCCATTTCACAGAATTGATCTGAATGTCGATGGAGGTCGGCGGCTCCAGCGGGTCGCTGTTGCAATGGGTGCCTTTGTCCGCGAGGCATCAATGTCGTCCTCGTTGCCGGCGGTACGAGTATAATGCGGAAACAATGCGCGGACCACATTCGTGCATCGCGACCGCGACCGTGTCGTGTTCGGCTGTGGCCCGATGTTTGTGCTCATAAAGTGTCATTATGGTAACAGTACCTCATTGTTGTTTTCGGCGATGCCCGTCTCCCTATTTTCTTCGCTCGCCGTGTAAAAGCTCGGCGCGTCACGGCGAGTTATAACCAAAATGGGTTACGACCGACTCTTGCGAAACTTTTACGGGCCATCGTCTCCGTTGAAATCTCGTTCGGTTTAATGGCCTTCGAATTTTAAGTGCTAAAGAAAGGTAAATCACTTTGACGTGTCTTGAACTTAAATCCGTGATTTGAGGACTCGATGTTTTGGGCTCGTAATAAATGACGACCAGTCGGTAATTTCTTAAAGATATTACAGACTTTTCTTAATAGTAAATAATCATGGTCGTGTATGATCATTTTTTTAATATTGAAAACGAATACTTAAATGAATTTAAGTTGATTGAACCGCGGTAGGTATGTATCCCAACCGTGAGAAATAACGACTAAACTAGGTACGATCATAGCCAATTGTAAGCATTGGTTGCCTAATACATCTACGTACAGTGGTAATCTAATCGGCTAGTGATTGGATTAACCCAGTCTTTCTCATCTCTCCTAGGTAATGAAACAATCGCTGTTGTAAATATTTAAATGACATTTCAATACGTACCAGCTTAAACTACTCGTGATTCTTTCGGTCCTTAAGCAAAGCTCCTAGTGTACACGGACTCTTTGTTCACCCCGAATAGTTAATCAAAGGATCGATACAAATTACAATGTAGAAGGACTTCGGTTACAACTTGAGCCGTTGTTTATGATTACATAATTCTCTTTTGTACTTTGTCATTGACCTCTTTACGTCGCCTGACTCAGGAATTTCGTTGTAATATTGAGTGGAGTCAATTACGAAAATGTATGCCAAACTTGTGTCGTTGATCCGTTGATCGGTGTCTAATGACTTCGTTAATTGCAAAAAAAAATGTAACAAGATCTTTTTATTATCGGTATAATTCCAAATAGATATGCTTGCATAGCATACCCATTATAATGAGCTTAGCTATAATTCTGGTGATAAGTACTCGATAGCCGTATTGACAGACAGCACAAACATTACAATCAATTAATGTGAACGTCTGAAACAATAGAAAGTCTCATCTAACCCACTTTCTTTTCGCATCCTACGTACCCGGAGCAACCCCGATATCGCTTTCTGCCTAAGCAAATTATAAAAGAGTCGAGGTTATTATTAGCATTGTGATTACAGCTATTGTTTGTGAATCATAAAACAATGATTATTGAAAATCATTATGAAGATGTCAGCCACTGATCAAAGTTATAATAACAAACGATAAAAGCACGCTTGAACAAGCAAATATAATGGCCTTAATGATATGGAAGACAATGGGATGGTTCCTCAGGGCGCGCGGGCGCAGCGTCGCGCCTCGCCTGCGCGCAGACGCACTTACGCATTGCCACTTGACTGGAACTTGACTCGCTCGAATAGACTTGACGGAAGATATACTGTCCTTTTGTTTTACTAATATTTATCAAGATAATCATTTAGGTTCAAATAGTCAACATCGGGTCATCGAATTAGTTTAATGATTATTAGTCAACACTGAACACGTGTGCCATTGGAGAAAAAAATATAATTTATTTCAGTTGATTTATAGTTGTTCGTATAGAAAGGGCCGAAGAGGCGTTCAGTCGAGAACACCGGAAGTAGCTCTCAGAGAGAGTCGCTCGGCGCGTGCGCAACACTACGCAGCGGAAGCGGATATGGCAATTGCATTCAATAAATCTACACTGTAACTGAATACTTTAAATGGCACTTTAATATTTGCATTATTAGTATTAAGATTATATTATAGTATAGCATAAAAAGATTCATGTGTTTTGTAACATAAAAGAAACGTACTTTTTGTATGTATGGACCTACGTCAGCAAAATTGTATATTCTTATTACTTCCGTGACTTTGGGTCCATACAAAGGTTGTCTGGAAAAGATTGCCGCGGGCGACGAAACCGCCACTTTGTTTTTACAAATTATTTGTGTTTTATTCATGTTATTTTTTGTTGTATAGTATTCTATTCTAGTCTGTCTGGCTGACTGTGTAATATAAAATATATTTTAACTGAACATAAAATAATAAAAATGAAGAACTAAGTTTTTCAACAGCACATTATTCCAAACCGGTAACATTTGAAATCGAAAGGGTTTACAATTTAACATATTTGATTATATACGTATAAAAGTGATTTATTAATAGGAACAGGTTGTTCGAGTATGGCGCATATTGAATGGCGGTGTAATCAGCGCTATTGAGCGGCCGTCACCTGCAGGACTCGTTGTTATTGTGACTGCGGGCTCCGCGGCACAAAATATATACATACAGAAGGCTGGCACCATGCAATGAGCGAAAATCCACGTACGCATAGAGACGTACGGACGGCGATTTAAAAAAAAAGTCGCGACTGCACTTGCCGTGGCTGAACGAAAACCCGTGTCTTTGTGTGCGACTGTTTTCGTTAGTTGTATGAAGTGTACCTTCTGAACTTATCTATGTGGTGGCTCGGGGCAGTCGGGGCTGAATGACTCCTTCGGCCGCACCTTAGCCGTGTCGCGTCGGGGTGCCCCGCTAGGGTCGCCGACAATCATGTACTTCATAAACTGTCTCGAAGTTCCAGCAGCTCATAATTTTGCTTATTCTAATCTGAATTTTCAAGTTAAGTATTAATGAAATGATTTTATGAGATGCTGCTGAGCTGTTTGTTCTTTTCCGGTCATTCGTCTTACATAATATATATAAAATTTACAGATCTACGAAAATACTACGTTTTTGCTACAGAAACACGGCGGATTAGCTACGTCTGTGCAACGGCAATGCAATGCAACCGGTTCTTAGACGCTACGGGCTAACGAGTTATGAAGCGGACGCAATGCAACTGCTACGGCAACGCTACGCTTTTGCTACGTGCTACGCCTATGCTACGGAAACACGACGCATCTGCTACGCCAGCTTAGAGAAACGCTACACTACCGTTACGTAGATGCTACGGAACTACGAAGCAGACGCAATGCCACCGCTACGGAAACGCAAAGCATCCGTTACGACAGCTCTACGGTAACTGCTAAGCACACTCTTCGAAAACCGCTAATCAATCCCTATGTGGCCTGCCTGCAATGTTACATATTTTTATGAGCATAATCTATTAATTAGTCGATTTTGCAATATTTTTACATATCAAGCAAACAAGTTTATTAATTTTATTAAGTATTTTGTTATGTTATTTATTTTTCAATCACACACAAACCAGATGTGGTCACCTTATATTCAGATCCTATTCATATTATAAAAGCGGTCCCTAAACCCCGACCAAAACATTTGTTAGGGAACCGGTTAATGTATTTATTTTCAGTTACATTAGGTACAGGAAACTAGCAGCGTTATGTTACATACTTTCTGAAGAATCGGCTTCTTCCAGCAGATTGATGGATGCATAACATAACATCACGCCAGTTTTTAACGAAGGGTTAGGCAGAAGTGTATCTTTAGTAGACCCATGTTTCGCCAATTATGTTTAAGTCCAACGTAACAGGGGCGAGCATATTGCCATCAACCGCGCACAAACTCCGAGTACTACTGAGACATAACTGATGAAAAAAGAAAAACACTTTATTTATTTGTTTAATGCACAATGTACACAACCACATTTATAAGCTATGCTTAAGACTAGTGAGTATATGACCCTATTAGGGCGCAGCAAGATAACTTAAAACTAATAATATTACTGTGAGATCTAATATGACGTAGATTAGGGACTTCCACACTGAAAATATTATATTAATTAAGCTTTTATCTAGCTTTATACATAAAAATAATATATATTATAATTAACACACAGATATAATATTTAAACTCTATTTTAACACGACAGGTTAATCGAAATCCAGACTCCGGGTTGCTTCTGAGAAATTCCAGATGAAAAAACATTATAACACTTTACCCGACCGGGGAATCGAACCCAGGACCTCAAGCCCAGCAGGACCAAGCAGTCAAAATATTGGCATTATTGATGACTACTGTAAAACATACTCAGAACATTAACATTTAGTTTACTGATTTGAATTGACAATATGAGAGAGCCAATTCCCGTATTTTAAGGAAATTCGCATCTCAGTCTCAATCGGCCAAAAACTATGTAGTTTACCTAAAACTTGACTTGCTGTTGGTAATGGCTGAGATTGCAACTGCAGCAAGAGCAGTGGTGGCCTCGTGGTAACCGCCGCTACTTATCGAGTTGTAGGTCGTAGGTTCGAACCCAGTCAGGCGCTTCACTTTGTGTAAATTATTTCATCATCACTGATCTCAAAACGGTGAAGGAAAACATAGTGAGGAAACTTGTATATCCTAGAACCGAATCAAAGATATATGACATCTACGAATACGCACTGAGCCCGCGTGGTGGATTACAGCCCACTCCCTCTCACTAAGAGGGCCCGTGTCCCAGTAGTGGGAGTGGGGTTATGATGAGATTGCAACTTGAATTTGAACGTTTTTGAAGTAGGAGACTTGAGCTTCAGTTTTATCACTTAATTAATGTGAGAATAACAAAACGAGTGATCGCCTTGTACAAACTACATATTTTTTGTAAACAGCCTAATGTCGAATAACTAAATGTATAACAGAATAGTTTTGCTAAGGAAAATATTATTATATGTTATAACGAAAGAGGTGTGTTTCAAGCTAAAGGATTCAACACAAAAGTTTGGAATCCAATAATTAAACGAATGAATGCCATGTGTATGTGTGTGTTATGAGTTTGTAATTCCAAACCCGAACAGCAGGAGTAACAAACAGACCGTCTTACAGGTACACAGTTCCGTCACATCTCAATGTATGTTCTGTTCACAATCGGTTCGCTGTATTCGTGACGATGACGCTCAAAACTGAAATAAGATCCGCCGATAAATCGTAGGATAAGTTGCGCAAGCGCGCCGGATATCGCGCTATGACCGGAAACACTTGTTTGTGCGTACTCGCAGGTAGGTTCCCATTGCCGCCACGTACACATGCATACATGCCCGCGGGAGGAGGTCCGCGGGACCCTTTTCATGAACACGTGCATGCCTGTACGTACTCACCGTGATCCCCTCACTGAGATCCGGATTTTATTGCGTCGTTCTTCTTTGAATGTTTACAAAGTCTTTCACATAACTAGGTACTCGCTGTTGAACAATGAAGACTATGTGATGTGACCTACTCTGAAATGACGTCGTTCATGTACTTAACTTCACAGGTCTACAAAATTCTCAGAATAGATCATTATTTTCATTTTTATAACCCGTTGCCAATTCCGAATCTTTTGGAGTTTATATTAAATCATTGTTATACGGTAAAAGTTTTTATTCAGTGCGCAAACTTTAACCATGAATTCAGCATATCATTCTAGACCCCCCAGCGCAGAAAATTTTCGTCGTTTATACAAAAAAAAACAGCTGTTCCATACATTTTGACTGCATAGGTATTGCACTTTTCTATGAAACAGCTGATTTTTTTTATTTGATTTTTTCCTGGGGTCTAGAATGGTATGCTGAATTCATGGTTAAAGTTTGCGCACTGGATAAACACTTTTCTGTATATTCCGAATAATTTTGCATCAAAAGTGTATAATGTGTGCTACCAATTTCATCAATCTTTTAATTCTCTTTACCTTTAACGAAATATATGTCAAGATAATTTACTCCGACGCAGTTCTATAAACAATGTCTTACAAGTTTAGGACAGAATGAGGACACGCCGGCCAATCTACGAACTTCTCGTTACATCACTTACGACAAATAATAATATATCAAGTTGTTCACAGATATTATTAATCAAACAATAGGCATTCCGTGAAACAGTGTGTCGGCGAGATGGGCGATAAGGGTCCGGTACTCCGGTAGCGCGCAAACGACTCCCGGTGCGCCCGCGCCGCACTGCATTGATTCAGACGCAACGAGTATTTCATGTTTATAGTTGAATGGTTCAGAATAATTGAAGAAGTTATTTATAAGTTTCCTCTTTAGAAGCGAATCGTGTGCGCGATCGGAGCCGGATGCCGCCACCCTTCGGAGGGCATGCCTTCACAAAGGCATTTAGTCTATTTAAAGACATCCTGCTTAGTGCGGGGGCCCGAGTCCGCTCTCGCACGTGCGTCAAGTGTCCTGCGCCCGCCGACCTGTCAATTACTGTCACCCTCACCTATCTGTGTGCTCGCTGCGTCTGTCTCCGCTGATAAACCGACGGAGTCCATCATTTTGAATAGCGTCGCTTGGCACAAAGTGCCACTCCGCAGGTTTTCACTCAATCATGCGATCGTTCAAGATACAAAATCAGATTATACAGGTACTATTTACATATAGGTAATACATGAGTTCAAGATATTTTCTATAAAAGTCGTCGAACAATCATGTCTTCAGGAAATTAACTTGATTGGTATCCTGTTTCGCTCAATCAAACACAATATTGCTCAACGACGGCTAAATTTATCGAAGGAGTATATCTGACAATATAATGGAGTTGGAAACAATACTGAGCGATTATAAAGAGCAGTGGAGCGAAGATTATGGCGTTCGCATGAGACAAGCACAGGCGCGGCCGCCGGCCGACCGCGGCGGCTAATGGCTCGGAGCAGCCGGAGCAGGCAGCACCGAGCCACTTGCGCCGACCACCACCTTCATCAATAACATCACTTGACGAACTCATCCATACATCAAAAGATTCATGAATATTTCGGTATTTCACATTATTGCGAAATATGGTATGTAAAGTATATTCAGTGAAGTGTAAGAAATGACATGCCCTGTATAATTTTGTCCGCTTCTGAGTACATTGTTGTTGTTCAAGGTGCATACCTAAGTTTAAACTTTGAATAAACCTGGGATTACTTACGTAGATCCCCGTTTAGTTATATCAACAATTTATAGAAACATACTGATATACTGTTTTTCTTTGCATCGGCCGAAAAACCTTGTTTCAAAAATCAAGGGGATGCGCCATAAACTGTTCTGTAGATCCATCCCGTTAAATCCTCAAAGTAATCGCTGAAGTGATAAACATGCTCATAAACATGAAGTAGAATAGGTTTGGGATAGTATACGTTATGTTGTGACTAACAAGCGCACGTACCATTAAATTTAAATATCATTGTAAGGAAATCGTACACCGGCTGATATCGCGAACAAGATCGCCCTGCTCGTACATACATCTATCTGTTTATTGTTTATTTTATTGGCAGTGTCTCTCTGATCTAACAGGACATCAATACATATCGTAAAATCGGCAAACGTTATAAATCACCATCCTATGTCAGTCACTAAGCTTCGTAAAATACGATATTGTAACATTACCGCCCGTACTCGCTACATCTCCATATATACCAGTGAATCACTATACTACAAATTGTAAAATAATAAGGACATAGTATGTTTATGCATGCATAGGTGCAAATTTCTCTAAAAATCAGTGGCTTTATTACATAATCGGGAAGCCGAAACTAGAAAGCACACTGTTTTTTATACTTTTACTATGGTAACAGAAAATACCTATAGGTATCATTGTTGGTAAACATATATATATTATATTTATTTTTTACATAACAACAAGTGTCTGAATTTACGTCATCGTAAAATACGAATGTAAGCATTTTCCAATTTGGTTTGAACAAGTTCTATTTACCTTTGTATGATGATGATGATGATGGGACTCCCTTTTCCGCACGTAGACTCCCATTCGGTCCGTTGTACCTTTGTAATTAGTTTTCGTAGAAATTACCATCAGCAACGCAATATGATACGCAAACGCAGGCGTGAAAAATAATGTTACAGTTAAAAACGCAACTTACATTTTCTTAATGGTTACCTCAGTTCATCATAATTACTTAGAATAAGTTACTAAACCAGAATGTTCCAATTAAGCAATCAAAATCAAACGTAAAGCATGAAATTGAGAAGTTCATTAGCCTAAAGTAATCTACAGTCGTTTTATGTTGCAGAATTCTGTTGTATTGAACGTGAAGGGATTGTGAAGAGTTCTTTACAACAGTGTGTAGGAGGTCGTCACCTGCGCGGGCGCTTCCCGAAGTGCGAGTCACACAAGGCGACCTCATATTATCCCACGTAAGCGTCGCAACGCACGGTGACAACCCTCCTTTACATCAAACAGAGCATTGAACCCGGCGCGCAGCTTGCTCCCCTCATGAAATTCAAAAATATCGGAACCATATGTTCTTGACCTTTCTCTTACTTTTACCAAGCTTAGTGAGAATAACGATCTCTTCCGATCCGTATCACATGGCAGAGATTTAGTACAGTGTTAAAAAAAAACTCAGGTGTGTCATGTTCTGGAAACAAGTTTCTCAATATACTTAAGAAGTTTCTAGTAGATTGATAATACTGAATTGAAAAAAACTAAATAATTATCTATAAGTAACTACTTATTTCAAGACAACATTTTTTTAGTAACCAAATGAGTTATTGTTATGATCCTACCAATGAAGGTAATTTATAAATACCACTGTAAGTATACCTATAGATACTTCAATCAAGTAAGTTAAGCGTAGCACAGGAATTTATTTGATCTCAGTACTACTAATACAAAAACTTTCCATGTTTACATTTTCTTCATTTCATCGTCGATAATGCGAGTGCAAAATACCAAGAAGTGTCCTTCATTTTTTCAGCAAATATCATTAAATGTCATAATACGATATTAAAACGAGAATAATTGTTAAATAAAAATCACATAAATAACAATAACAGCCATTCTGTAATTGTCGAGTAACTGCAGAAGCCTTCAAATCAATTATATGGTGGCCAGACTGTGGTTATGTAGTAATTGAAACATACAACACCATAATTTGTTGATTAAAGTAATGGTGGCTACGCCGTACATCTCAATTTTCTCACATAGTTAAACTGTTTTCGACCATTCCTATTGATTATGGGATAAATAGATAATTTGACAAAAGTATCACACGAATGATGATGTTAGTGTTTGTTTGGTCGTATACCCGTGTATGTTTTCTAGGGGGTTTACACATAAGCAGGTAACAGGTTTTTTTCTTTTTTATAAAATAAATAATAGTTTAAAAAACTAAAAAACACGCTTTAAAAACCAAACTAAAAAAGGAGAAAATAATTTAATTCATTTAAAAAGCGTGGGGTGCTTTTTGAGGTATTTTTATAATCAATTAATGTCAAGCACCCCACGCTTTTTAATTGAATTAAATTATTTTCTCCTTTTTTAGTTTGGTTTTTAAAGCGTGTTTTTTAGTTTTTTAAACTATTATTTATTTTCTATTTTTTAATTCTGCTAACTACAAAAACGTGTTTTTTTTTCTCATTTTTTTTTTTAAATTATTGAATTGTCATCGGTCCTCGACAAGTTTACAAAGTTTCAATGAAATCTGACCGTTTAAAGTGGGTCAAAATCGCGCTCAAAGGAGTCGGTTACATACAAACATACAAACAAACAAACCAACAAACAAACATACAAGTGAAGCTAATATAAAGCGTGTAATAATAGAAACGCTTTCCTTAATTAATTCAGAAGTAGGTAATGTACGACAGTACGCATCGACGTTTTGTTTATTGCTATTCAATAAATCTAATTTACACTATACGATAGTGTGTAGTCGGTATATGTATACCGACTACACACTATACCAAAGATTCTCAAGATTCTGTCTTGAATGGCTTTACCCACTAAAGGAAACATTAAAGTCCATCATTTAAATAAAATAAAAATACCCGATCATGTATTTTCAAGCCAAAATTATCCTTTTACCATAGTCAGAAGCAACCTAATTCGCCGGCTAATATGGTACGTTCGCGGAGAATACGTGACATGCGTATGCACATGATTATTCGACCGGTTCCCTGCACATACCTACGTAGATGGCACGCTTCAAATATTGTAAATTCATTACTCGGTGAAATAACAACATTTCATTAAGCATTATAGGTACCTACTTAAGTATATCTTGAGTAGGTATAATTTTTATTTGTTTACATAATTTAATGATATAATTTTATATTTACCAAACTCGTACATTATATAATTGAGGATAACAATGACATGAAAGATTATTGACACAATATGGTATACAACTAAATAGCACTTCTTCTAAGCACAGCTTCTTAAAAAGCAAGTCCTAGCTGCATATATACATCAGCAGCTGCATACACAATAATAATTTAATACTTACTCTATACTCATACCTATTGCGGTTTGACATTTTTGTAACAATGCCTAACGATCCTATTCTTAGAATGCAGCTCTGACATTGTTTCCGGCATCCATTACGTAAGTAAATCAATCGAGTTCAAATATCGCACAGGCCATCTCATTTTCTAATCGAGTCACTTGCATAATTGGACCGATTTGCACAGTAGTAGCCGCATCGGGCACGGGCAGGCTTCGTCGAGCTCAGCCGCCGCTTGCGCAATCACAATAATCGATGCTCCGCCGATGAAACAGTGAAATCAATGCTGCGACGTCAAGTTACCGCATCGCTTGCTCTATATTCACTGACATCATAACTTAATCAGATCTCATTAGCCGTTCAGGTTCGCATTAGGCAATCATTATTGGAAAATTAATAAATCTACTTAGTAACAGAATTAAATGCAGTTTAACTACTGTGTAAATAGAAGTTAAATTGCGTTTAAATATGTTAGCCAAAGGAATAAGCGAGAGACAGGTTTGATGAATGCCTATTGAATTTTGTCAAGAGTGGTGACTGAACGAGCACAAAGACAAAATACGTACTTTTTACGACGTATAATAAGATGCTGTTGTGTCCAAATAATATAGTAAACGGAGTTACAAGAAGTACATTCATAAGAAACATGGGTAGTTAACGTCAAGGTAGAGTGGTACAGTGGGACAGTGGTCGCGGGGCGAGCGGCAGCCGCACCCTCGGGAGCTGCGCAAGCGGCGTTGTTTCTCGTGATTTAATTGTACCACACAGAATGTGACTCGCAACTGGCCTGTTTCGACCCGCTGCACAATTTCTCGCCACTTGGCAGCTACAAGTGTATGCGAACCTATACTATTTGCATGTCACATTCAATCACTTCAATTTGCCTACAGCCGCTTGCTCGTAAAACGCCATTAGCATTAGATAGAGTTAATTAGATCGATATCTTAAGGTGATTAATAGTCTATTTATATTTAAGTTAAGTATTACTCAGGTTTAATTTAGTATACCATGTTGAAATTCAAAGTATTTTCTAAAATAATTGACAAGTAGAAATTAAACATAATGAAAATGTTGTGTTGCAGCGTAGCGATCAATATTCGCTCAACATTCAGTTGCTGCAGGACGCACTAATTGAGACACAGCTACAATATCCGCCCCATGTTTATGACTCCCATATAGCAAGCTATCAAATAAATTCCGAACATGTAGGAGATACTGCCTCGCGTGTAGCGATTATAAGAACCTCATTTTGTTATCTCAGCATCATCCAGACATAATGTAACATTATAGAATAGTTACTACGTAGGATCACAGTGGCCGGTAGTCTGAAGAGACCAGTCCGTATAAACTAGCATGAAGGTAGTGTGTCAGAGTGTGTCGGGCGCTAGTGCGCTACGGACAGCGGGTAGGTAGATAACTTATTAGGGTTGGTTCGCAGATTGCGTGAATGCGTTCACTTCACGGTCGCGTTGCCTTTGTTGGTGCACCGCGCTGGGTGGGCCGCTCTATCGCATGCTCCACATTGCTCGCCGCAGGTACCACTGTACCACCGCCGCAGCGCTGCACCGCCGCCGCACCGCTGCATCGCACCACACACCACGAACATAAATACGCAGACAATACGTTTTGCGCAATTTGCTTCGCTTTCTTAGATCGGTATTACGACCGATAATCACAAGACTCTCTGTTCCCTTTGTCACTCATTCGTATGAATCGTAGGGGTTAATTTAGTAGACAAGAGTGTCCATGAAGATGTACGGCTCTAGCATTTACCTTATTCATCATCCACTTTTAACTCTTTATACAACTTTAACATAGTACCTTATGAACTAAAGACCAGGATAAGGAAACCAAAGCAGCAACAAAACAAATTGGATGATTTTGAATCACCGTTCGTAGCGATTTATGAATCAGCGATAATGTTGTTTAAGCTTTGGGAGTAAGAATAAAACAATGTTAAATTATGCTATCGTAGTAACATGGCGTTTTGTCTGAGAAATAAACTAGACACAGATTATTTGAGTTGTCTTTATAGCCAACCGGTATTATGACTCAGCCGTGATTGTTTAATTCAGTGCTTCTAAACGTGTCGTGGATCGTGGCTCGTGGCGCATGCGCCCAGTCACTATACTACTACTTTGATTCATAAGCTTGCGCAGATATTAGTTTAGTTTGTATTTAGAAAATTAATATCAAGCGAAATTTTGCTTGAGCTTTAATGCACATTGGGATCTATTCTACAAACATGATGTTAAATACATTAACAACTTCAAGTAGTACGTTCTTTTCAATTTTTAGATAGGTACCTTTAGTTTGTAGAACATCGTTCATAATGCTTTTTACATTCCTAGTAAAGGTGGTGGTGGTTTCTTTGGGCCCAAAGAAAAAAATGTATAAGCAGTAAGAGAATTGAAAAGAGGCGACCACACGTCACCTAAACTAGAAGATAATCGCGGGGGCATGTACCTGTTGCGTTGCGCACTCCTTTCATGGAATATTGTTCTTGTTATAGAGAGCACACGACACAAAGCGGGTTTATCTGGACGCATTATGAGAAGCATCTCCGCTCCCAGATCGCGCGATAATACTCGTCGTCGTCGACTCACAAAAGTATAGAGCGGCGCGGCGGCGCAGGCGCACGATGCATAGTGGTACGACGCGGCGGAGGAGCGCGGTGCGGGCGGCTGCGACCGATGTAATGTAAGGTGATCTCGAGCCGAGCTGACCTTTGTGCATTACGGGCAACCGCCGTCGATCTTCTTTGTGTCGCGGCTTGCTTGTCAGCGTCCTCGCAAGAAGGAACTTTGTTGTCTTTCTCGAAAAGAAAGTAGGTAGAGATATCGATGTAAGCATTGTTCCGCCTTCGAGTTAATTCAATATAGTGCTGCTGTCTATCGAACGCCATTTTTGTTTAACATTTGAATAGGTCTTATTGTGCTCGCTGTTTGGCGTTCTGAATAGAGAGCAGGTGTGTCTTAGGTGTACGGTCGCTGATCTCTGACGTCTCGTAAGTTCGTAACCTGAACATTATTCATCGTTTGGTTCGGGCTTTTCAATTTTAACTGATCGAAAGTACGTAGTCCGGTATCAGATTGAACAATACTAAAATACGCACCTGAATAGTTAATTACTTTATTATCTTGACTTTGATTGTGGCACAAACAGTGGAAACTTGTTTGCATGAACTGTACAAAAGCTAAAAAGCTATTAATATCTATCTAATCGCTTATCTACGTTATTACAACAATCGTATAAATCATGGTTGGAATAATAACGTAGCAAGAAAGCGATTTGGTGACTAAAATTAAGGGAAGTTAGTAAGCTATTGTGAAATAATAAAACGATGAAATGCCATTGGAGATTACGATTTTATATGGTCACCCGCTTCAAAGAGCGATGAAGAACTGAGATGTGTCATCGGATTTTACTATAGAGACCGACATGTTGTCAAATGTGGGACTTTGTTGCGCGTGAGATAGTCGCGGCGTTGCGTGGCTAAGCATTCATATAAAGGCTTACTAACTTCATTCATATGGGAATGAGCGAAGGCTTTAGTTCTATTGATTTTTTTGATTTTACAAATTTTTAACGTGTTGAATTCGTTTCCACGATAATCATAAACAATTGTGTGTTTAGTAAGCGTTGTCTTGTCACGTTACTAATCTAATGTTGGCTAGCATAATTTACATCACAGAGATATGCTAATGTCGCAAATACTGCATGAGGTCTCTATAGCTATAGCTATATATAATTAGAATAGTAGACAAATAACAAAATGAGTAAGCAAGTGCTATTAAAACGTGGTAAATCTTTGAACTCTGCAGGTTCCTTTAATTCAAAAACTTTAGCAGCGTAGAATTCAAATGAAAGTTCAGAATCTTGTTAAAGTAATTTCAAATGTTAATTTAATTAATGTACTTAAACTTGCCTTGCTATTAATACTATAAAAAGTAATATAAATATCTCCTAGGGACTGTTCACCGTGGTCCGCAGATGACGCTCGTGGCGCGGACGCGTGGGCCCGCAGGCCGGTCGTCCGCCTCAGCTAGGTGAGCAATGACAGATGTGCCAATTTAGTCCGTGTCACCTCGCCCGCCGCCCTACAACAACTATTAACTTCGTCTGTATAGGAAACGGTCAGCTGGCATATTTTTTGTACCAATCTGGATCAGTTAGTCGAATTTTATGCGTCTGCTGACCCATATGTCTCGTAAACGTAACCAATTTCGACACAGCAATACAATAATTATACGCTATATAAATTAAAAGAAACCAGGTCATTATGAGTATTAAAATAAAGAAGGAATTAAGAAACATCTGATGAATTAGGAGAACAGGTAATTGAGGACATGACTACCTGTAGAGATTCAGAAGACAATTAACGCTTCTAGAGGAAATAAAACACTAGTAAGTTACTATAATCTGGATAAAAAATAATACAATACCGTATTAATTCTCGATATTCCAAGTTTCCATCCACGTAAACGCATTGAAATAAATTAAACACCTTCAGAGCAAAAAAACAGACACGACAAACAATAAGAAGCATTTATAACCGTTTAAAGAATTACTTACACTCGCTTATATGCATAGCACGACATTACAATGTAAGTAGGTAGTCGTGTACATACGTATGTACATACGCAACACAGCTCAGACTGTTCGGAGGGACACGCCACAAAGTATTCCATGAATGTGTAATCAGAGAGTTTATTGATCGTGGCAAGATTAACACCACTCCGCATTGTCTGAGTTGGCACGTCTTAAATTTTCCCTTTTTGTGCCAATAACTTAAGGAATTCACGAATTAATTTTTTTTCTTCACTTTGTGAATGTCGTCGTTTATCACAACTGGAAAGAAATATTCCTTCTTATGTTGCGCTTTCGTAACCGCTTTTCAATTGTAAATTGTGATGTTTTACGACTATCTTTCGTACCCAAAATAGAATACCTTTACTTGCACATAAATACATCGAGTGCGACCTCGCTGACACGACGAGGAAGTACCACCGAACTTGAAAGATTTTTCTTAAATAAAAAGTGGAAATATCGCTTGAATTATAAAGTAAAATGTGTTATAATCAATAAAATACTTAAATAGCAACGTTAAGGAGCTTACTGTTAAAATAACTTACAATACACCAAGGCAACGCGACGTGAAGTGCAGTTACATAGACCCGAGAATGCATGTGAGTGCAGCCTGGGAGGATCGCTCGTTACATAATTGCAGCGCCACGGAAGGGTGCTCTGCGCACATGCGCATCCGACGAGCACGTGCCGTCCACGCGGCCGGAAGTGCCTCACATCGACCCACTTACCGCGACCTTCGCGTATTTCTATACTATTTATTTATCCCACTATTTTTACTACAACTTTGTTACTTTCGCCAGCCCAATAGAGCACGCGCCAAATACCTACACAGTGTGCTTACAACAGAGCTGTGGTCGGTCAGTCGTAACCAGCCAATGTCATTGTCAATACCTGCCTTCGAGATCAGGAACTGCATCCGCTATAAGCAAATTCAGACGCGATTTACGATGTTGTAGCTAACTGGAACGTCCTACTTCTACTTAAGATACTTCCAACTGTAATAGGTAGGTACTGTAAGAACCTTAAGTTCTCCTGTACTGAGATCGGACAATAAACCACTTTTTTTGTGTTTTGTGCATAATTATTTCTTTATGTCGTTCTACGAATCTTATTTTTTTATATTCTTCCCTTTGTTTGGCAGCCCAATCTCTCGGCTACTGTTTTTTCTTCCATTCTATCTCTAAATTAGTTTGACTGTACCTATATTGGGTACGTACAATTAGGTACAATTACAACAGTGCACGTGGGTTTACAATTAAGTATATGACGTTTTGTTAGGTATATTCTATCTAGAGCAAAAACTGCAATACCGTTATATTCTTTATGAATTTTACAATAAGTACAGGTTTATTTACTGCCACTTACTATAATGCAATGGGAATTTTATTATCTACATGTGAAAATACACATCGGACATGATTGACACTTCAGGGTTGCATCAAGTTATTGTAAGTTAAGTTTAATAATAAAAATCGTATCTACGTGTTATTTGCATAGGCACTGTTGACTGAACTTAGGTACGTCGATAAGGCTTGGACAGGTTGTGGGGGCTTATCTGTTGGCGAAGACATCCGCACGTTGTTCGGACGTGCGTTATCCAACTAACACAGTTTTATTATCGCGCATCCCCGTCTTCATCGCGATCACATCGACGTATCGGTGACCACGTGATAAAATGCTCGTTTCAAATCAACATCCAATTTGAAACACGGAAGTTTGTGTCATATCAAGGGCAACGGAGACAATGATGTTACCAAAGATAAAATAAAAGCTTATGTTGCTCTCTTTTATGTTATGGGTCATACATACAAGACTGCGAGCGATATCATCATGGCGCACTGTACCGTTTTATAAGGATTGCAATCACTAAGGCAATAAGCAGTGACAAGTGTTTCTCCCATCGCTCGTCGTCCCAGACTCACAACGGGTTTGACGCAGAATGTGCACTTCGCAAAATGTGCACTGGACGCAAAATGTGCATTTCTCGAAATGAGCATTTCTCGAAATGAGCATTTCTCAAAATGAGCCTGCCTCAAAATGAGCTCACACAAAATGGGCAAAATAAAAACCGATAGCTTATAATTTTTTTTATTATTATTTTGCGCGATTTTTAGCACCATAATAGTAGTTTCTTTGTAAAAAGTAATCACGTTCAGGAAATGTTTGATTATGTATTTTCAGTACACGTCAGCTCTGCAGATAATATAAGTACCATTCATTGTAGTATGCTATGCATTGCATCTATCTGTATTTTTGTAAACAAATATTATTATTATTATATATTATTTTAACCTTATTTTAATTTATCGTATTGATCACGCTTACAAAAAATACAGTTCTCTATACAAAAATATAAGTATTATATATTATATATTTCGTAAGTTTTGTAGTACTAAATTTACTCAAAATGAGGAAATAGGAAAATTAGGAAGTATAGTATATGCTACGTTGTATTCATATATTTACTAATTATAATAAATATTTGAATACATCATTTCATAATGTATTAAAAAAAAATAGAATGCTATAATGGCATACCTATGTATAAATAAATAACGTAACTATCTAATTATGTAGGCCAGTAATGATATAGATAACCTTGGCAGTTCTCCTACTTTATCCCGTCAATTGACATAGTTACGTCAAATGAACAATATAGAAAGTTCTCTTTTGGCCTAGATTAGGTCACGCCCCTTTTAGGTCCCCTTGCGTTTAAACCCCGGTTTCTCGCTATTTTACTATGAAACTCATATGAAACTGTAACTGTTTCGGAATTTGTATAAGTATTTACTTCGTAAATAGTTTTATAAAGTAGCTAATATAAAAAAGGTAATTTAATTTGAACAGTGGTGTCATATGTATGTAGAATGATTAATTTATGTGTTGTTATTTTAGAAGATTTTTAGATTCCTTTTGGTGTGTTAGGACCAATGATTATAGGACTAAATAATAAAAAGCATAGTGTTTTTATTTTGACCCATTGTCATAAAATTCACACTCATTTTGAGAAGTGCTCATTTTGAGAAGTGCTATTTTGAGAAATGCACATTTTGCGAAGTGCGTATTTTCGAAGTGCACATTTTGCGAAGAGGACATTCTGCGTCAAACTCATCACAACCTCCTTTGAAATACATAATTACTGCGTAAAGGCTCCCCTGGCACACAGGCAACTGAGGGAACACGGGTGGGTTTTAGTCAGTAAAAGTCTGACACGCCCTCCCGCTCTACCCAGAGCGGGAGAAGTTATTTGATGATTTCCCACCCAAAAAAAAAAAAAAAGCTTTCTCTGTTTTGTAAACGCTGTTACCTCTGTTTCATTTAATTAAATAGCAATAGCCATTAAATATCTAAATTAGATTGTATTAGCACCAGCTGTATTAGAACCCATTGGCTTGGCACGCGACGATGGCAAGAGACCGGACGGCATGTCTTTATTTCCATGGAAGATGGGTAGGCCTTTAGTGTGGGATGCAACGTGTGTCGATACTCTTGCGCCATCCCATCTTCCTGGGTCGGTGTGCTGTGCTGGCGTTGCCGCTGCGGCTGCGGAAAACCTCAAGCGGCGAAAGTATAACAATATTATTGGTAATTATATTTTCGAGCCGTTTGGGGTTGAAACCCTCGGGCCGTGGGGTCCGAGTGCTCATGCTCTCTACAAGGAAATCTCCAAACGGCTGGTTGACACTTCCCGTGACCCAAGGGCTGGTTTTTACTTTGGCCAGAGGCTGAGCATTGCTATACAACGTGGTAATGCCGCCAGTCTCTTGGGTACATTACCAGTCGACAGCGATGCGGATGAGTTTTTTGACGCTTTGTTTTAGTTTATTCGCTGTAGTTAGTTTAATTGAAATAAAAATATTTTACCCAATTAGATTGGCATCTTCTAATTTCTGTTTTGTGATCGTGAATAAGATTTCTTTGTATTTTTATTTTTTTATTGTATGGACGTGTTATTGTGACGAATAAACCTATTTTACCCGACTGCGCCAGAAGGAGGGTTATGTTTTTCGAGTGTATGTATGTTTATTTATTTAATTATAAATAGAGGTCTTTATTGTTAAATTTAAGAAGATGCCTCCGACTGCATGAGATTGCTTATAGTATTCAGTCTAATAGTCATCCTTTTAAATCAAGTTTCTTGTTTCCATCTTTTTTAATTTAATTTCACTTTTTAGGCAGTCGGGTTTTTTGATTTTGTAATTTTTTTATTTATTTATATAAGTAGACTGCTTAGTGTTGGGGCTGCAGCAAATTATCGCTTGTTCCTTTGGTCTCGTGAGCACCATTATTTTAACGAAATGCAAGATTTTGGTTTACCTACGTTTTATAAAACGCTAATATGTCGTGTAAAACACCCAGTAGTCAGCCTTTTGGAGAATATAAAATATAATAATACATATATTACAAAAAAAAAAATACAAAAAAGGGCGCTTTTCTCCAGTATTCATCCAGGAGTTGAGAGTAGCACATAAGTAACGCATCAACCCCCGAGGTTATATTTTCCAATGTTTTCTCAGATAATTAAGTTTTTTTTTGCTGTAGTACCTATGATGTACCATTTTTTTTCGGGATAACTACAAAGAAATCGGTATAGCCGCTTTTCTTTTAAAATAATATTTTGAACATCTGGTTTGTTTTAAAGCGATTCCTCGCTTTACCTTTTTTTATCATTTTCTTCTTGGATGAGTAGTAGGCTGATGGGGACCCTTTGGGACGCAACATTTACAAAACCCTTAAAGAAAGTACTATCTTGAAAAGTACCTCCCTAACTCGAAATGCTGGTCTTCCGTATAATGATGGATTGGATATAAGACAAGATTTCTTTTTTCAAAAATAATCCAGTACTTAGGTAGAAATTTTGTAAAAACTATGTGTGATCTGGAGCCTAGAGTTTAATTTTCTGTCACATCTTATGAGGCCGACTACTAGATTGACCAGAGTGTACTTAATACCTGTGTCTGCAAGTGGTCGGAAATATGACATTTCACAGGATGATGAAAACAATAAGTTAATAAAGAATCGAGTGGTAGTAATTATGTACAAGTAAGACAATATCTGTACCTATGGTGAAATGATTATTAATCTTGAAAAGGCTGACTACTGGGTGCTTTACCTTATTATTTGATAGAATATACCGTTATTCAGCAGATGAGACTACGCTAACTAAGCATTAACTGCATAGACTTATTGCTGATCTATGCATATATTTTTTTGTAAGTACATATTATGATTATGAACACGTGAGTTCAGAGAACTTTAACCTAGTTATGTGATCAATTTTTAATGGTCTGCTGTATCAGTTAATTCCTAAAAAAAAAATTCTGTGTCAAAAACAGGACATCAGTATGTTAAATCTGTCTTGAGTGATATGATAAGTTATAGAACAAGAAGTAGAAGCGACCTCTACAATCGTCCCCCCCAGTGGGTTCCCGCATTGTCGTTGCGGGGGGGCTCAGTAGCCGTGGTCCGCTCCCACGGTGAAGCGAAGAGGAACCCCAAGGTGGGGCCGCTCGTCAGGGCTTTTGTCTCCAAGCCGACGACGTAGCGGCCAGAATGTAGGTTGCGGTGAGGTGCACCGCAACTGAGGCGGGCCGCGGTGTCGAATGGGAGGCATCGCGGCTGAAGATTACAGGCTGCGGAAGAGGAGGAGTGCCGGTACTCCTGAGTAGCGCTCTTCCCTTCCGTGGCCTGGACGGGGCCGCCACCGTTTGATGGCGGACGCGGTGGGGCCGCAGGGGAAGAGGAGTGTCGGTATAGCGTTGGCCGCTCTCCCTATCCCCTGCGGCCGAAAAGTGGTAGGCGGCGGGGCCACTGTGCTGACCCGTCGCAGGGGGACCAAGGGCACCAGACACGGGTACGTCTGGGGCCCTTTTGTTACTTGGTTCCTGGGGTGGTCACGGCGTGCCACGTGTCCTGGTGCGCCGAACTGGTGGGGTCCACAAGGGCCGATGCCTGCCAGGGTTGCGGGTTGTTCGAAAGAGATACCGCGGCCCCTGGCACACAGGCAACTGAGGGAACACGGGTGGGTTTTAGTCAGTAAAAGTCTGACACGCCCTCCTGCTCCACCCAGAGCAGGAGAGTTTATTTGATGATTTACCACCTAAAAAAAAAAAAAAAAAAAAAACCTCTACAATCGTTTTATCAAATCACATTTGTAACAATTACGCAACACGTGAAATAACAAAGAAGTCCACAGGTAAACTAAACAACACCATTTGTCATGGTTAACTGGAAACACAACAGTGCGATTGTTCCTCTTTAAACCTTGAACATAACCTGTTCGAGAGCAGCGGCGGATTTTTTCCAAAATCTCCTTTTATTTGTATTCAAAAAGCTTAATGGAATTTCGCATTGCGCCAGTCGGCGTATTGTACAACGGCGAAGAATGTGGATAAAATCAACAAAGCATTAAATCAGATATACCCGATTATTCAATAGTAGGGTAAAAGAATATTTACGCCTCACCGTAAGAAAAAATGTTGAAGATAAAATATCTCTCCACAAAGAGAAATTCGGTATAGCCGGGAAGCTTTGTGCGTGGGATAGACGGCTAGCAAATTCGTGAGTGGGTTTGAAGCATTATGCAGTAGGTATGTGGCATTGCGCAGGGTGCAGGTAGTGTTGGGAGCTGTGTGCATAAATCTGCAGGTCGAGCGGCCGCGGCCGGTGCGCGCTGTTCACGCCTACATCGCGGGCGCTGCAGCGGCGCTCGCGCCTGCCGAGCCGATCTGCACGTTCTTAGCATATCTGAATCTGTCTACACGCGGCGGCACACCGCCGCTACCAGATATGGGCAAAAATTGAAACACGGAACGTACATATCTGAGTGGGCCTCTGCCTACACATAAAGCGTTGCGTTCGTGCTTTCTTTATGTCCCGCCCCTGTATGGTAAAGAAAATAAAATCTTGTCGACGATCTGCATATCACGCAGGTTTCACAGGCTTTTTACTACAAATTTCTATTTAAGAGAAAATAGTTTGAAGTCTTTTAAAAGAGAAGGTACCCATTGCACCCAAAATATTTCGTGGTACGGAACTCTTAGCACGCAAGTTCAACTTGCACATGGCCGGTTTTACTAATGATGTAGTTGTTGCTCTATAACTACACTACTAAAGAGAGAAGAATACGAACTGACTAACGACAGTACCTACCCACAGCAGTTAAAATTAATCAAACTGTCTAGATATTCGGCATTAAAGATCGTAAGTACAATAGGTCGGTTTTTGCGCGCCTCCTTACCTGCATGAGCCGTATCCCACGGCCTCGGCGCCTCAACAGGTGTGCACCTGAGCCCAGACGCACTTTTTCATTACGGACATACAATCAAACAAAACGAACTACATGCTCGTTTGAGAATGATGCTCGATTCATTCATCGTTCGCCGTGGAATTCTTTTATATTTGCTGGTCGAACTCGATCTTATTTTTATTGTCTCGTTCGTTCACATTGATTCGATATGACCGTGCCTCGACGATGGATATGGAGATTGTCCTAATGATCATATTCATACTTATTTATATTTAGATCTACGACATTTGATTTTAATGAATAGGTACCGCCCATATCGATACTCACTCTGACTTATTTAAACTGTGGACCAAAACATAGATGACATGGTCAGAACCAGAACCTCCTAAACGACAACTAAAGTAAAGTTATAAACTCATAACAAATAACCAGCAACATAGCACAGGTGTGACAATTAGTTAAACGCATCGCAAGCGCAAACAAACGAAGAAAGTAGGTACCTACCTACTACGTGAAATTGAAGAGTACCTACTAAGTCGTAACAGGTCAGAACGTAACAATGCATTATTATGAAACTGATTTCATTGAACCTATTATATCACGATATAAACAAAATGTTATCTAGAGTTGTCACCCGTGACATTTTGGGATGTAATTTGCAGTTCCATAATATTTTATCAGAGCGCGTCACGTGCTGGTGGTAACCTTGATAAAGTGCTGGTCAACACATTGCGAGCAGGGCGTTGTCGCATACCGATGGCCCATTTAAACCCGACACTTCCACACGACTCGCCTGCGCTCTTAACTTTAATTCTTTCGCACTTAAATCCAGACAAAAATATTTAAAGAACCATCTATCATTAATAATTCGGCAAACATTGCGCCTAACCTACTTACTGATTCCTTAACATAGATATTACGGTATCTATCCATACTACTTTAAATAACGACAGTTTTTCCTACATTCATGAAGTTAACCTTGAATATTTCGGCCGGGACATGGTTAATATTTATTTTATATATTTACATATGCATAGATATCTGTAGAATATCATAAACAAACAGATCAACAAGTCGCACTGTTAGCTTTATACCATTTTATCGATAAATTTGTTCTTGATTTACAGTGCCCATAAAAGATAAATGCAGCCGTAACCTTGATCTACACACATCTTGATATTGGAAAATGTGAGCAAACAAAGGTGGGTTAGTGTTGCTTACCAGTTCATATTCCACGAATTATATAACGTTTGTGTCAACAATAATATGGATCAACCTTCAAGATTAAGTAGGTACCTACCTACTTTGGTTTTTGATGTGGGGTACATTACATATGCGTGTTTTCTCCTAGTAGGAGTTAATAGTTCTTATAAGAACGAAGAGTTATGTGAGCTCTCTAAAGCATGCTGCGGAGTTGCTGCACCTCGACCTTAGCAAAAAAGAAATTATATCAAAACTAAGCAATGCTAAACCCATCAACGAGAATCTGGTTCATTTTTGGCTGAATATGTTTCATGTTTGTTTCATGTTTGATGTGTATAACCAATAATATACTTTCTCACGCAGTCAGTCGGTAACTCCCGAGTCGTCTTTACAAACCGATGGTTTTTGCGGAATATGTTTACCTGAATCAGCTGATTTTGGGAATTTGAACGGCTTGAATGAACTCAGAAAAAAAATATTCCACAGCCGAACTACCTGTTGATGAATCGAAATTGCGTTGAGTAACACCCACCTTACTGTGGGAGAAATATAAATGTGCACTTAATTTATTAGATAAGTAATAAGTAAGGCAGTGAGACAGCCGACTCGTAACTTTCACATGTCATCGACGACATCCAGGTATGTTCTGCATCCTTTTACCAAGTGAATTGGGTGTAATAGAAGAGTGATTTATTTTCTAATTAAATCGGAGCGTGTGTAGGTTGATTTAGGCGCATATTGTGGTGTCGGGACTCGGGCTGCGCGGTCAGTTGCGCTGGCGCAGCGTGGCATGGCGGCTCGCTATCGATGCCGACCGATCGCGTCGTGTTAATTACTTTCATTAAGGGCAATTGTCCTGCTCAATCGGTCTGATCAGTCAGTTTGCCGCCGCTCGATATTTCTACTCAATACCATTAGCCCGCCTCGTACGACGCAACTCTTGCATGAATTGCTTTACATGTGCCTATCTGAGCTTTAATTTAGTTAGCGATAGTTTATAAGTTTCTTACCCTTGCTTTTATTTGACCATGACCAATGTTGACCTAAAAATTCATACAATAAGTTCTAATATACTTTAGCGGACTAAAGGGACAGCAGCAGGGACGGGAATAAGTCGGAAAAGTAACTTGGTGCCTACATTTTCAACTTGTCAGTACATGTTGTATAAAGAGTGGGTATTATTACGCAAGTCATAATTTGTGTCATAATTGATGTTTTTACGCGACTGCGCCAGAAGGAGGGTTATGTTTTTCGAGTGTATGTAAGATTGTATATTACTTTGGCACGCTCTGTAGCCTAAACGGCTTGATCGATTTCAGCTTGAGAGGTGCCGTTAGATTCGTCTTAATTGTGAGAGTGATACTGGGTACCTATTTATTTATTTATTTATTTAACCATTTATGCACACACATATAAACAGACAAGAAGAAAGGAACAGAAAAATACGTACAAAGGTAATGCTTATTTCTACAGAAATCTCTTCCAGCACACCTGCGATAGGAGAGAAGATAACAGAGATGTAGACAACGCGTGTAATAACAATAGAAGGAAAATCATAAAATTACAAATTAAACTCTAATTTAAAAATATACATACACACATAATATGAGAATATACATACATACTAATATACATACATACTTCTAAAATAAATATCACTAAAATATATATAATTATACTTAATGTAATTTTATTAATAAATACAATTATGACAATGTGGAGAGATAGTGTTCTTTCACTCTTCTTTTGAATACTGCTACAGTTTGGCAGTCTCTAATGTCAGGCGGAAGTGAATTCCACAACCGTACCGCGTGCACAGTGAAGGAATAGGAGTAGAAGTCGGTTGAGTGGGGAGGGGACTTGAGGAGATTTCTAAGATGCGACCTGCAAGGTGCATCAAACGGACGGGCGTAGGAGAAGCGGTCCCGCAGATAGGATGGGGTTTTAGGGTTGTGAAGAATGTTAAATAGCAAACACAATATCCGAGAGTTTCTGCGTAGTCGAATAGGGAGCCACTTGAGGATCTTGCGAAAGTTAGAAACGTGATCGTATTTTTTAAGGTTAAAAACAAAACGAATGCAGATATTTTGCAAACGCTCAAGTTTATTTAAAAGCTCCTCGGTGGCATCCAAATAACAGGCATCAGCGTAGTCAATGATGGGCTGTATGAGAGTTTGAGCAAGGGAGATTTTGGTGTTCAAGGGCAGGAAGCTCTGGAGGCATTTTAACGAATGGAACGTGTAGTGTACTTTGCGACTGACTTGAGCAACATGGGCAGTCCACGATAAGTATGAGTCCATGGTCACCCCCAGATTTTTAACCGTTTTTGCGTATTCTATCTGAACTCCATTCAAACAGAGTGGAGACAGCGACGCAACATCAAGCCTATTCCGCATATACCTGCCACCCATAATTATGGCCTACCTATATCAAAATTGAAAAAAAAATGGCCGATTTTTGGCGCCATATTGTGTCTTCAATTTTTTTTTCTCAATAGCTATTGAGTGGGTTATCAAAATAAAGGGTTTCATAAATCGGTCTCATTAACGTCAAAAAGAATTATATTAACTAAAAACTGTGAAATAAAATAATTTACAAAATCAAAAAACCCGACTGCCTAAAAGTGAACTTTAATTTAAAAAGATGGAAACAAGAAACTCAAAAAGCAAGAAGCAATCGTATGCAGTCGGAGGCATCTTCTTATACATATTTCACAATAAAGGCCTTTATTGCCTCCGACTGCATGAGATCCGGTTTTTTGATTTTGTAAATTATTTTTTATTTGTTATTATACATACATACCAGCCTAAATCTAGGTGGAGGCAAACCGAGGCCCGTGCCCCACTTTGGATGGCGGCAAATTTAAGCGTGGCAGACAAGTGCACCACCAAGTTCACCGCAACTTGGCGATAAATGAGATGCGCTGCACTATTATCTTTCTCTGCGGGTGGCGCACTGAGAAAATTACTACGTGATAAGCCACAGGCCATCAAATGATGTGAGCAGGTTTCGGGGGGTGCAATTAAATGCCAGAAACTCTCCGTTTTTACAGCACATGCTCCACTTTAATTTGGCGATATAAAATGGCTAGCCTTCTATCTCTTGCAGAAGATCTATGCCGCGGCGAACCAGAGGCGGATGAGTGCCTCTGTGGTAATAATTTAAGGAAAAAATATTTTTTCAGAAATATTACTTCGCATAGTGGGAGCACCAAGCGTCATGCCCTTTTGACGCTTGTGAGTAAATGCAAAAGCTGCACGATTTACTTGATTTTTTACTACAGCGCTGGCGCTTTTTTTGGATTGGAGTTTTATGGATGGATACAATTTGACTTAGGTTGCTGTCAAAATATTCGAGCTCGCTTCATTCAGTCTTACAGTCTCTTAATTTTTATAACTTTTCGCACGCACTTACAAAACCAAACTTATCTGAGGCAAACTGCGATCGCGATCGCTTCGCTCGCTCGTGCATTCTAGATTTTCTTAATTGGTGTTAAGCTTTTCTGAATCTTAGCAATCAAAAATCATGATAAGATTAATTATTACAAGATCATCGATTTTTTTGCAGAACAAAAGGCGAAAACTAAAATTATTATTCTAATCTATACTAATAATAAACCTGTAGAATTCGTGTTTTTTTTTAACGAATCTTTGGAACAGGCAGTCAGATCTGAAAAACTAGTTTTTTTTTATATAAAACAATTTCCCAAATCCAGGTCCAAAGATTGCCCAATTCTTGAGAAAGGTTATTATAAAGCTACATCTAACAACACACTACGACAGTTACCCTCTTAATAATAAACACAGAATAAAGTTATTCCAAGTTTAAACCTATAAAAAAATGTGGCTATTCCTTTGTTATTCCTGGTATAACTTTATTCCGTGTTTATTAGCGAGACCGTAAGACGGTCAGAAGCCGATCAAAAAGAAAAAAATCATAGAAAAACCTTAAGAGCGTTCATTCCTCGCGGGCTGGCAACAACGCATTTATAGTAGTTTTTCGTGAGTATTTCATTAAATACAAACAAAAGTACAATTTTTTTTTTCAGCCGAAATTTCCTGCGGAATAAAAAACGATAAAAAAGTAAGGCTTCATGGAAACGTTAAAAGCTGGCGGGGTGGGGGCAAATATATCCCCCCCCTTACTTGAAAAAAATCTAGACCTGGGGCAGATTCATACATAAACTCACAAGTTCTTTCCATAGGGGTAGGCAGAAACTGCAAAACACCACCTGCCTCTCTATAGCAATACTACCTACTGTGCTGACCCTTACAAAACTTTAATCTATTAAGTTTTGTTAGTGTTTAACATTAGTTAGGTCGGTAGGACCATATACAGGAAACGTTTTTATTCAGTGCGTAAACTTTAACCATGAAGTCAGCATACCATTCTAGACAAGAAGAAATTTTTCGTCGGATTTACAAAAAAAATCAGCTGTTTTATAGAAAAGTGCAATACCTACGAGGTCTAAATGTATGGAACAGCTGTTTATCACCACATAATGGGCATAGGTACCTACGCTTACCCACACACCACCAAACAAAATAATTATAGGTAGAACAAATCATTAATTGCGCCTGCAGCGCTGTTGAAGTTGCGCCGACGCATAGCTGGTAGCAGCCGAAGCAGGATGCGCGGTTGAGGCCTATGAACAATAAACTATATTTCTCGATAGGCCATTAACATATCATTGTAGTGCGCTAATCGAATGGCCGCAAGCGCGGGTGTACACCGGCGGAGCCTGACCGCTGCCAGCCACCAACAACTACCATAGCTACTCGTTACAACTTAAACAGTTCAGTGAAATAGGTAGGTACTTTATAGAAAAAGTTTTTATTCAGTGCGCAAACTTTAACCATGAATTCAACATATCATTATAGACCCCCCAGCGCAGAAATTTTTCGTCGGTTCTACAAAAAAAAAATCAGCAGTTCCTTACATTTTGACCGCGTAGGTATTGCACTTTTCTATGAAACAGCTGATTTTGTTTTTGTAAAACCGACGAAAAATTTCTGCGCTGGGGGGTCTATAATGATATGCTGAATTCATGGTTACAGTTTGCGCACTGGTTAAAAACGTATCCTGTATGTATATTATCAGTTCTCTTCTAACGTTGTTATTAAAATATGTGTTTAATGCAAATAAATACGCATCCAGTACATATATCTAACTACCTAAAACTGATAAGACGATGCGTAAGATAGTGGAAACTACCCAAATATATAATATATTAAGTGAACACAGAGGAGAGGAGAGGGAGTAGAAAATGTTATGGGTGAATTTCCGGTAACACACCCGTCCCGTCTGAGTCGATATTCCCTACGTAAACACGTGAATCATAGGCGGACATGGTATTATTGGGGCATCAATCGCCAATGTGTGAGAATTAGCTAATCTTAAAAAAAATATTGTTTGTTTTGTTACATATTAAGGCGCGTTGCCTACCAAAACTTTGCGATTTTTGTGTTCTTTACTGCGAAAATCTGACTATTTTTAATCGCGATTAAAAAGGTGTGGAGTCAAATTAGTTGTTAAAAACTGAAATTCACACCACACCTCGGCTTCAGCAGGTTTAGCATGACGCTTTTTATTTCTACTCTACTGTAGAATAGAAATCGCTTGTCTACATTTCTCGGTGAAAAAGTGTCAACTGTCTATATGAAAACGTAATTTTTTTCTATTCTTCCGGGATCTGGGACACTTGCGCGAAAGACATTTACGCGAAATACACTTGCGGGAAAAGGACATTTGCGCGACAAGACATTTCCGCGGATGGACGTTTGCGCGACTGGACTTTTACGCGACTGTACTTTTGCGCGAACGGACATATGCGCGATAGACACTTGCGCGAACGACAGTTGCGCGAAAGACACTTGAGCGAACGACAGTTGCGCGAAGGACACTTGAGCGAATCCGTTTGCTCGAAAGACACTTGCGCGAATGCACTTGCGCGAATGAACAGTTGCGCGAAAACGTTGTGGAAATGAAATTTCTTCGTAACGTCACGCCTGTATTCTATCAAAGGGTTGGGCAGGGGTGTAGCAGGCTAGAAATAAACAGTCCAATAGTGATCGTCGTAGCTTTTTACGGCACATTTTTTTTCTTTTTTCATATAAGTAGGTACCTACCTAAAGTACCTATATTTTCGAATTTTCCGTCATGGGTGTCGTTTTCAGGGTTTTTGAGAGATCTAAGGCCGATGGTGGGGTCAAAATGAAAAAAAAAAACTGGATAGAAAGATGGAAAATTCTAAAATATTCTTGGCCGCCATCTTGGGTTTTAATTTTGACTCCACCATCGACCTTAGCCCCCAAAAACCCTGCAAACGATACCCATGATGGAAAATTTGAAGATTTTCATGGCTTTTCATTTCGACCTCACCACCGGTTTTAGATGCCCCAAAAACCCTGAAAACGACACCCATGATGGAAAATTTGAAAAATATTCTTGGCAGCCATCTTGGATTTTCATTTTGACCTCAATATCGGCTACAGCATGTTCTAAAACCACGAAAGCGACACCCAGGACGAGTTTTTTTTTTGCAGCCGCCATCTTGGATTTTCATTTTGTTCTCATTATTGCCTGTCTCTCTTTGTCTCTGTCGTTCGAAATGGCTAAAAGTTGGACCAAATAATTATTCAATAATTAGATAGATAAAATTATTTTTATATTATTCTTTTAAAATAATAAAGATTTACTGAATTCAAGAGTTTTTTTCTCATAAAAGTTATTTTATTTCATTTTATTGAATGCCTTGTCTGTGAATTCTAAGATTATGTGAAGTATGTATGTGATTTTTACGTGCATTCATTAATTTACGAAGTATTGTAGAGGTGAGGTGTGGCAAAAAGGGAGCGAATGCTCAAGGTTTTTTGCTCGGTGAACCGCCTTAATTAATTTGGGGGAGGCCTATGTTCCGCAGTGGACGTCTTTCAGCTGAAATGATGATGATGATATTAATTAATTATAGTTTTTTATTTATTTTTAAATTAGTTAGCCTTGATCATAATAAAATAACATAAAATAAAATTGCTATTTTCTTAAAAAGGCGGTTTTTTCTATAGTTTATTTTATTTAGTTTCTTAAGTTAGCATGAATAAAGACTACCAAAATCTCATAATAACTTTAATAATGACCCAGTCATATATTTCAGAAGGCCAGTTCACGTGTTTAAAAACATTTGAAATCGAATAGCCTAATATTAATAATGACGTTTAATGTCAAAAAATTACAATAATGTGGGTATATTCACAGATTGGAATGCTACCATTCGGGAATTGCTTCTCAAATATTACATGACTACTACCTTTTTGTAAATAAGAAACGTGGAGTTCATAAAACCGGCCAAGTGCGAGTTGGACTAGTGCGCCAAGGGTTCTGGATCACAAACTATTAACTAGGTATGAAGGTACCTAGATAATAGTTTGTGAAAAATTCAACTGTGTGTGACAGACAGGCGTATGCTTGGTAGTAGGGTCGGCACCCTTCGTGTACGGAACCCTATGATGATGGGACTCCCTTTTCCTCACGTAGACTTACATTCGGTCCGTTGTGCCCACGCACGGAACCCTAATAGCAGCAATTAACGCATTTAGATGTTTAATCTAATTCAGTTTAGTGTAATTAACGCTAAATCATAGCTTAATATCCTTCTTATTAATTAGGTACGAGGTGTGTAACATGCAAAACAAACTACTAACAATATTTTTCTAAATACGTTTACCAACTGTATCGCTTAACAACAATATGTTAATTTGATAAAATGCTAACAATTAACAATAATAACGTGTACGGACGAACTGATATGAAAACATAGTACATAGTCACAAGATAACGAAGTCATTCCATCGGCATGGTGAATCTTTCGGCAACTATTATTGTTTACAAAGGTTTATGGTGTCAATAAAGTTATTTTTATTTTATTTTTATTTTTATTTATTATTATTATTAGATATCATTGTTCGAAATGATATAGCAATTGATCAAACAAGTGTGAAACACCATGATATTATGTAACGCTGTCAAACCGTAATAATTTACATAAATTATGACGTTCTCAATGTCATGATGACGTTCATTCTCAATGTCATCTACTACCTCATGAATGGATGGAGTAGCAAGGGTCGACGGGAGGGGCGAGGGGGTACGGGGCAACCATATTGTAATTTGGACTGCCCGACCATCGCTCCAGTGGCGCAATTGGTTAGCGCACGGTACTTATAAGACAGTGTTCGTGAGCAATGCCGGGGTTGTGAGTTCGAGCCTCACCTGGAGCAGTCTTTTTGCTAGAGTTTTTTGGATGTTTTTTTAAATAGTTTTGTTAATTTGTTAAGTATGCTGCCCTATCACGAATATCACATGTTTTATAGTTGAGCAGCAAACATTTGTAACATTGTTCTAGTAAGTATAAATGTCTTGCGGAAATAATGTTATTTAAATACACAGTTATAGCTACATAGGCAGATACCTAATTAATGTTAGTTTTCAACTTCTTTTCCTTGTCCGTAATCGGAGTTAGATAATTTAAAAACCGAATTAAAGAAAAAGTTCGCAACAAACAGATTTCGGTTCTTACGACACTTATAATTATCCTTTCAAATGAAAGCAACAGGACAGGACAAATATGTATTTAAAGTTATGTCAGGCAGACAGTTAAAAATGCGCGTGCGTTGGGTACGTAATGTTTTTGTGGGTCGAAAAATTGATGACTGTTGCGCGCACTTTTCAGTAGGCACTCACTGACATTGTTGGTGTTGACAATAAAAAATAAAAAATCTGCAACAGGAAGTATAAGTATAGATATATATTTTTTTTATAAGGAGGTACGTATGGTCGAGCATCACAGAAAAGTTATGTTTTTGTATATTTGTATTATTTATCAAACCATAGAACCGGCAGTTTCGAAAACTGATACCTACATATTTTTTCTTTGATTTTCATTTGTTTTTACAAGCTTTGTCTCTAGTATTTTATCCTTATGCGAAAAAGGCCAACATGCTTTTGGCTGCTTTAGTTCGCTGTGGACACAGTGATGGTGAATAAACACTTAAAGGTATTAAAATAAATTGATTTTCAACCCTCGGTGTTGAACCGAGCGTTGAGAATCCAACAGTGCGCGTCGAAAATCGAACAATATGTTTTACTGTTCGATTTTCGACCCTCGGAGTTAAGCTGAGCGTTGAAGATCCAATGGACGAAAAAAATCCGCCGCGACTTTATTACGTCCGTGTTTACGTCAACTAAGTAGGTAAGTATAACATTATTTAAACAACTGCACTACAAACTAAGCTGAGCATATGATATCTAAATTGCATAATATTATTTCATTGAGTTTGGTCTAGCGCCGGTGAGTGCGACTTCCGTGCATGAGGTCGCGAGTTCGATCCCCATGTCGCGCGTCACCATTTAATAATGAAATGTCAAAATCACTTTTACCATTTATTAATGAAATTTCAAAATCAGTTTTAGGAGGAAATAATAGCTTGCAATACTGAAATGTTATGTATGTTGGTCGCTAACGATTTTTATATTCTTGACCCTCTGAAGAATATTTTGTTGAATTTACTAAATTGTTGGTGATACTAAATTCTTTTTTGACATGTTTAGTTGTAGTATTTTAATAAAGTTTGTTAGGTCTTTCTGTTGTTTTATAATCCTTAGAAAAGTGGATATGGCAGAATTATAATTATTAATCATCATGAAATGCCTGATCACAAATTCACAACCCATTATAAATCGAGGCTGACGCGACTAGATGTGGCGGTATGTTATTTTTAATTTTAGATTTCAGATTTAGGTAAACTTATCGGCGCGTGGTAGCTGATCGCGCGTGTGTGTCTAGTGAAGTACCTACGCTACTCACATATTTATGACAACCGTTATGATTCGGACGCCCAGGAACAAACCGGCGGCGGCGGCGCACAGTGGGCTGAAACGGGCCGGTAAAGGACTTGGCATTTTAAAAAAAAAAGTTTCTTTTTCTGAAATTTTAAATATTGTGTTGGATTTATCTATCGATTATAAGTAATTATTTCTACGAGGGTCGTTCAGATAACTTAGTATTTTCGGAGTTATAAATATCCAAAGTAATTTTTGTATGAAGCAAAAGAAAAAAATGTGAAAATCTCGAAATTCTCAAATTTTCTCAAAGAATTGACTCTACGTATGCATAGTACGTATATTTGTCCTATTTTAGCGCCTATTCTCGGGTTGCGATTTTCTGCGATTTGGTCGCAATTTCAATTTTTGTTCTCTATTCCACACCACCATAGAGGTTAAGAACTAGGCGCGTTTTTTTTTTATGTAGTGGTCTCCCCTTTAGGCCTAATCCACTAAGGACTAATAAAATAAATAAATAAATAAGTAAAAATCACAATCACTACTGGCCACTGCACTGTTTTAATTTAATCACTGTCAAGGGTATCCACATTAACGAATGCAAAATTTTCGTATTCGTCATCATCAAATGTTTCCGCTTGTTCAATTACTAATAAACTTTGTGCTTCTACTGACAAAGTTTTATGTTTTCTGCGAAGTTTGTGACGTTTCGCTGAGATGAGTGGATCAGAGCTGGTCAATAAAATATTTAAAATGTCTTCATTTGTAGTTTTTCTACTGCATTTCCTGGAATGGTGTTGGCGGTACCTACGAAAGTCTTTATTTCTAGCTTCAGCAGCTTCTTCAGATAGCTGTCCAATTGGTATTAGACCAAAACTTTCAATAATAGCTGCACCATGCATAAGAACTTTGTGAACACTTGAAGGCATATAAGACCAGCTATATAATTCCAAATACAGTTGCATGGTCACTTGAGCATATTCGTGAAATTTCGCTGTGTCAATGTGGTAACCTGATGAAATTGCCTCTAAAATGATTGCAAATCGCCTTATTAATTCTTCACTAACACCAGTTATCTCAGCAGTCATGTTTGGATTTGCAAAAAATCTTCTAGCAGTATTTCCGTCATTCGTGGAGCCGTGCCCTTGTTTAACAACATCAATCAGAAGTCCCATTCTATTTTTAAAAGCGTCTTGTATGTCTTTCTTTCTTCTTTCCATGATGCACTTGTTGTCTCCCTTTACTGTCCATGTCTGTATCGTTAATCTGTAGGCTATATGCAGAATGCATTCCATCATTCGTATCCAGGTACCTATGCAATGATGACAATCCGTATTTACACTCTTATCCCTTGATTCCCGGAAATAAGTCTCAAAACAAATTACGTCATACCTACCTATGGTGGTGGAAAATGTCGAACATTGTTTTTTTTTTTAAAGAACTAAGTAGGTATTGAGGTTTTCAGGCCGTTTAGAATACATTATTTTCAATTTCAATTTAATTGGAATAAATTGCTTAACTAAAATAACATGACTCTTCATACAAATTTGATATGGCTATATCTCCGAAAGTACTCGTTAAATTAAAAAAAGTCAAAGAATAAAAACGTTTTAAATTTATGCCTAGATACCAAAAAAATACATTTGATCTCTTAAGACCCAACCTTGTAATCCCAGCCCACTGTGCGGCGGCGCGGCGGCGCGGCGCGGACTTAAAGCTAAAGCCCGCGCTCCCGAGATTTGTTACTGATTCATAGCGTTGCATTCAACTATTGTTTAAAAATATCATTTAACTTTTAAATAGACTTTGTAACCTTAGTTATTCAATACTTTTTGTTTGAATTTCGATTAAACATCATAGATAAAAAATATAATTTCAGACGAAAAATGATCATTAATTCTCTGTTTTATGGAATTATTTTTGGTGTAATACTGCATGAAACAAAAAAATATTTGAGCATTCCAAATAACGTTTTTATATATTACTAAACTATTATATATGTTCCATGTAAGAAAGCATCAGAAGATGCCCGAAAGTATAATTTTATGAATCATCCTTTGCCGCAACAAGGTTTTTACTGACTTATGTAAACAAACTGAAATATTTTTTTAGAGCGACAATATTAATGATATTTTCTCTGACATATTTTTTTTGGCTATATCTAAACCATAATCACTCAATAAATCTCGAGTCAAACGCTCAAATTCAAGAAAATATGTGAAAGCGCCCCTAAGTATTAGACTTCTCAATCTGTTTAGATCTTTCAATTTAAAAAGCTTGTTTTTTGAACCTATTATGATCACGGTATCTTCGTCGACTTGTCTTGATAATATATTTAGTGATTGTAATGCCAAAAATAAATGAGTGTTAAGTGACTTAACGTCAGACCACTGTGGACCACTGTGTGGTGTGTGAGCTAGCTGCCCTTTGCCTTTACATAAAAAGCCGCATAATATAGAATGCAGGCCTTATACAGCTAGTCGTTGCAACAAATTTAAAAATAATATAGCTCGTAGAATTACACCATTTTTAATAGAACATGAGAATCCTAATGAAATCTATAGAGCCCTTTTTGATATAGTGCATAAAGAATACCAGTCTACTTTCAAGACCAAACCCATTGACATTAATGGCACCTCCGTTGGCTTCAACCAATGGGCCACTTCAGGTATTTATAAAAGTAGAGCGAGACTATACGAGCTATATGGTTTGAAAAAATATAGGTTTGATACTCCTTTCCTAGAGTATGTCAGAAATTATTCAAAATGATTTAAAAAGATCTGTGCTTTTGCTAAATCTAAATTTTTAAGCGATACTATAAAAAAGTATAATAAAACAAATACAAAATCAAAAACCCGACTGCGTAAAAAGGAAATTTTAATTAAAAAAAGATGGAAACAAGAAACTTGTTTTAAAAGGATGACTATTAGACTGAATACTATACGCAATCTCATGAGATTTGCAGATGCAGTTGGAGGCAATAAAGGTGGTTATATTGTTAAATTAAGAAGATGCCAAGTTTCTTGTTTCCATCTTTTTTTAATCAAAATTCACTTCTTACGCAGTCGGGTTTTTGATTTTGTAAGTATTTTTTTATTTCACAGTTTTTATGGTCAACAACAAATTAGTTGATAAAGCTGCTGACGTAGCTGAGAAAACTCATTAAATAGTTTTTTGCTACTACAACTCGCTAAAGCTGAAAATCTTTTGCACAGTAGTGTGCCCAAATGTAGTCGCTTATTTAGTTTCGAACATGTAACGCCTCTTGATGTAGTTAACATTTTTAACACACTTAAGTCTGAAAACACTGGAGACCACTTCATTATGCTTTAAAGTAATATAATCGACATAGTAGCCTCCTATCTAGTCGTTACTTTTAATAAATGTATTGATTTAGGATCTTTTCCTGATCTCATGAAGAGTATACGCACTGTAAATTCATACCATTATTTAAATCAGGTAATAAAAATAACGTTGGCAATTTCAGGCCTATTTCTATCTTACCTGCATTTAGTAAAATATTAGAAAAGTTAATACTCAAGCTGTTGCTAAGACATTTTAATTTAAATGGTCTCCTTCATGATGAACAATACGGCTTTACAAAAGGTCTTCCGACTACAGATGAGGGTGTTGCTCTGCTGAAACATATTTTGAACGCGTGAGAAAACTCGTAAAATGCTATTGGAGTTTTCTGTGATCTCTCCAAAGCCTTTGATTGCGTGCACCATGACACGCTTTTGCGTAAACTACGTCATTACGGTGTTCAAAACGAAGCTCTCAACGTTATAAGTTCTTATTTGCAAAATAGGCACCATTGTGTAGATGTTAATGGTGTGAAATCTTCCGGGCTACCAGTTCAGTTAAATGTACCTCAAGGCTCAATTTTAGATCCATTCTTATTCTTAGTGTATATGAATGACTTACCATTCTATTTAAAGGGTATCTGTGACGTTGTACTGTCTGCTGGTGATACTTCTTTTATCTTTAAAGTAGACAGGAACAGACAAGATTTTGACGACGTAAACAGTGCACTCTCAATGGTACGGTTTAAGTTTACCACAAATAACCTAGTTCTCAATGCCAAGAAAACGAAATGTGTCAAGTTCATCTTACCGAATGTTAGGAATCTAGGACCCAACATCGTCTTAGATAATGAGGTGGTTGAAACTGTAAACTCGGCAGTTTTTCTGGGCTTAACAGTAGATGCCAAACTTCAGTGGAGATTACATATATCAAGGCTAGCGGGAAGGCTCAGTTCGGCCGGCTACGCCATCAGGAAAGTAAGACACTACACTGACGTTGATACAGCTCGGTTAGTTTATTTTAGTTATTTTCATAGCGTTATGTCCTACGGCATTCTGCTGTGTGCAAAGCCGCTGACTTTCAAAATATTTTTGTTCTTCAAAAACGAGCTGTTCGAACAATTTACCAACTAGGTGCTAGAGTTTCTCTGAGAGATTTTTTAAAAGATATTGGGACTCTTACAGTGGCATCGCAATTCATCTCCGCCAACATCTTATATATTAGGCAAAATATACACTTATACACTAAAAACAGTGATATTCATAATATGAATACTACAAATAAGGACAAACTACGTGTTCCCTTTCACTGGCTTAATAAGGTTCATAGCTCATTTGTTGGTCTTGGTGTAACCTTTTATAATAAGCTTCCCTCTTCTTTGCTAGATTTGTATTTTAAGGCGTTTAAAGCTAAAGTAAAACCGTTTGCCCAAAGGCATACTATTCTATAAAACAGATTTAGCTTACCTACTGACAGGTTATGTAATTATGTTAGTTCATATAATTGCTTATTTTATTTGACTGTATAATTGAGTTTCTTTTCATTTATTGTTGAAAAAACATTGTAATGAGTTGATTACTACTCATTACAGTGTTTTTAATGATTAGTATTGCATTATGTAGTTAGTTAGCGACCTCGACAATTAATATTATTCTTGCCAGTGCCACCGCCCAGGAAGTTCGTCATGCTCCCTTAGATGTCACTGCTTGCGGTAGCGTCGGGGGTCGGGTTGCCTCCTTCCCTTAAATATGGCGAGGGGGTAATGGCTAATCTTTGCGTTGTGCTCGTGAAAGGGTACTGCTGCTTGTGGTGACTGGTCGTCTTGCTGACCATGGTTTTGTTATTGTTAATTGTATTAACTTTATTTCAAACTTTTATTACTTCAAGTTATAGCTATATTTACATAATGCAGAATTGATGTAAGCGGGCACGCCCTTTATGCCTGGATGCTTTTATTTAGATTGTAAGTTCTGTTTACGTTTTATTTTTATTTTTTATTATTTATTTCCACTTGAGAACCTATCGTTTTCAATATTTTGATGGTATATTGGCGTGTGCTAGCTGACATATGGCAAATTTAATGTTTTTTGTGTTTCGTAATGTTAATTACCTACTATTGTATAGAATCAAGTTCTTCTAAATTAACAAACATCGGTGCTGATGGGGAGTTTGTTGCCCCACTTCTTCTTCCCAGCTAAAGCACTAGGAAGTGGGGAAGGGCGTGCGGTTTGGGGGGACTGTCTTATGTATTTTGAGGTTCGAAAAGTGCTGATTCTCTGCCTAATTTGAATAAATGAATTTTGATTTTGATTTACCGGCAATAGTCCAACGGTTGCTGCACGAACTGGCGAGCAAGGTGGTCGTGGGTTCAAACCAAGCACAATCAAACCGAACCCTGTGCACTAATAACTTAGCAAAGCGACTTGAAGTAGTTAAAACAGGAATCATTTTAATGTGCGCAGCTAGTATTTCCTATGAGACCAAATCAAATGATTGTTTCCAGATAGGTAGTACCTACGTAGTACCAGTAGGTAGTATAAGTATATACTTACTGAAAAGTTCATGAAATGAGCGCCATGAATTGAAGTTTATGTCGACAAAGTTCAAGTAGCTACATGTAAACAAGTTTAATTCGACAAACTTCAATGACCCTTCTCAAAATCAATAAAAATCGAGAATGCAATTGTAGCAACGGCCTTACTAACTCACAATGCCTGAGGCCGCTACTGCGACATCTTGTCATTAATCCTGCACGAAGCGCAGGGACCCAATGTATTGCCAAATTTGTCGAGAGCCGATCGCAGGCTAATAGCTCACTTATCTGAGCAAAGTCAATAAACTGAGACAATAGCCTGATGTAACCGCTTTCTGACCGGTATCGGGATTGCGGTTCTGTACGATATTGAAAACACGTTGTCAAAAGAATCGGACGAGTTTCTAATTACATTAGTTTATTATTTTATATTTTAATAAGGACGACCGAAGGTTCGGTTTCGGTTTCGGTTTCGGCTAGTTTCGGCCCAAAAATCTAGTTTCGGCCACAGTTTCGGTTTCGGCCAATAATTGGCCGAATCTTCGGCCCGCCGAAACTACGTGTTCATGAATTGTCGCGCATTATTCGGCTAAATTCGAGTGAGTGAGTGAACGTGATTGCCGGTTGAATTCGCTAGCCGGCGCGATTGTGATGATTTAAGGTTATGTGGTTTTTCTCGCGCAAACATTATTAGGTAATAGTATATTTTATATCGAGGGACTAGACGACAATATCTATTATGTCTTTTGCTCTTTGCTCGACGTCAAACTCTTCACTGTCACTGGACATTCTTAATAAATTTATTTAAAACCGAACAAATTTACACTCGACAAAAATTCAGAAATTTTCGCGGTCAGTTTTTTCATCTAAACCAGTCACAGATTAACAATTTAATACACCTGGCGCCACCTTCTTTGTGGAAAAACCATGGAACTAAAACCCTCGACATTTTCGCAATGAAGATGGTCCAAACTCCACAGATAATAGTATATTTACTGGCTGTTTGAGTTTGTCTATGTCACATGAAGGAAATTAAAAAACCTAATTAGTTTTCACTCCCTAGAGACTAAAGTGGTCACTTTAGTCCCGCTTCGTAGGGCTATATTGGCGTACTTTTAGAGCATGAGAAGTGAAAAAGTACTTGATTGTCGTACAAATATAGTCATCTTTATTGAGACTGATAAATATTAATTAAGTATCACTGATAATTAATTATAATGGTAAGATAATTCTTTAAATACTAAGTTAAATACTAGATCTCATTAAAAAATAACAACACAAGTTATCAAATCATTAAGACTATTGTAAACATAAGTAATTAATGTTGATTTTTGAAAAAGTTTGACAAATACCTATGTTGATTGTGTTTTTTTTTATTTAAATTGTTAATTTTACAAATAAAGAACCATTTTTGTTTCATACTTTAATTGTTGCATTTTATTTTCTTACACGAGTTAACTCTCTATATTATATGCGTAAAAATACAAAAGATTTAACATGCTATAAAAATTCAAATAAGTTTCGGTTTCGGCCGAAACTGGGACCAAGACCGAAGGTTCGGTTTCGGTTTCGGTTTCGGCTGAAAATCCTGTTTCGGTCGGACACTATATTTTAATGTACCTACATAAAATATGCTATCACACATCACAGCAAGGTAGGTGTTGGTACGAACCTACATAATAATTATTACATAGGTAATTATTACATATTTTAAAGCAATGCTATTTGACTTCAGTTTGTAAGATTTTTAATATTATTAAAAAACAATTAAACTCTAAAATACCTAATTAAAATACTCACTAATTACTACAAAACATAAAATCAATCCATACTGAAAACATCAACTCATTAAATAAATGCTAAGAGCCATCTTAATAAATTTACAAATAAGAGTGCTTGACAACAATTAACTACTGACAACAGTTACCGCAGTGATTCACCCATTGTCCGTTAAATGAGTGTGTCGTTTCTACGAGTAGTGCAGTCTATCAGTAGCCAGGTACGTCCAGTAGTCAGCTGGAGGGTGCACGACGTCGTACTAAACCACTAACTAATCGGGCAGCCGCTACACGCTGCGTGACCCCTGATCCTGCGCGGCCGATCACCCGGCGCCCGCGCCGCAGCCGCCCCCTTCCTGCCAGCTATTTGTTTAACTCGTGCCCTCATCTGATTAGGACAACCGAACAACCTCTCGGGAATTGAAGATTTATACCCATTTCCTCAAAAATTCCAATGGTCAGTTTAACAATCGTTCCGTGAACCACGCAGGTTTCTGTAAATTCCTAATGATTTCTTTTGTCACGATTTTTTATGATCCTTTACATGTAGAAATCGACCCGACCCCGGCATGCCGACCTCAAGTCGTGAGGAATGTAAATTGTTGACCGTGCGCGAACAACCCCCGACACAATATTACTTCTTTGATTTTTTCTGTCACCTACGAGAAAATATTCGGGAGGGCAGTGCTACGTGCGTAGCCAACGAGAATGTGGACACATTACAAAAGCCACGCATCCACCGATTTTCATGACTACTGACACGGACGTGCCTAGCCCTGGTCATTATTAATAGTTCCACTCCAATGTAATCTAACCACTACTTAATTGATTAATTGAATACAGCGAGATTGGAATGGATTGATTTGTGAGCAGGTAGATACATACCTAACTTGTATTTTAATTATTAAAGAAAAACGGAGGACTCTGAAAAACAATATTTTATTGTTTAGGTATCTCATTACTGCTACCAAACTAAGAGCTCACATATACAAGTATTTGAATACTAATGGTCTCGAACGTCTCCGGAAGTGAAGATAACGAACAAAGTAAACAATTGCCATACAATTGATTCCATCTTATATGCGTTTATTTTGATTTTAAATTGACATATAGATAGAAGGCAAACATGAACAAAGATAGAAAGGCAATAAAGATAAGGACCCAGTCCGGATATCATATGATCAGCAATAATATAGTCTAGGGCCATAAAATATGTACTTTGGGAATACGGCATGGCATTGCACTGTGCCGATGTTAATAGAATACCAGTTGGTATAGACGTATTTAAACACTTCTTTCGTATTTGTTTCAGGTATTCATCACAACTTTCATTATTGGTGGGAAGAGTGTATTATTAATTTAATTCATAACGGAGTATTAAGAGATGTCGTACAGATTCGATGAAAGTAATGGAAGTTAATAAAAAAAAAAAGTTCCGACGAATTGAGAACCTCCTCCTTTTTGAAGTCGGTTAAAAATAAGAACAAGCCAGCATTTATTACGAGCGTCAAGAAACTTTTTTTTTTAAATAATATACTCAGTTATATATTTTTCGTTGCTATGGAACTTTATCAGTTTGTCACCTATAGATGTTTCTCTTAAAATATGTCGTGTATAAAAATGGATACACCTTATATTAGGCTTATATATTTGTGTACAAAAGCAGAAGACGAGGTGGCCGAGAGGTTAAGGCGTTGGACTGCTAATCCAATGTGCTCTGCACGCGTGGGTTCGAATCCCATCCTCGTCGTAACAGGGGTTTTTTTTAATCTTTATGTTCCATCTTACTAAAATGTCCCATTAAAGTGTCGAACACAGTAATAATTTCAAGAGATAATTAATAATTTCAAGAGATTAGCAAAAGAATCACAATCGTTTAAAAATAAATTTGTTCTTAAATTATGTTTTAAATTAATTAATTCATCATTATGAAACGTTGAATTGGAACACATTCTGCAATTGATTATTACAGATTAGTTTTCTGATAAAAAAAAACATTGTCATTCTAAAATGTCTTAGGTAGATAATATTTATATTGAACCAGCCTTCTACGCTAACGATCGGTCGGTAGCGACTAGCGACAGTAAAAGCAATGAATGATAGGTCAGAGGTCACGACTACGCGTAACTCGTAAGTGGCGACAGGTTATTAGCCTATCGAGTGCCGGCTCCGCAATAAACTAACTACATTTTGCGCGTTTGACTACGAAACAACTTTGTTTTGTACGCGATATTTACGTGAATTTTTCGTAGTGTGTTCAATACTACATAGTACCTAGCTGTTATGGGTAGTGTCGAATGTGCAATATATTTTTGGACAGTACAGTGATGATAACACTTAAATATTCATGACTTTTATTAATGATGCCTTGTTGGTCTAGTGATCGCGAGCTCTGCTGAGCATGTCCTATGATTCCCAGGTCGGGCAAAGTGTTATTGGGTTTTTCTATCTGGAATTTCTCAATAGCAGCCCGGAGTCTGGACTTGTGCTCGGTTGATGGCAATAGGCTCGCCCCCTATTACATGGGACTTAAACATAACTGGCGAAATGTTGGTGTACTATAGGTGCGCCTCTGCTCTACCCTTCGCTGTAACAAGCCGTGATGTTATAGGTATTGTTATTACTTTTAATGATGTCAGTAAAAAGGTATGAATACATGTTTTTTTATGTAGGTACATATGCATAGATTTTTAAATCATCCAGTTAGCACCACAGTTCATGATTCCTTAAACCGCAATTTAAACCCATTACCAAAAATATTTTGATACAGTCTCAATAAGACACAAAGAATCAGATAAGATACAAAGAATTCATGACGAATTAAAATTCCGCTGTAAGTGGGTACCTACACAATCCAGTCGTAAAGATAAGCTTGGGACAACTGTGTTTAGCATTGATTTTGGAGCACCGTTGATCACGAAGTGGTCTGCTTTCGTCACCGAACAGAAGTCGATCAATTCATAAATAACAGGCTAACGGAGCCTTTTAATTCACGACGCTATTAATGCTGTATTGTATTTATAATAATGGTTAATTAAGCCTTTGTTTTTTGCTCCTGGATCCGGGTGTCAAGCGTAGCACTGAGTAGCGATACTGGCGGCTAACGAAACTGTTTTATGAGCCTAAAATTATAATGCAGACGTGTTGTATTTAATCCTGCCTTTTCCGAAATTCTTCGAACTAAACCTACTTATTATAAATCCGGCTGCTTCTATATCGGCCTTGTGTGCGTTGTGTTTGTTCGACTTTCTAGACTTATCTAGACTGCCTGTAAAAAACCTTAAAGTCATTCTTTGAAAGTAGATGTCGGCTCCAAATCCGATCTACTACCGCGAATTCGGTCTTATCTATTTCCACCTTTAAAATAAAATACGGCCCCATTTTCTTACTGTCCCGAAATTGCAATTATGTAGCTGTTTTCTTTTTACACGCTTTATATTAGCTTCACTTGTATGTTTGTTTGTTTGTTTGTATGTAACCGACTCCTTTGAGCGCGATTTTGAGCCACTTTAAACGGTCAGATTTCATTGAAACTTTGTTAACTTGTCGAGGACCGATGACAATTCAATAATTTAAAAAAAAAATGAGAAAAAAAAATTAAAAAAAGCACGTTTTTGTAGTTATCAGAACTAAAAAATAGAAAATAAATAGTAGTTTAAAAAAATAAAAAACACGCTTTAAAAACCAAACTAAAAAAGGAGAAAATAATTTAATTCAATTAAAAAGCGTGGGGTGCTTAACATTAATTGATTATAAAAATACCTCAAAAAGCATCCCACGCTTTTTAATTGAATTAAATTATTTTCTCCTTTTTTAGTTTGGTTTTTAAAGCGTGTTTTTTAGTTTTTTAAACTACTATTTATTTCGTATAAAGAATACTATTTACAGTTATGCAAAGTAGTGACAAGTTGTTAGTGAATCATTTTGAAAATACCGTAATAATCTTAATCTGTCTTCGACAAACAAAGATTTTGAAATAAATAAAAGAAAAATTAATAAGACAAACGAATTTTCCGCAATCGTATTCAAAGACCCGACGACGATTTAATCCGTACTTTAAAAGAATTTCCTTCGATGCTGTCTTAACGATTATTATCAGGTACCTAAAGTCAGCAACGAAAGTCGATTATCGCTTCAGTTTTAAATAATTATTATTTATCACAATTATATGCAACGTGTACCTTCAAATCCCTACGATTTTTTATTGCAGGTACCTACTTAATAACAGTGTTAATTTTAATCATTTTTAACACACGTAGGTACTCAATAATAAGTTGGTAAGTAGGTACATGAGTAATTGAGATTTATTTTTCGTTCGGCCCACTGAGTTTTGTCCTACATAAAAAAATCCTGGGTCATCCCAAACAATATGCTTCCTTCGTCCCAAAATACGCACGTGACTATGAGAAGAGGCCAGACGGAATGACCATAATGCGTTGGAAATAGGGTAGGCCTTTGGTGTGGGATGCTAACTGTGTTGACACCCTTGTGCCATCCCATCTTCTGAGCACGGCGGGCTGTGCTGGTGCGGCTGCTGCAGGTGCAGAAAACCTCAAACGGCGCAAATATAACAACCTTATTGGGAGCTATATGTTTAAGCCGTTTGGGTTTGAAACACTAGGGCCGTGGGGTCCGAGTGCTCATCGAATATTTCGGGATATCGCAAAGCGGTTGGTCGACTCTTCACGTGACCATAAGGCTGGCCTATTCTTAGGTCAAAGAATTAGCATTGCCGTCCAACGTGGCAACACTGCCAGCCTTTTGGGCACTTTACCCACTGACAGCGATGCGGACGAATTCTTTGATGCCCAGTGAGCTCTTCCCTTTTTTACTTTATATACTTGTACATAATGTCTAATTATTTATTTTAAGACCGAAATTGTAAAAATAAGATATATATGTATATTTAAATATACAGATTACAGATCTGACTGTTCTGTATATTTAAACTGTAGTAATGATAAGATGATTTATACCTAAATGTTTACAATTGTTTTATTATTGAATTATTATAAAAAAAACAAATAAGTACATTATATTTTTTGTTGACTGTTCCTTTAAAGTACTTGTAATATGGGACAAACTAAGTTTTTTTTTTAAATGTGGGACAAAACTTCAGGACGAACGAAGAATAAATCGTAATTGAGTGTACTGATTGGCCTGTATAATGTACTGTACATATACTGTACCGTAGACAGAGATAGCATTCTCTGTCTACGTACTGTACTGTACCGTATATTCTCGATGCCTGAATGAGAGCACCATGAACGTTGATGAACACCTTAGTTCGTCACAACTGATAGGTAAGTGAACTAAAAATGTAACCGGTTAATTGTAATGACTTTTCTTTTTGGCACAGTTCGTGGCTGTCACAATAGAATGGACCGCTGACAATCGTCGGCGCGCGGACGCTGATTGTATCTGTCAAACAGGAGCGTTTGTTTATGAGAAGCGCTGCTACTGTGCCGCGTCCGCCGCGCCGCGGCCACTGCCGACACCCCGCCCCGCTGTCATCGAGGACATGTCCACACTCCACTATCAGCTGTCCATCACTCTGAACAACCTACTATTTTCCTCCAACTTTCTAATAGCACCACGTGCGAGAATTAGCATAAGTATTTAGGTAATTATTCGCATCTCAGATTTATTTTGTAAGTAGGTACATGATTGACAATTGTCGCAAATCATTCGTGCTTGTCAGATTGGATTACCCTTTGAATTTGAACAAAAAAAAACTGAGAAAGTTGTTCTATCAGATGACGCAAAGTGGGTGGGCTGCTGCAGCGGCCAGCGACAATTGTTACTTTCATATCAATAAGCCCGCGAGTTTCTTTAAGAAATCAAAACACCAGCAAGTCTTGCACAGCATTATCCTAACCTCAAAATGCAGTTTTTGTAGTCTGAATATTGAGAACATTCTTAACTTGTATACCTACGAAAGGGTGAAAGCAATTTTAAATATAGGTTTATTTGCATGTTATTTACTGTTACATTTAATCATGATTCATGCTGATTTTACGACTCTTGAACACCTACATCACCGGTGGAAATGCGTTGCGAATCGCTAATACTTAAGAGTTTGCCTAAACCGATTTATCAAATTACGGTCAGCGCGAGCTGTGCGGACCGTACTGTCATATGTAATTCACGAGTGGTGCAAAGAATTGAATCATAAATATTAATCAAGATCGCAATAAAATCAGTATGGCGCAGCTACGTAGTACCTACCTGCACAGGCGCGCGTCTCCGCGCGTCAACCGCAGCATGCCGCGCACACCAGCCGCCCCACTAACACTTGCGACGTTACGTTTATATAGGTACCTATAAATTATTTTTAATAATCACCGTCAAGATCCATCTCTATAATACATTGCTAGAATGACAAACTTTTAATTGTGACAAATGATAGCCAGTCGAGAAAACAATATATCGAGCGTGGCGTATGGGCTCCGGGCACAGACAGACGACATTTGCAACACCGCGTGTGGGTCGTACCTGGTTAACGATCGAAAGCTGATGCTTGTGGGACTGAGGCCTTTTTTTTTTTTTTTTTGTAGGGCATCTCGCAGTTGGCCTTGAGAGGCCGTGACTGCTCAACCGGTCATTCCTGGGGCTCCCATTAAGAAGTTAATCTTAACGCCTCCAGCCAGGGCTTACAAACTAAATTTATAGACTAAGCGACTGCACGCTGAGGGCACCCCCTGTGGGGTACGGACCTCGGCTCAGGGCGTCACTGATAGGGGGACAGCTATCACTATTGGGGACAGGCTGGATCGAAATATTGGCATTATTATTATTAGGGGAATTTAAAACTACTGGCTCAGCTGCGGCGCGGGCTGGCGCTTCAACGAGCAAGGGTCGGTCGGGGGTCTCGACGTTAGGCGCCGATACTACTAGGGAACTTCGCGGGGCGCGAGGACCTCGGCGGCGAGGTCGGAAGGATGATTTTGATCGGTGTGTGCGAACTGTACTGGTGGCCCTATTGCTTTCCTGGAGGAGAGTAATGTGGTCGTCTGGGTCGGTGAGGACATGTCTCGGCCGTCGGACAGAGCTAATCCTACTGGGGACATAAGTGGCGGCCTTCACAATCGAGGGATTGCGGTGAATTTCGGCTTTATCGAAGAAACGCTTCGAGGTGCGTTTCATGAATTGACTGACCGTGGGGATTTTCAGATCGAGATGGAGGATCTCGTTCCGAACGAACCAAGGGGCGCCTGTGGCTTGCCGGAGGAATCGGTTCTGTAGGGTCTGCATCCTATGGATGAATCGGGGGTTGGACTGAGGCCAGCTGTAGCAAACATTATGTACCTAGAGGTAGTCCGTAGAAGTTGTAGCAGTCATAAGTGCATCACCTAATTTAAAGGATAGCTCGAAATTAAGAAGTTTTTTTCTTGAATCAGCTTAAAGATTTTCAAGCTGGAAAGCTTGAAAATCTTTAAGCTTTAATTAGATATTAAGTTAAAATAAACAGTAGCAAATGGAGTAAATGGTAATAGATAATAATAAATGGGTAAATAGTAAATGGAGCAGTGGTGGCCCGGTGCTACGGTGGCTACTTACGAGTCGTAAGGTGTTTTACTTTCTGTAAATGATTTCATCACCACTGCTCTCAAATCGGTGAAGGAAAACATCGCGAGGAAAACATTGAACCATTAATTCGAAGCCATGTGATTATGGCCCACTTCCTCTCACAGAGAGGAGCCCTGCGTCCCAGCAGTGGGAAATTTATAGGCGGATTATGCGTCTTTTATATAATAAACTCTCCAGCATGGTCGATACTCAGGTTAAAATATTGAAACTACATCTTGTAGTTGTACAATATGACAGTCCAGAGACGGCGCTTGTTTATTAGTGACGCAGCTGCGGCGAACGATAGCTGAAACCTAAGATACTGTCGTATTAATCAATTATCTCGTTTCTAAAACCACTACCTTTTATTATCTTTTCTGTTTATTTATTAGCATACCTACATACATGTGTAGAATGTCATCACTATTAAAATGTACCTCCTAGCCTGGTTTTTTCAGGGTTTTCAGTCAAGGTATGTTATACAGCCATGTTGTTACCGGATAATACTCATGTTCCTACCTCTTTTCTTATCAACATAATTACAAATAAAAGAAGTTAATTTGGGGATGGTATGATAATAACTACTCAATTATAAGTTAACTCACTGAATGGCTTCCAGGATACGTCCTTTTCCACGGTATTCACTAAAGTGAAAACAATTTAACTGAAACGTAATTTAGTCAATATGAATATCATAATATAATATTCAGCTAACGGTACACAATTCGCCGGTCGTCGAGATTTAACAACTGTAAATCAACACTGACATTTATCGCCAAACAGTAAGTTCAAAGACAATGCGTTGGCAGATCGTTTGGGCATAATGTTACGGTGATAGTACAGTGGTAGTTGGTACAAAACAGGAATCCATGGGCATGAGTCAGGCAGTGAGGCGAGCGGCGGCGGCGGCGGCACGGTGGCGCGGCGTCGCGTGCGCACCGTGGCGCAACACCAGCGTGCCACCGCACCGCCCGCACCGACAGTGTCGAGGTGAGCTATAGGGTGTAATAATATTACCACCAAATTACTGTCCCATTGCAGGACAAGGCATCTTCTCATACAGAGAAGGCATGAGCATTTGATCACTACGCTACCTGAAGACGGGTTGAAGATTTCTGAGTTTTATCAGGCTATAAATAAAGTCCGGGTTTCCTCACGATGTTTGCCTTCACCGATATCAGTAACTATTTATTATTATTTATTTAAATTACATTTATGACACCTTTACAGATTTCTCCAAGGTGATGTTATAAGTCAAAATGTTTAAGATTAATGAATTTAATAAAATAATACAACATATGACAAAAAATACAAATAGGTATTCAGACCAATCAATTAAGGTTATAAACTTAGAAAGTACATATGCATTAAAAAAACTCACACTGTTACTTGCCCGCAGTTGAACCCACAACCTCGTGCATGAGAAGCGAGCCCACTGGACCATCCCGCACGACATAAATACGCGGAGGTGCTTATCCTAGCCTCTTCCATATGTTTTCTAGAGAGATCTAACGTCTCTCTCTAGCTGTAAATGGCTAGCATGTTTGCTGATGAATAAGGAAATATTCTAATTTAAAAAGCCATTTCGATAATAAAAAAATGGGCGCGCTTTTTTAAGTACGTGTCTATATCTTTCCATAAAAATCTTAATAAAAATACATAGTTTATAAGTAAGTAGATATGACAATCAAGTTTCCAAACAAAAATCTCGACACCTAATATTTTTTTTACGGTTTTAGAATTATGCTACTTTGGAGGATCCATACCTACATAGGTACATTATAAACATAGTAAACATAGGTACTTAAATAGACGGTTAAACTCATTAACCTTCCCTTTCCTGAGTTTAGTAAAAAAGGATGGGAACGGCACTTGTAACGGAACAACAAAAAGCACCGGGTTTTTTTTTACAAACATAAACAAATAATTATGCAACATAACAACAAAAAAATACAGAAAAAACTGTCAAGAAACGGAATGGGATATGGTAATATGAACAAGGGTAGTTCATGGCGATGCTTCGCTCTTTATTGACGATCTACGCTTTACCTTACTATTTTAGTATTTTACGACTGTAAACTTTGCGTAGCAATATCGTCTGTCTCATTTGACAGGTAACTACTTAAAAATGCGTAGCCCGTAGCGCAGCGCGTAGCACTGGCTACGAAATGGAAAAGAGTTCTTGTAAAAACCACTAAGTACCTACTTACCTACTTATAAGCAGGTACTACAATTTTGTTTCAGATCAACTTTAGCTCTAGGTATTTTAGCTTAGCTTTAGACCGCGGCTCCGCCCGCGTGGATGTCGGTTATCGCGTAAAAAGTATCCTATGTCCTTCTCCATATCCCAGGCTATATCTCTGCCAAATTTCATGACGATCGGTTCAGTGGTTTAGGCGTGAAAGCGTAACAGACAGACAGAGTTACTTTCGCATTTATAATATTATTTATGTAGGGATTTATCTAATACTAAACACTTGTGATAAAGTTATAAAAAAAAATCGCATCATTCATAAGAATGCAGATAAATAATGATCTATCTTCTAAGTAATATTTTGTCCAATCACCGGAACAGTAACTTCATAGAAAAATACAAAAGCTAACTAATTGGCAAAGATTCAAAGGTTCGACGACCATTGCACAAAAAGTATCGGCCAGTGAAAGGTAACCTGATATTATTTGATTGATTCCCGCTAGTGCATCTCCCAGTAAATCGGGAGCACATTTGATGAATTCTCACGATGCGTTTGGGAACGAGGTTTTTTCTCGTTTCATTTCTCTCGGCAAACAATAGATCACCGAGCGCGGATGTATGGAGGGTTGGAAGTACCTCGCCGCGCCGACCGACCAATATTCATGTGAGTACTTGCGAGCAGAGTGACGCTGTTGTGTATTGGCCTAAATAACTTACGTAGGTAGTACATTGTTTTTACTTCTAAACTGTACAAGCTTTTAAGGAACATTATAGTTTGGTTGTAAAAAGTTTTTAAATGCCCTAAGCATTGAAGATACTCTTTCGCCGTGCCGTTTCAAACCAGCCCTCATGGCTCACATCTAACGCATCTCGCTTCCTCTTTTTGGCCCAGCCTCACTGATGCCTTCCATCTACAGGAACCCGTTGCGTGGAGACTCTTATCTGACGTTTTTTTCTATTTCAGAACTTAAAACTTACACAAACAGTTAGTAAATCCCAAACGGACACCAAAATATGAGAGCCAACTTCCTTGAAATACCTTCTTCTTTTTACTTTCTTCTTCTTAGATTCTATATTATAGACTGAAACGATTACCTGAACGGACGTACTGCGTACGCAGTGTGCAATCCTCTGCGACCCCAGTATACATGTGTCGCTCCCCGGTGCGGCGCGCTCCCTGTTCCGTCTGCGTGACTACAACTTGTTGCTGTGAACCAGTTCCTGAACTAAGGTGACCTGTCAAATTACTTCCTCAATTATTTATGCAATTTATGCACTTTATTTTTTTGCATAACACTGCGTCTTGCCGTACCTGCATAATATTTTTATTATCAGTCGGAATATAATTTAAATAAATAATACTTAATTGTTACAGTTTCAAAAAGATTTTGCATATTATTATAATTTTTTAGGCATAGGTACTGCAGGTAGGAGGTAGGTACCCCGGAATTTGCATTCATGAAAATTAAGTAGTTATGGTAATTTAAAGGGATAGAATTTATTAAACAAATAGAAAGTTTGTATTACTTAATACATTGGCCCCACAAATGCGTTGAATACGACTAACTTACAACTTACCTAAGTTCACCATCTACCAGCCTTGTCCCGAGGGGTGGAGAGGTCTTGGTATGTAAAAATGGTCATCCATCCACAGACCAACCGCGGCTTAACCTGCTCGATCGACCCATGCGGCTGTTAATACTTAGCCACAAGCTCCTCAACTTTTACCGACACTGCTTACGTATATTATAAACACTAGCTGCTACTTGATATCAGTGAAGTTTTAACTTTGTAGGTATGATCTTTTACCACAATCGACACGAAGGTATAACCTGTGTATCATTGTACTCATAATCTATAAAATGTAAATCAATACGTAAAGCTCATGTCATATCGATATCAAAACAATCAAGAGTCGGACGCCGAACCAGATCCAATTGGACTTGTCTCATTAACTGTGATACGTTTCGCTTGAATCACGAGGCGGGAATGTTACCTGACCGGTACAGTTACCCATATCCTACATTGCACACACTGTAATGATTATCCTCAGTGTGTTTAATAAAAGATTCAACGGAAGCTGCTACCTGTTTCGTGAGAATTGACAGCGGATGTTGCAAAAGGAGCCCCCGTTTTTTATGCGTCATATTAATGAAATTGGATTAAGGGTGATTCCGTCTCCCGTTTAGTCATTCCTGAGAACTGCTCTTAAACTTATGACTGAACAATTTGGTTTGATGCAAGGAATTGACATTTCTTCCATTGAATCACAATGTTCTTACGTCGTAATTAAGACTGTTGTAGCTAGTTGTAGACTTAATTAAAACAATTAACCTGACTGTTGACCTTTGGACTTTTTCCTTCGCACAACTATACGATTTCAAAAGAAAAAAGCATGAGAAGGATCCAAAATCTCAAAAAGCATATCTGAAATCACCGCTGAAATAAAACTTCATTATTTCAAGCCGTAACTCGTGTGAAATTCTGTTCCCTTCACCTGCTACAGTGTCGCGGTTGAAAAACTTAAAGCAAAAAACACAAGAAGGAAACGTAAATGGTGCCGGTTATGATGAGTACGTACGATCAGACAAAAAAGTATTTAGAGTTGTGCACTTGTGAGATCCGTTCCCACAGTGCTTTATCGATCATAGGAACATCATCTGTAAGCACAATGTCGTGCCCGCCTCCATTTAAGCCGTAGAAAGTTCAGTAACCTTGATGTTCTTATCTTTATCATAATAAGGCATTAACAATATAAAAGCAATCTATCATTTGAAATTAATATGATCAGTGATCGGCGGCGCGGCGGCGGCGTAGTGGTGCTGCGGCGCGGCTCGCCGGCACTCGATATCTGCATGCCGGCCGGAATGGCGGTTAATCAGGTGGCCCGTTATATTACATTGTGCTCGCCGTGAGCTCCAACCCGAGAGAACAGGTTGCTCCAATGACAAAGGAGCAGATTCCATCGTCCGCAATCCGCGTCTCCGAGCCCCACATTATAAATAGTCCGTCGAAATAATCCGTTGCTACGTGTCGCTGCGGCGCCCACCAACGTCGACCGGTACACTTCCATACTTAATGATATCTAACACAAAAAAAAAACAATTCATAAAAAACTGCTAACAGTGAACATTCCGTTTCCGCGTGCAGCTTTGACCTTACGGTGATTGATGGTTCAAGTATTATTAATAGTTTATCTACGTAATAGATGGTAATAGTTGCGACCGCGATCGATATTAAAAATCTTACTGTGTCATCTTCTCATAATTTTTTGTTTCAATTTAAAACAATAACTAAGAAATAGCCTCAAATTCGTTTTTATAACTTCGACGTTTAAATAAGCTATGTTACTCCCGTAGTTTCAAAATTGCTGTCAGAATAGTAGTGACGATACCTATTTAAATCTCAACGGCAAGCTCACCCTAGAAAATGACCATTACCTTTTTTCAACTGACTGAAAATAACCATTACCTTGATAAATAAATACAAAATTAAAAACAAAATACAAACAGGATATGCCGTTGAGATTTTGAATATCGCGGAATCCCTACCTCTAGCTTTAGTTCTAGATTTCTATCTTCTAGCTTTAGATTTGACCGAACTGATCCATCCCCAACGGACTTGTTTAATCTTTCTATGCCCAACGGATTTTTTAATTCTTTCTCTATGTCAAAAATTTATACCAGTCCAGTTATCCTAAAACTATGCCAATAGAACCGTTTTCACGGTTTTGTCTTTGGATATAAAAAGAGTTTATATCGCAGTGCGACTAATAAAAGACCTACTTGGCTGGTTTATTTTCGTTCCCATAGGAAAGAACTAAAGTGATAGGCTGTTCTGATGAGAACTGTTATGGCCATTTTAAACCAGCATTTTTTTACTAACACAGCATATAAATAAAATACTAGGTACTCAACACCAGTAATGGTGCCGAATATGCTGACAAACTATGATCTAGAGAACTAAATAGACAAAATACGAGAGAGCGAGTAACCCATTTTTTTCCCACTAAAATAGTTCCCACAAATGAATAATTAAGAAAAGTACCGTAAAATCTTGAGTAATAATCGTAAAATACAAACAATCGACTTTCATTTTAAAACAAGGATGTTTGCGCCACCTGCGAGCCAGGCGCGGCCAAACGCGGGGCGCGCCGGCTCCACCGCTGTGCTTTACTACCGCTGCCGGAACAATGGACCTAAGGCCACGCTGTCCTCGGCTGCAGCACGTGGGCCTATGTAGTAGGCACAATGACTTCGCGACCACCTGATTTAAATAACTTTATTACTTAATTTCCTTAAACGTGACATTAAGACAACGGGACTCTCTTCCGACGGCCCGCGTCACTGAATTCACACGACTGTCTCAAGCTTTTCAACCATTCACACAGGTTCATTTGACGAATACTTATTTGTATTGTTTTGTTATATCCCATATGTTATTCCCATTGAGATTTATCTTCGTCTTGATGAAACATGAGTAGTTTGTTATCTGGGAACAGCTTAGTTTCACAGTCAATGGCGTGGTTTGTAGAGTTAGGTACGAGTTTCTTCCAGGTGGCTTGCCTTCGTTTGGCTGACTCACTTTGTGATAGCTGATTATTACACAGTTTAGCAAGCGGACCATTCCCCTTGTAGAATTATCAATTAACGTGGATTGCTATAATTCGTTCGAGACACTGCGTTATTATTCGCAATTTAGTATCTACCTACTACGCATACGACGGCTAATAAAAAAAAATGATTTCCATTCCAACCTTTTTAAGAAAACTCTCCTCATTTTTTTATCACATTTTAAGCTTCGATTCTGAAAATAAATTGCCAATTGCTTTTTTTTTCTGACGTTTCGCACTGCAGATTTGGGAGCCATCGATGATGGCACGAATTTATTGTTTGAACGAATACACCAAAATTGTTTTAAGTACCTATTATTTGAAGCAAAAATACAGCAGCAATTAAAAGCTGTCTCCGTTTTGGATAATTTTGAGTGTTCTTCGACATTAATTGGGTACATATTTCGTAAGTTTTTTCTCTTTATTATTTTAATATCTACTGTTGATGCTCTCTCTTTATCAAAGATTCTGCGTGTTTCTGTGGTCTGAACGTCCTGTTTTATTGTCTTTAGACGTCGACCGCTAATTACAAGCCGAATTTCGGTTCTCCGCACGGGCTAGAAAACGACGTGGTTGGCTGTGACCTACGTCGACGCGGTTTTGCCAGAAGACCTGACGCGCTTGAAGACCTGACGTAGACTCTGCGCCACGCTACTTCAGCCACTCTTTCATTTACCCGTCTGGCGCGCTGCGCCGACCAGTTATTCGGACTATTCGTATCCACACAAATGATTTATATTGCCGTATTATTATAAAAATATCATTGTTATCTCATGATAACATTGTACGTATTATGACGAAAAATAAGTAAGCCAGCATAAAACAAAAAAAAAGTAATACCAATAGGCCAATAAACTAACAACCGATCCTACTACTGTTCCTATGTCAATGGATATTTTATTTTAAAGGTATTAGTAATACTAAATCACAATGATAACAGCTATTCAACACGAGAACCGCATCGAAGCAGTCTATTTTATAATTGATACGGTTTATAAAATCATAACACCGATCAAGGTGGACCAAAATAGAATTCAGTTAGAATCACAGCTGGTGCGAGCGCCACAGATCATAAGGCGATTACACACTATTATGAAACATAAATGATTGTAACGCCCTCACTAAAAGGGTTAACCCGTGCGGCGGAAATTGATTTAAATTATGCTATTAATAATATTAATATCATGTTCCAGTAGGAACATTTCTTCCAAAAAAGCTGCCCTGAATCATTACAAAAAGTTATAATTATAGACACCTGAATTAATTGTACGTTGATATTAAGAAAATTTATTGAATTTAAGAAAACAAATATTAATTTTGAAATAAAGTAACTAGTGATTAAAGTTGTTTTTATTGGGTTTGGTCAAATAAAGCTTTAATTAGCCTTTTTTTGTTTGTTTCTGGACTAGTTTTTATCACCTGCTCTGTAAGAGGATCCCAGAAATCTATGCAACTAAATCCTTAATTATTTTTTTCTGTTGAGATCAGTTCAAGACTAGTCGTTCCATGTAAAATACTGGTATTCATCTGCATCCGGTTAGGCTGGAAGCCGACCTCCACATAGTTGGGAAAAGGCTATGCTGGTGATGATGATCAGTTCAAAACTAGATATAATATAGTAACAGAAGTGGCCTTCACGTTCTTTATTGATCACAGATTTCCGTTTGATCGATGCAACCAAACATATCCTGATCGTTTAATTATTAATTATGTTTTAGTAGGTAATATACTTTCTTAATTATCACAAAGCGAATACCTACACGGACTGAGGCACCATAATGTTTATTTTTAGATAGATTAGTAATCGACCCAATTTTAATGATAATTCACTCATTCGTAATCATTTACATAGAAAAAAACTTAATATAGAAAACACAATGTCGGCGGTCAATTACTGACCCAGCAGGCGTTATCCTGGCCGCGGTTCAACAGATGGTTGTTTTTTATCAGTCGCGGTGATGGGGCGACGAGCGTGGAGCGCGGGGGTGCGCCCTATAACCGTATAATTACACGTTGTAGTTGCGCGCGCGCCGGCACGCACAATTGGCTTAAACGAGTGTTTGCTTTGATGTGCCGCCGGCCACGGCGGTTATCCACGTGCGGTCGCTACAACCCGTTCTCATGTTAAGCTTATTAAGAAGACGCTACCCGTTTTACGGTTGTTTATACGTACGACAAGAAATGCCTTCACGTGGCAGATTTAAAAGGCATCTGGATAAAAGCACTTGGCGAATTCCACGTACCGCGTTATGTCTGTGAGATTGCTCACCTACTCCTAATCTGTGCGCGCTGCGTCTCGGCTCCTCGACTCTCATTATGTATGTACATGCGTTATGAATATGATTAATCAATATAAACATCGTGTCAATCGAGCGACACTCGTAACTGTGCCGTGTACTATCTGTGTCATCTGTTTGTTATAAAGTGTACAGTTATGTCGCACAAATGCCAAGGGCTACATCGATCAACCCGGTGTTGGCGCAAGTGATTCTTAATCGACAGCCGTAGTCGAAAGTTGAGTAGCGACATCGTGATGCCGAACTTAGCCTCCTTCTTCGTACCGGTACACATAGCGCATTGTGAAAAAGTCGCCTCGGTCGTCTCGAAAACGACTGCGACACCGCATAAAATATTATTAATCTTCAGATCGTGACTAACGGTTTCGGATCATCGTTTACATGAGCGGAGGCTGAGGCGAAAGAATGACAAATATTGGAGCAATCGTTTGCACGGTGAAGCTTTCAAAAGTGTGCGCGTGCGCAAGCCGATAACACATACTGAAGTTCAGTCACGCAGGGGTGCTTGACACCTCCGTTTGTACTGTAAGTGTCATGATTGCGCTAAAGTCGCAGGAAATGTCATGAATGACGAAATTAAAAAGGATAATTTAGTTTATTATAATATGTTAACCCTAAGAAACAAATAAACATTATTTCTACAAAACTCGATTTGTTTTAAAGGACACCGATTTCTGAATTTTACCTAGCGTAATTTTTGTCTTAACTTTAGAACAGATACTCGATACATAATAGAAAAGTTTGGATATATTTTTATTACTTACCTACATAACTAATAATAAAAATACTTACATCCGATATTTTATTGTTTTTAGTTGATGATCATTGATTGATGATCATCTGAACCTACTATAGTTTTATTTGTAGAAGTAAAGCTATTAAAAATATTAAATGATTCCGATATCAGTTATATTTATCTAAATAATGTGTGAGATTGACTTTTCACCACGTCATCAATTCCATCGGCAAACACTTTAGGTACAGGATGATTCGCAGAAAATATTTTACTTAGGTTATAAAGTTTTAAATATTTTTAATACGGTTTATCGTAAACTGGCATTTTATCATTTGAATGCAATGAAATTAGCGTAGTCCATTTTAAGAAGATAGTTAATTAAGGCGCTTCACCGAGCAAAATAACCTTGAGCATTCGCTCCTTCTGTGCCGCACCTCACCTCTACAATACTTCGTAAACTTTACTGGCGCCACCTGGCGAGCAACTTATGAATACACGTAAAAATCACAAAATACTTCACAGAATTTTTGAATTCACAGACAAGGCGTTCAATAAAATGAAATAAAATAACTTTTATAAGAAAGAAACGTTTGTTAATGCGGATAAAAACATTTTGGTGTTGAATTCAGAGAATCTAATAAAGATTCTCTGAATTCAACAACATTATTAAATAATTATAATTAAATAAAAATAGTTATCATTATTTAATTATTATTAATTGGTCCAACTTTTTGCCATTTCGAAATTGCCACGTAACGGCTAAAAAAAACTGACTTTTAATTATGTATACTAATAGACAGAGACAGCCAATAATGAGAACAAAACGAAAAAACCAAAATGGCGGCTGCAAAAAACAAACAAAGTATTCGTCATGGGTGTTGTTTTCGTATTTTTCGAAGATGCTAAAGCCAATAATGAGGTCAAAATTAAAATCCAAGATGGCGGCTGCAAAAAAATATCAATATTTTCGTTATGGTTGTTGATTTCTTGGTTTTCGAAGATGCTGAAGCCAATAATGAAGTTAAAATGAAAAACCGAGATGGCGGCTGCGAAAGAAACCCAAATTTTCGTCATGGGTGTCGATTCAAGAGAAATTCGTCACTTTTGGCTATAGAATGTTAAAGTTTGGCTTCGCAACGTGGTACTTGTTTGCCCTACTCCGTGATTATTTTTAGTGCCGGAGGCGCGCTGTATGGCAGCCTCGACTTATTTTACATGGAATTTTTCACTTTTTGTATGGAAAATATGAAAAATTATTACCTACATGTTAAGTTTTAGAGGTTTATGCATTTAATAAAGGGGGTCGAAATTTTAATTATTTTTGCGATATGATACACCATTTTCGAAATTACGAAACCGAAAGCCGTAGACAAGCGTTTTGTCGTCGGAAGAGTAGACAAAAATGACGTTTACGTATAGACAGTTGACAGTTTTTCACCAAGAAATGTAGACAAGCGATTTCTACTCTACAGTTGAGTAGAAATAGAAAGCGTCATGTAAGCCTGCTGAAGTCTAGGTGTGGTGTGAATTTTATTTCTTGACAACTAATTTTATTCTACACCTTTTTAATCGCGATTAAAAATAGACAGATTTTTGCAGTAACTAACACAAAAAAAACTATAACCAAAACAAATGTCAGTAACAAACTTTTTAGACTTATATAATTTTCTACTGATAATGTGCCGTGGGCGAGCAAGTGCACTTGCAGCCAGCCGATGCGGTGACAAACGACACGGGTTCCAACCTCGAGGCCTGACGGCAGACTGAATCTCGGTTTGTGTACAGTATCATCAGATAATTACAATGGGAACAGACCATAGTAAGTATGGAGCTTCAATCCAATAAGAGGTCAGTTTATACTAATTCCGTTAGGACTAACGTGTGGTCTACCGTACGTAATGAATATGTAACTACACATAAATCTGCCGCGCAATAACTTCGTTTACTTGGCGTTCTTTCTGACTTTTTTTTCTTTTTGCTTGCGCTACCGTGCTAATAAATAGCCTGTAGCCTTCTTAAAGAATTGGGTTATGCAATGCAAAAAGATTTTTTCAAATCCCACTAGAAGTTCCAGAGGTTAGCGCGTTCAAAAAAACTAACAAAGTCAAAATCAGCTTTAGTATTAGTAGTAAGAGATTTGTACATAATGTGGACTGAGGTTATTATCTTAGGTTAGAAAGAAGCAAATCTCAGCATTCGCTTTAAAAATCAACCCAAGCAGGCTTGAATACACTAGTAAATACACCCAGATGTTAGAATAAAATCGTAAGTAAATCAAAATTTGGTCTTTTGAAAAAATATCTACTTGCATATTGTTCATGATTAAATTGTCTATCTATTAGTGTCAGTAACATAACTAAAATAATGCTTACTTCACGAGGAGATGCATATTGTCAATCATTGTTACTCATTTCTGTGGTGGAGATTTGTAAACAAATACTACATAAAAATAAAAACGAAAACAACCATTGTGGAATCAAGATTATGTAGGATTTTTCTAAGTTGATATTTCATCTAAATAACGAGTAGATAGCTCCAAAAAACTGCCCAAAACACTGCTAGCGCGATGTTTTCGTAGGCAACGCGCCTTAAATGAAACAAGCCGTGTATCCGCTGAGATTTCCAACAGGCAAAAATCACGAACTTTTATGCAAACTTTCGTACTGTACTTAATCCCTTTAGGGGATGAATTTTCAAGAATCCTTCCTAAGTGCTCTCGTTTTTTTCTCTTTTCTCTTTGCAAAATTTCGCGTTATCTGTCAGTAAATAAATAAAATAAATCTTTGTTTCCAGTTTTACAATTTTAGATTTACCCCATTCATGATAAACTCGATCATATATATTGTAGGTTCATACAGATTTCATGAAATTAATGAATTTTAAAATGTTTATTTATTAAGTAGAAGACATATCTATACATAAGGCGCCATCCATAAATTACATCACACGTTGAGGGGGTTGGAGGGGGTCAACGAAATGTTACATTGTGTGACAAGGGCCAGGGGGTATCAAAAGCTTTGTGACGTATGTTAAAATCACCATTAAGTGTGTAAATTATTTGACTTATTGTTAATTTTATTTAAGATTATTTTTAATTTAAACAAAAAACATGGAAAAACTGCTGTTTTCATTTAATTATGTACTTCTAAATACAAAATTGAAAAGTATGTGACCTCACACAAGGGGGAGGGGGTTTCACAAGTGTAACCACATGTGACAAGGACGGGGGGTGTCAAAAAACCATAAAATTGGTATGACGTCATTTAAGGATGGCCCCTAATCTCTATCACAACTAGTCATAACTTGCCTGCATGCCTTATTTAGTTATAACATGAATAGATAAATTGTGAGTACCTAAATTATATGGAACGCTAAAAAAATAGCTACGAACACCAAAAACAGGCTTTTCTTTTTAGTTTGTCGATCAGTGACCATCCTGTATGTTCACCGATGATTTAACGACGCGATGAATATGATCGCCTCATATGTTACGATTGGATATCTGTGGCAGGTGTGATCGGGCTTCTAACACACTCGATGGTACCTTGTGCCCCCAAACCGCCGATGAGTCTACTTAACACCTTGATGGATCGTTTTGTCCGTACAGATAGTTTACAACGCTAATGAAACATAATAACTGTTGATAAGTATCATAAAGTGAACATAATGGAATTAATCACGGACCTTAAACGTTTAGCTCGCTGGACTAGGTGAGTATCTTTAATCTGCCGGTGATTTATTTACACCTGCTACGATATTGTTCAGCCACTGAGCCTTAAACGTAGCATACAGATACGGTAAGTGTTCCAACTGGGAAGTTGGGAACATGGAACAATGAAATAAATTACCGTTTAACATTATGGGCACGTTATCATGTCATATTAGTCGATTCGCACGCATCGGGCGATGCGACACTGTTAAATAATATATTATTTTTTATTGGCGACTCGCATGAAGTTAATTTATTTGTGGGCGGATTGACGACTCCAGTAATACATATTGACAATTGGCACGTTTTGAATTTTATGCAGTAAGTAGTAGGTAGGTACTTGCAGTAACCTTTTACCACAACTTTCTTGTATAAAATTCAATAAGTGCCAATTGCCCAAATCGCATTCCTGGAGTTGTCGATTCGGCCACAAATTAATTAACTACGTGACGTGAGAGTCGCGTAAGTATAGACAAAAAGACTAAATTGGTGAGAATTTACTAAAAAGCCGTTATCATTCTAGATTTGCACAATAACTGACGAACAATTAATGCTAAAAATATCGGGCATTCTAACATTGACCCGCAGCTACGCTTGTAGCAACCTTTCATGACACAGCGATCAAAGTTACACAACTTATTAATCCGGTTCAACACAAGAAGTTGCGGTAAGCATTCTCTTTATTAAAAGTTTATTGTTTTACATTTCATATTGCTACATGCGTTATTGAATACGTCTGTATCTAGGCTAACCGAGATAATGATAGATAATACGGCACAATGAAGCACGCGCCGCACCGTGCACCGGTTCGTTAGTGTAACTGTTGAGTCACGGACCCAAAGATCACCTGACGGGGTGCTTTGACAGCGCGCGAACCAGCGCACGCGCACCTCCGCACACAGTACACACACCGACCACCTAACTGTGCCTGAACTACTACACGTACTCTGTAAGCACTGAATACTATGAATCACATAATATTACATCCATGCTCTAACGTAATACTAATAACGCTTCAAAGCAAAAATATAATTGCTCCAAGCGAATCATCACTTAAATTTATGTAACACTTAAGTATAACAAACTGTGCGTTTCATCAAATTACGTGTTGAAAGTTACAACAAAACATCGAAATTAGCACCTTGTTACTGCATCCTGCAGGGTAATGCCTCTATAATCAAAAAGGTAGCAATTTAGCGTTTACTCGCCAAAGCAAAAAGTGTGAGCAACAAAAAACGACCAAATAAGTGTGAAGTGAAGTTTGAAAACAGCCTTTATTAGTCAGAAATTATATATAAAAACTCAGTTCTGATTATTATATTCGGATACATTATGAAGCTGTGTAAAAATAACATAAAACGTAATAAGGTCCTCCACCGATGGATACAAGAATCAATAAAATCCACTAGGTTGAAGTCTGATGGGTTCTGACTTCTGGGTTAGTACTAAAGCACAGCACTTACGACTGAAGAGCTTTTATAGTAGTTTGTTTTCAATTATGTAGTTGTTTTTCAACAGACGGTTTCACGTAAAACTTTCTTATTACAAGACAACGTACTGAACTTTACAGGAACCTAGGTGATGTTCAGCTACACCAACATTGCTGGTCACTTGCAATATTTTCTATTGTACAATCATAAATAAGTACTTACCCATTCTGAAACTCTTGCATTTGACAGGGCAGCAGAAAGATCACCTACCTCGAGTCCTCTTTGTAATAGATACCACGCCGACCTTCGACGGCGTGCAGCCACTTCACGACTTTACACAAAGACTGTCAAGAATAATTAAAGTAATTACTGTTTACAGTAATTAATGACCCACATAACGTGATATGGTTTGATTGATCTCAGAACTATGACGAGATAATTGTGGCTTGCTGGCGTTATTGCCACACGCCATCTTGCAGACGGTTTTCAATTAATGAATACGTAGGTACCCACTTCGCCATCACACCTCGCCTATCATCGCGTTGTGAAACAACGTTTTGTTCGAACGAGTCTTTTATATTTCAATTGTTTTAACGCTCTAACGATAGAGTACCGGCTGACACTAAGTACTATGTTTCGCTTGCAAAGTTATGCGATTGCATTTTTTATTACATTCTAAGCGGTCATGACAGGTAATACCTAAGTTTAATTGTTTCAATTTCCAACCTTTCAGGTACCTACTAAAAAATCACAATCTTTTTCTAACAAAACTATTTGCAGAGCCGTAATTTTCTAGAAAGCTCGTAGGCAGCGAGGGTGATTAGTGAGGCTTTTAAATAAGATCTTCGAAGCATCGTCGTAAGGGTTATCGATTGTAATTCTGCGTGAGTAGTGGTGCGCGGTGTGGCGGCGCGGGCGCAGGCGGCGACGCGACGTAGATAGCCGCCGGCTATCCGCGTACATAGACACTGCATTAGGGCTCCTACGCCCGCCCGGCGGCTCCTTTGCCTCCATAAGCGCATTTAACATGTAATCGCGCTTGCATTTCTCTTTTGTGTGCACAAATAAAGACTAAAAGAATAACTTAAAAGGCAGTTAATTATTTAGGCCCGCCGCAATATACATGTAAATATGGAATAAGTTTTAAGCGCTTGTTTTTAGATATTAGTTGCAGATAAGGTCAACTGACATTTATGCATGCCGTAGTTTACTATTGTGCGCCGTATCAGTTGAAAGTTTTAGTAAACAAGTAAGGTAAAACTGGTTGTGAAACTTGCTAACTTTTTAAAGTCACCTGCACCCTAATTGCGTAACACGCGATTAATCATAATCGGTTTCATTTTGACAGTTCAACAATATTCATTGCGTTATTTACGTTGTTGAGCAGACACATTTTTCGAACATATAAAGCAATGGTTTAGCCATCTGTTTCAAAACGAAACAAATTCTGATGAATCGCGAGTTACGCAATTAGGGTGCTGCCTATCTATTTTTAGGCCATCCTCTTCTATGGGATAAACAATCTCACTCTGGCTTTTATTAAACTAATGGATAGAAACGTTAGTATAACATTAACTTTGTAAATAACTCTTAAAATCAATAACAACTCGAGTGAATCGCAGTCCTAACGAAGCTTATTTTGCTGCAAAACTTGAAGAACAATGAAGCTGTTTTAAATTAATTCGTTATAAGGTTTTGTTCGGACTGGGGTACGTTATTAAAGACAGCGGCGGCGACAGTTTGCGTGGGTGCGATTGACTCGTCAGCGGCTATCGGGGCTCACCGGCTCACTTAGCGCTAACGTGGCGCAGGCTTTATCGTAGCCTGCGAGGCCGCCGCGCCTGCGCTTCCAACATTCACTTAACTCAATCTCGACTAAATTAATATAAAGTATTCAATGTAGTAGTAAGTCTTCGCAGAAGAATTGCGATTAAATAAACGAGGAAAGTGAACTGAGGTATAGGAAAGAAAGTCCAATTCTTTGCATACTTAGTTTTCTTTCTTTAATTTTTAATTATGATTATATTTTATCGTATTAAACGAGGACACACTTTAAGTGTTAGTAGCTTTCAAATGATACAGAACTATTGTGAATCTTGGTAGAAAAAGTAGAAACGGAGAAAAGAACTTACGCAAAGCTTTACACAAATGGGCCACCTTTATAATAATATCATACTACTTTGTACACCTACATTTTGGCAAATAAATTACTTACTTACTTACTTACTAAACTGACAATTTAAACTTTTTACTATTTGACTTAAACTACCGACAACATTGTTTCCTACATCTCGAAAAACAGACACAAGCAGCACAATAAGACCAAAACAGTATTCTAACTAGTTTGCACGATATAAACGAGTGGTAAATTAGCTCCTTGAATCTATTCTTGTAGTGAAATAAAGCCACTTTCTATCTTTTATTTAGTGTCGCGCTGCCAAGCCCTTTATCTCGCTTGACAAAGAGGCGGGTAATTGCCATTCGTACTGTGCCAGGGATTTCATTAAAACTTGATAAAACTATTTAAATATTAAGGCTAGTATATAGTAAGTATCTCCACTATAAAGCATGAAGAGTTTATTAAGGTTATAGATAGTTATATGACTTTTTCTTTGAAATAAACTTGAGTATTGGCGATTATATATAGGCATTAGTGTACCTAAATACGTGTATGTAAGTAATTGTTGAGCCTATTGTGGTTAGTTTTACTTTTACTCACGCATTTCGTTCGGAATTACCCAATTTATTTATTTTTTGCTTATGTTTTACTAAAACTTGTACGTGTAAATCCCGAAACAAACCCAGGGAAACCCATAACCAACATAACCGATTACTATTTGTTCTTTTTAATACTTTATTTGGAACCCTTTTAGCTGATTTGCGGGCACACAAAATTAGAACAGCTCTGCATAATAATGGGTGCAATTTCCTTTTGTTCGTCTCGAGTGAATGTTTTGTCGATACCTAATCGCTCTCCCCTGTGAACTTGAAATGAAGCAATTCTGAATCTGGTACACCCATGAGAATATTTTTATTTGGTATATTATTATTTAAATTTCCGATTGTTCCTTAATGAGGGGATCAAAATTGTAATAACCGGTAGCGCTTACATTAAATGCGTTTTATTATATAAACCTACAATATTAAAACGATTTGGATATTCAACTCTTTAATCGGCTCGAGGCGTAACAAAGGACACAATTTGAACTTTAACCGTTGAAAAAATAAAGGTAAAGTTACAAAAGGAACAATACAATATACATTACTATAAATAAGTAAATACAACATTAACAACGATAGTATTCGTTAGAACGACTTAATTAAATGGTATATTTCATTAAACACAGCATAAAAAGTATTATAAAAACATTTTAATTAAATATTTATTCATTCGGGGTTAACAAAATAGCGTAGAATCATCTTAAATTCATTAGAGAACGTAAATGGATATTGGTTAATGAAAATTAATCGAGACTACCACGCTTCGAGTGAAGGGGTGGTCGCAACAGTGATGTGATGAGCGGCACTAATGCACGCAGGCGCAGGTAACACTGAGGTGGAACTGCACGTTAATAATAATATCACGTTTTGTTACTATTTGGGCGTTTTATAATAAGTCCATACAAGTTTATCTCTCGTCTATAAATTCGCCAGGAGCACCTTATCATTGCTTGTATAGTACTTAAGCTTGAAACGTTAATAAAATATATGTTCCTAACTTACGTCAACAACGACTACTTTCATTTACAAAATAACCACCGACTTCCGAAATTAAACTTATTTTTCACTTTGTAGATTTTGTTGTAACTCAGTTGTTTTTTGGTTGTAAAATATTTTTTGTATTTTTCTCTTTTTAGCTATCTATATATTTCTAGGTACCTTAACTAAAATGTGAAAAAGGATCTACTCCTTAATCACAAAATCCGTAGTTACAGGCGTTTCCTACTCCGTATCACTTACGGACATAAGATTAGTTCATGGACTGAACTAAAGATGAATGACAACACGATCTGTCTCTAATGTGTTGTTCCTACTCCCGATAATGTTCTTTCCCGTCCGTAAAAAAAATTGACACATGTTTTCGCGGACCAACTACTTTCGCACGGGCCCGTATCTTCGTTAACGGACTTATAGAGTAGGCCCCCAGACTTGTTAGTGATACTAATTTTGTCTTAATCGAGGGATACGTAATTTCAATTCTCTGTCTGTGCGGCAGTAACATAGTCATTTTACTGGAGGCTATAAGCACGATACCCATGAAAATTGGAAAGAAGGTGTATTATGTGCACCGCTAAACAATGGTATAGTGCCACTAAATAAATAAATGTAACCAACTGATAGAAAAAAAAAAACAATGCACATAAGCGTGCGCCTGATAGAACAAATAAACGATGGATGGACTGTGTGAAAGATGATATGGCTAAAAGGGGGGGGTAAGTACTGAAATGAGGACTAATAGAGAAGTATGGAAGAAAAAGCACACTTAGATACACCACACTGCACACTTAGATATGCTTAGAGGGTGCTAGCATGACATCCTGTTTGTTTTCTGATGCATAAAATAAGTGTAGTTATTAAATTGTAAATCCGTAATTGGCTGTAAGATTAGTTTATTTATCTTATATGAAATTGTTAAAGAGCTGTGGATTTTGTGAATAAATAAATAAATAAAAGACCTGATGCGCCGACCCCAAATAAAGTGGGATGAGGGCACGGGAATGATGAGGAGGCGCGTTATTTTTATTAATTTTAGTCCAAAGGTTCTAGTTTAACTTTTGTTACTTCAAGTTATAGCGTAAGGGGGCATGCCCTTTATGCCTGGAGGGATTTTATTTAGATTGTAAGTTCTGTTTACGTTTTATTTAAATTTTTTATTATTTATTTCTACTTGAGTACCTATATAGTTTTCAATGTATTGAAGGTATATTGGCGTGTGCTAGCTGACATATGGCAAGTTTAATGTTTTTTTTGTGTTTCGCAATGTTAATTACCTACTATTGTATCTATAGAATCAAGTTCTTCTAACTTAACAGACAGCTGTGCTGCTGGGGAGTTTTTTGCGTCACTTCTTCCCAGCTAAAGCACTAGGAAGTGGGGAAGGGCGGGCGTTTTGGGGGACTGTCTTTTATAATTTTGACGTTCAAAAAGAGCTGACTCTCAGCCTAGTTTGAACAAATGACTTTTGATTTTTGATTTAATTAAATATTGGATATTTTCATTTAAAATCGAAAACAAATTGCCCTTAATTTTTTTGAGAATTTCTGTGAGATACCAATTTGGGAACGACAAAAACCATACCTTATTTGCATGCCTAAATTATTCATCCCAATTACGAAATCCGGAAAAAGCGACCACACTTGACCGTGTTTTTTTAATTTTCAGAAATTAATTAGTAGTGTAATCTAGTGCGAATTTGATTTGATCTCCGATGTGATGCTTTTAACTACATGATTTGAAAATGAAAAAAAAACAGTTTTCTTGTAGTACCTACCTACTTATAGTTAATAATACTTGCGAAAATTATAAAAACTGCGTAGCTGTATATGGTATCTATGTTTGTCTATTAGTCCATACTATTAGTCGCAGCGCTGACGTCACAGCGTGTTTGTTGCGCACGTGCGTGCGCGCAGGTGACAGTATCAGCGCGCCGCGCATCTGTGGTGCTTTGTATATCTATCGCACTTTTTTCTGCTAACATTTGATTTATTGTGTTACTTGTAAATAGTAACCGTAGCAGCCGGCCCTGGGGTCACCTCAAATGATGTAACTACGTCATGCAGGTACCAACTCGATATAGACGATTATTATTTTTAACTCAACAACATGTCTCATGAAGAACATCGTACATAAAGCCACGAAGGCTTTTCAGGAACACCACCTTTAGTAATGAAGTCCGCGACCAAGATGAACATGATTCTAAAAGCAATTTATTGGTAGGTATATGTTTATCATTGCTGAAAACCGTAAAAAAAACCTACTTATTGTAGCAGATCAGGGTGTCGGTTCAAAGGAGCGTAAGACGCACGAGCATAACATTCGTAAAGAAAAATAGATTAAGCTAACTATTATAAGTTCAGTACCCAACTACTCGACTAGTAGTTCATAAAACTTCGTACCTAGTTAGGTTTTATTACATTTCTCATGGTATATAATACATTACCTATATTTAAAATCCACTCCTATTGCAAGAATGTAGTGTTACTTGCGCAAGCAAAATTTAACAAAAACAGGTGCTCAATTACCCTACACTGCTTACAATTATTACAATTACAATACTCGAGACACATTTTCTGAACAGTTGTTTACTTGGATTTTGTTTGCGTGACAGTCTAGAGATAGTTGTGCTAAGGGCCAGTGCAGCAACAATTTCTTATTTGCATAAGTCACACGAATGCGTCAATGAAAATTGAACCATAATGTGGTAGTATTAAAGCGTTTGGTAGTAATCAAGTTATGTTTGATAAACAAAGTTATCTGTGTAAAGTGGGAGCGCGAGCTTACTCACCGGCTGGCTGCGCACGTGCGCACGCGCCGCCTCGCCGCCGCACAGCGGCCGCGGCTGCGCTAATCGTTCCCAGGTTAGTGCCTTACCTAACAATCATATCGATAACTTCTACTCTGCGTATAATGATGGACAAGTGCTAATTATACACTGCAGCACGTTATTATGAATGTTCTTAGTTCTACATTTTGGTAAATCGCATTCTTGTCATTGAAAAGACATCAACGAGCAATCACCACAAGTTTTATTCATTTTTATTATCTGAAAAATACGATTTATTTATATTATACATATTTTTACAAAATCTTAGTAGATTTTTTTTTTATATCGCCGTGGCCCCGCCATTGAAACGGACACATTGAAATGCCATACATATGTCATTCTAGCTACTCATTGGTGATTTGAGTTTGTCACAACTTACATGTTACTTTTTAGTAGCGTCGTCGTGGACGACAGACCTTCCAGGGGTACGGGTTGTTCGAAAGAGATACCATATATGGCCCCTGGCACACTGGCAACTGAAGGAACACGGGTGGGTTTTAGTCAATTAAAGTTTCCGCTCCGCCCAGAGTGGGAGAAGTTATTTGATGATAACCCATCCTCAAAAAAAAAAGAAAATACTGTTAATATTTTTTTCATCTATATTTAAATATAAATAAAAAGAAAAGTCCTGACTGACTGACTGACTCATCAATGCTCAGCCCAAACCCTTGGACCTAGAAAGCTGAAATTTTGCACAGAGGTTCCCTTTATAATGTAGACAAGGAATAAGGAAGGATTTTTCGAAATTCAACCCCTAAGTGAGTTAAATAGGGGATGAAAATTCCGCGTGGGCGAAGCAGCTGGCAAAAGCTAGTTGAAAATATTGTCTTTCGATAAATGTATTCCTTAAAATCGTACACTCGATGAACGTCCTTTAAAGAAAGGAATTGTGGTTCAATATGAGTACGTGACTTGGTAGAAATGAATTCTTTTATGATTTTACCAAATAGTCAATACTAAAAAGTATCGATATGTTCAATTTTGGAGTAGGCCAAACGGCACTAGAACTGGCGTCTCGGCTCGTAATCGTAAATATCAGACATTTAACACACAGTGGTCTCGCCGGCCGGTGATTATAAATAGATTGTTGCGATACTGACGACGTGTTTACAGCCGGTATCTGTCGATAGCTGATCCAATACCAACCACTAACGTCATGCAATTAACATCATGGAATGAACGCCGAACAGACAAATAAGCTATGAATGAATCTGATAGCCGCGATCAATGAATACTCGCTGACGCCTAACGTTTTCCTGCGAGACGCCTTAAGCGTAATCAGTTCATTAGTCATGTTCCTAACTACTGTTAGTACTCATAGTAGTCACTTGCGATTCTTGTTTGAACGTTAAACCGGCTCTCGTTCGAAATTATCTAAGCATTACAAATTGTAATGCACTTAAGTACGGTATTGTATTAGTTACTTCAAAAGATACTTCCTATTCTTGTACTGTGTAACTACAACACTACTACTGAGGTATATACCTACTCCTTGTCTCTAATTAAATTAATCTTCGAATCAAAAAGTGTGTTTTCATCTAAATTTGAAATTTCTCGATATTCACAGGTATTTGGTATGACAGTCGCTATTTTGCTTATTAAAATTTAGATGTAATATGCCTTAAATTCGTTTTGATGTTCAAATAATTAGTTTGTTCATCAGTATGTCTAAATCAACGTTCTTTTAAGCTACACATTCCTCGTTCGACTTCGAAAGCCATGTTTTACCGATTAACGTCCGTTCAAAGTCATCAAACGAACCGATTGTCAACTTTACATCACTCAAAAACGGTACAACTGAAATGAAGTGCAGTTTGTAACAATATAATAAGGAGGACGCGTCAGTTAACATCTTCACTCAGTTATCTGCGCTGTCAGTAACAAGAAATAATGATGTACGTATAATATTGCGCATTGCGTGCAGGAAACGATTGTAAGCAATACCATAGCGCTGAGAGCCTGCCACAAGTTATAAGCCAACACCAGCACCAACCTAACACCAGCTGAATTTTAAGGGATATACAGACGCATTGCGGGCTGCCTATTACATCAATGTCATCATCTACCAAACCTGTCCCAACAATGTTGGGGTCGGCTTCAATTTTACCCAGATGTAGCTGAATACCAGTTTTTTTCATGGAGTGGCTGCCTATATGAACTCCACAACCCAGTTACTGGGTAGCACGATACCCCTTAGTAAGACTGACTGTCAGACTTTCGGGCTTCTGACGACCCGTAACGACCTTCAAGATTCACATATGACAGCCGGGACCAACGGCTTAACTGGTTTTCCGAAGCACGGAGGAGTCTTGGTATGTAAAGATGCAGGTTACGAATCCACGGAACAACCGAGACAAGCGTAACTTAAACTGATCAACCTGTAAGGCTCAACTTGGCATTACTTGGCTAAAAGCCCATATCAATGTGAACCCCTGAAATCCAATAGTAGGAAACCATTTTATGCCTGGTGGCTACGGGCTAGCTGCTGTGTAGTCAATCCAGCCGCATACAACAACAATAAGTATTCAAAGCTAAAACAATATTCAGGCTCTCCACAAAAGTATACCTATACAGGAAAAGTTTTTATCCAGTGCGCAAACTGTAACTGGAATTCAGCATATAATTCTAGAACCCTCAGCACAGACATTTTTCGTCGGTTACACAAAAAAAACAGCTGTTCGATACATTTTGACCGCGTAGGTATTGCACTTTTCTATGAAACAGCTGATTTTTTTTTGTAAAATTGATGATAAATTTATTCGTTGGAGGGTCTATAATGGTATGCTGAGTTGATGGTTACAGTTTGCGCGCTGGATAAAAACTTTTCCTGTATGAGTTTACCCATGAAGCAGCAGTCATGCCTTTTTTCCAAACTATGTTAAATACAGCTCCCAGTAGCTAACCGGATGCAGCTGAATAGGTACCAATATTCAGCGACAAACAGTAAAAGCATTGCATTTAAAATACACGCCATCGATTTAGTAACACATTTAAAGTACCTATTGCTTTTCTATTCACAATAGTTTTTTTTTTTATAATATGCTTCGCCGGTGACTTGCACCACTGCACAGGAGTGCAGATCAGATCGGCGCGCGGGCGCCGCTTGCCGATTGTTCCTCCGTCCGGCGCGACGCGACGAGCGACATGTCATCCACTGCTATGTGCTAATAAGATATATTGACATAACTCTCCAGTTTTGAGTCCAACTGCATTTAACGGCGCCATTTATTACCCGCTCATGCGTACTGAATTACTGACTACTGTCAACTGCTGATGGTTCTATATTATCTATTCTAAAACTAACGTTTACGGAATTATTTAACGTGATATAATGGGTAGTCAAGCTAAAATGTATTTTATATGGATTTGTATGACTATCTGTGTAAAACATTCAAACTGAGTTCCGATTTTTAAATTAATCAATAAGATAATAAGAGTAGAAACAAAATGCTATTGTGCAGAAATAAAAGCTGGCAAAAACCCGTTATTTTTTCTTTTAAAGGTGTTTACAGTCAATGTTTAAATAATTGATGTATTTGAAGATAGTTTTTTTTCTAGACCACATCTGTCTACATTAATGAATCATAATGTATCATTTCATGCAAATATTATGCGGTCTAGGCAATTCAGAGAATCAGTTTTACAACACAGAGGCTACAGATTTATCTAGCACCGAAGTGCCAGCTGAGGTAATGACGTAGCTTGAGAAAAAAACTGACAATAGCGTTGCGCGGGCACACAGGCAGGTATGCGCACGCGCCATCTCGTAGCACTCTGTCGAGTCTGTAGTAGATTTAAAACGAGCAAACGCCCGGACTGACTCCACCCTGGCCACTTGTTCCATTGTTTGTAATCCGTGCAAAATTGCGGAAATAGAGTCCAGTTCTATAACTAGTCCTATAACTATCGCAATAAATAATAAATTCTGCTATTATTGGGTTTACGTCGTCGCTACCAAGAATTGGTGCCTTGCTAGATATAACTACGTGTTTGCAATAGGTTATTTACCATAAACTCTAATAATAAAATATTTCAATGCTTGTTTATTACCTGTTTTTGGTCTTGTTGTGCTTACATGTTTGAATAACCAGGCAATAAAATATTTTCATATCATAACTTTCTTGAGACACATTCATATTTATTCATGTCCACGGTTACACTGACGTGTTCTGGATTGCCCGACTTGTTCGGAGATCCCGAAACAAACAGTAGGTATGCTAAAAACCTACGTACTCAGTACGTACCTTATATAAACAGGTACGTACCTATTTTATTGATGCACTGGGTTTAGTGCTTGCGGGCATTAGACCCATATACTGTACCACATTATAGATACGTATGTAATAGATTTATCTAAGGTACAATGTTGTCGATAACTATTGCAACAAAACATTTACTAAAATTCCTTTAAACTTCCTTGTAATGGAACTAGTCCAACTCCAGCTGTTACGGTAATTGTACAGGATCAATATCTAGACGAATGTGAATTTCGTAACTCGATTGTGAGGTGGTCAAGTTGATCGATGATGTGTGCGCGTGCGCGGGCACCGCTTGTCAATTAGGTTAGCTGAGTTCAGGGCCTGAGCAACGAGCGCGCCTATCTGCGCAACGGATCTGGCGACGTTTGCGCAACTTCATTTTGGAGAAAAACATGAGTTCTAGAAAAATCTTCTAAACTTTATATACCTATTCAAAATAGTTCGTTGAGCAGCAGGTATGTCATAGCGGCACATAGTCGCACACAAAGCATTATTCACCTAAGTATTCGCACAAAAACTGGCATGTGCTGACGCACAGGTAGAACGGTGAGCACAATGCAATCGATTCTTTATGTCACAAAATAAATAAAAGCCGTTTCCATATAAATTCTGAGTACAAAAAAATGTCGTTAAATAAAATCACAAATTTGACGTTCATTCATCTTTTATAAAAACTTAATGAAATTTGGCAAGTAGGTAGGAAAACATCAGAATTAGTTAGATAGATATTAATAAAATCCATTGCAAATTATAGCTTACTTACCTACTTCCACATATTTTTTCTATTCTACATATTTTTTTGATGATTCATTGTGTAATCTTGAAACTAAAAAACATGATTTTGTAATAGAGAAATAAAATAGTCAATCTAACTTGATAAGTTATCGATACATATCCATATGATCCACATCAACTGCAGGATACATCTTGTAGTATCAATGGCAGTTTACGCAAGTGTGCGCGCCGTCGCGTCGGCAGCTGCGCGTCTGATCCTTCCCTTACAATGGGTTCTTTGCAGGTTGTAGCTACGCAGCAAATGGTCTCACTTTCGAAGAAATTCACCTTCGCTCGAATGGACCCCGCCAGACAATGTGCGACTTTGATTGGTTAACATATATTTTTTGTAGACGAAATCAACAAACTTTGGTACTTATTTTTTTTTCAGAATTATAATTATTTTTAACATTTACTTTTTAATGAAAACATTTAACTGTAGGTAGGTACTAAGTAATACAAATAGAAAATAATTGACGGTATGTCAATTTTTATAAGTAAATCCCAAAATTACTTTAAAAAAAAATAGCATAAAAGCTTGTAAATACCAACGATCTAGTGCTAAGCTAATTTTTTTTTTACTTTTGTTTGTATTTTATGAAATAATCACGAAAATCCGCTATGAATGCGGCGCGCCGTTGACAGCCCGCGATAGAAGATTTATTCGCTTTCTGAAAGATTGATCCAAGTTCTAAGGGTAACATGCATTTTAGTGACATACGTCACCATAGGAGCCCAGCCCAAAAAGGAGCCCATTCATTAGATAATAATTGAAACTATCTTTCGTGTCTTATGGAAATCCAGTATTTTATCTGTAAAAGTACGTCTTTAAAATCAAGTAAATAGCGAAATGGATAAAATTCCGTATACTTTCAACGCTACTCCGTTTTGGCGAATCGTTCCGTTTGAGTACGGTTTAAAAATTCAAATTTACAACGATGCTGAATTGCTTGTCGGGGAGATAAAGCATTGTTAAGATTAATCGCTTATCGCAAAAGCTACCAGTTGCGTATCTGCTAAGACCCTTATTTAAATTAGGGCAAATGTTTCAATCACCAGTTTGACATTTTTACAGTTTTGCACTCAAAAACTGGCAACATATTTTTTTTTTCTTTGGATGAAAGAAATCTGATGAGAGCAAAATTTTATTAAGGACTAAAGTTAGTCTAACAAAATAATGTAATTTAATGAACTACCTTTTTCTTAACTTTATAAGTTTCACTTTCGGCCGAAATCATGAAGTTTCGGTGTTGGCTGAAAATCGTGTTTCGGTCGGACACCAGATATTACTAATAAAAAGCTTACAACATTTCGCGCTTCATGGTTACAGGACTCGTACGCAATAAGATTTTGACTCATGCTAATCCTAGCTACCTGATAAGGTACGAGAGCTTCATCACGTACGCACCACAACAATCCAGAAGTGGCTTCGAGTGGATGTAGGTACCTACTATATAACCATGGTATATCCTGCAGGATTCCAGATGATTCATAGACTTTTATTCATCATCATCATCATCATCATTTCAGCCGAAAGACATCCACTGCTGGACATACGCCTCCCCCAAAAGGGGGGTTTTGCCATAATCGCCACGCTTGGCAGGCGGGCGGGTTGGCGATCGATCGCGGTATGGTGGTAAAATGCATAGAGAAATCAATTGAAAGAAATACAAAGGTACAATGGTCCTTATTTCAACCGCTTTTCCTACAAACGGCAACAATAAATGTGACTGTTAACTCTTAAAACGTTGCACAAGGCGAGTGTGGTTTAATGTTTCTCTTGTGGAAACAGCTGTACGCTTCCCCTTCACCTGAACACCTATGTGCCGAGCACGTGTTGTATGTGCCCTCGCCTCTTACGTAAATACGATTCGTGTTTGAAGTCCTTACATCCGGAGTGAGCGAGTACCGGCGACTTGGTACCTACAACTTGATTTTATTTGCATAGGTACATGTGCCCCAGCGCACATTGAATATGGAAGACCTTAGTGTGGGCATTGTACCGATAACGGATGAAACACACTATTTTTGGTAAAGTGAAGCAATAGGATATTATACCAACATCAAACACACCTGCCGACTACTTCCGATGATTTATTGACATAGCAACGTGATCTGTCCGACATAACCGTGCGTTGGGGATCGACCGGCCACTTGGTAGCAATTACTTGTGACATCCTGAGTTGAGTGCAGATATGATTTACAATTCTTTATGAATTTAAGAAGTTTTATGTAGCTTATCGTAATAATTGCTTCAGTAATCAATGCAAGTCGGAGTCCCTACCAAAATCCTTATTGAAAAGTAGGTACCTATGTTAAACTTCGATGATATTAAAACACATAGTGAGAGTAGGAGAATTTACATGACTAAGCTTTCATTTGACATTATTATTTCAAGATTTGATTATATGTGAGTACACCACAATAGTGAATAATAGTTAACAAAAGTTGGTCGACTCCATCCAGTTTCAGAAGAGTTTTAAATGAAAACTTGCTAATTGCCTATCACGTTTCATTTTACAATCATAACCATATTAAAGAATACAAAATACGTAGTATTTTTTTAACAACAATAATATTCTTAAATATGAAATCACTTTTGATTCTGAGTAGGTGCCTGTTTGAAGCAGAACAAAACCCTGAAATAATCCAGTATCCAGTATAGTAATCCAGTCCTACACATACATATATTATGTATTACGTACCTATGTGAAATTAATTCAATAGGTACATCTACAAAATGTAACAAAAACAGTATATTTGGAATATACCTAACCCTTGGCGTGACAATAGAATTGTTACCGGCAACAATATATCACGTTGCTCCAGACAAGAAGCTAGTTTGTTCATCTCGACAAAATCGATCGACAGATAACAAAAGAAGCTCTATAAAAAAGTAGTGCATATTTATGTTGAATTAATTATAAACCAGTATACATTGTTTGAGAGAATAACGATGACTGGTTGTCGGGTCGTACGGGCTCTCCCTTTCAAAGTACTCAATCGGAAGCTGAGTGCAGGTGTGCGGCGAGCCCAATACGTCCCCGAGATCACACGATGTGGACTTGTGGAGCACTTAAAATACGTTACACAACAATTAACTGAACTATTCCATAAATCTTTTTGATTGAATATTCATAATGTAACGTAAAGTTAAAATACTCTCACGTGAGCAAGTCTTTATTGATTATTTTAATGCAACCGACTGCAGTTGCATTATGAAAGAGTAGTAGTGTAGCATCACCAATATATATTAATGTCAACACATTTTTATGTGAACTAAATACATTTTTACTTACAAAATTATATCGCATAAATTATTAGGATTATATTTATTCTCCTTGTGTAAATTTTCATCTTCTGTTCTTTATATATGTGGACGTACGTGTGTCGACTTGGGTCATTTAACCAAGCTAGTGAAAATACTGGCTTCCTTAAATCTCTTGTTTGTACTCACTTCAGTAGTACTCCTATTACTTTACATTTTGGATAATAATAGGTACCTTAGTTTTTTGCTTCAGCAGCCCATACGTAATCATGACCAAGTGCATATGTACGTAGACAGACCAGTTCCTAGTACCTTCAGCATACAAAATTATTAAACAGTGATTAACTCTCGTTGTCGATGTAGGTAAAGAACACGGTTCTCGTACTATAGGACAGAGTAGGATCTATGGATATTTAACCAATTTCAAAAAGAAGGAGGTTTTCAATTTGACATAAAAAGGAACAGGAAAACTTTTTATTCAGTGCCGCAAACTTTAACCATGAATTCAGCATACCGTTCTAGAACCCCCGGTTTTTACAAAAAAAAATATAACCGACGTAAAATTTCTGTGCTGGGGGTCTAGAATTGGGGTTACAGTTTGCGCACTGGATAAAAACTTTTCCTGTTTTTTTTTATGCATGTTCGGGCAACATTCTAATTTTGTTCGAAAGGGGGTTTATTTCGAAATGGTCCCATTTAAATTTTATATGGATCTGATGATGCGTTTCGGAGACACACAACGGAACTCTTAAAAAAAATTACAGCAAATCAACCGCGATTGCTGCTATCGCATAAATATGCATTCTTTTGACCCCCAGGATGATGAAATTTCGAATTGGTGTGGGGTAGGTACTATAAACTACAAAGTGAAAAATAACTTTAATTTCAGAAGGCGGTGACAAAAAATTCAAATACATATCCAAAGACTTCCGAAATTAAAGTAAATTTTCACTTTGTAGTGTTTTTCCGCAAGTTGGTGGTTTTTTTTTTAGGATAAAGTTTTTTTATATCTTTAGTTTAAGTTCGTATATTCTATGCGACGCGACGTATAATTGGAATAACTGAAAGACAACGGTGTGGAGTGAAGAATGCACTTAGTAGAATCACCTCAGAGCACCAGATGTGTTACCCTTATGCATTTAAATATAGTACCTACCTATGTTCCCCTAACTTATGCCTGGCAAGCACCAAAATCAAATTCACAGTCAAACGTTATTTTTGTAACATAGATGTTGTACATAAAATGGGCATAGAGATCACTGTTTTGCCGTTAACGTCGTACAAATATGAATTAGGTAAGTAATATTACAACATATGTAACATGATTAATTGTTAAAATTAAAACAACAAAATTAACAATTTACAGTTTAGCATTTCAGCATCTGAAAAAATAGATAACAAATCAATCGAACGAAAATCGTAATGGGCTATTTGTCCACCATATTCGTAGATCTTGTCCATCCTGAGTCAGAATGAGAATTAGAACTTTATTTGCTATGACTGTAGGTACAGGTATAAGATGTTGTACATAAATTAATGATATCAGCTACCGTGTACTTTACACGGCGTGCAAATTAATACTTAAATTAAACTAAAAACCAGAACCATAACTAAACGATTAGTGGATTACACCCACCAGGCCACCATACAAAGCCAAAGTTCAAAGTCTCGTGTGATTTAATGTCCCTGTCATAACCCTTTTTAACAGTTCAACGTCAGATCTTCAAAATAATTTGATCTCGTAATTAGATGTTGTAAACTGTTAAAAATTTAAAATTGCCCTAAAAATGTTACTGAGCCCTTATCAAAGGAGAGATTTGTGCGTTGCTAAACTTCCTAATTTCTATACCTCTCATTTTCAACTTCTTTTTTGGTGTTTAGTGTAGTACAGACGCTAGCACATCAAGCTACCCCAAACTGTCAATTTTTTCCAATTGAACATGAACCATAAATGTAAGCTTATGTGTTATAGATGAAAATCTATCAGTTTGTCAGATTGGGGTAGATTGATTTGCTGGCGTCTGTACATATATATAAAAACTGTTCTTTTTAAACAGCGCATACTTGCTCGTCCTCGAATTGTGAAATAAAAGTATGGTAGTTCCAGATACATGCGATAGAAGATGACCTTTTGCTCAGAATAAGAACATAGTAAGTGCTAAAACGATTTATCGTAGTAAATCGAAAAATAAAAGTCTTGTATTGTCAAATAAGGTACAACTTCTAGGTACAAATAAAAACTTGTGAGTGTCTACTTTTCAATCGTAGCATTTAATTACCTCAGAGCTTCTGCTTATCTAATCAGGTTCTGAAAAGAGTCGGTGTGAACACTGGCCCACTTGTGTTTGCGTGACCGCACGTGTTCATTCCCGAAGGTACACGTCCCCCGTCTTGCGAGGGCTCGCATACTGACTATGGGACATTAAGCAACGGCCCATAGATAAACACCACCCATGTGCGGCCCTTGATAATATTTACAAAGAAAATCTTTGTACTCCACTGGTGTACCAAGCAATACTGAGGTACAAATTGTACTTATGTGGAGCGGGGAAATCTGATAGTAGAAAAGTTTCCATGGGAATAGGAAATATCTCAAATATCGTGCTCATATTTCGTAAATATTATTTTTATCGTAGGTATTTATCTTTATTTGCTAAACAAAATTAGGGCGCAATGAAAGGTACACTGCCCCTTACCCTACCTACCTATAGTAATCAAAAAGCGACTTAAGGGCCTACGTCCCGTTTGGTAGCGTAACACGGTCACTTTATGAACCGTACTGCTCATTAACGGCTTGTCTTGAAGATTTGAAAAATATATATGATTTTGCTATAGATTCATATAGACCATTTTGCCCGAAGTACTTTTTTTGTATGTTTAATACTTTTGCTGTAAAGAATATTTTCCAACACGCAATATTTTGGCTTCTATTCCATACTCCTACTAAACGGCTTCGTTATTTGGAAAAAAAAATATACTGAAAAATAGATAGTTAGAGGTACCACAGAATCGCCCAAGCACAATTGTAAATTAATCAAAGGAATATCCCCATTTTGAGATAAAGGCTCAGAGGTGCCCTGCGCGGGCGCGGGCGGCAGTCGTGCTTTAGCATACAAACGGGAGATGAGGATACTATGGGCCTTAAGTAGGTGGCGTAGTTTGTGCCTGGTGGGACAGTCGGACAGACATGGGTTTTTAAAAGAAATGAGGTTATGAAGGTAGAAGGTATGTTTATGTCGACGGATAATTGTAAAATAGTCAGATTATAATAAGTCTTGCAAGACTATACCTACTGTTGAAAAATTGCAATAAAGGCGCACACAGGCGCAACCACGCGACGGGACTCTAGTAGACCAATTTCTATGTAGATAAACTTCATGGAAATTATTCTACAAGAGTCGCGTTCGTAAAAGCGCATTTACTCTCCCATCATTACCAGCTCCGTGCTAGGTACTACCTAGCCTTTTCCGAGCTATGTTGGGGTCAGCTTCCGGTCTAACCGGAGGCAGCTGAATACCAGTATTTACATGGAGCTACTCCCTTTCTGACCTCCACAACCCATTACTGTACTGGTCAATACGATATCCCTTGGTAAGACTGGCGGTCAGGCTTACGTGCTTTTAACTACCCATAGATACATCTGTGACTGTCAAAGATCTACAAATGACAGCCAGGACCAACGGTTTAACATGCTTTCCGCAAGGAGCGCTCTCGATGTGTATCTATTGGTTGTTCACCCATCCACGGACCGACCTCTGAAAGCGTAGCTGAATCTTCGATACACCCGTGCGGCTGTTATCATCTAGCCACGAGATAAAAAAAACAATTGGAAAAAAATCTTATAAAAAAAACAATTGGAGGTTTTCTTTGATACCTACCTAAATAAGATTTTATTACGTCTCTACGATATGTATTGTACCTACATCTACCTATAAGTAAAACTCAAAAGTATCTAGGAATCGAGGTGACTTTTACAAATATTAAATTATCCTATTAAAATGTTAAAAGTACCTTTTATTTATGAACATTGATAGGCACAGTAGATTGTTTCCTACGTTTGAACTTACAAACTACCCTCATACTATAAACAAATAGGTACAATAAAAAAGTAAATTACATACCAACCTATTGTTTAAATTCGATAATACTTACGTTTTCATTTCCGATGTGGTGCAACAAGCATGCAGGTACCACATTAATAGTAATTTATACGACAACAGAGGGTAGCGTATCAAACAACATTTGTAATTGTTACGTTTTTGTTGGTCATCCCCATCAATATGGCACAGTCGTTAATTTCATTAAGAGCTTATTAAGCGGGCACGCGACCGATGACAGTTGCGCCCTGTGCGCACGCGCGCGATCTAATCGAAAAACTTATGGTCCGGAACTGTAGGTACTACTAGTCAACTCACTCTCATTTATTTACCCTGTTATTTCTACATTGATGCTCGTTTTGTTGTCAGCTAATGCAACTACATCATCATCTGCCTAGCCTTTTCCCAACATTTTTTGGGGTCAGCTTCCAGTCTAACCAACCGGATGCAGCTGCATACCAGTATTTTACATGGACCGACTGCCTATCGGACGTCCACAACCCAGTTACTGGGTAACACTATACTCCTTGGTTTTCAGGCTTCTGACGACCCGTAACGACTGGCAAACATCAACGAATTACAGCCGGGACCAACGGATTAGCGTGATTTCCGAGGCACGGGGGGTCTTGGTATGTAAAGATGGTCACCCATCCACGGACCAACCGCGGCAAGCGTAGCTTAACCTGCTCGATCGACCCGTGCGGCTGTTATTACTTAGCCACAAGCCCCTTATTATAGAGACCAATATAATTAATTTACTTCGCCGAAACTATAGGTGCTAACGGCACGCCTAACATTTTTCATAATGCTTTATGAGAAGAAATCACAACAACCACAATATACCGAAGCACTTGTTTCTCCACTATCCTGCCTAAGCAGTTGCATCAATGGAGCACACCACATACCGCATCAGATCTCTGTGAAAACAATGTACTTACAGGTGGTACACTACCTACCTTTAGATAACCCGTGCCGTTATATTTAATTAAAAAAAAATTACTATTATGTTTTAGGGTCTCGGTATATAAATATGGTCACCCATCCACGGACCGACCGCAGCAAGCGTAGCTTAACATGATTGATTGACCCGGGCTGTTATTACATAGCCAAGTAACCCTCGAACTAGCGGAACTGGAGGGTTCCAACTAGCTGGTCCAACTAGATGGAAACTAATTCTCCGCTAACACTTTGGGCACGGGATTACGACTGCAATTTTCAATTGTGCGTGTCGAATCATGCACAGTCCACGGCTCCGTAGTCGGGAGTCGGGATACATATACGCATACGCATACACGCATTGTTGATTTTATAAGCAGTCAAAATAATATGTAGGTATTTATTTCCTAAGTATTTCTCAAAAGGACTGAAAAACAAGTTTTCGAGCAGCTGTAACCGAAAATATCCCATACCTCAAAAATACGACACGACATAGTTATCTTATTCAAAACAATTTTCAATGAGAGCGTTTTTTTAGAATTTTCCACCGCATATTTCAAAAGTTAGTACACAATTTTTGAAACATTCGAAATGCTTATAGCTACGACAGCTGCAAGACCTAAACAAAAATGCCTTTATGGAACTTTTTTTTCTTTTTTTTCCTTCATAGAATACACCTTCCTGCCAAATATCTAACTAGGTACCTACCTATTTTGGGCCAATGACTATGGCATACAGACGGACTGTCGCACAGACGGACATTACGAAATTATAAGGGTTTTGTTTGGCTCCTCCAGAACTCCAAGAAATGATGCATCCATAAATTTTAATTCAAAATAAATACCTGATTACTCCCATGGGAAGCTTGAGTTTATGTATGGATGTATGTAAAATAAGTAATGCAGCCATTGATTTAAAAACGAAATGCAGCAATTACTCTTAGTTGACACATCGCAGAAAATGCACCATGTTTCCTTCTAAATTACATACCTACCTACCCAAAAACATGTTACTTACCGAGTATTAAATACAAATGATAATATCGTACATGCGCACGCGTTTATTGTGGTCACGCACAGCTCATCACGGGCGTCAGGTGGTGGTTGGCCACCCCTGCAATGCCGACCCGAATGAATATTACGTTAGTTAATTAATTAAACATTTTTTGTTAGCCAATTTCGAAGTAATATTAACTTTAATCATACTCAGTAATTGATGAAAAATGCCGAAAGGTAAATGGACATCATATTTATCAGATTAGTATCTAGGTAGTAGGTATATAGGTAGACACAAACATCTCTGATTTTTCTTCAGGTCAAGGGCTTAGTAACATCAATCGGCTACGTATTTTTGTACGGCTCGGTAAATTTTAGGTAAGTACACTGAATCGTGCATTTCACATGCATTCCAAAGCAGAGTGAAATTAAATGAAATTGATTATTCTGTAAATAGAATATCGGAATAGCTTTAACACATCATCTTCTCCTTCTTTCTCCTGGCCACTATCCCAATTTATTTACAGTCAGCCCAAACTAGATTGAGTCGACATTGAAATGGCGAAACAACTGAAACTGTATTTTAAGGAAATAACCACACAGATTTGAGTGGACCAGTCCATTCAGTGCAAACTTTAGTCAGTAGGTCTGAAGGCTGAACGTTTACAAGCCTTAAGTGCCAGAAGTTTTTATAAAAAGTCAGGTTTGGAATGAATAGGTAAACTAACTGGTAAAACCCATACAAACTAAGATTTTTAGAAAAGCCACGGTGCGCCACACACGAAATAGGTACCCCGATACATCCTGTAGCAATTTTAAAATCTTTACTGGTGAGTCCACACTATAGACACCCAAATATGGTTTCAATAAAGTTTCAACATGTTTCAATGAAGAGATTAACAATTTTAAATAACGTGAACGTGTTAAATATCAAGTTTTATTAAATGTTACTTTATTAACCTGGACTCACGCCTACACCGTCCAAAGAAAGAAAATACTTAATCGGAAAAAATACATGTAATTTTTAGTGGTTAAGTGGCGTTTAGTCTGTCTGACGGAACTGTACGATTCGTAGACACCTTGTACTAAGTGATAAGTATAGATTCAGGCAGGCACCATTTTTATACCAACATACTTAGTTATAATATCACTTAAGAATAAAAATGTTTTATTTAATCCCGTTAAGTAAAAGCATATTGCTCAATAAAGCTGCTTCCGGTCAGTGTACTTGTATATAAAAGTTTACCCATTATCCCACCCCACATCGCACTTGAGAACGGTTTGTTTAGATTTAGATGGGGATTTGCGAATGATATTATTAATTGCGTGGTTCCCACAGCTTCCAGAGGGGTGAGCTGCCACGTCGGCTCGTTGATTTGTGTGTTATTGTTGGCGCGGTGGTGCGATCGGTTTCCGCACGCACTCCCACGACAGGGAGCAGATGCCGCTTGGCCCGACGCCCGCCCGGCCGCGGCTGGGGTGCAGCCACTGTCACTCACATTGTTGTCTCACCAGTGACCCTCGTGGGAGCTGTGGGAAATGAAGCCGCCTGTGGGAATAACAATGCTCATCACTGTTGCACAATTATGCTGAGTACTTTTCAATCCATAGTGTATATATTGAGCTGTTGATTTTTCAATTAACATGCGGTAAACAAGAAGAATTACCTATGCAAGCACAATTCGTGCATTATAACATTAGCCACTTACGGTTGGACAGGTGTACCTAAAACACAGCGTTAACGAGCACCCTGGGACGCTACAATATCCTAACTAGCCGCTACGCCGTAATGATTGACACTAATAAGTTAATGATAATAGTTTTAAACGAAGCTAATCTTACGATTGAAATGCTTATGAATGAAGGAAAAGGGTGCCTCTGGAAAATAAATTGTGATACAACAATCAGACACTTGACCCGTCAAAACAGCACATTATTGAGTGTGTCGTATATTCATGATCGGCTGCCGATGGCAAGACACGCATTGCATAAGCGACGCCGCCGCCGCCGTGCCCGCGCCCCGACGCCTGCCCCGCCAACCTCGCCAGCCAGCAGATGCTCCATTAATATTGTATCAGGCATAACATTCAACATCAATTTAAAGTCCGGTTGCTATACCGTCAAACTTTTCATCGACACATCTGTCTACTGAAACATGGAAATTTATCATCTCCTGAAAACATTTAAGGAAATTTATGTGATACCTACTGGTGTCTATCAATATCTTCCTAGATTTTCTATTCATTAAACGGGAAATCTAGACATGAACACATAAATTATGCATGCACACGTCTGGTATCCAGTCAACAACCGTTTTTAAATGACGAAGATGCATCTATGATTCCCAAAACACGCTCTCACTTGTACATGCGTAGGTATTCACTGGAAAATATTGTGCTGAATAATTTGACATTCGTTTCAGAGTTCCATTATTCAACTAGCACGATTTTATTGAACAAGTTAGGTACCTACTTATGTACTAATATTTATACGCGCATATTTCTAATGATTTCTTTGGCAATAAGTATATCTACTAAGCTACCGATTTCATTATGTCAGGTGATTTATTTCAGCCAACAGGTATGTAATAAAAGCAAAACGAGCTGCTAATATATTACATAATCGAACGAGAAACAATATAGGTAGATACTCTGAGAACATTAGCGCCATCCGTCCTGAATTAAGCACTCGAGTCGTCGTTGAACTTTCATGCATTTCGTTCTGAATAATGTACCAATTTGAATGGTCGGTATAAATCATGATAACAGTTTCGGTTACCAGAATCATAATATGTTCAGTAATAAATGCTTTGTTTTTGCAACTACGAACGGAGATTGATGTGCAACAATTACGGGATGCTCCTGAAGCATACATTCAAAATGTGTTGCATCGACAAACAGCTTTTTTTAAAGTCTGTGATGCTAATATGTAAGAGGAAATAAATGGTAACACACAAGATCAATCCATCGTCCCACTTTACATTTCATCTGCTTTTATATCGGGTGTCTACATTTATATCGAATGTGATTTTTAAGATCTGTTTTAACTTAAATATGCTCATATTCAGTATAACTTGGCTGTGGTTATGGTCGAGAAGCAAGGGTTAGGTTATTATAGATACCAATTTATTACTTCATTGACGTAACCGAAGCTCTATGGTGCTAACGGCACGCCTAATATCTTTCATAATGATTTTTGAGATGAAAGCTCCAACAACCACTTTATACCTAATTACTTGTTTCTCCACTATCCTGCCTAAGGAGCTGCATCAATGGAGCACACCACATACCGTATCAGACCGCATGAACTTTGCGAAAACACCTACTCATAGGAGGGACACTCTACCTTCGGATAACCAGTGACTTTATATTTAATTCTAAGAAAATATCATTCCAGCACCTATTATATCTTAGTAGGTACCTACCTATTAAACTTATTAGATGTAGTGCCTAACTTACATCAGGTTAATTTCATTTTTACCAGTCTTTACTTTAGAATCAATTGTTACAATATTGTTGTTGTTGTGACAAACATACATTTAACCTACCTACCTACTAAGTTTTATGTCTTAGAGGCAACATGACACTTTAATCACGATCAAGTATACGAGGTCAAACAAAATTAACTGACGAAACTTCGCAAACGCGAGGGGCATCGATAAAGCTAATGACGATAAAACAAATGATTTTTTAAACTCATAATTTCAGGTAGAATCTGACTACGGGGTCCACAGCTGTTGGTAGTGTTAATTTCATTTGAACCTGTAGGTAGGTATTTTAAATGGCGTCATATCATACACTTTCATCTGGTGAGTGCGACGCCGGCGCAGGACCGAATGCGTCGAAGTTAAAATCAATTACGCCTCCGCTTTAAAGCTATGAATATTTTAACTGTTCCGTGTGATTGACTCATTGTTGAGTTTCGTTGTCATAACAAGTAAGTACCTAACGTTCGTATTTGATCCGGAAAGAAAGTTCGCTATCGTATCGACGTTTATTATGTTGTTTCTGAATGACTACAACCCTTCACAGCTCCAAATGTAAATAGGTAGTAATAGTAATTAAAGCTATTGGATTCTTTGAATTAAGAGATAGATGCAAAATTATGATCAATTTTGGGATACTTTTCTGAATCAATCAATTTCGTCTTATTTGCCAAAAGGCTCCATCAATCCGTCAGATAGGTATTTAAATACTCATCTATTCACTATCAAGACGTAACACTATTTCACAGAATAATTTATTTGCCCTGAATATCGTTTTATAAATTGTCCAAATCTAAACTTTCAAGTTGTCAGTGACTTGGAAAATATATTTATAGGAAAATAAACGGCGCTGATGATCACATTATTTTGTTTGTTTGGAAATCTTATAGTCTCTGTTCATGCCACACCTATTTAACTATCAACTTGCCCAGAAATGCGTTGGGCTCCTACCATATTTTTAATTTTAATATTATAAGTGTTATAAAGGTTCCTTGTTTTACTACGGTACCCTAAAAACGATTTCAAGCTCATTCTGTAATTTTTATAGTCGATACTTTTTCATTCCTAATTTTAAAGTCGATGTTGTCGTTTTTACCTTGGGTCAGTAAATTGATGCGTAGGTAGGCAGTCCACGTTTCTGGGAGATAAAAAAGATGTACGCGGAAATATTTGGAGGTTGAGGAGTGCGGGGTCCTGTGTCAAGTGTCACGGGCAGGCGCAGCGGAGGGGCGTCGAGGGCAGGAGGCACGACCAGCCATTGTCCGCGCTCGCACGACGAGACGAATCGCAACGCAGGCATCATGACCCATTAAACGCGGTCACGAAATCATTTTACCAGACTCTTTCACTGACACCAGCCACCAACTTGAACTGCCAAAAACCTTGCTTTGTTCCCACGAAATCTCTCTGTGAAACTATTTTCTATTTATCAATCTACTTTTGAAGTTGAATCGACTAGTAAACGGAGACACATATATAATGTTATATAGATATTGCCGCGGTTAGCGGTTATGCATAAGTAGGTAGGTACCTATTTAGGCAAACAAGGTAGCTGGTCTGGAATACTTAGGTACAGAATTCGACCTTATGTAGTGAAGGCTGGCAATAAATTAGCGACGGCGTTAGAGCAGAGTAGGTACCTACTTTTAGTTGTCCATAGCCAAATTGCCAAAACGGAACCCTTATAATTTTGGCTTGTCAGCCCGGACGGCACACTCACTTTACTCAGACTATTGGCACTATATCTATCAAAGGGAGGAAAACGCTAAACAATAGAGTAGTGAAAGTACGACAAGCATAATACGGTATTTTACTCTACAACGAGTAACATAATTAACGCAAGACTTCATACACCCCAATTAGAGTATCGAGTTAAAAGCATATTACGATGACCAAAATGTTTTTTTTAAAGCTAACTGATATTATTAAGAAAAACGTGTCGACCCAAGCATTACTTTACGCATTTAAAATTGAGTCTTATTTCTTCTACAATAAGATTGAATTTTCTTTGGCTCAATCAGTGGTAGGTCATGGCAAAATACATCATTTAGAAAAATACTTATATTAAAAGTTACTGAAATCGATTCAGTAGTCAATTAGGAACAAACTACTTCCAGGTCTTGCGTTCTTTCTGTTACACCTTGTATATGAAAAAAAATCTAAAAATATATTATTTAGATAGGTTATGCAAAAAGCAGTCGGTAAATGTTAGTTTTAGTTCATGAATTAACAAAATAAATTTTAAAATGCTATTCAAATATTTCAGTTTTTAATCCGTTTTTGAACACCATGAAATAGTAGCCGCCATGTTATTATGTCATAGTACCGCTGAATAAACTAATCAACTGAACAATTTTGTACTTTTATTATTTTCGTAACCAAAGTAATTTTTACTTTGCGGAATTTTGTTCCAAACGGGGGTCTCCCGACTCCATCAGGAACAAATTTCCTTCTCACACATGATTTAAAACATCTTGCAGCCCCCATTTTGAATTTTCATTTGAGCAGAAACTAAAGTCGCATGGAGGGGGCATACCATGTATGAAAACTTTTTCGCGTAACGATTTTTACCAGTTAACTCCTACCGCAACCCGCGTTTAAGATCTCGTTCCACTAAAACACTTTTCAATTTTGCAAACACTAAGACTGACAACCCTAACGCCCTGAGGGTAATTATATCAACAAATAGGCATAGTTTCTTTACTGTCCACATTTATACTGTGCCAAACGCTTATACATAATTATGTACCTAAACCAATATCAAAATTGTGACAGCTTGTCACAAGTTCACAACCCTCCTTCATGATTGATTCAGAATAATATCTTCAAGACGTGCAGTGAAGCTAAGAAGTTAATACATAGTTATACCTTGAATTGAAACTTGAGATATTCAAGCTGAAACTTTGTATAGTGATTCTATACCCGCTGTTATCTTCAGTACATAAGGATAGCAATAGGGTTTCTGTTACACCCTGTATAGGTAACTGAAAAGTTACTAATAATAATAACACGTATCGATGATTAAGTAGGTTCTTTAAAGTTTAGTGAAAAACTTACTTCCGTGCCTTTTCAACATAGGCGTCGTACAGAGGCAACCACTCTACGTAGGCCGCCGCGGCAATCTACATAGGTACATCGGCTAGCGCGTCAACAAAGAGATATAAACTGCGATGTTGCCTACTCGCTATCGCTTATACATACTGAAAAATGGACTCGGTAACATCTCTCCTCTGTTACAACTCGCCTCGGTCTCCTCTGTACATAATCACGACTGGCTATAAAAGATAATAGGTAGTGTAATTAGTAAGCAAACACAAACTCATAAATTAAACACTGAAATGCTTGATAAGATAGTCGCAAGATACAATAATTATTTGGTCTTTTTGTACACCTGTTAATAAACTTTCATGTTCGCGCGACAATCATTGTTGTATTGGGAAGATTGTATGATTCGTGACATTAGGATTGCACACTGTCGCCGTTATATATATCTTACATAATCATAATACGTACGTACGGTCTAATCCAACTTTCCAGGAAGTGCGGACTCTTCGAATCATAATTTACTGATTTGATACCTCGTAAGCTGGGAACTAGTAGGTCACTAACGTAGGGTTTGCCAATGACCTACAAGCTAATTAGCTTATTAATAAGGTCGTTGATTAGTATCCCTATCATGGCTATGGCTATCATGCAATTTACGTTTTCTTTAGAGTAAGTTACTAAGTACTAGTATTAAGTAATAACAAAAAACAACATACTTTACTTGGACTTTATTGTTAATTAAATAAAAATAAAACACAATATTATTGTAACTATTAAAATATTTCATCAACAAAGTAGATCAATACCTCATTATAACGAAGACGCGTAGTTAGTCAGGTTTTAATATTACCTACTTAAGTGTTTATTGTAGTGTTTTCTACATGTTTTTATTCGATACAATATCAATGTAAGTTTTATGAATGAAAAGTGATCGCTTTTCATTCAACAATATTTCTGTAAGTCAATCACTAGGATATGAGTACAATCGCTTTAAAAGATCTCATAATATTCAAATTAGTTGTGAATTTATGTTTCGAACTTTGATTAGGCTGATTTGCCTTGGTTGACCGACTGTAATAAACAGTGATCGGATTAGATAGTGTAATTTAAGGTCAACAACCTCAAACAATATCATTAGTATAAGCCACAGAAAAGAAAAAAAGCAGTAGTCACATAATATCGCTTCATTAGTATCGGAACCAGCGTACCCAAACTCACACGAATACAAGTTAATTGGATTTCGTAACACTAAGAAATCTTTGGCCTGATTGGTTGTTTAATATTAAATGAAATTGGGAAATATGTCGCATAATTGAAAATAAGCCACAGTTTAATGACTATAGAGTTGTTTATTGTGTACTCGTTTTACGTATTTATTTCTTTATCTGTTTTAAGCGCACACAGAATAGTTTCTTGAGCAATTTACGCGTCCCGCCGCTAGATGTCACTATCATAAATGCATTGAATTTATAGCTGTATTTCGTTCCTAATAAGATTTATATTAGCGTAACAAGGCCATTACTATTCGTCCTCCTCTAGGGATGTACCACTGTCGTTGACTCATTTATCGACATTCTGTTTTATTTTCAAACAAAATACACAGCTACAGCTACAGTCGATAAATATTATTATGTTTGAAATCAAATGTTTATATAAATTAATTCTAATACATATTTACGATTTATAGAAAGTGTAATTAAGAGCTTTTATGTTAAACTACTGATCCGATTTTGAAAATAATTATATTGATAGAAAGATACCTTGTGGTGTTTCTTTCTATCTTATGCGATAGATATTAAACTACGCGATTAGTTACTACGGCTACACTAAAACCGCACACATGGTTAACTTTTTCCCGATATAGCATAGAACACAGAGAACATTGTAAGTTTAAAATATCGATAACTCATTATCGATAACGGGAATCTCTAATTGAGTAGCTGACTGTGACATGTGCATAGTTGGAATCTTCACGAACAATATGTTTGAGTTTAAAAGAAAGTAGAACTTTAAATGAAGTAACATAAAGACAACTTTTACTTATCTTCCTTAATAAAATATTGTTTTTCAAATTTAATCGAAATAAAATCAATTAAGACCTAGCGATGGTATGATATACATACGTCCATTTGATAAATTTTTGGTTCTGCTATCATGTTTACATTCTAAAACACCACAATAGGGCATTTTTGTATTATTTTTTTCAAGTTCTTTTCACCGTTGCGGTTGTAACAAGACTGCTATGCGTGGTGTGTGCGCGTAAGCAGACTTATGCGGAGCTCCGCAAAACTCGGGGTACGCGGGCCCCGCCTACTTGCGGCTTCTACTGTTTTTTCTGTTCTTTGGTATAAGCCCACCAATATCCAGAAATTCCGGGACATTCTAAATTTATAATAAAAAAGTAAACGACGAACAATAGGGGCATGGTTTGACTGCCCCACGGGCAGAAAACTTGATTTCAATTAATTATGTCAGTTACAGCTACAAGGTAAATTCGCAATTCCCAGGGAACTGACTTATTCATATTCCGATATTGTCATTAAATCCCAGTATTTGCACCCCAAAATCCGATCACTGGTAATAAAGCCATTTATGGCATTGACAACTCTGTAAAACAATTGACAGAAATGCGACAAGTCGTTATTCACAAACTAAGATGTAAGTAGTGCACCACAATTATTATAAAGGACTAGTTATCTCATTAAAAGCATAACCAACAAAGGTACTTATACTGTATGCAGGACGACATATCAAGGTATTTCCAATATAATCTGACTTCCCATTGTACGAAAAGACAAGCAACGCGAGATCAGCTAAAATTGGAAATGTACAGCTTGATTATGTCGTCGTGTGCACAACTTCGTCCAAGTATTTTTTTATTTTATTTTAAAGATTACCATTGAGAGTTCAACATTATAAGCTTTATTTATCCACTCTCTAGGTACATTTTATCTACCATTTTAGATGTATGCATATGAATACAACAGAACATTTAAAAATAGATTGTAACTTTTATGTACTTTACAATAAAACAATGATTTAAAAATAATAAGGGCTGACCCCAAACCATGTTAGGTACAGACGCCAGCAGGTCAAGCTATCCCAAACTGTCAAATTTTCCCAATTGAACATGAACCTTATCATATTCAAATAAAATTGAAAATCTATCAAAGAAATTTGACAGATTAGGGTTGCTTGATTTGCTGGCGTCTGTACAAATATTGTTGAAAATAATAATATAATCAAAATATGATTGTTAGTATACTATGATAAATTTACATAACGATAAGTATGCTATATTATTTACATATTGTTTTTCTATGATAAAATATAATAAATTCCCCCCACTGACCAAAATATATCCAATAAAAATATATTACTTACCTTAATATATTTTTATTAGTATATATTTTGGGAGCTAAATTAACAAGAAAACAGTAACAGGCGCAATAAATTTTGAAGACAGTCATTTTCATAATACAGTGTAATTGGTTAAAAATTGATAAATTTCAAATTCTGTCGTAATGAATTTTACTCAGACTTACTTTTAACAGTGTACAGAATTTGATTGGTTTGATGTATCAGATATAAAGCACTCACGAAAACTGCGTTGGCCCTGTAATCATATAAAATATGTGCATTAGTAAAAGTGCCCAGGTTTGTCTAAGCAATGAGTAAAATCATTATGTTGCAAGCTTTAAAAATTCACCGACTTTAAAATACCACATCATTATACTGATTGACTCCTGATATTAGCAAACGACAGAAACCAGCTCTAAATACACAGCTTTCTATTACATAATCACAGTAAATAAAATGAACTCACTGTCCCTCCTTGAAATATTCCTTCAAAGTGTTAGAGAATCTCTTGGAGTATTTCACAAATTCTCGCTTCCTTTGTTCTAGAACCTGTTTGCCTGTTCCTGGAGTATATGTAGATACTTCATTCACAGCATCCAATAACTTCTTGATTGCTGAAGCAATTTCTCTGTGGACAGGAATTAAACTTGATTGAAGCAAAAACGTGAAGCGGTGGTGCTTGGAGGAGGCCTGCCTACCTTAGTCCAACAGTGGATATTTTTAGCCTGAAATGATGATGATGAAGGAAAGAAAAGACCAGGAAAATGTACTTTATTCTATCAATTTATTGACACAAGCCATTCCAACTGGCTAGGTAGACAGTGGCCTGGCCAATTGACCTATCAGTTATCATGAATCTTGTGAGGTACATGATATATGTCAAGTACCTACCTACATCAGAAAAAATGGTGTCTAACAAACCATATCAAATACAGCAAAATCAAGCTTCCAAGTAAAAAATACAGCCATTTATGTGAGATATTTTGATACTCCCAATTAAATCAAAACCTATGGAGTACTTCCAGTTGAACTAGAATCATGAAATTTGGCAAGAAGCATGTCTCCATGTACACTAAAGAAAAAGTCCAAAAATCATTCATTTATATTTCTAATTACATCATTTTTGCGATTACAGACTTACATTGGAGGATTGTGACATAATTATGTATTCCCATACATTGATTACAACATGTTTTTCAAATACAAGTTTAGTTAAGTTAAGTTAGGTTTGTTTTTAGGATAAATTCACCCCGTAGCCCTTAATTGTGCATGGTCCAACAGGCACTCAGCCATTTTTATTGTCACATTCACACTTACTTAATTGTCTCCAAAAATGTCTTCCGGTCAGTAATTTCATCGGGAATGCGGCTCAAGATTTTTTTCAAAGCTGTAGACTTTTTGTTCAATTCTTGGAATGCTTCTTCAGTCCTATTCAGTCTTAAATCTGCACCTGTAATTTATTCAATGTACATTTAAGAAAACAAGCAATACAAAAAGTGTCAATTCAAATAAATTAATGTTAATTCTTTAAGCACTGACACTGGTCATAATAAGCTAATAAAATGGTATTTTCACTAATAGAATTATTATGTATAAATTAATTTAGGTCTTGAGGGTTGCTTTTTACTATTTAAATGAAATGAATAATGAACACTATGAAATAGTTTTCATTATTCAAGTCACATTAATGATGACACATGAAAATACACTCATCTTTTTTTTATCAAAGTTAAAGTGTTGTCACAAAAATAACCATAAAAGACTGTAAAAACTACTAACACTCAGCTTCTGTCAAGGTTCCTTGAAGCCGCAGCAAGCTTTCATTCATGTTGACTGGTATATCAGCTCTTCGCATGATACCTGCCACCAAATCATAGTTCAAGCCTGGGACTGCTGCTTCTGCCTTTGTTAAGGCCGCACGGAGTGTCTGAGAAGCCCCCAAATCATACTTCTCTAACTAAAAAGTAACATTTATTTATTAATCAACATTTATTCATCCTTTCAGTGAACATAAGAATGTGTATCCATTTAAAGTAATGAATCATTGATATCTAAAACACAATTGTTTTATAATAAGCACTTACAATCAAATTATAAGTATCACAATCTTATCTTGTAACTTTGGATAATATAAGTATTCTGTACCAACTTCAACACTAAATCAAATATTCACACACAAATTACAACATTGCTCAGGTTGCAGGCAGGGTAAATTACCAAATTGGTGACAAATAAAACATATCTTTTATGTGTCAAATTTCGAAACAAGATTATTACCTGATAATTAAAACTGTCACAATCACTTCCTACTTACATTCTTCTAACAGAAACAGTACCTACATTGCTTTCTACGCTAATTATTCATTTACGAATCCGTCATGACTCAGAAAAAGTTTATTTCGGTTATCAATACATATCGATGCTTATTTAGCCCAAATAAACTCACAATACATCATTTACGAAATGCAAAACGAAGTGAATAGTGAATACAACATACCTGAGTTAAAACGGGACGTATGAGAACGGGTAAAACTAAAGAAGTAACAGGTAGTTCATCACCCATTGTCATTGTGGTTACGAAATTATGATTTATCAATATACAAAGTTGCAGGTCGTAGTTTTTCGATAATATTGGAATAAACCAAGAGAAAGAAATTCACTAAATATTTATTGGCAATCAGCAGTTTGACACATAATACTGCCTGCCAGGAAATTGACACTTCACAACACAATTCAAATTTCACACACACAAGTCACAGTCACGCAAATATCACAAAAAACACGATCGGATACGTCTTGTCCAGTATAGCCAGCTGCAAAAAAACTAAAGTTGTTAATTCAAATTAGGCTGAGAATTAGGATCTTTTGAACGTAATCCAAACTACACAGTCATCAACACTGTCTTCAGTCTGCTCACACATAATTTACCTTTAATTTTGAGACACTGTCCAAATCAAAGTGATCTTCGCAAAACTCAGGTTGTTTTTGGATTTACACAATAGTTGTTTTTGCTGTTGTTACTGCTGTGAACGGACTGTAGGGATAGTTCAAGTTTAGTAAATAACAACTTTATAAGTCCTGGCCATATAAAAAGATTAAAATCAATTTGTTCCTAGCTCATTTCTCTTTAACCGTGGTGGAAGCTCCAGGGTTGCCCGTTTTTTTGTAATTTGCAGGTCAGTGCAAAGTTATAATAATATGTTGAACAAGATTCACGACAAGAATAATGTGAATGACCTATATCTATGCTTACTATCTATGCTGACCTATATAGACCTATATCTGTGCTTCCAGCATTGAGCAAAATTTATGAAAAAATCATGCTAGACCAGATGTTGTCACATTTTAACGATTAAACAACGATAAAACATAGTCGACAGTTTGGCTTCACAAAAGGTAGGTCGACGACTGACGTGCGAGTAAAACTCATTAGTCACATCTTGGAATCCTTTGAGTTCCCAGGATGCGATTGGCATTTCCTGTGACCTCTCAAAAGCGTTTGACTGCGTTGACCACAATACACTGATCTGTAAATTACACCACTACGGAATTCGTGGACAAGCTGCTGATCTTGTACTTTCCTATTTATCAAACAGGCAGCAAAAAGTAAACGTTAACGGGGCGACATCCTCGGGGTCTCTAGTTAGGATGGGCGTGCCTCAAGGTTCAATTCTTGGTCCTTTTTTATTTCTAGTTTAAATGACCTTCCCTATCTGATGGCTAACTTCTCGGAATGACCTTCCCTATCTGATGGCTAACTTCTCGGATATAATTTTATTCGCTGATGACACTTCTCTTATTTTTAGAATAGATAGAAAAGATACGGATGTCTTACATGTCAACGAAAGCCTAGCTGTTCTATCGAAATGGTTTGCTGCTAATAATCTTTTACTCAATGCGAACAAAACTAAATGTCTTAAGTTCTCGCTACCAAATGTACCCCAAGTAGGTCTAAATTTAAAACTTGATGGCAAGAAACTAGATGCTATTTCGGAAACTGTATTTTTGGGAATTACTTTAGATTCAAAATTGCAATGGGTGCCCACATTAGAGCTCTTTCAAGCAGATTAAGCTCAGCTGCTTACGCAGTAAGAAAAATAAGGCAGTTGACTGATGTAGCCACAGCTAGGTTAGTATACTTTGCTTATTTTCACAGTATTATGTCTTATGGCGTTCTGCTGTGGGGATCGGCAGCGGACGTAGATTCAATTTTTATTTTACAAAAGAGGGCAATCCGCGCAATCTATAAAATGGGGCCTCGCGAGTCCCTTAGAAACAAATTCAACGAAATTGATATACTTACTCTGCCTTCTCTTTACATTCTAGAAAATATCTTGTATGTTCGCAAAAACTTAGGTCTTTTCAAAAAAAGATGCGATTTCCATAATCTAAATACACGTAGTAAAGATGAAATTGTGATTCCAAAATTTAGATTAACTAAAACTAGCAAGTCATTTCTAATAAACAGTATCCGCTTCTTTATCAAGTTGCCAAAGTCGGTTACAGAACTTAGCGATGGAAAGTTTAAAACTCATATCAAACGTGGCCTTATCAAAAAAGCATATTATAAGATAAAAGACTACGTTGAAGACAGGGAAGTTTGGCATTAATTCCTTCTGCACATGTGGCTTCCCTGGTAGTGGTATCTCATTAACAACAAAACTATGTGAAAGTCTATTAACTGCTGCCAAATTACAATGTAAATTTTTATTCTTTTTATTTTTTACAATGTCTGACATATTCTCGTCATTATTTGACATTATCACTGTAATTTGAAAACATTGTAAAATCCAATTATTTTTAAAAGAGTAACCGTGGAGTTTCTTGCCGGCTCTTCTCCATAGGAAGTGACAAATTGGAACCGTGCACCTAGCTTCTAACGTTTCATAAGTGCCCATGCAGGTTTATGTGAAGTAAAATATTTTGATTTTGATTTTTTTTTATGCACCCTGTCACCGCCCACCCGTTGTAACTTACATTCACAAAGATTCTGGCGGGATATTAAGTTAAAGTAAACGATGCGCAAGCATCATACAAGAAGTACCCAATATTACTAGACTGGGAATTGCGTTAAAAATGTATCGAATTTGATACGAATTCGATAGCGACAAATCGCGATTAGACAAAATCAAACTGGCTGCTATTTGAACTATATAGCAATATAGCATTGTATTCATTTTTTTTATGACATTGATTTAAATCCTTGGTCCACATTTTTTGCATACAAACTTCGGGAGTGTTTTACTCCACTGTCTGACATGGCACATCTAAAGTAAAATATGATATCATTTTTTCTCATTATTAATATTGTCAGTACGGAAAGAGAATACTAAAATAAAAACCCATTAAAAAGTTAGGAGCCAACAAAAATTCGTTTTTCTTGCTAATCGTACATAACTTTGGGTGTGTAGTAATAAAAGAAGTGTAAAATCTCCAAAACCAAGTCAGTACCGACAAAGTTCAATTATAATTGAACTTTGTCGGTACTGACTAATTAATTAATTAATTATAATTGAACTTTTCGATAATTATCGAAAAGTTCAATTTTAATGGTCATTGATTTATGCATTGGCTTTTTCATAAAACCCGATCTTCCAAAGGCCTTTTCTTAATTTTTTACTATAAATGATCCTGTATCCCACTCAATAACGTTGTGCGTGTAGGCTAGCGTCTAAATGCTCATCACTGATACTATCCATGATACTATCTCTGTCGGACACGAAGCTTAGTGAGACAGCGTGATTTTTAGCCAGGCCCACCAGTGAGTTCGAGCCCGCGACTATTGCTTCATTTTTAATTCTTTTTAGTTATTGTGGTATGGTAATTTTAATCTAGGTGCATCGTTTTCACATAATAATGAATGTATGTAAACTATTGTTTAACATAATGGCGAAGTGTCTTGTCCATACGAAACTACCTTTTTGAAGGGGCGACTACAATAAAAAATTTTTTCTTTTTTTTTCTATTTGAATGTCAATTTTGACCTGCACAAATGCTTTTTATTTGGCTATTTGAAATAATTACTTTGAGTTTGATTTTTAAATTATTGTCGAAACATACCGTTCATCGCATGGAAAATCGCATAAATCGATAGATCGAAGTTTTTGGCCAAGCTTAGCTTTATTCACACTGACTGAAGTACCTGTCAACTGTCACTTGTCAGCTGTCACTTGTCAAGTTGTCAGCATCAACATACAGTTCCGTTCGGTCGTTAAGTTACGTTGATCACTGATTTGGACGCATTTTGTGATTTGAAATAAATACTGTAAATAAAGAACCGCATAAATGGCGAAAAATACTTCTAGTTCTGCTTTTCGTAAGATCGATATCGATCAATATAATGAAGATAATTTTAGAGAAGATGAAGCGGAACAATCCATACCCACTGGACCGGATGAAGGAGAAGTTTGCACTTTACTGAATCAATATCCTTTTTAACAATAGATTGTCACTACTTTGTAATACAACACAACCTATGAGTTAAAAACCGTAGTTCTGTTGCTGGAAGTACTTTGCTTTGCGTATAACATTCATTTTCCTTTTGGAACAATTCATATGAATCATCCTTTTATCAGTACCTATGTCTACGTTCTAGGTATGTAAACTCATTTTTCGTTGTTATTAGCGTGCTTTAATTACCGTAACGTCCATTAAAACTTAATGTTTGACGAAAATAGACAAATAGGACTGTCTACTGTGGTCCTACTACTTTGCTGTACTCCATAGGTTTAGGTAGTTAAATAAAGGTAAACAAAAAAAAACACGAGACTCATAGATGCAAAACCTTTTATTTCAAATGTTAAAATCATATTATTTATAGTAATATAATAATGTGCTCTATTCTGAATCAGGATCTGAGTAACCATCTGTCACATTAATAATTAATTGTTCCGTTGTATCATCAATTATTTTGCTAGCTTTAATAACACAATTTAACAAAATCGAAATGAATTGTAAATGTAAATTTTTGAGAATAATGCATGATTAATCATAATGTGTTTCGTTTTGAAATAGATTGCTAAACCATTGCTTCATATTTTCGAAAAATGTGTTTACTCAACAACATTAATAAATTATGCAATGAATATTGTTGAACTGTCAGAATGATACAGATTATGATTAATCGCGTGTTACACAACTAGGGTGCTGGTTAACCGACTAAACGTAATACCTGCCACTTCAGTTGCCATACTACACCACAGTTGTACTTTTAAATAAGCAATTCATTGTATTTTCTGAAAGGTTTACAGAACCTGTCTTTTTGGGCTCTACAATAGGTAGATTACAAAGTATTATATTATTATAATAAATCCAACTAAAAAATTGTGCTCAAGTAGTTATATCTGGGAAGAGTAGTTGATAAAGTTTAATAATATACATTATTAGAAGAGGACACTATCATATAAATCGAAAATAAATTTGATTTTGTTACACCATATTTTTAAACAAAAAAGTGTCAACTATAAAAACCCTTTTTACTATCTGTTTACCTTTATTTAACTACCTAAACCTATGGAGTACAGGTAGTTATTTGGAAGAATCTATGGTGTTTTGACTTAAACCGTCTCATTACAAAACAACTATGTTCTGACTATAGTCAAAAGTCGACTATAGACATGAACAAACTAAGTTTTAAAATTAGTTTTTGTATTAGGAAATTGAAATTCATCAGAATAAAGTTTGAAATTAAATAATGGTGTAATGATTTAAAATTTTAAACCAATAGATAAACCTTGTTTTGTAACTTGGCTGGAAAAGTTTCATACTACTTGCTACTTATGGCCTATTATTATTTTTGATATCCTTAACTCTACAATACAGGTCGGTATATTGATGCCCTGAAAATTGTCTTGAACAATGCACCAGTAGGATCAGCCAATCAGCAAATCAAAGTAAGTCATACTTGTATTATTTATTTATTTATTTATTGCATTCCATATTGTAAAAAGATGTAACAAAGGGCTTAAAGCTAGGTACAGAAATATGGACCCTGTAAGGGCATAGCAAAATAATAAAATTAAAATTAAGATAAGAATAAATTAAATTACATAATATAATAATGATTCTAATTGTTACAATTAAATTATTACATGACACAAAACATTAATCAATAATTCATTACATTTTATTAAAATAAATCATTATTAGCAATCCATGCATTCGTTTTAGTCATAAAAGTAATATAGATAGTCATTTATTTATTTTATATTTACGTCAAGCCTAATAATAGGTATAAGGTCGATCAATTCACAATTTGTCTGTTTTAAATTCCTCAATGGTATAGTAGCCTTTCTTTATTAGCAGAGATTTCAACTGTTTCGAGAAATTTGAATCATTTGGTAGGGATTTTAAAGTCCAGTTTTTTAGTCCAGATCTTATTGCTAAAATGTTTTAATTCTACTTAAAAATATGCCAAGCACCCTAATTGCGTAACGCACGATCAATCATAATCTGAATCATTTTGAAACAGATTGCTAATCCATTGCTTCATATGTTTGAAAAATGTGTCTGCTTAACAACATAAACAACGCGATGAATATTGTTGAACTGTCAAAATGAAACATATGATTGATCATATGTTACGGAATTGCTGGTCCATGTAAGGGCAACAAAGTAAATTAATATTATTCATATAAATTATGTGGAATAATACAACATAGATTGGTTGTTTATAAATTGTTGTCATTGATTGTTATTTTAAATACGACCTAAGCCTTGAGTAGTAAAATATGATACAGGCATGATGTTACATTATGTGTGTGGTATGTTCATACACTCATCAAAGTTGTTTTCTTTTCAGGATAATGCACTGCAATTAACTTTGAAAGTCCTGCTTGCCATAAAGTCTACTCAAATCGAAGAGGCAGTGGGAAACCTATGCTTGGATGATGTAGACATTCTGATGAAATACATTTATAGAGGATTTGAATTCCCCACTGAAGGATCAAGTGGACATCTATTGCTGTGGCATGAAAAAGCATTTAATGTTGGTGGATCTGGTTCCATAGTCAGAGTACTGTCTGATCGAATGAGAGTTTAATTTTCTACTTACAGTATTATATTTGAAGCTCATTAAATGGTTATTTAAGTCACATAAATATTACTTTCAGTCACAAAATTCTTGTTTGTGTGCATGTTTTTTTTATTCATTCTAAGTCTAGTGCAGAATATGAAGGCACAATTATTGTAGCCATTGTTGATATAATTTGAGTAGATATGCTCCTGTGTATCTGTAAATACATAAATTGAATTGTATCAAAGATGTTACACATTGCACATAAAGAATTTAAGCCACACCTAATAGTAAAACTTACCAAATAAATAAAACTACATTATAAAATGTTCGTTATACTTTTTCTTCCTTGATTTGTTTATTTTTAATAAAATTTTCAAACTACCTACATCAATAATGCGCTTCCGTTCGCTCTTGCAGTTTACGTTCTCTTCTAACACTTTTCTGCATAATTCGACAAAGTAGGGATTGTAATCCGGTATGATTTTCCATCTACTCATTTTATTAGCAAATTAAATCAATTTGGCGTTTAGTTTCCCGAATAATTTGACGAATCCTAAACCCTTGGCGGTTCTAAAACATACATTAAAGTCCAGCATAGCCTGCGAAATTAACATTTTTTTAAGTTCTTTGCAATTTGCAGGTCAGTGCAAGGTTTCAGGTATTTTGAATAAAATATAATTCGCAACCGTAACACTTATTATGGTACAACATAATTATAATTATTATACATCATCAATTCATCATTCATCCTTCATTCTCATAATAACAATTAGAGCTCAATCTTACGTAATTATAATAATTTAAGTCTTCAATACAACCAGAGAGTTGTACTGAGGCTAGCACATCAAGCTACCCCAATTTCTCAAATTTCTTTGATAGATTTTCAACTTTATCACATTAGCATTAGGTTCATGTTCAATTGGGAAAACTTGACAGTTTGGGGTAGCTTGATGTGCTGGCGTCTGTACGTTGTTTTTTTACTTAATTTAATTCGATTGAACGACTTTTTCATTAAATAGGCATTCAGTCGAATAAAATGAACTAAAAAAAAATTAAAAAAAAAAAAAAAAAAAATCGACTTCCAAAAAAACACTACAAAGCTAAAAGTATTTTAATTATTTCTTATAAAGTTATTTTTCACTTTGTTGTGTTTTTTTGGAAGTCGGTTGTTTTTTTTTTGGAAAAAGTTTTTTAATATTAAGATAATGTTAAATCTTAGGTAGGTACCTATTTTTAATTTTAGTACCTACCCCACACCAAATCGAAATTTCATCATCCTAGGGGTCAAAAAAATGCATATTTATGCGATAGCAGCAATCGCGGTTGAAATCAACCGCGATTTCCGTTGTCTGTCTCCGAAACTCATCATCAGATCTATATGAAATTTAAATGGGACCATTTCGGAATAAACCTCTTTCGAACATAAAAAGAATTTTGCAAATCTGTCTGTTTATGACGGAGCTATGCCCGAACATACATAAAAATAAAATATTTATATAAACATGTCGAATTGATAACCTCCTTCTTTTTGAAGTCAGATAAAAATTATAAAAACATGTTGAATTGATAACCTCCTTCTTCTTGAAGTCAGTAAAAAAAAAACAGATTTTCTCAACTCGAAACCCCCCAAAATACATCAATTTATCTATTTATTTTATTGTGTTTACATATCGATGATTCGATACCCAACATGTCTGCAGAGTTTCGCTAGCTAATTTAATTTAACCTTGCATACATAAAAATAAAACTGCAGTGTCTGTTTGTAATGTCAAAATTGCAGCTTTTTACTAAGTAAATTCTTATGAAAGTATATACGGTACCTAGAAGGTACCGTATATACTTTCGTCGGTAGTTATTACCTAAACAAAAAGGTCTATTTAAATTTTCGTCTGATGCCTGTTTGTCCCGGCTAATTTCTGAAACGGCTTGACCGGTTTTGACGGGTCTTTCACTGGCAGATACCTAGGTGATGTTACAAGGACTAACTTAGGCAACTTGTTTTTTAGAAAAAAATTATAGGGTTCCGCACAAAAAAAAATTAAACTCATGAAATCCAACCGGCTTTCTGCCATGCACGCAAACGAAGTCGCGGGCATTTCTTTTTTAGTTATGACATAGTGTGTAGATAGGTATAGAACAAAGAGGTATAGAATTACAGAGTCGATTTTTGAGATGGGCCAATAACGGCAGGTCATCCACCTTCATCGTTGTCGCTATAAGAAAAGGTTTTAGGAGACTGTTCTTAACTTTTTGAAGCATTTTGATCTGCATCCACAGATTGAACACAAATACCTATAATCAGCAAGCAAATGAGAAAAAAAGGTTGATGGTAATCTATATATAATCTAATAAATAACAAAATACCTGGCTTTTCCTTTTTAACCGAGTTCAAAAAGGAGGTGGTTCTCAATTCGTCGGAAGCTTTTTTTTTTATGTATGTTCCCCGATTACTCGAAGATGGCTGGACCGATATGGATTTTTTTTTGTTTTCTAAGGGTATACTTCCCAGGTAGTCCCATGATCATCAAGTCAGGATCTGATGATGGGATCCTGGAGAAATAGAGAGAAAGAGAACTCTTCATATTTTATAGGCACATGAAGCGATTTAAGTATTTTTTGGAAGAGTACTTTCTCGGAGTGGTCTCATTTCAATTTGGTGAAGATCTGATGGAGAACTTTGGAGGTAGGCAACAGAACTCCTCAATAAATGATAGCAAATGGACTGGGATTGCTGAAATCTCATGTCTGTCTATTGCTTACACCAGTTCATAACATAACATCACGCCGGTATGCTGTGAAGGGGTAAGCACATGTAAACCACTAAAAAGTCAAAAACGAAAAATCTTTTTCCAAAAAAAACAACCGACTTCCAAAAAAACACTACAAAGTGAAAAATAACTTTAATTTCGGAAGGCGGTGACAAAAAATTAAAATACAGCTTCGAAGACACCGCCTTCCGAAATTAAAGTTATTTTTCACTTTGTAGTGTTTTTTTGGAAGTCAGTTGTTTTTTTTTGTAATGTACATTGATGAATAATATTTTATTTAGATACCAAGCTGGTATCCTAGCGTCTTCACGTCAGATAATCTAAACCACCGATTTTACTACCAGGTGGATATATTTTTTGGCAATGTTAAGTATATAAAATCCGGATATAAATAATTATCTGAGATTTTGACAACCCTGACGACGTAAAATCCGGATCAAACTTAAAATGCTTGTGGTTTCCAAATTCCATGGAATTGGGATGTGAAATTTATGTGGTGTGTTGGAGAAGTTATCAAAATCATTTCTTCTTTCATTTTTGAGAAAATTAAGAAAAACGAAAAACAGAAAAACTCGAATATCTGGATCTGACAAAGTTACGAGGTTCATTTGTGCACTAAAATAATCGGCATAAGATACCTACACCATCACATCATTATTTCGTATATACCTAACATCATTATTTGTACTTACCTACTAAGGCACCTAGGGCTTTTACAGTAGGCAATATAATTGTTTTTATATTTAATTCTTCTATCAATGTTATTACCTTATCTAATCTAATGTTGTTTTATTTTAATTAGACATTAACTTGTAAATACTTTTGATAGTGCAAAGTTAATGTAGTTTGTTTTATTTTCTGCTAAACTATTGTGTACACACCTGTACAAAACTATCAAACACAATACCGATAATATACTTACTGGAAATTTTAGAACGTTAGCTCAATATACTGCACGGCCGCTTTTTCGTAGCATCTCAAACTTGGTCGGTTTATCCACGTATTGCGGTCGTTCTGGTATTTTTATTATATCTCTTTAATTATTTAGTGTAATGAGCTGAAATTTTACGTGCGATTAATACACTAAATATCTGCATATTTTTTATTCTTCTTTTCCATAAAAAAATCCTACAATCGGATGTCATACAATATAGTGGTCTAGTCGTATAAATTATGCCATTGCTCATTAATTACAAAGAGCACATAAATGAAACTTGGCAAGACATTTTAGACCCTTGCAAGAAACAAATAAACGTTATAAGTTAGGCTCTAGACTTCCTATTTTAAGTACTTGGACCTAATAACCTTATTTTACTGTTACGTGTAGGTATATCTTCTGAACGGTATATTTTTTCCAAATTCTGTTTTCACACACTTTATACACAAATTCAAAGCAACGTGTGTAAAAATTACAACTGTACACTAAACTGCTTTATATGGTTTTCATCAAATAGCCAAACGTCAGCGCAGCGGCAACTTGATTATCTCCGCAGTCTATTGACACACAAATTTCATTTAAACATACACATTTACCTCTCGTTACACATTAATTATTGAATGAATTTTTTTTCTTCTACGTCCATTTTTTAAAAAAAGTGCCGCTTGGACGACGTAGTCCCAGCGGAATCAGTTTTTGTTGAATAGCTCCTCAATGGCTGGATGCACAAATTTTTATTTACCATACACAATTACACGACGTCATACACTAAATATCTGCTAAACTGAAATTACGAAATTCGACACTTTTCCGCTGGGACTACGCACACCATTATTTCGTATCATGCTTAGTTTAAATGTAAATAATATTTTTTTTTTCTAAATATAGAGATTCAAAAAATATAACTCAAAAACTAGACTTGGTTGCTAAATGGGGATACGAAATCTTGCATTTAAATAATTATACTGTGAGGTTTTTCAATAAAAATGGGATGTCCGAAAATCGGGCTTCATAAAACACTGTGCGTCGTTTACTCTATGTACATTGTATTTTTGTATAAAATTGATAAGTTGTACCCACATTCGTTACGAATAAATTATTACCTATTACTTATTATATAGAGATGGGTGTTTCTTGCATTTCGTGCATTTTCAAAGAAATTGCGAGATTTTTTTTTCTATATAAGTATTCTTATTTTTTATGAAAATCTACATGAAAAATAAACATCCTGATTTAAGATATACTACATTATACGCAAAACTGCCGGAGATACGGACCTAAAAGTTTTCCTGGGTATGGTAATGATGAATGTAATCTAATAATTATTTGTTATAATGGTAATGAGATATAAATCAAACAATTGTTTCAGATTGAGGTTTTATAAAAAAAAGCAATTTTTCTACTCGAATAACAATAGGTACATAAAGTAATGAAATTAAGTTATTTTAGGTAACATTGCTAATTATTTACTTTGGCCAAAATTGAGTTAAGTATCCCACCGTACCTACTCCTGAGGGTCGAGTATATCATGAGTAGTGAAAACCCTATTTTTTAAATTTACATGGAAACTAGTTTTTTTCGCTACCCCGACTCACCCACAGTATGAAGAGCACATAAAATGTCAAACTTCAAACGCCCATAACTCAAAAGTGACTGTGTGGATTGAGTCCCGTCCAATTATTCTTCGGTTAAACCTCATTTAACAAAAAAACAACATTCTACATTCATGATTAGATTAGACTAAGTATAAATGTAGCTATTATTAAAGAAATTATATCGATACACAATGATTTACAAACTTACCTCTTACTTACATATATTTATAACCATATTTTTATAATCATTGCCATAATTTAAAGATCATTTCCGTGTTACATCATTACCATAATATTGTATGATCATTACCATTTAAATAACGAGTAGACAGCTCCAAAAAACTGCCCAAAACACGGCTGGCGCGAAGTTTTGGTAAGGGACGCGCTTTAAACGAAAAGGATCCAATCCACACAAAGTCTTGTGTAGATTGGATCCTTTTCGTTTAACTACGTCCAATTGTGGTACCTAATGACAGGAATGGTAGTTATATTTTTGCACTTTCTCTATACCAAGGTATTTAATATTTTATAACTATTTGAACTCGATTATGGTTATGTTGGCATCAAAAATACACCAACACAATAAGTAATGAATGGTAATGAAAAAAAAAGCTTACAAAACTTAAAATCTCGTGTTGATCTAATTTTGTGGAGTTTCTTGCCCATTCTTCTCCATACGAAACTACATTTTGGAAGGGGCGACTAGAATCAATTCTATTTTAATGTAAATGTTGACGTTCAAAAGTGCCTTTTAAGTGCCTATTTGAAATAAATGCTTTGACTTTGACTTTGACTTTCCAAAAAAAGTTGCACGGCTTCATCTTGTTCAACATTCGTTGGTCGAAGTCGGGGGAGCACCTTGAGCACAATTTTTTTTTTGTTGGTCATCTCGCAGTTGGCCTTGAGAAGCCGTGACTGCTCAACCGGGCTTTCCTGGGGCTGCCATTAAGAAGTTAATCTTAACGCCTCCAGCCAGGCTTACAAACTAAAATTTACATGCTAAGCGACTGCACGCTGAGGGCACCCACTGTGGGGTACGGACCTCGGCTCAGGGCGTCACTGATAGGGGGACAGCTATCACTATTGGGGACAGGCTGGATCAAAATATTGGCATTATTATTGACCGGGGAATTTAAAGCTACTGGCTCAGCTGCGGCGCGGGCTGGCGCTTCAACGAGCAAGGGTCGGTCGGGTATTGAGCACAAAATGTGATGGCAGATTTATAGGTACCTATACCTTTATAACTAACCTCAATAAAAAAAAAATATTTAGTCGCTTAAGAACGTGTAGATTTGTGTATTTTCAGGTGAACATGTGATTTGCACGAAATGAGAGAAACACCCAGATATGATTTAAAAACCCTTCCAATATCATTTTTTTTTTTGATTTTCCAGAAATCATCCAAAGAAGCCGTGCCCTTGGTTGTGTAACACATTTCCGTTACACGTTGTAGATCTCTACAGTAAAAGCGAAAAGTGTTTTGTTTTAAACACTTGATACGATAAATTTACTTATTTTGATAAGAATTCATAATTGTTGATAATATGACCAATAAACATGACCTAACGATTTAAATTATTTTTTATAGCTATATGTATAAAAAAAACTACTTTTTGTGACTTTACTTGTAACTGTACTTTTTGTACTTTTTTTGTTAAGTAAGTATATAAAAGTTAGACATTCGCTGACTTTGTAGGCATTGTCAAACTCTACAACTTTTCTCTAGAACTCAACCATATATATCTCTCATCGACCGTTTTTTCTCCGACTTAGTTTGCAAATCCGACTACCACGAAAAAGTTTTTGAATTTTTCGGGTTAATAAATAGCCTATGACACTCACAAATAACGTGGCTTTCTATTGGTACAAGAATTTTCAAAATCGATTCGGTAAATCCAGAAATAACCCCCTACAACCTAACAAACTTTACCTCTTTATAATATTAGTATAGATATAGATTAAGTAGGTAGGTAGGTACATCAAAATATGTTCTTAAGTGCATTTTTTACCTACCTAGGTACTACTCCATGGTACTTAGTTACCTACCGCGGAATTATCAACTTGATTTGATAATTTCGCGACCGACATTTTTAATTTCAATTTTGGGTCTTCATAAAACCGTAGGGACCCTGCGCAGCACGAAATTAGGTAATTCCCACATTCCCAACACCTTGCAATTACCTATCAGGTATAGTCCCAAAGAATTAAAACGGTGTGTGTGGCAGAGGGCGTTATCATGCTATAACGTTATACCACATTATTCCACTGCCAGCAAAACTCGCATAAGTGACCATTTACTCTTTCATGATCTCTATTTCATAAGTACATAACATATGTAAGAGCAAATGGTCCCTTGTACAGGTTTTGTCGAATTCTCGTCAGGATGTACTCCCACAAGTGCTTCCAGTACGGTAAACACGAGATTAGTTTTTCCGTCGATTGACACGCCGCGCCCCTATAACATGCGTTGGCTTCCTTATTCCGACCATGCTTCTTGCAGTAGATACTGGCTTGTGCGAACCGTTCCTTCTGCATCCTATACAATCTTTTACGCCTACAGTCTCAGTCTCATATTAACTTTAAATGTAGGTAGCAGGGGGTATGCAACGATTTTCGAGATCGGACATCTACCCCCATATTTACGAGTAGGTATAAACGCTATATAAAGTTAAGAGACGTCAAAAATTTATGGTTAAATAGTTCCTAACTTTTATAAATAAGGGGGCTAATTAACAAATATCCGCCAAAGTTCTACTATTCGTTTTGTAAAGCTTCAGCTGTTGTAGGTAATCCGGGGCATAATCGAACTAAAAGCTAAATGAGTTAAACGGCATAAATAGGCGAAATCCGAAACGATAGGAAGTAGAGCAAAGCGGTCAAGGAACTTCATTTAGAGGTAAAATAAAACTACATTTCTTGTTCATCGAAAAAGATTCTGGCTGTGCCAGGAGCTCTTTCAAAAACCGATTCACTAACCGAACCGAAATTCCTCATCTTTATGAAATCACTTAAAAAATTATGGGCGCCGAACCCTTTATCACGGAAAACAATAGTAGGTAGCTACCTAGTATTACCTACACGAATAAACGCGACGCAAAGGTACCTACCGCTTAGTCACTGCGGCTGTGGAATACTATTTTCCTGTCTCTTTCATTCCGGTTAGTCAGTAATATTTAAATGATTAATCCATATTTTAAAAGAATTAACCCCAATACCGGCTAATCCCATATTGTACGGCATAGGTATAGCCTAGATTTTAGGTACTAGGTAAACTTTAAACCCGATTAATCGGTCCCAGGTCTAAACGTCTTACAAATGTTCGCGATTTGAATAGCTCTGAATACGGTCACAATTACTTCGAGTCTGACCACTTCTCTAACCTGCTGAAGAAAGTAATTGGACGGTCGCAGCGTCGAACGTAAGCCTGTCTCTCGCCCAAAGAGAATGTGCGATATATAAGCAACTAAGCTGACTCGCCATTCGGTAGTTTTTTAACTGCGCCGCAGACGCACACTTGTACGACATGGAAATACCGGTTAGTAAACAATTCAATTGCTCTCGTTGCACTTACCACGATACTGCTCTTTTTTTTGTAATGTCTCTAAAGTTGTCGATCTTGTGTAACTTCTTATATAATACCTACTTCCTGTTTTTACACTAGGTGTTACGTAGTAAGGCAAAAAAAATATTACAGTTGACAATATAGGTAGTTGCAGACTTAACAATGCAACACTTGCATTAACTATTACGGATTTTATATAATCATCAATTGATGAGATTTGTGTCAATAATTAGCCTATATGTTTCCATTGCTGGGACACAGGCCGTCACTCTGTGAATAGGAGTGGGCCGTAGGTAATCCAGTACGGGTTAGTGGATGTCAGGTTTTCGAAATTTTAGTTCTAAAACTTGCTGGTTTCCTCACGATGTTTTCCTTCACCGTTTTTAGAGCAGTAGTGATGACATTATTTACACCAAGTAAAGCGCCTAGGTTCGAACCCAAGATCTACAACTCGTAAGTCGGGTCTGTCACAACTGGGCCATTACTGCTCAATTTTAGGCCCGGTTAGCAATATAAGCTCGCACCCTTACATGGGACTAGACATAGGTGAGTAACTCTTAACTTGTAACTCTTCGGGGAAAACAGGCTTGACGTTATGTCATATTACATTCATTACCTTATGATGGCAATAGCATTAGGTATTTTGCTTTCATAAGTGGACCTAGGTCATACGTACGTTCGGGACAAGATATTTTGAAAATCAATAAGTGCGCATTATTTACTACGATTTTCATCGAGAACGAATGAGAAAAATTGCAAATAAATTGAATAGGCTGTTTGTGTATTTATATTTTTTTATTCTTTCAGAAATTAATCATATTGCTGTGCTGCTCGTATTACGGGTTTGCATCACACCATTCACACCACGTCCAAACTATACCAGTAGAAAACTATGAAACTGAATTGCAAGTTCTCGGTGAACACGTCGAAATACCTGAAACCCCTGTCAGAGTGATAAAAATCACGAAAACAGTAGCTGTCAAGGTACCAGTGCCATATCCAGTGAAAGTGATTGAAAAAGTACCGTACCCCGTTCACATTAACAAGCCCTACCCAGTACCCGTGCCACAAATAGTTAAGGTTCCCCATGTTGAATCTGCTCCGCAAGTGCACGCACACGAACCGCTCGGTAGCCAAGGAAGCCAGAGCCACTATCCTGGCAATTCTTACCAGGTGCAAGAAGCACATCCCCGTGACGGACCTTCGAACGAAGACTCTTACGGTCCAGAAATTCAATCCTACAATGGAGGAAATTCGGGTCACAGCCAAAGTTTTGCACCATATAGTGATGAGTATTCTTCGGAGGGATCCTCTGGGAATTCTTACGGAGCACCGTCAAGCAGCTATTATGGAAATGCCGGCGGCAATGATGCAGAATCTTTTGAATCCAAAAATTATGATCAAGCTATAAAAGATTACCTCCATAAAATGAACCCAAGCGGAGATAGCGCTGGGCTTAAAACTTTTAACTACAATTAAATCAGTTTTATATAAAACTTTGTAGGAACGTACCTGACTGGATTGTGTGTATAATAGTTTTACGTTTATTTCCTGTACATAAATGGTTTTTGTATTGTGAGTGTGACTCGTATGAGCGGCTTGTTCAGTAATATTATTGTTATCTTAGTCTATTTTTGTTATTATATTGTTGTTGCTAGATGTGTATAGCGTGTTGTTAAATTTCAATAAATTATTACAATTAAATAATATCGAAATCCATTTATTTTTCACTGACATTATCATTATTATCATCACATCTAATATAAATGTTTTAAAAATACATACATCCATACATTAACTCAAGCCTGGTTCCCAAGGTAGGCAGAAATTACAGAACGCCACCAGCTAAGATCCTTACAGTTAAATCCTCCTTTAAAACTGTTACCCTACAAGGACTTAAGCAAAGGCAGCGTATACTCATAACAAATAGGTACATTATTTTTCAATATTAATCATCTTACAAACATTAATTAGGCAAATAGCTTAAAAATTATTGAATGCCTATAGTAAGTTAATGTGTGACAGAAAGGTTGTTCGTAAAATATAACAAGTTACAATTAATAAGTTACATAATTACGTACTAATAACGTTACACCGTCAAACACATACCATACCATTCACTTGTAAAAATACGAACTAAATGTTATCTTAGATAAATATATTAACTTAGGTTTACGTAAAGTATGTATAATATTATCTATTTGTCTGCAAAACGCAAAGAATACACAACGGCTACACAAATCTATGAAAAAAGATTACGAAACTACGTTTCAACATATGATTTGCAATATAATAAAAATAATATCAAAAAGTAACAAAACGAAATATTTAAAAATATAAGTTAAAACGGAGAAAAAAGATTCACGCATTTTCCTGCAGTTTCTTGATCCAAATCACCGCATTGTTCGGCAACGACAGGATCGACTTTAATTATGGGTCCCTCCACGTCGGGCTTCTCATCCTCGTCCGACACATACATCCGAGTCAGGTCGGAAGCGACTGATGCCGTCTCGCATGCACTGGGAACAATTCAAAAATTAATTATTAACGTTCACTATGTATTTATAGTTACTGGGTACGTCTTTCATTGACGTGAATGTGCCCTGGCAGCTAAGAGTATGTCATGCTCACTCAAAGGTAATTCTGGTAGTCGCGTGTTGATCAAAATTGTTGAGCTGAATGGTGCTGATCCATACGATCTTATGGTGAACGGGTGTCCGTAGGAACTGGTCACCTCTTAGCTGCTGTTTTTATTTTCTGATTTGTTGTTTTTATTACGGACGGTTTTAGTGTACACGTATTTTTCCATAGTTTTCACATGTATATTTTCAAAATAAATAATGTAGCCGATTTTTTGTAACAATGTCGTGTCCATGGAGTTTTTGCCCGTTCTTCATGGGTATCTACTATGCTTTGGAATGGGCAACTAGCTTCATCATTCTGACTGACCGACCCCTTGCTTGTCAATTCAAAAGTGCCTGTATTTGGTTTATTTGAAATAAACTTACTTCTATTTATTTGTAACTGTACCACATAACTGAAAGTTCATGAAGTCCAGGGAACTAAACATCTCCAAACACTTTTTACCTAATGTCCTAAGTAAATCATATCATACCTATAATGTTCGTCAGGGACGGAGCAATTAAAGTGCGTGGTTTCTTGTTTGATGGTCATTATAGTGGGCACCATGAGTACGGCGCCGGGGAACGTGACGCTGGCGCCGGGCGCGGCGCGGCCGGGCGGCGCCTGCGCCGGCGACACCGCAGCGTCCTTCACGGGCAGTTGCATAACGATGTCCGAGTCAGCGTCTTCGTCGTTTTTAATAATTGTACTAAAAAAAAGAACATATTTGTAAGTGCCTAGCTACTTGTCACCGCTTACCAGATTAGAAAGGAGAGCAATATCATACAAAAATATACCGAGTGTGCTACAAGATGTGTATAAACGCAGACAGCACCGCATTCCTGGTATTTAGCGACGTAGGTAGGTACGTTTTGTACGTAAAGGCTAAGATTTATAAGATTTTGTTTTGTGTTGGTAAATCTTATTAGCGCACGAAATTAAATGTTATTCGGAACTGTTTTAAATGTTATAAGCTGAACAATATACAGGACCATACTAATTAAATAAGTTGGCAATATCCGCAAATGTGATACCTACACAAGAAAAAAAAAATTAAGATAAAAAGAACTGCTGCCTGGTAGTAGTTGAGAAAGTGTGTTCTTTTTGTTCTATCGTGTTTCGATATCAACACCTAACGGGATGTTTAGTTTAAAAAAAAGGGTCAGTGCAGTCTTTGTTATTTCTTATTGAGAACTTAATTAACTGCTATGTTGGTCTACTGATCGCAAGCGCTACTGCTGAGCAAGAGGTCCTGGTTTCCCAGGTCCCAGGTCGGGCAGTGTTATTGGGTTTTTTCATAAGGAATTTCTCAGAAACAGCCCAGAGTCTGGATTTGTGCCCCGTTGATGACAATAGGCTCACCCCTATTATATGGGACTTAAACATAACTTCTAGAGGTGTGGGTTGTTCGAAAGAGATACCGTGGCCCCTGGCACACAGGCAACTGAAGTAACAAGTGTTTATTTTTTGAGGTTGGGAAATCATCAAATAACTTCTCCCGCTCTGGGTGGAGCAGGAGGGCGGGCGTGTCAAACTTTTACTGACTAAAACCCACCCATGTTCCCTCGGTTGCCTGTGTGCCAGGGGCCACAGTATCTCTTTCGAATAACCCGCACCCCTGGCAGCCCAAGGAACACGGGTGGGTTTTAGTCAGTAAAAGTCTGACACGCCCTACCGGTCCGCCCGGAGCAGGAGAAGTTATGTGATGATTTCGCATCCTCAAAAAATCAAACCAGTTAATTTGCGAAATGTGGAGGTACACCTCTGCCTGACCCTTCGGGGATTACAGGCGTGAAATTATATAAATAAATATATAAATTTATTTAACCGACCCACTACAGCCAACTAGTTGCTACTGTAAATAAACGTAGCTTTCTCTTTAACTGACCCGCATTATTCATAAGCTGCATGCTAAATCAAAGTTAATAATTAAACATTTTATTTTATAAACGTTATTCTCTTTACCTTCCCAAGTTGAGGGCTATTTTGTACTCTTGTGATTTTTTCACCACTTCCAACCAGTTGTTCTTATCGACATCGCTACTATCAGAGTTAAAAGATGAGCCAGGCCTGAAAAAAATGTGAAAAATTAAGATAAGACTATGAAGCCATGCAATGAAAACGTTTACTTTTGGAATAATAAGTCTAAATTCTTGCACATCTGTGCGAAAAGAATGCTACAAACAACAAAGAAGTTCTAATTGAGTCTTTCATAATTCCGCTAAACCACAGACTACTAAGGCCTCCATTAAATTAAAATGTAATAAGAAGGTACTTGCTTCTCGAAACACGACGGCCGTTTAGTGCTGAACTGATTGGGTAAAGTCAACAGCACATTTTTTTTTCCATAAGAAGTAACCCTTGTTCTACAAAAACTGCTCTTACTACCACGACATAAAGGGCACTGTTAAGGACAAATTGTTACCATGGATGTGCTGTTGCATAATAATGGTTGATAAGACGTAAAAAAACGAATACGGACAATTATACTCACATTGGTGTGAAGTTAACCATAGTGGCATGGTGTTTCTGTTTGTGTATTTGATACACATTTTCTGGACTTTCTATCATAGTGATATCTTTGGCAATATCAGGCAACAGTACTAAACTTTCTTGTTGTGTAGAGTTCGATTTGCTCCTATCCGATATATCATTTATGGAGAACTTAAGTTTAGCTGCAAAATACATTAAAATATCATAACAATGTTACTATTAAAACACATTTAAGAGACGTCAGTCAGTAGGTAGATTTAAATTTGGCTTGCTCATGGAAAAGATTTTCTCTATTATAACAAAGACTTTATGTGTCAAAATATAGAATAAAGGATATTGAGCCACGAATGGTGTAACTTACATTTATCTATCGGCGAAATTTTTCCTGCTATGTCATACAGAAAATCAGTAGACCAGAACTGTGGTATCCGAATGAATACTTTCCCGGAATCCACAGGCATGTGGAATCCCAACTTGTGCAGTAGCTGCAGAAACTTCAGATCCTTACAAATGGATGCTTGCTTGCAGTTCCACGGCACCAGTGGTACAGATTGATTGAGAACTAGAAACATTCATAAAATCCACTTAATAAAACATAATTCATTCACTGACAACACACAACAACCTGAACCGCTGTCTAGAAGCACAAGAGTCCTCCAAGAGTTCCTATATACCTACCAAAGGCGATCACTATGGACGAATTTTTGAAAATGCCATCCCTAAAGGGGTCAAATAGGGGGTGATATTTTGTATGGTAGTTCGTAATTTTTGTCGATAGAAATCCTATGGGGCACATAACTTGTTGTTAACCAAGTGAATGCGTGTATACCCTCAAATTAATTATAACAACCATGAATTGGACAGAAAACGAATGGTAAAATAATCCGGACGATAGATAGTAGATTACAAATTCACGTAATCGCAACAAGCTCGCTGGCTTGTTGCTTGTTGTGCGATGCGTTGGTTGGTCAAGTCACGCTCTTTTTGAAAATATTATATAGAATAGTAATACATTTATTGCTATAGCAGTATAATATTTTAATACTCGAGTGGTCCCATACATAGTGACGATGTCTGTACCAAATTCCAAGTCGATTGAGCGAGTGAAAGCGCGATATATTATCCATTGTATGATAGAGATCCCTACACCGATCTATTTTTATTATTTTCAAAAAGAGTGAACAGATTTTCATGAACCATAGCTAAGAACCAGCCCGACTAAATCAACTTTCTAATTAAGAAACCGCATTAAAATCAAACCAGATCGGAAATCAATGAGTTCAATATGTTGCTACAGAGTTAATTCTAAAATTATAACTTACGAAGGGAGTGATATGAGACTGGGGACAGTATGTGTAAATCATTCGATTTCTTCAATGTGCTTAATTTTGTTTCATAATCATATGTGGTGTATTCAGTTTCAGTTTTTCGGGATAATTTTTCTAAGTATATTTTAGCGAAACAGGTTTCCAGCAATACTTTTTGCACCCAATCTAAAAACTTTGACTTCCCATCTTGTGTTAGCTGTTCACAAAGCTTATTAATTTCATCATCTCTCATCTCTTTCATAACCTGTACGGTTTTAATATTCCTGTCGGTTTCCCCTTTCACATATTTATCGTAATCTTCTTTATTTATCAGATTCTGCGTATAAAGCTCCTTGATTACGGAATCTCTCGATTTAATGATACCATCTTCCTTATACAGCGTGATGATTTCGCCGACTACGTCAGGTAGAGCACTACACTGCATATAGTTCCAATTTAACGATGATAGTTCATCTTCCGACCACCTGCAAGCATTGTCAAAAGATATGAAGTCATGATGTCAATGTAGTTCTTAAAATAATGTGTAGTGGCGGCTTCGCCTGCGTGGATGTCCCACGGAAACATGCTACTGGGACAAAAATGCCTATGTATGTATCTCATGTTGCTCCTCATAACATCAGCTATGTGCCAGTGAAAGTCCCTTCAAAATCGATCCAGCCGATTCAGAGATTAACCGGAACAAACAGACACTTAAATTTCATTTATTTGTATATTTTTGCACATAAGATATCCAATATTACCTCGTTTCCACCTTTTCTTTGGAGTTGCAGCTTGCACTACTGTCAGCAGGATTTTTCTTGTCCACAGCGTCTTCCTCAGTGGTGTTTGGTTTGGTTTGTGTCGCTGGAGTGACGTCATCGAAATTCTCAACTTCAAGACGAAAGTTCGGCGTACTTTGTAGAGAATGGGGTTTTTTGATGAATGTGTTTATCACATACTCAATAAGATCGGACCAATCCTAAAACACATAATCTAACACATCAAAACCAGAAGTAAGTGAGAAGTAAGACTTGCTTGCAAGTTCAAGTGTTTTTACAAGATTTTTATTCAAATTCAATATGTTTTATTTAAAGAACACAGTTAAAGTAAAAAAAAAACAGCTGTAATTACTAACTGTAATGAAAAGATGAAAGGTATCTAAATAATTAAGTTTCCATTTGCACGTACTTGAAACTTTAGCTTTTTTGACGAAAAATTCAAACAGTTTCACCTCAATAATATTTTATTAGGCTATCTATCGCTCTCTATGTTCTTCAACAAAATAATATGTAGGTACTTATTAAAAAAACTTACGTCACAAATTTCGAATCCTGTTTTCCAAATTGAAGTAAATGTCTTCAAAATCTTTGGCTGGAATAACGTGATCAAGCTTTCAAGCTCTCCCCCCACATGATGCATCAGTGTAAATATACAGTCGTTGACGAACTCTCCGTTAGCGGCGTAGTCCTCCAGCAGCAACCCGTACTGGTACATTATTTCAGATGTAGCAAACCTATTGGAAATCATATCTTATGATAATAATAATAAAGGTTATCTTATTTGTCTTTTATAAATGTCACCGTATGATTGTGAACACCGTTAGTTTTTGCACCATATTGCTTACCGACCGAATAGGTTAGGTTAGCACTGCGACCAACCGCCCGCGAGCCGAGCGAGCGAAGCGAGCGGTGCCACGGTAGCGGCCGGCGAGCGCTACTTCCAAGTTAGTGGCAGTTACTTGACTATTTAGTAATAGCGCAAAGTACTATCCGTCTTGATACCAGTTTACAATTTAACGGACAGATTATAATCTCGCGAGATAAATTATAAATTGACGATGTTCATAATCTTATGGTGACAGAAACATTTCTTAACAGGTAGGCGATATCTCTATTTTCTTCCTAAGGCTGATTAGGCCAAGCGTGGCGATTATGGCAAAACCCCTTATGGGAGAGGCCTATGTCCAGCAGTGGATGTCCTTCGGCTGATATGATGATCAACAATAAACAGAACTTTTAAACGACCAAAAATAAGTTACTTAAAAAAAAAACAGTAAAAAAGTTTAATATTTTTCACATTTTTGCTGTGGTATCTGTTTCTATCCCATACCAATTCGCATACCCCTACTTGCAATGTAAACAGGAAGTTTTATAAAGTCATCAACATGCACCAAGTGGATTAAATATGTATTAATTAAGCTAAATCAAAGACTACCCAAGCAAAGTTAATAAAATCAAATGGGACCACTGCACAAACTTCTTCTACCAAATGAATAATTTTCAATCCGATCCACAATTGATGAAAATATCGATCAACATACTTAAAAAATACATACAGGCTACCATAGAACATCCTTCTTTTTAGAAGTCGGTTAAAATAAAATATATTTAGAGGATACATACTGTCTAATATGATCAAGCATATTCGTAGAACCATTGTATTCTGGCAACTTCATTGCACCGTCCAAGAACATCAGCAATATGTGGTTTGTAACGATGACATCCTGAAACACAGTATTACACAAACATTTATTATCAATATCATACTCAGAGAAGGGCTTATGGCTAAGTAATAATAGCCGCACGGGTCGATCGATCAGGTTAAGCTACGCATGCCGCGGTTGGTCCGTGGATGGGTGACCATTTTTACATACCAAGACCCCCCGTGCCTCGGCAAGCACATTAGGCCGTTGGTCCCGGCTGTCATTCGTGAATCTTTGACAGTCCTTACGGGTCGTCAGAAGCCCGAAAGTCTGTCAATCAGTCTTACCAAGGAGTATCGTGTTACCCAGTAACTGGGTTGTAGAGGTGAGATAGGCAGTCGCTCCATGTAAAATACTGATATTCAGCTACATCCGGTTATACTGGAAGCCGACCCCAACATGGTTGGGAAAAGGCTAAGCAGATGATGACTCAGAGGTAATGAAGAGATGGCTTATGGCTTGCTCTTGTTTGTGTGCAAGAGTCCAACTACCCAAACAGTTTAGTTGACTGTACCTGTAGATATTGTTTCGAATGATACTTCGGGTTGTAATGACGCAATAGCAACACAAGAAGTGATCTGAGCTCTTCGGTCTCACACATTTTAAGTTGTAACTTGAGAAGTGCATCTTTATTCTCGTTGCATATGTGTGGAAGCTTTTTGTATACATCAATAGCTTGTATTATTTCCCTTATGGCCGTAACAATCTGAAAACAGATAAAGTTTAAATATAATATATTATTTCGTTTTCTGAAGTAACGCCTGCTGTGATTTGACCTAATAATGGTGGCCAGCCATTTAAAAGAGTTTCACTAAATAAGGTTAACACCATCCAAAGTTTCAGAGGCCACTCATGAGTAAAAACTTGTTAATTATTACTTATTTGTGACAAATAATGTAAGAGCAGCACATACTTTGAAGGCTATTATAAAAATATACCGATGCATTGGAAATGTTATCGGATATAACATAATTAAAATTCCGAAATGATTTTCCGAGTTTCCTCGCTAATTATCCCCTCAAATTGTTAAGAGTGTCAACGTCGCAGTTCAAGTGGTTTTTCGTGATTATCTTATTAAGTTTCAATCAAAGTGCGAAGAAAAAGTACTTTGATTTAAATTTAATAACTAGCTGTGCCCGCGACTTCGTTCGCGTGCATGTCGGAAAACAATAATGTGTCTCTTAGATGGTGTAGGTACCACTCCACCATTAAAAAGGAAGAATCAGGTGACTGAATCAGTCATTGCGTCTTCAGAGTTTATAATGTTAATGCGACGACGTCTCACTCAGATTTTTCAGAATAAATATAAATCAAAGCGCCTGGTCGAGGCTCATTTTCTAATATCTGTGAAGTGAGTCTGGTGAAGTGTGTTGAAGCGTTATGCCACGTTCCCACGGCCCGCTTTCTCACAGGCCAGAACGCACCAAGCCAGGCTGACAGGCCGTGGGAACTGTCACATCCGATGCCGATGAGGTCTCCGCTGTCCAGTCGTCGCCCGTCGAGTGTCAGTAAGTACAAAAGCTGCGCCAGCAGCGCGGTGGCGGGCGCCAGTCTCGGCCCGTACAGGCGCGTGTCTTTTAGCTTTGTTTATGAAATGTTAACCACTGAATAAAACCACAGCAGTGGGAATGTTCGGCACGGACCGCGATAGGCCTCGACAGATAGCAGTGCAGTAATGCCTGGCGTCAGCTGTCAGTTAACGGCCCGTGGTAGGACCGCGGCGACTGACCGGTGTCACGGGGCAAAATGCACCTAACATTACCAAGCGAGCATTCGTGCAGTCAGTACGGCAAAACATGCGAGCGAGCAACACTGATTTTAGCACACGACGGCGGCGTAACGACATGCTCGCTGCAAATTTTACATTACGCCCCGTAACGTCAGCTTAACAGCGGCACCTTAAGAGCACTGTTGAAATTTAATTTATTATATAATTTCAAGTTAGTTAAAACTACTGACTCACTAACATAATCGGTTAGAGGACAAAACGGGGACTTACATTTTTAATGTTTTAGGCGCTTTTGTGACTAAATTACTATGAACTAAACTAAATTACTAAATACATTACCTTATAGATGATGGTAACTTTTAAGATCTCAGAGCTTTATTTCAAATAAATTAAGTATTTTTTAAATAAATTTTATCATTGCCATTGAAAATACCTCTTAACTTAGAATAACCCATAGATAGAAAATGTAGATAGATATAGAAGAAGTAATCACGAAAAACCACTATTAATACGACGTTGCCAGCCCGAGCGGGATGAAAGCTCTTAACTCATCGAAATTACGTAATGAACCGTTATGTTGTAGCTGACTGTACTCTTATGTCTGGCACACATTTGGGCAGGCCTCGCCATATAAAGTTTAAAACTGTACATAAGTATAATACTTGTTAATACCTACACATTATTAATAAATATTTGAAAAAGTTTGAATACTTACCAAATGAAGTCGCCTTATGTTCGGCTTTAAATCATTACCATCGAGTTTTCTGGCCAGTTCTAACTGTTCACATAAGTTGACCCCCTCTGCAGTCAAGTACGACACGATATCGATAGACAGAACCGAGCGAACATTCTCCAAGTCAAGTTCGATTTGCGTCGCGAACTTCAGAAAGTAAGTGACCAGCCAGAAGAAATGCGAAGTGTCTATTTCTAGTTGAAGATTAGATAGAATTTGGTTATGAAGTGTCTGGACTAATGAATTATATCCTTTCAAAAGGAAATCCACAGTGAACTCTTTTAAAATGTTTGAGATGTCATCATCTGTCGGAGTCTTATGCGATAATCCTTGAACGTTAAGTCTGGAATAATAAACATCAGTATAACTAGGTACATGTTTACAGTGCCGTACATATTTACAGCATTATCGTCGAACAAACTTACATGTTCGATTTGCCTCTCTTGGCAATTTTCTTCCGCTTCCGATCGTGCATGGAGACGCCTTGGTGTTGTACGCGCGCCTTAGTGTTGACCCTCTGCTTGGGGTTATGCGGCTTCTGGTGGATAGGTTTCTTTGACGGTAACTCATCCTCATTGCTTGATGTAGAAATGGACTCTTGATTTTCGATTTGTGTCCCATAACCGCAATCCGAATTTTCAGAAATCACAGGTTTCTTTTCATTGTTCCCAGAAGACTGACCATGAGGATTACGGTTCGACTGTACGCCACTGCTGCAAGACATCGCTATTCCCTTTAATTAACAGAGTTTGGAATAAATAAATTGTCAATTACATAACTAAATTGAATGAGTACCAACGAAAAAATATAAAAAATGCAGCTTACATTTTCGGAGTGCAATATATTATTTATAGGACTTTCCAAAGAGTTATTTTTGTCTTCCGTGTCGGACTCTTTTTCTTGAGGTGTAGGGAACGGTGGATTACCATTCTCACTGGTGTTGTTCATTTGAGAGGACGCATCCCAATCCTTATTTAGAGAATTGTGATCATCATTGCTCTCGCCACAGCCACCAGTATCTGATGAATCCGACGTCGGTTCAGAGGTAGACATTGGTGAAGAGTCACTACCTGCAATAAAAATGTATTTTTAACCGGATATCAAGATGTTAAGCGGACGCGAAATAAGTATTCTGAGACTGAGCAACGTTGCGGGAAAGATAACAGATAGATAAAGTGACACACAGAATTACTTTCGCATTTATAATATTATTATGAATATAAGATTACTACAGTATCTCATACTGGCTCATGATGATGATGATGGGACTCCCTTTTCCGCACGTAGACTCCCATTCGGTCCGTTGTGCGTGGGCATACTGGCTCATATAAATTTAGAGATATTGGTAGGTACTAAGTACCTACACACTAAACATTAAAATCCGCGAAAGTAAAGTATCATAAAACTGTCTCATAATAAGCCACCTGCTTATTAGCATCAATCCTGACAAATTGAAATACGAATAGGTACAAACAAGTTAGACAGGTTGGCGTATTTACAGTCGTGAAAAATAAGAAATTTCACTCAATTTTATTTTTTATCTCACTCCAATTATACCCAACTAGCAGCGCTCCGCGGTTTCACCCGCGTAGTTCCCGTTCCCGTGGGAATATGGGGATAAAATATAGCCTATGTCACCCGGGGATAGTGTTCCTGTAGCTTCCCAACAGTGAAAGAATTTTTCAAATCAGTTCAGTCGTTTCGGAGCCTATTCAATGCAAACAAACAATCAAATCTTTCCTCTTTATAATATTATTATACCCAATAATGTCCTAAAAAAAAGATGCTAAACTTAATGTTTTATTTACTTGACGATAATTTCAGCCGAAAGACGTCCACTGCTGGACATAGGCCTCCCCCAGTTTGGGGGGGGTTTGCCATAATCGCCACGCTTGGCAGGCAGGTTGGCGATCGCAGTATGGTGGAAAAATGCATAGAGAACGCTGCTGCCCATTCTCTAGTAATTCACAGCAACAGATGGGATGGTGCTATTCTTTACGTCCGGCACCACACGGAACAACGACGATGATGATGACGATGAGTCGAAAATATTTTCAGAAATTGCATTGCATATTGCACACTTGGTTTCTAAAAGTAAGTAATGTCATTATTAACTACCTACTACAAAATCCAGAAGTAGGTAGGTATCTATTCGTAAAATAACGGATAGATAACGTTAATTGTTGTTTGTGCTATAGTCGGGCAATTATTTCTTTGCAAAATATAGGTACGCACACCCTTACAACGTATTTCCGTGAACTTCGGATACAGATGAATACCCGTATGGAAGGATAAGATTAAATGATGTAAATAAAAATAAAAACCTCTATCTGGTGGGGAAGTATTACTCTCGTTATCTTCTGAACTTTCGCATAAAGAGGCTTCAATCCACACATTGAGAAGTTTGTGCAGGGTGACAACATGTTGGTCTTTGTACAACAATGCTATTAGTTGAACCATTGTTACTGCCCATTTATTCTGGAAGAAAAAATATAATACAAAACACACATCACGACTCTTAAAACTTTTTCGTATACCTAGTTTTAATTTATGTTACTTGTATCTCTGCCACACTGTTGCGTCTATACACATTCAGTCAAAAACAGATTATACAAATTAAAATGAAACTAAATACAGCATTCATTTCACATAAAATAATATTTAAATAAGTTTACCTTATATACGAATTTAATAGATATAGTTTTGCATCACTTACCGCATCAGGAATAATCATTAACTTAATGAGAATTTTATCAATACTTTGACTAAATATGTTCCATAGAATTTGATTCTGTATAGCGTGAGGAGGCCCATTGTAGATTTGACCACTAGGCTCCTCTGGTATGTGTAGGATGTTCCGCAGTAACAAAAGGCTATTACTTATATTTGTGCATTGGTTGGATCTTAACTTTGCTTTTTGTTCGAAATCAACATTTTTCTTTAAAAAGTCTATAATCACTTTAGTCGCACGCTGATCTGTAAAAGCTACTTTGGTGGAAGAAAGCAGATTATTTATTTCGAATATTGTATGTCTTCCAAAATCATTTCTGGAAATTACGTCTACGGATAGCAAACACTCTATTGGAATTGTCAAGTTTACTAGTATTCTAATTAACAGCTCTATCGTTGCATCTCCTTTTGTATGAATTAACAGCGGTATTAAATCTTTCTTGATATTTTGTCCAAAGCTAATACTCCTACGATATGTACGCAAGTATTTATCTTCTGTTAGGATGTTGTGAAGAATTGTCTCCAAAGCAGCTAAAACGTATAAAAACACGGTATCACTTAGTGAGCGAAAATAGATATTAAACAGTTGAACTCAAGCAACAGTATGACAAATAAATACCATTGCAGTTTTCGTTCACGTGATATCCATCTGGATGCAGAAATCCAAGGTTGCTGAATGTGCTATGAATTTGTGGACTTCGAAGAACCCATTCCATCTTGTATCTGAAACAATATGAACGATTGTATTTGAATGTAACCCGTATTGTAACCAGGCCCCACTCCACTGCAAGGCCTAGGCCTCATCTTATAGAGAGAAGGAACGATCATATAGGTATCACTAATTGGCTCATTTGCGCGCGCCTATCACTGGTTAGGACGCAGGACATCAGTGGTGTCATAATTTTATTGGTATCGACGTTTCGTATTTCCCTTTTTTCTCTTCGAAAACTGAGCCGGTTCAATTATTTTTTACATTAAGAGTGTGTTTAGGTTCCTATCATTTTTTTTTTTGTGTTAAAAACTTTTCTAATTTGTCTGGTAGTCCTCTTCTAATCACGGCGGTAAAAATAGGGCATTTTTTTAATTTATAGAGGGTCATATTTTCTTTAATAATTAGTTGCTGAAAAAAAGAAAATGACAGGGATGTGTTTTCAGCAGACCTTGCCTTATTTAAAAAAAAAAACAGTGGCACTCCGGGAGTGCCGACAGAAGTGAAAACTTGAACAATTAGGTACGTGTATATTTTTTTAATCGTCAATACAGGATTTCACATTGGGTCCTTGGGTCCCGGTTGCTAACGGTAAAAAATGATAAACGAGCGATCGACTTCAGCCATAATATAGTGACGGACAGCCGCGGCGCGGCGTGTTTGCGGATGGCTTGCGCGTTTCCGTGTTCCCGCCTCAAGCGGCACTGGAGGACACCGTGGAGTTTTAGTGGGTTACAGCCCCACATAACTGCGCTATCTCCTCGTGGTAGCGCAGTAGGCATTTGCCCACGTTAAACAAAAAAAAAAATGCCCGGGTCAACGCGACGGCGCCGCACAGTGGGCTGAAACGGGCCGGTAAAGGACTTAGCATTTAAAAAAAAAAAGTTTCTTTTTCTGAAATTTTAAATATTGTGTTGGATTTATCTATCGATTATAAGTAATTATTTCTATGAGGGTCGTTCAGATAACTTAGTATTTTCGGAGTTATAAATATCCAAAGTAATTTTTGTATGAAGCAAAAGAAAAAAATGTGAAAATCTCGAAATTCTCAAATTTTCTCAAAGAATTGACTCTACGTATGCATAGTACGTATATTTGTCCTATTTTAGCGCCTATTCTCGGGTTGCGATTTTCTGCGATTTGGTCGCAATTTCAAATTTTGTTCTCTATTCCACACCACCATAGAGGTTAAGAACTAGGCGCGTTTTTTTTATGTAGTGGTCTCCCCTTTAGGCCTAATCCACAAAGGACTAATAAAATAAATAAATAAATAAGTAAAAATCACAATCACTACTGGCCACTGCACTGTTTTAATTTAATCACTGTCAAGGGTATCCACATTAACGAATGCAAAATTTTCGTATTCGTTATCATCAAATGTTTCCGCTTGTTCAATTACTAATAAACTTTGTGCTTCTACTGACAAAGTTTTATGTTTTCTGCGAAGTTTGTGACGTTTCGCTGAGATGAGTGGATCAGAGCTGGTCAATAAATTATTTAAAATGTCTTCATTTGTAGTTTTTCTACTGCATTTTCTGGAATGGTGTTGGCGGTACCTACGAAAGTCTTTATTTCTAGCTTCAGCAGCTTCTTCAGATAGCTGTCCAATTGGTATTAGACCAAAACTTTCAATAATAGCTGCACCATGCATAAGAACTTTATGAACACTTGAAGGCATATAATACCAGCTATATAATTCCAAATACAGTTGCATGGTCACTTGAGCATATTCGTGAAATTTCGCTGTGTCAATGTGGTAACCTGATGAAATTGCCTCTAAAATGATTGCAAATCGCCTTATTAATTCTTCACTAACACCAGTTATCTCAGCAGTCATGTTTGGATTTGCAAAAAATCTTCTAGCAGTATTTCCGTCATTCGTGAAGCCGTGCCCTTGTTTAACAACATCAATCAGGAGTCCCATTCTATTTTTAAAAGCGTCTTGTATGTCTTTCTTTCTTCTTTCCATGATGCACTTGTTGTCTCCCTTTACTGTCCATGTCTGTATCGTCAATCTGTAGGCTATATGCAGAATGCATTCCATCATTCGTATCCAGGTATGCAATGATGACAATCCGTATTTACAGAGATCTGGATCAGTCGGTTTTGATGCAATTAAGGGCAAATTATTCATCTCTGTTGGAGTGGCTTTACAAATGTCGCATCTCTGAGATGAAGTATCACACTACACAAACTGTCATTATTTTTAATACTGCCACTGTTTTTTAAAATAACGAAAAGATCAAGGTTTGTCACTAAATCAAACATTTTCACAAATACAAAATAACAAATAAGTAAGTAATTAATGTGTGGGGGTAGTGCGTCTATTATGGTGGGTAATAGAACACTGAAGTACGTTTGAATGCAACCGAACATTCCGTAGATACCCTATCGTTGCACCAATCACGTTACGACACGTAATAACTTGTTGTTGCGCTCGCGCACTCTTATCTCTTGATTCCCGGAAATAAGTCTCAAAACAAATTACGTCATACCTACCTATGGTGGTGGAAAATGTCGAACATTGTTTCTTTTTTAAAGAACTAAGTAGGTATTGAGGTTTTCAGGCCGTTTAGTATACATTATTTTCAATTTCAATTTAATTGGAATAAATTGCTTAACTAAAATAACATGACTCTTCATACAAATTTGATATGGCTATATCTCCGAAAGTACTCGTTAAATTAAAAAAAGTCAAAGAATAAAAACGTTTTAAATTTATGCCTAGATACCAAAAAAATACATTTGATCTCTTAAGACCCAACCTTGTAATCCCAGCCCACTGTGCGCCGGCGTGTTGTGTACCACGCGCGCCGTCAAATATGTCAGCAACAACTGGTGGGGTCCGCAAGGGCCGATGCTTGCCAGAGGCGCGGGTTGTTCGAAAGAGATACCGTCGCCCCTGGCACACAGGCAATTGAGGGAACACGGGTAGGTTTTAGTCAGTAAAAGTCTGACACGCCCTCCTGCTCCACCCAGAGCGGGAGAAATTATTTGATGATTTCCCAACTTCAAAAAAAAAAGCTATCAAAGGTAACAGCTCAGATTTTTACGATAAAAATACAAAGGGAAAGAAAGGGATAAAACAATTAGAATTTCGTAATGAAAAAAGGGACTTTTCCAAAAGACATCAACGCGCGACTCATCCGTGTGCTCGTTCAGCCAACCACCATTTTAAATAGACGAGAGGTGGCTCATAATCTGATTAAATAAAAAAATCAAACTTTTTAACTTGTGAATTGTATCGTCGGGCTATTCGATTATTATTTTTGACGCTTTGACACACTTATATCTATGTACATTTCTAAATATATACGCAGTTTAAACATATAGCTCATGGGAAGCGTGCGGTGACGATGACGCGAGTTTCACGCTTTTTGTTCACCCAAAAAGTGCACAAAGCGCCAGAAGTTTTCACTTAAAAAAAAAATGTCTAGAGGCATTATTCAGGAAGAAAACAGGGGAATACATTTATATGGAGAATCGCACGCCCTGTTCCCTCTTGATGGCGGACGCCATGTTGTTTTTATTTTCGAATGCGTATTTCCAGTGTCATTCAGGGGTGTCAAGTCAAGACGAATCGAATTATGTTACCTCATTTGTTAAAAACAACCACCGACTTCCTTACACTACAAAGTGCAAAACAATATTGGTTGCAGAAGTCCGCGTCCTATCCAAAAGCGATCGTCGCGTTCACGTGACGATCGCTTTTAGCTAGGACGCGGGGAAGACAGTAATACTTTATTTGAAAATGCCTTCATAATCTCAATAATTATTCAAATAAAAATATTTAAAGTCGATCGTAGAGTTGAGTCGATGAGTAGAGTTTTCCGTGAGCCGTCGTTAGATACAGTTTTTCCTGTTTCCACCTACTTTATTTCCTTTCATTGCACCCTAATTCTTTAGATACGAGGGTAAATTCTGGCAAAACTGTTACTGCCCTAAAGTTATTTTACGCTTTGTAGTATTTTTTGGAAGTTTATTGTTTTCTTTTTCATAAAAAAGTTTTTTTACTTGTTAGGTAGGTACTTATGGTATCCCACGCAAATTCTTGCTATGAAGGAATTTATTTTTCATTACGCATGCTGGTAAATGGAACCGCTTTCATATCAACAATTGTTACATTCCCGTACTAGTGCGAGAAAGGCGCCACACATTATCTACTTGCTAACGATATGTGCGATGACCGTAATTAAAATAGTCATAGCTTATAATAGTCGTAGCTTATAATTGTGATAAGATACCCCCTTTCGAATAAAAGAATAATCGAAATTGGTCGACGTGGTAAATAATTATCGCTGAACATACATTAAAATGAAAAAAGTCTCCGACGAACACACGGATTACGAATGTCCTCCCCCTTTTAGAAGTCTGTTAAAAATCCATCAAGAAATGTATGCTACAGAGCGTACCAAAGATATAAACATACATATACCAACATATTCTAAAAACATGACCTTTCTTCTGAGGTAATCGAGTAAAAAGGTAGTCCTGGAAATACTTTAATCATAAAGGCGCTCCCTGACCGGAAAGATTCGCCTATAATGTAACAATCCAAGATTCCACTGCAACGGGTAGGCCTTTGCAAGTAGACTGAGCAGGCCGACAACTGCTAGGTAGTGTAGAGATAATTAAACCAGCAATATAATTAAATAGGTAGATGTAGCACGGCTAGGTCGCAAGTAAAGGATACATAGGTACAGGCGAATAGTCCCGGTAAAAGAGAGTTCCCTTTTTCCCATACAAACTTCGGTAGTGTATTACTCCAATCATGTTCGACAAAGTACAGACGCCAGCACATCAAGCTACTCCAATCTGTCAAGTTTCTTTGATAGATTTTCAACTTTATTTTGTAAACATAAGGTTCATGTTCAATTGGGAAAATTTGACAGTTTGAGGCAGCTTGATGTGCTGGCGTCTGTACATTAAAAATTAAACATGGTATGGTTTTGTCTCATTATTAAATTATTATCTGTACGGAAACAGTACTAAAATAAAACGCCATTCAAAAGTTAGGAGCCAACAAAGGTTCGCTTTTCTTGCTAATTTAACCTAACTTTGGGCGTATCTATGTAATAAGACTGTAAAATCTACAAAACCAGGTCGGTACCGACTAAGCTCAAATATCGAAAAGTTCAATAACTCTATTGGTCATTGATTTATGGAGTGGTTTTTTCATAAAACCCGATCTTCCGAGGGACTTTTCTTAATTTTTATCCGCCTGTGTTACGAGTACTATAAATTAATGATCTTGCATCTCACTCAATAACGTTGTGCGTGTAGACTAGCGTCTAATAGCTCATCACCAGTGATAGGAATAGGTAGTGCCTATTTGCCTAAACTTCGAAGAACAGAGACAAGAAACTTCCTTAGGACTAAATTTTTTCCGAGACATCTGTCCCGAAATTTCGAGACAACACATAAATACATTTAAAAAAAATGTTATTTGGAATAAGTAATTCGTCTATATTTACCTAAAGTTTGCGACTAGATATATCATAATAAAATAATAACATACATAGTCGTTACAACCATAAAATTTTCTGATTTTTTTTTTCTATTGTTTTTGTATCCCATGGGAACTATACTTTTTTTTAATAGGAAGTAGCATATGTGCTATTCCACACCTTAATCTATATCACTACCAAAATCAGCATTTTCAGTGGAATTGAGTAATGGACATCCATACAAACTATCACATTTATAGACAAACTTTAGATAAATATAGACGAATTACTTATTCCAAATAACACATTTTTTTAAATGTATTTAAGTGTTGTCTCGAAATTTCGAAACAGATGTGCCGGAAATAATTTAGTCCTAAGGAAGTCTCCGTTTCTTGTCTCTGTTCTTCGAAGTTTAGGCTAATAGGCACTACCTATTCCTATCACTGCTCATCACTGATATTACCTCTGTCGGACACGATGCCTGGTGTGACAGCGTGCTTTTTAGCCAGGCCCACCCAGTGAGTTCGAGCCCGCGACTAGATTCATCATAAGATAGTTTCGCGAAAATTCTTCCCACTTCACAGAAAACCAAGTATGTACAAGGCAAGTTAGTAGGCTTCATAGTGTATGTAACACTATGAAACCAAAATACGCTAGTCAATTTAGCTAGTAGAATATTGTGCCACTGCATTCCTAGATGTGCAACAGGCAATCGATCATTAACCTATCTATAGCATTAGGGCCTACTCTTACATAGCAAATTTTACTTTCCTCGGGTAACAGCTTACAGAATTTTGGAGTCCTATCCCAGAGATCATACGGGTGAAGATGGAGAGGAGGATTAATCAACTTTATGACATAACACCAGGGGTTTCTCAAGGGTATTTTCTAGGCCCCATACTCTGATCTTAATTAAATACAGAATACTATTCTACACGCATTCGTCCTACATTTGTTTAGACTTGATGATACCTAATTTTTCAACAAATTTTCTAAAATCCGTTTTGTAGTTAGGTACTTATAGTATTATGTTATGATCTGCAGAGACACCTTTGCGTCCCTTGATACATATAGGTACATCAATATTTATTAAGTACGTATAAATACTTACTGCTCATGGGTGAATATAATTAGTAGATATAAACTCCCACTAGTTAAGTGTCCGAATGCAAACACAACACACAACAAGAACAATGTGCAACTTGTATAAAAAAAAAAAAACAATAAATCTATGAACAGTTTTCCTTGGTTTTTGGGTAAACACCAGGTTCTTTATGATCTTTTCTTTCAAATTATTGCATTAAAACTTTCGATGAACAGGTTAATTACGCCTTGAATTGAGGTATCAATCAATACTAGGTGTAACCCGCACGTGAGCAAAACAACGTTCGTTATCCAAAGCGCCAATAGTAGGTCACGCTCACGCGGTCGCGTGTACACTGCACGTGCGAGAACGTCGTCAACTCAGCGAGGTGCCTACTCCTCCCACTCCCCCGTGCCTCCGGTGACGTACGCTCGCTGTTATATGAACAACGCCACGGCCGCCCTCGGAAAACAATGAATGGCAAACATGACTTCCAATTTCTTCCAAGTTTTTCCATGGTACCGTAACGTTTATTCCTACTCTCCAATTTAAAAATCTGTTTGAACATTTAACAATAATTAAGTACTTACTAGTATTTTGTTATCATCATCCTTATCTTTGTAGGTACTGTTCATGATGTGGTCTCCTTATAGGTAAGTGGAGGAGTACACCTACGTAATACAATACCTGATGTTGCCTATTAGGTACACTAATCTACAAAAAAAAATTGTATCTGTAATGGCTTTAAGTGCATCGTTATCTTTTAAGGGTCCTAAGTTTGAGTTAGAAAGCAAAAAATGTCAATCACGTATAGATTTTGAGTAATACGAAAAGTAAATTTTTAAAAAATTATCAAAAATTTCCCAATTGAACATGAACCTAACACTTATGTAATAAAGGTTATAATCTATCAAAGAAATTTGACAGATTGGGGTAGCTTGATGTGCTAGCGTCTGTACCTAACTATTGTAACTGTTTTGTAGATTTTTTTTTAGTGAAAGATGTTTTTTTCTTGTATTCTGTGTTGGTGTACCTTATTAGAAACCAACAACAATCCCCCATCATAGCAGGATCCGAGCGGCCTTGATATCTCTGTTCCATCGTTAAAATATCTCGGTGGAAACCCTCTCCCTGCTCATCACTAACAGAACCTGAATTTTTGGTTAACTTTTAAATTTTAACCCCAATTCAGATCTTGATTCACTATAGGAAAACCATAGTCACTTGAGTAGATAGCCACTCAGTTGCATTTTGGCTGTAGACTAGTACTATTTGTGACATGTTTTTTTTTTTAGAGATCCTAAATAAATAAATGAATTGAATTTCATTCGTGAGATTTCTTTGAGATTTAAGTTATGTATTATTTACGGGCAGTAAGTTCAGTCATTATTTAAGTAAGACTATAAATTAAAAACTGGATAGTGGGAACTGTAAGTTAGTTTAGTCTAATATCCCATATCGGTTCTCGATTTATCTACCTACATCTATATGTTACATCGTTTTCGTGTAAGTCTACGAAACCGCTTAGTCCTACTACTACTAAATAAATAAATAATAGTTAAAAAAAATAAAAAACACGCTTTAAAAACCAAACTAAAAAAGGAGAAAATAATTTAATTCAATTAAAAAGCGTGGGGTGCTTTTTGAGGTATTTTTATAATCACTTAATGTCAAGCACCCCACGCTTTTTAATTGAATTAAATTATTTTCTCCTTTTTTAGTTGTGTTTTTAAAGCGTGTTTTTTAGTTTTTTAAACTATTATTTATTTTCTATTTTTTAATTCTGCTAACTACAAAAACGTGTTTTTTTTTCTTTTTTTTTCTCATTTTTTTTTTAAATTATTGAATTGTCATCGGTCCTCGACAAGTTTACAAAGTTTCAATGAAATCTGACTGTTTAAAGTGGGTCAAAATCGCGCTCAAAGGAGTCGGTTACATACAAACAAACAAACAAACAAACCAACAAACAAACATACAAGTGAAGCTAATATAAAGCGTGTAAAAAAAAAACCTGCACCCTAATTGCGTAACACACGATTAATCATAATCTGTTTCATTTTGACAGTTCAACAATGTTAATTGCGTTATTTACGTTGTTGAGCAGACACATTATTCGAACATATGAAGCAATGGATTTAGCAATCTGTTTCAAAATGATTCAGATTAAGATTGATCGTGCGTTACGCAATTAGGATTCTGAACTTGGTACGGCTACACATCAAGCTATACATTTCCAGTATAAGCTGATCTCGCATTGTATAGGATTTCCGTACAGTGCGAGATCAGCGTAAACTGGAAATGTAGAGCTTGATGTGTAGCCGTGCGTACACCCAAAACGTTGCACGTCTAGTCCATCCTGATGAACCGCTGGCCTCAAACCGTAACTCTCCTCGACGGAAATGTGACACGACAAACGTGTGTCGCTGCCAGTAAGGACTTGCCGGAAGAACTCCAAGAGGTATGCTGCTAGTAAAAGCGAACCAAGAGCTCGCAAGCCTGGTGAAGAGTTCGGTACCCGGAAAAAAGCCTGGAAGCACCCCTTTTAACTGGTTCTATTCTAGATTCGAAGAAAATCGTAAAATGTGATTACATATAACAGGCATAAGGAGGGGCTTGGTGCTAAGTAATATTAGCCGCACGGGTCGATCGATCACGTTAAGCAACGCTTGCCGCGTTTGATCCGTGGATGGGTGACCATCTTTACATACCACTCCGTGCCTCGCACAGTCATTTGTGGATCTTTGAAAGTCGTTACGGGTCGTCTTCTGACGTCTGAAAGTCTGACAAAAAGTCTTAGCAAGGGGTACCTATCGTATTATACCCAGTTACTGGGTTGTGGCAGTCAGATAGGCAGTCGCTCCATTTAAAATACTGGTATTCAGCTGCATCCGGTTAGACTGGAAGCCGACCCAAATGTAGTTGGGAAAAGGCTAGGCAGATGAGGCATAAAGCCTAATGAGCAGTCCTGTATGTATAGTTGACATACGTATGTATTATCGAAAATTTGGAATTTAAAAAATATTAAGTTGGACTGGATTCTATCAGTATTTTCAGAAACTCATTTTATGAAGTGAAAACTTCTTTAGGCGCGTTGAGCACTTTTTGAGTGAACAAAAAGCGTGAAACTCGCGTCATGGTCACCGCACGCTTCCCATGAGCTATGATGCATGAAGAAGCCTCCTCGTGTGGCGCAATTTGTTCCACCAGTAACTCGAATGAACCGAGCGCTCGGCGCGTCCTGGATAGTCACACCCAATACCTTGATGACTGGCCAATTCTTCCCTTGCGGTGGTAGAGCTAACGCCCGACTGGTTCGCGACCACCGTCCCACCGGAGTCCAGCGTCAAGCAGCTTGCTGTGTTTCGTCAATGCGTGAGAGTACCAGTGCCTTGTACAAGAGTGAACAGGCATTTTCTGGGCGCGCTCCATTATAGATCTCATCAATCGCTTTCCATCAGGCGTGATTGCGGTCAAGAGCGGGCCCATTTAGTAAAAAAAAATATAAATGTATACTGTGTACATATGACACATAGATATAGGAGTGTCAAAGCATCAAAAATAATAATCTAATAGCTCGACGATACAATTCACAAGTTAAAAAGTTTTTATTTTTTATTTACAGATTATGAGCCACCGTAGGGGTCTATTTAAAATGGTGGTTGTGTGAACGAGCACACGGATGAGTCGCGCATTGATGTCTTTGTCCCTTTCTTTCATTAGGAAATTCTAATTCTATTATCCCTTTCTTTCCCTTTGTATTTTTACTGTAAGAATCTGTGCTGTTACCTTTAATGGCTGAAGTCGATCGCTCTTTATCGTTTTTTACCGAGAGCAATCAGGACCCAAGGACCCAATGTGAAATCCTGTATTTACGATTTAAAAAATACACACGTAAGTTTTCACTTCTGTCGGCACTCCCGGAGTGCCAGTTTTTTTTGTCGTCAGTAAGATTGCTTCCTTTTGTCAACAAAATTCAAACAATTGAAAAAACGAAAATTGATGACCAGTTGTATGAATTAATAATATGACAGACCCGGTTTCCGCCAGGAAACCCAAGCTTAAGGTGAATCTAGTCAACATTTTTTCCATACAAACTTCGGGAGCGTATTACTCCACTGTTCGACAGTGTACATCAAAAATTAAACATGGTATGGTTTTGTCTCATTACTAATATTGTCGGTGCGGAATCAGAATACTATAATAAAAAGCCATTAAAAAGTTATGGGCCAACAAAGATTAGTTTTTCTTGCTAATTTAAACTAACTTACGTCCGTGTTTATGTAATAAAAGAAGTGTAAAATCTCCAAAACCAAGTTGGTACCGACAAAGCTCAATTATCGAAAAGTTCAATGAATTTTATTTGTCATTGATTTACGCAGTGGTTTTTTTAAACCCAATCTCTCGAAGAACTTTTAAACATCTCTAGTCTGCGTTTATAAATTATTTTTTTCGTTAAAATTAACATCATAGGGTATATCAATATTCAAATAAAAAGATAAAAAGCTGACGTTTTGGACAGTTTTGTTGGCAATGCTTTACTGAACATTGATTGTTACTTGACTTTTTAACTCGGCATCAATGGCATGAACATGCAGTTCCGGCACAGTTACGGTGGGGTGTATGTGTGATATTAATTTGTTTACACAATCATGTGGTCCGGCTCTGGTTCGAATGCGGCATCATCTAAATGAAGCTTTATTATGAGACGAGAAAATCTTTTTTATTTGTTTTATAAGTACAACAAGTAGTAGTGTAAGTAGCAGTAGTAGTCTTTGCTCTCTGACCCTGTGGTCAGAGAAAAAAGAATAATGACGAGAGAGGAATACCAGTACAATACTAAGACTAAGATAAGTACGAGGTGGTCATATGAGCTCAGGAAAAATACTGGCTCACTATGGAAATATAAATATATAAGTGGAAACCTTGTGTCTCAAGGACACGCTTCCAAGAGAAGTGCTGTGCATAAGGTGGGTTTTTATTTATTTGTCTATCTTTGTAAATGAAATCTTTGCATTAAAATTTAGTTTATATAAAAATGTTGCTTAAAGTTAAGTAATGATTGATGTCTGCTTAACCCATAGATATTTAAATATATTAAATCTAAATCTCTTTGGAAAATTTAAAGCTATGTATAAACCCATAAAAAACAACACATTTAAATCGTAATGATGATGACTTGATGATGATTTTTAAAATAGATATTTTTGGGTACACACTGTAGGTATAAATGAAATAAATCTTCCCTCATTCCCACTCCCTAATGTGGGGATAAGTATTCCAATAAAGATAATTTTATCTTCCACTTTGAACTGTTTCTCATCCCAGAAATCAATGTTAAATAACCATTTTAAATTCAGACTGAAGAATTTTATTCAACACTAGCAGTGCTCCACGGTTTCACCCGAGTACTTCCCGTTCCCGTGGGAAAACGGGGATGTCACCCGGGGATAATGTAGCTTCCCAACAGTGAAATAATTTTTCAAATCGGTTCAGTAGTTTCGGAGCCTATTCAATGCAATCAAACAAACAATCAAGTCTTGCCTGTTTAAAATATTATTATTATTAGTATTTACTTACTGTAACTAGAATGATGGAAGAACTGCGTGAAAATTGATAGGAAGGAGTGACTACTGAAATGTCCAATAATAGAGAAGTATGGAAAAAAAAGACGTTGCGCCGACGCGAAATAAATTGGAACAAGGGCAGGAGAATGATGATTACTGACTGCCTATTATTACCACTTTACCTTTTATGTAAACTGCACTCTGTGGCTCAACTGCTCGCGTGGAAGTACTTATAGCTCTGATTTATGAAAACCAGGTAGACCAGGTGTCTGAGTGATGTGTCTTCCTTACAATAATGTACAGTAATCTATATTGTACACAGTACACTCAGGAAGTGCCTGAAGATGCAAAAATCAACCACCACATTTCTGATAAACGTCCAAACCATACACTGGCCAGTGGCCAACTACCAGACTAGTGTTTAAAGAAGCTCTACTTAGATGTTCCGCGGGCCAAATAATAAAATCACTGATGCTGTTTTTAAAATCAGTGGAAGACTGGAAGTTCTGTAAATGTTGACATTCATCTGACATTTTTAAAATGTAGCCATATAAAAAGTTTCGAATAATTACCAGGCTCGTGTGCCAAATTCTATTATGCTAGATACACACGCAGCAACTATAGTCCCCCGTGCTGGTGACTCGATACTCGATAGCGACTTCAAAATAATAAGTTACATTTCTTACTACTTTTTAATCTTACATCCAAACACAGATTCTAAGTAAGTAGAATTTGGCGCCTGAAACTTTTTATGTGAAATAATTGGTGAATGTTACATAAGAAACCATCATAAAACAAAACCAAGAAGGAACAAAAACTCGAGCCGACCTTTTTTTCTGAAGTGCGTCGCAAAAAATTCTTTTGTCAGAACGCCGCGGGCCTAACCGGACTTTCCAGACATAAATCATAGGTATTCAAGGCCTAAACCGGCTAAACTTCTACTGTGGCGTTTTCAAGGGTGTGTTCCACTGAAACAGTATCAGTGCATTGATAAAATACTATTGCCCGTTTTCACCGATATCCCCTATTCTACCATCTTCGTATCGGATCTTTAGCTTAAAAGCTCCGCAAAACTAGCCCCTAAATAAAATAAATAAAATTTTTAAATATCTGTATCCATATGTGTGTATACTTTAGAGAATTTTATAAAAAGCTATCTTGTTACAAAGTATCGATAAGTTCATAGTCGAATCAGTCACTATTATCGAGAACAGAACGTCAAGTGATGTGTCCCCTAGTTTTTTTTTTTTTTTGGTTGGGCAATCATCAATTAACTTCTCCCGCTCTGGGTGGAGCAGGAGGGCGTGTCAGACTTTTACTGACTAAAACCCACCCGTGTTCTCTCAGTTGCCTGTGTGCCAGGGGCCACGGTATCTCTTTCGAACATCCCGCACCCCTAGCAGGCATCGGCCCTTGCGGACCCCACCAGTTGGTGCTGACATCTCTTTGAGGCGCACGTGGAACACAACGCGCCGTCGACCCGGGCTTGGTCCTTACCGGATAGCGAGCTACCCATCACTCGCCGTCCGCAAGCCTACGCCTACGGTGGCCGGGAATCAGCCTGGGATTCCTGACGCCCAGGGCGTCTCCCGCGGCGGCTACGGCCGTGAGGGCGCATATACTGCCTCTCCATCACGTGCGCCGTTCACGTGTAGCCCCATTCGCGTCCAGCAGGCCGTGTCCAGCAGCATGACTTTTTATATTTCTACTCCACCGTAGAATAGAAATCGCTTGTCTACATTTCTCGGTACAAAACTGAAAATTGTCTATACGGGAACGTTATTTTTGTCTACTCTTCCGTCGACAAAACGCTTCTCTACGGTTTTCGTGCTAAGCTTGCTGGATTTTTCCAATCGCTCCCCAAAATTTGTCTACACTCAAAATTCTCTATCTTCATAATTTATTATTCGTTACATAGAGCCGCACATGATACACATCAAAAGAGAATGAGGTAAAATCAAAAGTTGAATGGAAACCAAATCTATAAAAAAATAAGATTATGAACACTTTCAATTTCAATCATTGTTCCTTTCAACCTAAGCACCTGCCATCTAATCTCTTCACCACCCTTGGTTGACTGGTAGAGAATGCCTAAGTCCGCCTTTGTACCTTTTTGTGTGCGAGAAGTTTAAATAAATAAATAAACACTATTTCAGTTTGATTACAGCCTTGTTTAAAACAATAAGCGGGAAATCCCCGCATAATTTGGCCATGAAACAGAAGTTGCCAGTTCGACAAAATCATTTGTAATCTAATTATGTATAAAACCTAATGTAATTACTTTAAAAAAAGATGAATTCATTGAAAATTTAAATTAGCTAGTGTAAATTTTCTTGAAATCTTTTAAATCCGCAGAAATCTGCCACTTTTGTATATTCGTCAGCATGATCTGCGATAGCCAAAATTTAGGAGCGAAATCTGCCAAAATGGCAGAAATCTGCCACAAATGGTCACACTGTTTCAATGGGGTTGGCGGAGAAAGCTGAAAGCAGATGGCGCTAACATAGGTTGCTCCTTCGTCATAGTAATTATTATATGTTGTTGACATTTTAGTATGTTGTGTTGATTCTTGTGAATTATTTACTATTTGAATTAAAGGCAGCTGTAAGATGATTTAAATAAGTGTAACACAGATTTATACTTACATCATGTATTCTAACTGGGGAGTCAAGGAACTGAAAGACGAATTCAAAAAACGCGGTGCTTCCTTTCGAGGAAAAAAAGCGGATCTCATTGAAAGGTACGTATCTAGTTTTGTTTTTTAATTCATCAAACTAGTATAAAGTCTTTGTCGTAATCATAGAGTATATGTTCCTTGATAGTAATAGTAATTCTCTGTCTACGGTCCTTGTAAAACGACGGGCGCTGTGCATAGTAGACTTCGAAAATGTAAAGATTTCCTGGTATTTTCTGGTTAGAGCTTTATGATCAAAATTTTTAATTTGGTCTACCTGAATGCGTAGATGACGATGAACCCAGAATGGAGCTACCATCAAAAGAATCTTATCGTGATATAAACAGCAATACAATTTTGCCACCTCTGAGCAAGACAATGTTAAGGCATTATTTATGCTAGTAAGTAAAGTTAAATGTTTCACTAAATAAATATCTTTCCATACTTTTATTTAATTACATAATTCTTTGTTTCCTAGCACTGAGAAAAAAATTACAACGGCTACACAGCTATATGAGACACGTCACCTACTGATGGAAAGATCATACAGGGTGATTGGAAGATGGGTGCAAAGCTTTAAGGTGAAGATAGTATAGACAATTTAGAACCATTTAAGCCATGGTTGTCTTAGACGAAGTCTTACCAAATTTTTTTTTTTTAATAAGGTTTAAAAGACGTGTTGTACAAATTTTTTATTTTTTCTGAGCTTTAAATGTCTGTAAAAAAAATGTCTAATGACACAGAAGCCTAAAACATGTTTTGCTTGATTGCTTACACATTACTTTAATTAAATAAATAAAAAATGAATTCATTTATCATTCAATTTGGCCATAATTATGCAGTTTACATTAAATTTTGAGAATTTCCGAAAAAAAACTTAAAAATTTGGTTAAAAATATTTGGTAAGACTTCGTCTGAGACAACCATGGCTTAAATGGTTCTAAATTGTCTGTACTATCTTCGCCTTAAAGCTTTGCACCCATCTTCCAATCACCCTGTATATTGTTGGTGATAATACCCATATAAAAGGTTACTGCAGGAAAACTATGAAGAGTCTCCAGTACGAAGTTGATGTAAATTAAATAAAAATGGAAATCCTGAAAGCATCACACTGTGAATGCCCGGCTGGAAGTGGAATAAATGCAGTATGCAAACATGTTGCAGTCCTTTTACTTAGCATTGAGAACATGGTTCATCAAAAACTTCTTTTGCTTCAAGAAGTTTGCACTCAAAGACTACAGCAGGCAGTTCCATGTTCCAAGAAAACTATACACAGGTACTCCTGTGAAAGCTGAAAAATGTATCGCAAGAAAAATAAACACAGTTTAACTTTTGAGCCATACCAATTAAAGCATATGGACAAAGAAAATTATAATAATAGGATAAGAAATATAATAATTAATTTTCCAAATTCCCGGATGCCATTGAAATAACTTTATGAACCAGCGAACCCATATGCATTAGTACATGATCATCATTATACTGAAATTAATCCAGAGCAGAAACTTTTAAATGATTTAAAATTGTCTGCAATAACTCAAGCAGAAATAAACTATATACAAAATATTACAATTGGCCAAAATGAGTGTCCTGAATGGCATACATACCGCAAAGTAAGACTTACTGCAAGTAACTTTCATACCATTTGTCACCTTAAATCAAACACAATGTGTAAATATGCAAAAGAAATGTTAAATAGAAAACCATTTATGACAAGAGCAACAAGCCAGGGTATAATGAATGAACCAATTGCTCTAGTCAAATGTGCAGCTGAATTATGGTCTCACAGAACCAAGTGGTATTTTTATTAGTTTAGAAAGACCATATCTTGCTGCTTCTCCTGATGGGTTACTGGGACATGAAACAATTATAGAAATAAAGTGTCCCTATGCAAACCGATACCATGAAATAATTACCACTACAGTTCCCTATTTAGAAAAAGATAATGGCAGTTTGACATTAACTTGGAACTTTGCCACAAGATTATTTTGCTTTTAAGTAAAGTTGGCTTTTAATAACAAAAAAGGACTGGACAGTGGAAAATCTGACTTCGCAACTGAACGCTTATGAAAAAGCATTGACTATTGGAGAAGAAACGGAGAATACTGAGGAAGTATTAGCCGTGAAGACACGGAAGAAAACGAAGAATACAGTTTTCAAATGGTTCATCATATCAGCAGGCATAAGGGTAGTCTCACAATATTCAACACAAATAACCCTTTGCTCTGCTAACTCTCTAACGAAATGATATCTTATGTTTATATGTTTAGAACGTTTTCCAATAGCAGGAGTATAAACTAGCTTACTGGCACTTTGACTATCACTAAAAATAGTAACAGTAGTGTTACAGCCAGTCAGTTCAGAATATAATCCATTAACTGATATCACTTCCTTAGCGACCTCACAAATTGCGATGTACTCAGCTTCAGCAGTACTTAACGCAACACAACGCTGTTTTAAGGACTGCCAAGACACCGCAGCACCACCGAAAATAAGGGTATATCCAGAGAAAGATTTCCCATCAGGCCCATTTCCCCAATCTGCATCTGCATAGGCAACCAAAGGCTTATTACATTTCTTGTAACACAGCGTTAGTTCCGCTGTCCCCTTTAAATACCTAAGCACACGTTTCAGTGCCGCCATGTGAGTAGAATCGTTGCAGTTATTAAATTGACTCAGCATCGTAACTGCATACGATATATCAGGTCTTGTACAACATGCCAGGTACATTAGTGAACCGATAATTTCCTGATATCGGGTATTGTCATTCTTTTCACCAGATTTCAGGCGAAGGTTCACTTCAACTGGCGTACTAACTTGTTTGCAGTCCGACATTCCATATTTAGCTAAGATTTTTGAAATGTATTTCTTTTGAGACGTGTGAGACGAAGTGTATTTCACTAGCACTCTTCCACTCAATCCGGACTCCAAGACATTCTCTTGCCTCACCCAAATCCTTTATTTTGAAGGATCTGCCAATCTGAAGTTTCACCATCCTGGCTTCTTCAGCTCTATTTGTAAATATATAAAAATCATCCACGTACAGAGCTATTACAGTGAAAATTTCATTATGAATCTTTGTGTAGACACATTGGTCATATTTAGACCTAGATAAACCCATCTTTATTATATGGTCATGAATCTTTTGATTCCAACACCTGGCAGCTTGCTTCAAGCCATATATGGCTTTCTTCAATTTGCAAACCTTGCCTTCACTCCCCTCTTGAACAAAAGATTGCGGCTGTTCCATATAAATTTCTTCATGCAGATCTCCATTTAGAAAAGCGGTGGTAACATCAATATGATGAACACTCAGGTTCTTCTCAACTGCCAGTGCTAGTAGAAGGCGAATTGACGACATCTTGACTACCGGTGCAAATGTTTCAAAATAGTCTTCACCAGGTTTTTGCGAATAACCCTTAGCTACCAGCCTGGCCTTATGGCGCTGGGTACTGCCATCCGCTCCAACCTTTAACTTGAAGACCCATTTTGTATTAATAACATTAGCGTCTAATGGTCGATCAACTAATTCCCAGGTACCATTCACCTTCAAGGAATTGAACTCGTCCTTCATCGCTTTCACCCAAAACTTCTTATCCGAACGCTCCATAGCATCCTTAACAGAAATAGGATCAGGATCTTCTGACACATGGAAATTATATACCATGTCTTTCTCCCGCTTTGGAACCCTATTTCGAGCAGGGTAACGTCTCGAACTTTGCAAATCTTCTGCCACAGGACGCTCTAAGTCGACAGAAGCTGAACTTTGCAAATCCTCTGTCGTAGAATTCTCTACGTCAACAGAGTCGTAAAAATTCTCTCCAGAATCCGATCTCGTCGGTGAACTGGCCCTCGCTGTACTAGATGCACTTCCAGATTCTTCTTCATTCGAACTAGCCACCGGAACCCCCACTGCAACAGGACCAGCAATCCTTGGCACCTCTGGTTGAGTAGTGGAACGACTAACTCCTGGAATGTCATACTGTAAATCTATGACCACAGCATCCTTCTTAGAAACCGGAACAACAGTTTCTTGTTTTTCTTTAATAATCATGGGAACATTTTCCATAAAAGTAGCATCTCGAGCGATGACAATCCTCGTAGGATCATCCTTCAAATTTATAAATCGGTACGCCTTCGAATTGGTCGAATACCCAGTCATTATCATTTGAATCGTTTTTGGATCAAACTTCTTGCGACTGTGATCCTTTACCAGAACCTGAGCTCTACATCCGAATATTTTCAGATTCGATAGATCGACTCTCTCTCCTGTAAAAACCTCCTCTGGAACTTTATCCTTGAGTGCCATTGTTGGAGATCGGTTCTTCAGGTACACGGCACAACCAACAGCTTCGCCCCAGAATCTCTTGTCCAAACCAGCCTCATGCACCATACATCTAGCCTTCTCAGTTATTGTGCGGATTGTTCGTTCTGCCACTCCATTCTGTTGAGGAGTATAAGCTACTGATCTCTGGTGTTGGATTCCATGTTTCTTCAGGAAACCTTGAAATTCTCCATTGGTATATTCAGTGCCATTATCGCTACGAAATTTCTTAATTTTCTTTCCCGTCTGATTTTCAACTAGTGCCTTAAATTCCATGAATTTAGCGAAAACTTCGGTCTTGGATTTCAACAAATAGCCAAATGTTTTTCGGCTGAAGTCATCCACAAAAATCAGGTAATACCTGTTACCGCCCCAGGATTCCACCTCCATTGGGCCCGCTAAATCCGAATGCACGAGTTCAAGAAAGTCTTTTGCTCTCTTACTTTTACGTTTCGGAAACATTTTGACGCACTCCTTCCCTTTACAGCAACCTTCACAAGGTTCCGTGCTCACCTCTTTAAAAGTCAGACCATCTGCCAAACTTTTCAACTTCACCATCAGAGCTCCACTCAGGTGACCTAGTCTTCTGTGCCACAAATCAAAACTAGCACGAGAAGATTCTTCTGGAGGACACGTCAGAACCATTGCTGCTTCTTTACCTAAAACATATAACCCCTGTTTCAGTGGTGCTGTCAATACTGGCTTTCCAATTACTTTTACCTTGTAATCCTTTTGGTAAACCTTACAACAAGTCTCATCGAAAACAACAGTGCAACCCTTAGCACACATTTTACTAACCGACAGCAAGTTTGTCCTCAAACCTGAAAGCATAAGTACATCCTCGAACCTCACAGAGTGCCCCATGACATACACATCCCCTTGTTCACTAGATATAATTTTATTATTATTCGCGGTCGTCACTAGCTTAGAACTAATGGACTGTCTATCTTCTAGAATATGCACGTCAGACGTCATATGTGATGTAGCTCCGGAATCTACGACCCAATGGCCCTCACCAACCGTCATAGATAGAGCGGCCATTAGACCCGAGGTCTCCTTACTGTCTTTCTTCTTAGTGAAATATGTGTCTTTGTTGTCTTCAGACTTGTCTCCTGTTTTACGACGTTGACACTGCCATTTATAATGCCCTTTCTTCTTACACAAATGGCATATAACACCCTTTTTGGACTTTGACATCAGTGCCGTTGCCGTGTCATCTTCAGCTGTGTTCATTGAGCTGCTTTTCCTCAAGCTTTCTTTGAGCAACGCTGCCTGCACAGACTCTGTTGTAATCTTCATGCTTAAATGCTCCAATGTCATCACCAGAGGATTGTATGCATCGGTTAAACCGGCCAACATAATGATCCCAACAAATTCATCATCCAGACCTGCCTTTATGCTAAGTAATGACTGGCTGGTTGACAGGATGTCATTGAGATATTCCTCCATTGACGAAAACATTGTCAATTTGGCGTTGAATAATTTCCGCAACAGATATAGCCGTCGCAGTAACCCGCCGTCAGCATAAGATTTTTGCAACGCTTGCCAAGTATCTCTCGCTGTCTTGAGATGCATGATCATAGGATAAATATTTTCCTTGCACATGAGGCAGATCTTACTCCGAGCTTTGGCATCCTTTCTTTTAGCCTCTGCAGAGTCTGCCACAAAATCATCGCTCACACACTCCCATAGATCGAGGTCGGTCAGGAACATTTCCATGGCAAAAGCCCACGTTCCATAATTGGCTTGGCCTGCCAATCTCTCAATACTCTTTACAACAGCTTGTTCCATATTCGAAATTGAGATCAGATACTTTTATTTTGCTCAGATATTACACCAGATCACGTCTGGGCCCATAACCTGTTGGCTGAGCTTGCTTTCAATGAAAATAGAACATCATTGTAACACAGTGGTTTAATCAAGTAATTTACATTTTATGAATATAAAATTAAACTCATCTGAAAATATAAGATGACAGAACAGAACATAACAGTTGCTAGGCAACAACCTAAGAAGACTCTACTCCTAGAACATAGTGCATTATAACCTTCATGGTTCAACACCTATACTGTTACTTTTTTTCCGTTCGTTCCTATCCTTTACGGTTTTGGATTCTAGTGACTTTGGTTACATAAATAATAAAAAAAAATAGTTTTTGATACAATTTTCGATATTGGATATTTTGTATCGATACATCGATCTATCGGATCAAAATATATCGGCTAAAAATATCGATGAATTGAAAATTTCGATACATCGATTTATCGATACTTTTTCAACAAGCCTATCTGTTTCCTTTTTTACAATTTACAATCACAATTCACATTTCACAAGGAGTAATAGCTAGCTCAGCGGCGTACTTTACAAAGTATCATAACAATTAAAATAGAGCACAGTTGCTTATTTTCCGAACTAGGTTGTACCCGTGCTTCAGACTATGAAGTGCATAAATACTTAATGTAATCAATGAACAATGTGTATAAAGTAAAAACTATGTTTTAGGAAAGTAAAAGTAAAATAGCATGTGAGTCGTTCTATTTGCAGACAACAAGTAGATCTTCTGTCTGTGCATATTTAAGCGATGGTTAGTAAATATTTAAGTATAATTTTCTTACAGCTAAAGTAATTTCATTTATAGATACTTAGTTTTCTATTTAACCTTGAATTTAACCTATTGTACAGGAATAGGCCTAAGAATGTAAAAAAATCTTTCTACAAAGACATGGTTTAGGTTGCATTAGATGTGCATACTAATCATTCTGTCTTTTGTTAGTATTGTCAGTTTGTTACATTCTATAGCAGATTTTTGCAGAAGTTCCTGTATCTTTTATATGTGGTTTGAATTATTAGATTATCAGGGTATCTCTTTGTTCTCTGATTAAGGTTATCTCTGTGTCTTATTAATCGAATTAGTCCAGGAGTAATCCATGATTTAATATTATAACGTTTCTTATCCACTGTAGAAACTGTCGTGTTACGTTATATTGCTTGTTGGACATAATTATTTTATTAAGTACGATAAAGCCAAATTAGCGTCAGCAGTATTGTAAACTAAGCTTGATAAGCTGCTTTTGATCATCATATGATCGAGACAGGAACCGCTTTGATGAGTAGGCAAACTGTGAGCGGGGAGAAAACCATGGTATGAGCATATATTAAGGTAATTTTTGGTCCCTGCATCGCAGCTTTCGGCTCTAATATTTATATTTAAGTCACCTGTTAGTATCACATTCCTCAACGAGCTTATTGATTGAAAAATCTAATTTAAAGGATTGTGGAAAGAATCTTAAGTTTCTAGCGGAAGGACCTATACATAGCGATTATCGCTGTAGTTGCGCCAATTTAAATAACTAAGCAATTACTCATACTCTTGTAGAGTAGGTTCCTCGATTGTGACCTCTAAGCATTCTTTAGCAAAACCTACATATCTACAATACTTGAAATGATTAACTTTCTATATTGTCAAATTTTCTGCATAATCTCATCTACATCTTATTTTAACAATGTGTTGTTTGCTTTAGGTTTGTGATTGTGTGATGTGATGTGATTTGTGAACACCTTTTGTACCACAATATTTCTGAAAATTAATATAAAACTCATATTTATTCGTATAAAATCAGTCGTAATATATTATGTTCCCTTTATCATGTTAAATAAAAAAGTTAAGAACTAATCTTTGTTTTATTAGACTGCTGTTTATAGATTAATTTTATGTACAAGTACACTGTGTTTCTCGATATTGATTCTGTTTAGATTTCAATTATTGTTGGGCAAAAATTGACCATCTTGTAGGAAACTATCGTGAAACGCAATTTTATGCACAAGTATACTACTTGTGCATAAAATGGAAACAAATTAGGTAATGCACAAGTATACTACTTGTGCATAAAATGGAAACAAATTAGGTAATGCACAGTGGTTGAAATTCCCGCCCTAGCTTCTACTCTCTAATTTTCGTGGGCTGTCCAGAGATGGCGCTCGTTGGCAAGAAAAAATTTCCTCCTAAAATTTGTATGGAGTCGTTATTCTTCCGCTTGTGGTATATATGTTCTGTGAGCTAGCTAGAGTATAAATCAGGAGTTTAAGTGTTCTGTGGTATAAATGTTCTGTGAGTAATAGTGTTCTGTGGTGAAATGTGGATAGATTTCTAATTATTAGCATTCTCTATTTCTCTGTCTACGCCCGCTTGTGGTTTAAATGTATGTTCCTTGGTCTACGCTAATCATTGATTTAATATCCTATAATCAAGTCAGACATGACGAAGAATTTTAAGGAATTTGATAAGAACTCGTCGGATGAGGACAGTTCATCTAGCATCTTTAATGATTCCAGTGATGATGAGGCATTATCAGATAATAATGGTTAGTCAAAGGCACTTAATGTGTTTTTTATTATTTGGTCAATAACAGGCTCGCGTTTACGCGACTATATCTACAAAGCGACGATGTGGTCAACGATAAATAATTCATTAATCCAGTATAAGAAAACGTCAAAACAACGATGGAGCACGTTTGCCCAAATGCTAGGCACATGTTATCACATCAATTTGAAGTGATTATTATGTATTTATTTTATAAGTTGTGGATTTGCCACAATGTTCCTTATTGATTTATGAAGAGTAAACAAATTGGTCATCTTAGGGGTTGTCTTTACGGAAGAGGTTATGTTATCGTTCCGTGTATGTACAATTTGTTAAGTTATTTACGAATTAATTAAATGCATGCCAGTATGGACTTGTAAACACAACTGAGAGTAATGGACAAGTTATCCAGTGTTTTCAAAATAAAATAGGTGTTGTCTATAACAAACTTTGGTACATCTGAAACTGATTTAAACAGTGACTAATTTGGAGGTCATCAACACACCACAATATCACGCCATGTTTCCCCGAAGTGTTGGGCAGAGGTGTACCTATAGTACACCCACATTTCACCATCTCCCCCCACACAGTTGTAAAGAATTACACAGAAAGCTCATAAGCATAGATTTCGCCACTACAAGTACGTTGGAGCAATCCAGCTACTTGAATATTGAATTAAGTGAACTTTCTAGTGGCTGAGTAAATGTAGTGATGAGTGCTGCTTTCTTAGGAGCACACAAGAATAAACAGTCTTTTCCATTGGATGGACTTGTCATTCAAGAAAAAAATTATTAAAATCATGGTATTTTATGGCTAATTATAGTCCATGTGTGAACTGCAAGGGCACTAGTATGAAACTGGCATTGTAATAGTCTTTTATTTTCTGATCCAGATGGAAATGATATGAGTGAAGATGAAACTAGTGAAACCAAAATTGAAGAGAATGATGAAGATGAAGAAGATGAGGATGAGGTTGTCAAAGCTATAAAAGCTGAAAAAAACAAGCTCCGTGATCATCCTCCAACCATTATATGTGAAGATTTCATTGTTGATATATCACTTCATCCTTCCAAGAATTTAATAGCAATTGCCAACATTGTAGGCGATGTGCTGTTGTATGAATATAACAATGAAGAGACAAAACTAGTGAATACATTAGAATTGCATTTAAAAGCCTGTAGAGACATAGAATTTGATGATGAGGGAACCACTTTATTCTCAACTGCCAAAGTTTGTAGTGTTTTCTCTGTTAAATATGTATAATATATGGGATAATCAATAGTATGGTGCATTACTTGAGATGGGTTGTACTACAGCTATTTTGCAATTTTCATCCCAATAACTTGGTGTCCAAACTGGGTTATTTTGGAGTTATTCCAATGTTTCCAACTAAATCACCCTGAGTATTGGTGATAAATAAATAAGCACACAATGTGTTGATTGGGGTTTTTTACATTAGCATATATAAACAAGTTACTTTGTATAATTACCAAACAACTGAGATGCAAATTGCAAAAACAAAAAATCTTTGTGGGCTACTTTGTGCCTTTGCCTTAAATATGTGTAGTCTTAGCAAATGCACCTGAATATTTTACATGGAGCTACTGATTGACTATCTGCTACACAACACAACTCAGTTCCTGGGTAACACAAATACTAGTGTATTTTTGTTACACAGGACCCCTTTGCAAGGTTCGTTGTCCAGACTTTCGGGCTTCTGACTACCCATAATGTCTGACAAAAATCTACAAATTTCAGTAAAGACCAGCTGCTTATCATGCTTTTCGAGATACAGAGGAATCTCGGTATTATAGATGGTCACCCATCCACGGGCCAACCTCGGCAAGCGTTGCTTAACCTTGAAGTTTGACACGTGTGGCTGTTATTATTTAGCCTTCTTGGTTACTGTAATACTGTATAATGATGATCAACATACTAAAATAGTTTTTATTTTATTTTAAGGACAAGACAGTTATGGCCACTGATGTTGAATCGGGGAAGCTTAAGAGATGCTATGAAAATGCACATGATGAACCAGTTTACCGACTCTTGAATTTAGACAGACATAAAATTGTTACTGGTATGATGACAATTTATGAAAACTACAAAAAAAAAAAGTTGCATGATATTAATTTCATTTCATTTTTGTTTTTTGTAATCAGGTGATGATGGTGGAACAGTCAAATTATGGGACATGCGAAAGCCAGATCCTGTTTTTAGTATAAAAATTGGTGAAGAACATGTTAGTGATATGATAACAAATGATGCTCAGAAGTATCTAGTTTGTGCAAGTGGAGATGGTGTTCTAACATCAATTGATCTTAAAGGAAGGTAAGTCTATTAGACGGGTTACATATAGGCTTTTAACGCATCCCCTTATAATAATTAGAATCAGGTTATTCCGGATTTTTTCACTTTGCACCACCAAACTGTTACACACTGTAAAATGGTTGCAAATTTCGTAACAAATTTCTTATCTTCGTATTTTTTATAGAGAATGGTACCAACGTCATTAGATATTACAATGCAGTCGCAAAGAACAGCAATTAGGCCAGTCATCTAAAACATTGTATGTTGTATTACACTGAAAGTACTGATTTTTTGGGATTTTAGAAAACTATAGTGTAAAACTTTGAAAATGTGACTGCACCTTTACTAATGTGTAAAATGCACCTTTTAGAAGAAGTCTGAAAATTTCGAGGACCATACAGCATCTTGATAAGTCAGTGTAATTTTTTGCAACGTGAAGCGATTTTAGTATTCTACAGTTAGCAGTTACTGGACTAAATGTTTTTCATTCATGAACAATGACCATGGAGCTCATATGTATAAGGAGTTTCTTAATAACCAGGATTAACATTGAAAGACATGCAATGTGCAATAAAAAGTTTGACCGATCCGAAATGGGGCATGCATAGGTAATTTCGACATTAAAAAAAAATGTTTCTAGTACAAAATTTTACTGAATTAAGTTATGATCAAACAGTGAATCTTGGTGTCAACAACGTCTACTCCATAGGCAGCGGCTGGTCGACGGCCACCCGCGCCAACCCTGCATCTGTTGCCATTTATTTTTGCTTTTTGGGATCATTTTTTAATTATTCTCCGAAAAAAAAAAACAAATGCAATCCTATCATTGTGTACCATAGAATGACCTTATGGAGAGGACAGAGTTTTACTACATCTTATACGTAGTAGGACATTTCAAAATATGTTCTGTTTAAGTATAGTAAGTCAAATGCCTAATAATGTTGGTTGAATTATGATATTTGAAAATCAAAAGTAATTAAATAAGTAATGTTAATACTAATAGTAGGTACTTAATTTTTGTTTCAGTAAAATTTATACAACATCGGAAGAATATGATGCAGAGTTAACTTGCTTGGGATTGTTTAGATCAGACACTAAGCTACTCGCAGCCGCATCAACAGGAAAATTATATTTATTTAATTGGAAAGAATTTGGACTACACAGTGACGAATATGTTGGACAAAAACATGCCATTCAGTGCATGATACCTATCACCCAGAATATTGTGGTGACGTCAGGTGAAGATGGCATTTTGAGAGCTGCACATATGTTCCCGCAACGTCAGTTAGGTGTGGTAGGCCAACATAGACTTCCTGTGGAACACCTCGACATAAGCCACGATGGCCAATATGTCGCTTCATGCTCTCATGACAATGACGTAAAATTTTGGAATATCTCATATTTTGAATCTATTGATTCCATTATAGACGTTAATCAAAAACAAAATAAAAGACGAGACTTAAGCAATAACTTACCATCAAGCAGTTTAAAAAACGCATCAGATTTCTTTTCTGGATTAGTTTAATACACAGTACAGAGTTAATATTTTTTGTTTTCTTTTTACTCATTTGCAAGATATTTAAAGATCAGCATTCTTGTTGTAATTAGACATGGGTAGCTCATGAGCGAGTGATAGAAAAGAGCTAGCTCTTTTCGATAGACGTCGCTCTCGCTCACTCACTCGCTCGCTAATAGCTCACTAGCTTAGTTAGCTCACTCAGACTCACTAGCTCAGTGCTTCAGCGAGACACTGACCGAAGTCACCGGTCGAACGGCTGATTCGGCTTGCTTCGGAATACTTCGGATTGCATCGTTCGTTCTTCCAACAATAACTCTCCGGTACCATACGTCATTGTAGACTATCATACTACTTAATCACTGTAAATCTATCTTTATGACCATTGACTTAAAGTAGAAAATACTTTGGCACATTATAAACAGGAACCGCATTGTTTATTTTTTTGGGTGTTATTTACGTAAAGTCATAACATTATCTGTCTGCGTCTGAGTCACTGAGCTATAGAAGAGCTAGTGAGCTAGACGAGTGATATAGGTCTTTAGAGTGAAAGAGCTAAACGCTCTTTTTCTTTTCACTGAGCTATTTCGCCCATGTCTAGTTGTAATGTTGTTGCATTCAGCGAAACACTTCGGAGTGTTCCAAAAGGAACAACAGTTTATGTTTTAGGTATATGTACTAGCTTTTGCCGCGTGAAGAGGCCAAACCCTACTAGGACAATATAGGCTGGTATTATTTTATCTATACAGATCATTGATGTAAAATAAGGATACAGATTAATAAAATTGGAGTGTCTGTTGTTTCGGCTAATCTCTGAAACGGTTGGACCCATTTTGGCGGGACTTTCACTGGCAGATAGCAGATGTATTATGGAGTAACTTAGGCTACTTTTATTTTAGAAATTTTATTTATTATTGTACCACTTTTTTATTAAATCCCACGCGGACAAAGTCGCGGGTACAGCTAGTTTATTTTATAAGTGTATTTTATGAGACCGTTCTATCGCATTAGGTTGGTAGGAAAACCTATACTGAAGGAGATCCTACTAATACCACTGTCTGTTTGATTGCGGGAGGCGGTGGTGGTGTGCTGGTTTTCAATAATTATTTAAGAGGACGTGGTAGAGCATCTTTAAGTAAGGGGGCGTCCATTAATTACGCGAGGCGTTTGGGGGCAACGTTCGAATAGAATCTCACATGGGTGAGAAGGGGGCGGGGTATCGACAAACAGCGTAATTTTTTTTCCGCAAAGATTCGATGTAAAATTGCGAGAAAACCGGGTTAAATTAAGTGTAACATGTTTTCCGACAATATGACTAAATCCTAAAACATATTTATCGCGGTTATGCGAACGCCACAAAGTAGCACAGTAGCTCCTCGATTGTTAAACCGCCACCGGCCAACGAGCCAGCCAAACGCAATGCATATATCCAACGCAGATAAGCACAGATAACGTGTTTACACTAAAAATACGCATTTTGAAAAATCACGTGAGATTATGGGGAAAGGGGAGGGTCGAGCCAAATCTCACCAGAGCGGGGGTTGGGGTCGAAAAATGGCCAAAATTGCCACACGTAATTAATGGACGCCCCCCACGGTTACCCCCGCACTCACTAAACTTTGCGCATCTGTTAATTTAATTAACACCTTAATAAAGTGTGCGTAGTCCCAGCGGAAAAGTGTCGAATTTCGTAATTTCAGTTTAGCAGATATTTAGTGTATAAAACGTCGTGTAATTGTGTATGGTAAATACAAATTTGTGCATCCAACCATTGAGGAGTTATTCAACAAAAACTGTTTCCGCTGGGACTACGTCATCCCAGCGGCACTTTTTTGTTAAATTTGGACGTACAAGAAAAAAAAATTCATTCAATAGTTAGTGTGTAACGAGAGGTAAATGTGTATTTGTCTAAATGAAAATTGTGTGTCAATACACTGCGGAGATAATCAAGTTTCCGCTGCGCTGACGTTTGGCTATTTGATGAAAACCATATAAAACAGTTTAGTGCAGAGTTGTAATTTTTTACGCACGTTGCTTTGAATTTGTGTATATAGTGTGTGAAAACAGAATTTGGAAAAAATATACCGTTCAGAAGATATACACGTAAAAGTAAAATAAGGTCCGAGTACTTAAAATAGGAAGTCTAGAGCCTAACTTATAACGTTTATTTGTTTCTTGTAAGGGTCTACAATGTCTTGCCAAGTTTCATTTATGTGCTCTTTGTAATTAATGAGCAATGGCATATTTTTTTAATGGAAAAGAAGAATAAAAAATATGCAGATATTTAGTGTATTAATGCAACTATTCACGCGTAAAATTGTATTTTTAAATAATTATAATTAAAAAAATCAATTGCAGCCCACAGTAATTATTGACTTTGGCAACACTTTTCGGTTGGATGTCATTATTGTCATTGTGAAATGTGAACGTCAATCAAGTGTCAAATTCGTTTGCGGCTGTGGTTTTTCACAAATATCAAGTAGTAATAACAAATATTAATATAATATTCTTAGGCTAAGGAAAAATGGTGATTAAATATAAGAGTATTATGACAAGGGACATGACAACTGACAAGTGTGACACTGAAAATCTTTTTTTTTTTTTTGGGCTTTGGCTTCGCACGGTTTGTGCATTTAGCCAGTGTCAAGTAATTTTTCTTTTCGATCAAGTAAATGGCCCGATATCGGGCACGAAGTTACATAAAAGTCATAGTCGTCTTTAGTCAGTCAAGTCAAAGTTATTGTAAAGCGGTAGCAACTTTACAACAACCTAACATGAGTTTTTGGGGGAACACGAAAAGTCCACGTTAGTCACTTATTTTCACCTTCACTACACTTGTGCACACACATGTAACTAAATTGAATAATTCACTACCAAAATTATACAATTTAATTGTGTGCGTAGTCCCAGCGGAAAAGTGTCGAATTTCGTAATTTTAGTTTAGCAGATATTTAGTGTATGACGTCGTGTAATTGTGTATGGTAAATAAAAATTTGTGCATCCAGCCATTGAGGAGCTATTCAACAAAAACTGATTCCGCTGGGACTACGTCATCCCAGCGGCACTTTTTTTAAAAAATGGACGTAGAAGAAAAAAAAATCATTCAATAATTAGTGTGTAACTAGAGGTAAATGTGTATGTTTAAATGAAATTTGTGTGTCAATAGACTGCGGAGATAATCAAGTTGCCGCTGCGCTGACGTTTTGCTATTTGATGAAAACCATATAAAGCAGTTTAGTGTACAGTTGTAATTTTTTACACACGTTGCTTTGAATTTGTGTATATAGTGTGTGAAAACAGAATTTGGAAAAAATATACCGTTCAGAAGATATACACGTAAAAGTAAAATAAGGTTATTAGGTCCAAGTACTTAAAATAGGAAGTCTAGAGCCTAACTTATAACGTTTATTTGTTTCTTGTAAGGGTCTACAATGTCTTGCCAAGTTTCATTTATGTGCTCTTTGTAATTAATGAGCAATGGCATAATTTACTACATCATTTTTGACATCCGATTGTAGGATTTTTTATTGGAAAAGAAGAATACAAAATATGCAGATATTTAGTGTATTAATGCAACTATTCACGCGTAAAATTTCAGCTCATTACACTAAATAATTAAAGAGATATAATCAAAATGCTAGAACAACCGCAAAACGTGGATAAACCGACCAAGTTTGAGAGGCTACGAAAAAGCGGGCCTGCAGTATATAGAGCTAACGTTCTACATTTTCCAGTATAGTATCGTTAATATATTTAATAGTTTCGTACAGGTGCGTACATAATAGTTTAGCAGAAAATAAAACACTGTATTAACTTTGTACTATTAAAAATATTTATTAGTTAGCTAATGGTGCCGATTCTCTTGTACACCGAACTAAACTAACTAAACTATCACTAAAATTCCTTACTTTTGGCTATGAGAATCTTAAAGCTATTCTGCAAAAAAAAAATCTCTAAACTTAAAAATAATTTTGACACAACTAAAATCGAATTTGACAATCGCGACTCCAGCAGGCTTAAATAAATAAATAATCGTTTATTTCGGAAATCAGGTTCCATTTTGTTAGTGTTACAGTCTTAAAAACTAATGTTAGAACGCAAAATATTACACACACGCATGACGCTTTCTATTTCTACTCTACTGTAGAATAGAAATCGCTTGTCTACATTTCTCGGTGAAAAACTGACAACTGTCTACACGGAAACGTCATTTTTGTCTTGTTTTCCGTCGACAAAACGCTTCTCTACGGTTGTCGTACCAAGCCTGCAGGTGATATTTTTTTTCTTTTGACTTCGCAAAGTGGTACTTGTGTGCCCTACGCAAGGATTTTTTAAGAGCTGAATGAAGCGTGCGCAGGGGGGCAGCCTCGACGTTTTTTTATATGGAATTTTTCACTTTTAGTATGGAAAAAAAATATATTACCTACATGTTGGGATTATGGGGCTTACGGGTTTATGGGGGTCGAAATTATCATCATTTTTGCGATAGGACACACCATTTTCGAGATATAAGCAAACGAAAAGAAAACAAAGATCAGTACTGTTTTTGCAGTCGAAGTGTTGGTGTAAATTTTAGTTCATGACCACTAGTTTTATTCCACACTTTTTAATCACGATTAAAAATAGTCAGATTTATTTAGAAAAATTAATATAGTCAACATTTTTGGTGAAAAACGACAAACTCAGAATAGCAAAATTACCATCTTCACTAAATTAATAATTCAGTGCAATCTTAGTGCTGTCAAACTAAAATATAGTTAAGTTGTGTCACTTTAGTCAATTTCAGAATGGGAAATCGTCGTTTGACAGGAATAAACTAAATTTTGGTGATTTTTAGTTTAGTTTAGAGAATTTTGTGCCACCAGAATCGGCACCAATGGCTAATAAAATAAAACAACATTAGAGAAAGTAATAATAACATTGATACAAAGAATCAGTTCTTTTATGCAATATAAATAACAAATATATTGCCTACTGTAAAAGCCATATGTACCTTTGTAGGTAAGTAACTCTTAGGTTTTACTAGTACATTTTCGGGAGTTGGTCGTCTCGTTCGAGCGTTTACAGCAACAAATATATCATACAATCGCAGATCAGTAATGATTGACTCAATTATGAAGGTAGATTTATACCGTTTGACGTTTGAAAAGACTACTGGTGTTAATATTTTTTTGATCCGTCATAGACCTCGTCAATCGCTTTCCGATCGAGGTCAAGAGCAGGCCCATTTAGTAATAAAAAATAATGTTTTTTTACTAATTATTATTAGTATTTCTATTGTACCGTGTAACATCAAAATATGTGTACGCTGGAAGCAGCAGAATATTAAGGACATAATAATTACCTACTGTTACAAATTTTTGTAATATTCTGACAAATAAATGCATTTGTTAATACAGATGTAATTATTATTGTAACCATTTCGTAAGTTTAGGAAAAAACAAGTGACTTACTAGTTTAATCACGAAAGTTATTAGTTACTTGTTCAAGAATTGTGTGCCCACCTGTACCGATTCAATAATGGTCACATGGTCACATAACACTGGAAAATGTAGAACGTTAGCTCTTTAAACTGCAGGCCCGCTTTTTCGTAGCCTCTCAAACTTGGTCGGTTTATCCACGTTTTGCGGTTGTTCTAGCATTTTGATAATATCTCTTTAATTATTTAGTGTAATGAGCTGAAATTTTACGCGTGAATAGTTGCATTAATACACTAAATATCTGCATATTTTGTATTCTTCTTTTCCAATAAAAAATCCTACAATCGGATGTCAAAAATGATGTAGTAAATTATGCCATTGCTCATTAATTACAAAGAGCACATAAATGAAACTTGGCAAGACATTGTAGACCCCTACAAGATACAAATAAACGTTATAAGTTAGGCTCTAGACTTCCTATTTTAAGTACTTGGACCTAATAACCTTATTTTACTTTTACGTGTATATCTTCTGAACGGTATATTTTTTCCAAATTCTGTTTTCACACACTTTATACACAAATTCAAAGCAACGTGTGTAAAAAATTACAACTGTACACTAAACTGCTTTATATGGTTTTCATCAAATAGCCAAACGTCAGCGCAGCGGCAACTTGATTATCTCCGCAGTGTATTGACACACAAATTTCATTTAAACATACACATTTACCTCTCGTTACACACTAATTATTGAATGAATTTATTTTCTTGTACGACCATTTTTTCAAAAAAGTGCCGCTGGGATGACGTAGTCCCAGCGGAATCAGTTTTTGTTGAATAGCTCCTCAATGGCTGGATGCACAAATTTTTATTTACCATACACAATTACACGACGTCATACACTAAATATCTGCTAAACTGAAATTACGAAATTCGACACTTTTCCGCTGGGACTACGCACACATTTAATTCGCTATTTCACTAAATTTTATGAAAATGAAAATTCGTGCGACATGTTCCAACCCGATCCCGCCAAAAACTCCACTGAAAATCTTACTGATACTGACACAGGTAATGTTTTCATAGATTCCAATAAGAGGCAAAGGAAACAATGCCATACATACAAATCATAGAGATAATTCGTTGGATTTATTTTAAACCCGTCTAATATTGTTTTAAAATATATTATATAACAATAAGGTGCATAATATGCTTTAAGAAATATTATCTAACCCCTTTTTTATTTATTTCAATGTGCAAAAATTATATAAAGATATAAAAAATATCTGGATATAAAATATTAATTTATTAAATAATGGTGCTTTTAATAATTTTTTTTGTTTTTATAAGGCCATCCTGAATAATTTTCCCGATCATAAAAACTACACATGAGTGCTGTTCGAAAATAATAATATTTTAAGCCCATTAAAAAACGTGTCCTTTGTATTTACCATACACAATTAAACGACGTCATACACTAAATATCTGCGAAACTGAAATTACGAAATTCGACACTTTTCCGCTGGGACTGCGCACACCTTAATAAAAGCAACACGCTTTTTTTTGAATTTTCAACGGTCGGCTCAGCGGCGAAAGTTGTTTTTAGTTTTCTAAACTAATATTAATGGGAGAATATTAGATTTTTTGTATGTTTGTTGGTTACGCTTTCACGCTAAAACGGCAGAACGGATTTGGATGAAATTTAGCACACGGATACATTTTATCTCGATATTCCCAAAGGATCGAGACTTATGCGGTTGAAACCGCGGGGCGCTGTAGGTGTGTTATAAAGTCCTAACTCAATATTTGCCAACGGGCAATGGAATATAGCATAATAGGTAAGTCAAGCAACCAGATCGCGTTAGAAACACCACCCTGTGATACATAACACAAGTAGCGGTGTTGGAGAAAAAACACCCAGGCCGAACTGGGAGTGAGCTGGCCATGTCAGCCAACGTCACACGAATGCACCCGCAAAAATCGGCAAAGATCGTCAAACGCCGGACATCGCCGTCGAGGTACATCGCGGTCAAAACGCACGCGCGCGCGGTTTGTGGGGCCAACGCCACCGTGGGTAGAGAGATCGCACAGAATAAATGGATATGGAAAGAAAAAGTGGTGGCCTATGCCTGGGCATTAGTGCAGTGCTGGCACTGGGGGACAGTATAGGTAAAAAAAAAATAACACGTAATACGTAGGCACGTGTTTTAATATGAAAAATCTTAATACCTATTTAGGTACTGACCTCGACAAAAAATAAATATAAACAGATTTTTTTTTGTATTTTGAAAAAATCAGTAGGTACTTAATAATATGGATCTGAAAATGTAAAATATGAACCAGCTCCCTAATTGCGTAACATACTATCAATCACAATCCGAATCATTTTGAAGAATATTTTAAATCCATAGGGTATTTTCCAATTTAATCAAAACTATTTTAATTTGCAGATTGGGACGAAATATGTAACAGAAAAATAAAAAATAGTGATTTTTATCCATTTTCTCAATTTTCAAACTATTTAATCCAAATTTATTTTTCGTGGTTTTCATTTTACCGCTATAACGCTCCTTACGATGACTTTTTATCACGTGACTACACGTGACGTCAGCTTTGTGTTTAAAACTAAAGTAGTTGTAACTAAGTAAATGGCGAGTTTATAATAAAATTAACAAGATTTTTAATGGATATAAAGTGGTTTTACTGGTGTGTGGTGCCTGTGCACAGATGCTTCTAAAACTGCGCCACACAAAGTCTATGTAATTGTACCGGTGCCGTTTACACAAACAAAGCTGACGTCACGTGTGTTCACGTGATAAAAAGTCATCGTAAGGAACTTTTTGGCGGTTTATCCAAAACAACGAAAAATACATTTGAATTTAACCGTTTTTAATTGAGAAAATGGGTACCTAAAAATAAATTTAATTTTATTATTCTGTTACATATTTTGTCCCAATATTCAAATTAAAATAGTTTTTAATAAATTGAAAAATACCATATTGCTTCGTACCTTTATTCGAAAAAAAAAAATAGCTCAAAAACTTAAATAACGCAATGAATGTTGTTGAATTTGAACTATCAAAATGAAAACCATTGCTACTGTTAGTGTGTTTCGCAATTACCCCGCAGAAATAAATATTAATATACGAGAAATTAATATTCATGTATCCCGTGTTTTCTGAAACATAGGTACGTCACCGGTACTTGGCTTGCTAGGGTTATTTAGGACTGCAGTAAACTGCGCGTCGGCAATTAACCGTCGAATGACGTCACTGAAACGGTATTTATGAATGTAAGTTAGTGCTTTCCTAGAGAGCCTTTTCGACACCGTAAATTCAAACCCCGGTGCCATCATTTTCATTATAGCCATCACACAGCGGCCGTTATGTGGCAGCCACCGGTTTTCCCGAAACCGAAGTTTTACACTACACTTTTGCCTTTCACAAAAAAAGGTAAACATGAAGAAATTATTAAACTTACCTACCTTTACATAATTTTAATATGTGTAACTACAATTCTTCATTTTTACTTTTTTTTCTGTGTGGAAAAGACCAAAACTCTGAAGGTAAACCTCTTGCGTCTCTTTCTCTTTTCACAAATGCTGAATATGATGACACACAGTTGCCAATGAAATAGTTAGCTTGACCAAGAATTGCCAAGTCTAGGTGTGGATTCGTTGGCTGTAACCTGATAACTGATACATCGGTATGATGTAATGCTTTGTTGAAATCATTTATCATATGATTTGAGTCTGATGCCACAAATATGTATTTTATGTTTTCCAGTTTCTTGATGGCCCTCTTCACTTGCCTGTAATTTTAATTTACATTATTATTAGTATGTAGTTTGTTTTTTAAACTATAACACTCTCACCGCCGTGTGGAACGCTGGCAGCCCATAAATATTCTGGCGTAGTAGGTCACATAATACTTTCATGTTTTGATTTTGGTACGCCACGCCATGTGAGTGGCCAGCTCACCATCACCACAAACGTAACGCCACAATATATTTTTACTGTTTTCGTCAAATTTTACAACATATTGGACAGTGATTTAAACTCAGCCGAATTTGTAATACCATAGGAGAGGTAAAGGGGATTGGTATTTTTATCTATATTGTCTTGTTTACTAGCGTTGCAAAACTTAGGAAGTATTCGCAATCATTCGGAAATATTCAAAATAATACTTCGATTGGAAGGAATACTACCGCAGCAAGAATGCGTAAATATAGTACAGATGAAGTGGGTAACCTAGGTTTTATTAAATAATGAATTAAATTATTCCCAGTAATTACGTTTGTATGCGTAGGTAGCTTAACGAAACTCGCCGAATATCAGATATTTCGCCGTGCCGTTACTTGAATTAACGCCATCTAGCAGGCAATGCCGAAATTCGTGAAAGATAAAGATGCATTTATTTGTATAAACATGAGTAACATGATACATAAATATGCACATATGGATGGAAATTAGTTTAAAATTGCTGGTTCAACATGTTTTACGTCAAAGTTAAAGTCAAAACATTTATTTCAAATAGGCACATATAAGACACTTTTGAACGTCAACATTTATAATAAAATAGAATTTATTCTAGTCGCCCCTTTCAAAATGTAGTTTCGTATGGAGAAGAATGGGCAAGAAACTTCACCGTTACTCTTTTGAAATGTTTTAAATACAATATTTAACATAGTACAAACGCCAGCAGGTCAAGCTATCCCAAACTGTAAAATTTTCCCAATTGAACATGAACCTTATCGTATTGTAATAAAGTTGAAAATCTAATAAAGAAATTTGACAAATTGGGGTAGCTTGATGTGCAGGCGTCTGTACATTCATTAAATAATTATGTGTGAAAACGATGCACTCAGAATAAAATTACTATACCATAATAGGTAAAAGGAATGAAATTGAAGCAATACAGATAAATTAATTTTATGATAGATACATGGTGCTCACATATTTACAAACATTGTAAGAGTAATGTAGTATACGATTTTCCTAGAATATTAACAAGTAATAAGCTAGTGTGTGAGTTAAAGTAGTCACTGAGTGTAAATCAATGTCGTAAATATAATTAATAATTATACAATTCAATTAGCAACCAGTTCGACTTTGTCTAGACTCTAGATTGTCCTATGGAGCAGGACCAGCATGTTTCCAAGCATTCTTATCTTGGATATAGTCCTCTAATTTGTAGTACGCTTGTTTACAAAGTTTACTTTTAATATGAGTTTTAAATTTCCTTTCATTTAATTTCAATGACGCCATGCATACAAAACATGACAATAGTACACCCGCCGAGCCCTGCAGCCGTTCATTCATATAATCAACGAAGTATTATTCAATACCTACGTACCTACTATGCGGGATATTTCCTTGTAAGTAGTTATCTATTTGTGAACTTACTTAATATTTTATTTTTGTACCTATGGTTGCGTTTAAAATGCGCCCGATTGTGTGCTGATGTTATATACAAGTTTAGTTTACTTCGTAAAAATGTTTTTGCTTTCGATGTACCTACCTAATGGTAAAAAGTTTATTTCCTTTATAGAATAGGTAGTGTTCAACCGAAATTAACACTGCCTTGCTAATTGTAAATGCAGCACTTGCAAAACAGCGGTTTCGAGAAAAACGTGGAAATCTAAAAGTAACATTTTCATGCAAGTAATGTGCGCATACAAAAACTTATTACGTAAGTAGGTACATCATTATCTAAGTAGATGAAAGAAATATTCCGAAGTTTTCAAATCGTATTATAGTCATTTTTATGAATGAACGCGTAGTAATATATAGTCATTCTTTCGTCGTTCAGACAGACAGTGTCTGTCCCCATCTTGATCAACAAACTTGAAAACTTGGGAATTAGGGGGGGTACCACTAGAGTTGTTTAAGAGTTACCTGAAGTTTAGAACACAGGTTGTAAGAGTAGACGGTTGGGCCAGTGATGAACTGCCGATAGAATATGGCGTCCCACAAGGCAGTATTCTCGGCCTGACCTTGATTTTAGTTTACATAAACAACCTTTGTAACACAGTTTTGACCAGTGGGAAAATAATTTCATTTGCCGATGATACTGCATAACTTTGTTATGGCGATACGTGGGAGGAAGTTTATAAACACGCTCAAAATGGTTACAATCAAGTGTATACGTGGCTTAAACACAACATATATAGATAAAACTAAGTACATGACCTATAGGTAGGTACACTCAGAAAGCAAGACCTACCAAACCTTCCCATTATTTCACACAATTGCAACTTACCATCCCACAATACTTCTAACTGTCCGCATTTGTCAAAAACTAACACCATCAAATATTTGGGTGTTGTAATAGATAGCCGACTAAATTTCCAACACCACATTGAGGCCATGGTTCCCAGAATTCAGAAACTTATTTATATATTTAAATCTCTACGTCATATTGCTGACACTTCCATAATTAAAACTGTTTAGCTCGCATTGTGCCAATCCTTACTGTCGTATTGTATAACTTCTTGGGGTGGAGCCGCTAAAACTTACCTACTGAAACTGGAGAGAGCCCAAAGAGCCATATTGAAAGTTAGTTTATTCCTTCCGATACGATACCCTACCATTGATTTATAAAAGCGCTGTAAGGTACTGACTGTTAGACAACTATTTATTCTACTGACAGTTACTAAAAAGCATTCGGAACTTTCTTACGAAACCAAAGCAATATCCGGTAAGAGAAGAAACACCGAAGTCTGCACGACAAATAGATATAACTTCAGTCTGGCACATAATTTTTACGGTTTCCTGGGACCATATTTATATAACAATATGAATACAGCTACAGATCTATCCTCTTTCTGGGGCAGAATGCAAGAAAAAAGTTTGTTAGTGGCTTCAAGGCATTGATTACAATACAACAGAACATCTATTAAAACCCAGAAGGATGCCAGAAGGTAATGTTTATAGCATGGAAGGAATTACAATTAACACACACATAGCCAGCACACCATCACCTACACTCTCACAGACACACCCACACTTACACACACCAAATTAATATTAAGTCATTTTTGCCATCAGAATTGTTTTACTTTAGTTCTAATTTTCTATTTTGTTTTACGTTTGTTATTATTAATTAGTAATAGTGTTTTTATTATTTATAACCTGGGGGCCGATTCTACTAATTTGCAACGTTACACGTTAAACTGTGTTTCCACAACAGTTCGATTTCGATCGCCGTTCGATAGTTACATAAAAAGTCATTCTACTATTTTATAAGCAAAATGGAAACTAAACTTAAAACGAATTGCAACTGAACTGTAGCGGGAACACAGCGGGTAACCCGCGTTACCAACATGCCAAAATAATATGTTTTATTAATACCAAAAAGAAAAAAGTTGAATCTAAAAATGTTACTTAACACGAATATGTGGCACTAAAAGTATTTTCTATAATTAAAAGACATAATGATCATAATTTTATCATTAACTTTGTCCTATAGTAAACGTCACGCTCATGTTCGATTTTGTTAGTAGAATAGGTTTTAACATTGTTTCAATCGATCGTTGGCGTAACTAAAACGTAACCGCAGCTGTGTCGCAGCTGGACCGTTGTTCATTTTAGTAGAATGCGAAAACGCTTAAAAGTGGTGATTCGGTTGCGGTTCTATTGCGTTTTTTTAACAAATTTGTTAGTAGAATCGGCCCCCTGTATGTATAGTTAAACAGTGATTAGTCATAAGTGAGCTGTCTTAAGGAGGGTAAGCCTGGTGATCTGTAATACAGGTTTTACCTACAACAGACACCAGTCTCTATTAAGTGTTAACTGGACCTTGTACTGTGTTGTGAATATGAGAGAACAATAAAGTTTATTATTATTCTAACTACTCTATGCGTGGCCGAACATGTACTTAGCTAGATATTTTCCTTGTAATTTTTCTCGGGGAATAATTCCGAATATTAACTCAATACTTCCGAATACTTCGCGAATAATACAACGGGAATACTTCGGAATATTTCTCTCCGGCAATGCTAGTCTTGACCGCCAAATCAAACATCATAAGAAATGTATTTTTACACTGCTTAAAAGGTCCAATTGGTCCAAAGATTCAATTGATATCAAACACAATCTGTTAACTTAATTTTTATTACTACTACAGTACCCCTCACTGTGTGTGGTTCGACATGCTCTTGGCCGCTTTTTAAATTATTGATCATCAAAAACCTATTCATCTATTTAAATGACGTGCCTATAATGTGTAGGGAAATTAGTTTAAATTTAGGGGACTATTAGCAGACCACATGGCCTCAAAGTAATTAAATTTTTTTATCCTTCGTTAGACCATTTATCATTCCACAGAAGTTTTTAATGTAGCATGAATTCAAATTTGTAGAGGGATATTCATCATATGCATGGCGGTAAGAGTGTTAAAATATCACTTAATTTCATGTTAATTCAAAAACCTTACTTGATTATATCAGCAGGCTGTGGTAGACACATAGATAATGACAGTGGTCCTCTTTCATTTTTATATCCCACACACTGTGGGGCAGCAAATAACATTGTGCTGTCTTTAACATGCTGACAAGCTTTTACCCAATCTTGCCCATTTCTCAAATGTATACCCAAGAAACCACCTCCGTTCATATTCTTCTTTATAAATAATCTTGTTTTATTGACAATATCATCACTCCACCAAAGGTGCTTTTGTAAATGAACATTTTCTTTTTGTACTGGGAAACTTGCAGGGGCTCCTGTGATTAATAAAACATTATCAACAAATAAACATCAACCTATAATAAAAATGGATAAAACTTTACCCAAAATATTTGAAATAAACTAATTTATTACAGCTTTTTGATATGATGGTGAATATTTAGTAAAATTGAGATTCTTAAAACTATAATTATAAAGTCTATAGTAACTATGATATGAGCAAGTCTGCAACAAATATTGTGCTATTTGGTCTGTTCCAAAAGTATCTGATGAAAATGTGAACAAAAGGAACAGATAATGTACCTACCTGTGGATGCCAATTTGTAGTGCCACTTACAAATTGAGTGCTTTTGTTATTGTTAACACTTGCATTATAAACTTTTGGGACAGACAGCAGTACCTATTGGCACCTTAATCAAAACAAAGTTAAAACAGCAGCAGTGATCATATTTAAATAAGATTCTGGAGTTCTGAATTTTTTGCCTGAACTTCATTGGAAGAACTACAGCAAAACTGTGCAGCATTTTCATCTACAAGTTTGAAGAAGATACGTAGTATACTCTTTACTGAGCTTACTCTTTACTTGTTGTGAGCAATGCACTTGTTTAATAAAATATTGAATTCTGGAATTGAATATTTATGCTATGATGCTCATAATGGGATTGTCTACTGTAAAGCTGGAAGCTTTGCCACAAGAAAAAGCAAGGAGACAATAAGAATGCACTTACCAGTAAAGGCCAGAACAGGCCATAGTTTAGGAGGATATTTATGTTTCCATTTGTCTATCATTGCTTCATTATATACATCATAATTCAAAGGCCCATAAAATTCAGAATCAATAAAATCTATGTTGAATGTATCCCAGAATGGACCAAATGGGTTTCCAGATTTTGCATTGCAACTTTTTTCATGTTCACCCATTCTTTGAGTGTAACAAAATGAGATACGTTTCGTAATTGGCCAAATATCAGAGGCCAAATCGTTCATGAAGTTCTCCATTGTGATCACATTATGATATAAAGATAAACCTTCGACTTTAAAATATGTATTAAAAGGCACTTGTACAGATTTAGGCTCACCAAATCTGTATTCCACCCACGGAGGAAGAACCAAAGTTCTATTCAAGCCTTTACTAAATGCCAAAGCTCCCAAAAAGTGATCAGCTTGATTACCAAATCTTCCTAAAAATAACATAGAAGTAAAAATTATAGGTTTATTTTATTTACAAAATGATTGAAGTGTGTTTACTTACCCATACAAGGACAGTATAGAATGAAACCATTTTTGTCATAACAGAAAACACTTTCGATGTTAAGGAGAATATGAAGTACTATAAAGATAAAGTGTTTTATCATGTCGAAAAAAATCTGGGATTTCGTTTCTTACAAAAATAAACATTTGCGGTACCTTAGGTGCCGATTGCGCGCCGACCATAACAAAATATACTCTACATCCACAAGTCCACAGATAACTATAAACCAAAGAGTAAAGTATGCTATAAACTAGTCGGAGATGCACGGATTTTATATGTCTGTGGCACGGAGGGAGATGTACGCTGTGGCGCCGACACTGACCGCCTCTGCCACAGAGTGTCTTTTCAATCTTTTCCTCTTCCAAGTCTCAGTGACGACATATCTGTTGTTGCTGCTATTGTAAATAAAATCTGTTTAGTATGTACATTCCCGGACTTTAATTGATAAGCCACTTTTAAACTTTCCAATTTTGCAGTTTTATACATTCACGAGATTACACGATTTAAACACGAACAAATTAATTATAATCGGAAATAGTCTTATCCATAGAGGTTGAAGGTTGACTAATAAATTGTCAATGATAAATCAATACACTGTCGCATAAGTTTATCCAATCTATTTGATACTGACCTTTGAATTAGAGCTCATTAAATACTCGATATTTCTGAAAATCTATCCGAAGCCAGTGACTGTTGAAATGTCAGGGACGATAATGTCGAATTTTGGTGAATCGTAGCTGTAGCTATTTATGTTTTTAAGCAACAGTTATCATAATTGTCATGAACGGTATCTTGGACGCTACGGGTTCGGATAAAATCGTGGGAACGAGTTTTCCGATGTCGAAATGACTAATCATAATTTCTCCATACGCCAACGTTACTATCGCTCAAGGAACATTTTTTATCTTCTTAAATATAAAATTCTCGTGTCACAATGTTAGTTACCTTACTCCTCCGAAACAGCTGAACCGATTTTGATAAAATTTCGTGTGCTTATCGGGTAGGTCTGAGAATCGACCAACATCTATTTTTCATACCCCTAAATGTTAAGGGTGGTCCACCCCAATTTTTTTTTATAATGCGAACTCAATATTCATAGTTAAAACAGGATAACGTCTGTCGGGTCAGCTAGTATATTTATATACCTACCACAAGCTATCGGCCCTGCAATTGGTTGACTTTGGGTCGTCACTCTGGACTATATACGAGTATAACTGAGTTTAACCGACTAAACCCGATTTGCATTACACGGCTTGAAGTCCGTGACTGTACCTTTATATTATTCTCGTTCCACTGTAAATATTCTTTCGAAATAAGTAATCTTCTTTCATTCAGTTTTACCTAAACCAAATAGAGAGAACTCTTAAAATTTTATATTATAGGCACACTTCAAGCGATTTGGGTAGTTTTTGGAAGAGTACTTCAATTTGGTGAAGATTTGATGAAGAACTTCGGAGATAGGCAACGGAACTCCTCAACAAATGATAGCAAATGGACTGGGATTGCTGAAATCTCATGTCTGTCTATTGCTTGCACCAGTTCATAACATAACATCACGCCGGTATGCTGTGAAGGGGTAAGCACATGTGGACCACTAAAAAGTGAAAAATAACATTTTCCAAAAAAAAACAACCGACTTCCAAAAAAACACTACAAAGTGAAAAATAACTTTAATTTCGGAAGGCGGTGACAAAAAATTCAAATACAGCTCCAAAGACACCGACTTCCGAAATTAAAGTTATTTTTCACTTTGTAGTGTTTTTTTGGAAGTCGGTTGTTTTTTTTTTTGGAAAAAGTTTTTATAGGTAATCTAAATTCTGGAATCACAATTTCATCCTATCTACCTCACCGACCTTGACAATTCAAAGTGCCAGTAATTGGTTTATTTGCAATAAATGCTTTGAGTTTGAGTCATCTTTACTAAGTACCTACCTGTATTTTGAATATGGCAATTGCATCTTTTTTTGAGAAGACCTAACTTTTGCGAACATACAAGATATTTTCTAGGATATACAGAGAAGGCAGAGTTAGTATATCAATTTCGTTGAATTTGTTTTTAAGAGACTCGCGAAGCCCCTTTTTATAGATTGCACGGATTGCCCTCTTTACACGCTTTATTTATGAGCAAGCTGATTTTTTTTATTGTAAAACCGTCGAAAAATTTCTTCCCTGGGGGGTCTAGATTGGTATGCTGATTTCATGGTTAAAGTTTGCGCACTGAATAAAAACTTTTCCTGTACAGTATAGAAGATGGGTACGAAGCCAAATCACTGGTGTTGTATTTGTTGACCTCAGCAGCTTACGACACCATGAACATCAAAAGACTACTTGCCAAAGTGAGCACCCTTACTACTAACGATCAGGGTTTCGTAAAAGCATCACTCAACCGCCGCTTTCAGGTTTGTTTTCAGTGCTTTACATAAGCAATTAAAAAAAAAAACATCAGAACAACCCTTTTCGTGTCGATGGCGATGGTACTCGTACACTTTATTGCGGCATCAGTGGCATCCGCAATAAACGTAGCCACCTACTGGGCCCTAACTATATAAAATATGTGTACGAGTACCTATACAACTTACTAGTATACACAATATTTGTTACGTTTGCGAAACATTCTGATGAGCATACAACCTGACACTAACCTGCAAATCGTAAGCAATCTAGAATTTCACGGGTTACCTGAAGCTTCCATCTTAAAATATAACTTTTCATTCATCATCTAAGGCAGGGCCTATCGTATATCGCCCATGCCTGGAGTACCTTCCCTAGGTACCAACCAAACAATTATATTAATGAGTACCAACCTATCATTATTTATTTATCAGCAATAATAGTACTTTCTAGTTATTACATATCGTGACTGGATGCGACAATGGAAGACCCAAACATCTTCACTGTAATATGGTACATCTTCCAGTGCATTTGCCCTGACAACACATGCAGACATTCATGTGCTTTGTTGAGGTTTCTTGCAAAAAATAAACAATGAAAGCACATGCTACACAGGTGTGATTCAAAATAGTGGTTGATATGATAGAAGAGACAGTATAAATTAAATGCAAATTACAGTTAGTTATTTATTTTAAGCCTTAACAGCATAAACACGAGGAGGGAAAAGAGACTTCTTCCTGATCTCTTTCCTGGTCTTGATTTTGGATTCATGCTTGCTAAGAGCCTTACGCATAGCACGTGTCTTCTTGGTCCTCAGGTCTAAGGGCTTGTACTTCTTGTTTTTGTAATGATTTCGGAGATTAACTTTCATTTTCTGGTGGTACACAATGTATACGCGTGCAATCGCTTTCCTCACGACACGTCTGAAAAATGTAAAATAAATGTGAGAATTTGTGAACACTTAATCACATTGGTTTTTCTCCCGTTGAAGCTCTCTAAATAACTTAGGATAAGGGCAGGAGAATGATGATGAATGAGCTGACAAACCCTAAATACATAAAGTGCAGGTTTTTTTCATAATTATTTAAGCAATCCTTACTGATATGACTATTGTATATCAGGCTGGTGTTTGCAACAGCATATTATTTGAGCAGGTATAACAAACAGCATATGGTGTCCTTCACCACACAATCCTCACTTTTGAAAACTTTATAAAAATCAATTTTGAGAACGCCAAAATATTGTCAATAAATAAATAGTCACCAAGATTAAAAAATAGTCGCATTATGATTCCGAAGTTATAGCTATGTGTTGGTGAGGATTGTGGGGTGAATGTCTCCACACAATCCTCACCTCAGTGCAAGCAAACGGCTGGGAATATCGACTTGGTTTATATTCCATAAAATAGTCGTAACGCTATGCCAAATCTCGAAAATAGTAATTAAGAGGTTCCAGAGATATAAAGGTGTCTTGGTGAGGACTAAGTGGTGAGCCTTTGTCGCCACAATCCTCACCTGATTACCGCAGAACGCTTACGTTTTTGAATTTGAATTTGGTGTCAAAAAATAGTCGTCTCCAACCATAATAATTTCGACCTGGTTTACTATGTAGAAGTAGTTAAACTTCCATGTCAACTTTTACATACATTATGTTTTGGTACTGTCGCGAACACTAAAATTGCAAAACTATTTTTTTTAAATATTGTTGTATATTAATTTAAAAAGGTCATAAATTTCATTTCTAGACTGGATTTGACAGAACTGAATAACCTTCCTTATGTAAATATTTTTAAAATAATATTTAGATAAGTTTTTATTGAAATTCAAAATCTTTACCTCATAAATACATTTAGATTTTTCATCATTCAACATAAAAAGTGTCATGAATCGAGTATTTTCCTCACATCACTTTTATGTCACCGAATAACGCTACACCTTGTGTTTATGTTCACAAAGATAAAAAATATTGACAGCATGAAAAATAACTTTTAAAATTTTAAGTTTTTTTTTCATGCTGTCTATATTTTTTCTTCTCTATTGAATACTATTTTCCACAATTTGTTTTTTTTATTATAAAATCGTCTTAGACCAAATAAAAAAGGATTTATTTGGTCTATTTATTTATTTATTTCCTTTTTTGTTTGGTCTGAGAAAACCGTAAGAAATCATAAAATATAAGCGTGTCCAGCAGCGACGAAGATGTAAATTTAACGCCTGCGGAGTTAGTGCAAGCGGCCCATATTGCCGAATTGAGTTATCTTCCGGAAAAGTCGCGCGAAATGTACATAAAAGCGTACAATTTGTTCAATGCATACGTAATGCAAACGTTCACGAAGACTAGAATGCAATGCTATCATACTTCATTCATCATCTGCCTAGCTTTTTCTCAACTACTTTAGGGTCGGCTTCCAATCTAACCGGATGCAGCTAAATGCCAGTATTTTACATGGAGCCACTGAACATCTGATCTCCACAACCCTGGGTAATACGATATCCCTTGGTAAGACTGGTTGTCAGAGTTTCGGGCTTCTGATTACCCATAATGACTGTCAAAGATCCACAAATGACAGCCGGGACCAACGGCTTAACGTGCTTTCCAAGGCATAGAGGGGTCTTGGTATGTAAAGATGGTCACCCATCCCAGGATCAACCGCTTCAAGCGTAGCTTAACCTGATCGATCGACCCGTACGGCTGTTACTACTTAGTCACAAACAAGAAAAGTGATAGTGAGGCTATCACTTTTCTTTGAACTACCCTAATTTAATATATTATTTCGGCTGTTTTTCTGAGGTGAGGTGAAAAATTGTGTTTCACGGCAGCACAGATGAAGGAAGATATTCTGCATCTCGTACCTTTGAAACCCTCGCTCAGAGGAGCGAGAGAGAGCAGGATTCTATATTTGAGACTAGAAGCTTTCGCTTGCTCAACTTTCAATACAATTACTCGCGCCAAAAAATAACTTTGCAGCCTTGCATAAAAAATAACTAGGTATTCTTTTGCATCACGAAAATATATGTACATCAAATCAGCAAAATTTACATACAGTTGACATGTGATTGTCCTTTACTAGGTAAAAATTATAGCAAGACTACCGTAGGGGTGACATCATGTTTGAAACCAAAATTGAGATGTCGTAGAGCTGTGCCTGATACAGGTTTTATTTAGCTTAATACGTTGTTTTCTAATATGTCATGATTATTATACACAACCCTAATTTTAGTATATGAGAAACCCGAAACACGTGTCTAGTATTTTTATGTAAAGAATCTATGTACATACTTTCGAAACCTACGTTATGTTTCCTGGTTGTCTACATAAACATAGTCACCACGCGGCCCCCGCGCAGCCCGCGAGTGCAGCGTCTTATTGTGCTCATTGATAATAATTAGGCAGTAGATACCTAATCGTACGGCGGTTGTATTTTAATTAATTAAATTAATAACATTTTCCATGACACTTGCAAAACTTTTTGGGAAATAATATAACATGGGGTAAAAATTATTTGGAATCGATTGAACTACATAAGTAGTTAGTCCAGAATAATCTGAACAAACTATATTCAGGTTTCGCATATATTAAAAATAATGTTGTGTAATGCATACTTAAAATACCAACCTAAAATAGCTACATAACGAACAATTATACCTTTTTTAATACAACCAAAAAGTAAGACCATTAAAAATACGTACTTAATAATTTTGTGCTATACTCCACTCCAAAATGTATGTAGAAGTTTACATGGAAGTTTAACTACTTCTACATAGTAAACCAGGTCGAAATTATTATGGTTGGAGACGACTATTTTTAACCACCAAATTCAAATGAAAAAACGTAAGCATTCCACTGTAATCAGGTGAGGATTGTGGCGAGAAAGGCTCACAACGTAGTCCTCACAGAGACACCTTTATATCTCTGGAATCTCTTAGTGACTATATATAAACCAAGTCGATATTCCCAGCCGTTTCCTTGCACTGAGGTGAGGATAGAGTAGAGACATTCACCCCACAATGCTCACCAACACATAGCTATAACTTCGGAATCATAAAGCAACTATTTTTTTAACCTTGGTGACTATTTACTGACAATTTTTTGGCATTCTCAAAATTGATTTTCATGAAGTTTTCAAAGGTGAGGATTGTGTGGTGAAGGACACAATATGTATGGGTAAACAATACAAATTCTTATTTCTTTAATCCTAGCAGTATCAACTGATTTGACCAGAATTAGACTAAGGAGGGATAAATAGATAAATACTTATAATTGGCTGCTCTTAAGATGACTCTCTAGACCTATTTTATAAATGTCCTGTTCCTTGAAGCTTAGCAAATGAAGGAAACTTCAGTTTTGAACAGCATGTTAAAAAAAAAACCTTTAAGCAGTCAATAATACTGTCCTGCCATTGTGCGGGGTCAGTGGGTCGTCTTAGGGCCGATTTTTCAATAATCAGATAAAAGTACCAATAGCTAACTAGAGAGTAAAGTTATTAGACTCTTTATTCGTCGGTTAAGTGGTTGTCAATTTTTCAAATGATATTTAACCAAGGAATAACTAACTGACCAAATATCTCATCTGTGAAGACGCTAACTTCAGGGAGGTGAAACAAATATACAGAATAAGCGAATGTTAGAACAGGACGGACTAAACGTGATTCGAACAGATGGCAGTGTCGTCATTTCACTTTTCAAAACGTTACGAGGTTGTAAGTTTGACTGTGTGGTGTTTTTATTTGTGATTTCTGAATTGATAATAATGGAAAACAAAAAGAGGGAGCGTTCAGCAAACTTTAATAATGCTGAGGTTCAATTATTTGTGAGTTTAGTAGAGAGGTTTAAGAAAATAATATAAAATTAAAAGACAACACAAATACACTGGTTTCTGAAACAAAATGTATTTTTTTAGTAGGTAAGGTACCGTGCTTAATTAATTACGTTGTGCAAGTCAATACCAATAAACATATGTGTTCAAGCTTATAAAAACTGATCTTTGTGTCTTGCTCTTGATTTTATCTTTTACCAACAACAGCAAATATTGCACTGATACTTTGGTAAGTCTGAATCGACGATGGAATTCTGTTGAATCCCACGCGTTAAACTGTTCGACCCTCGGTCTTACAATTCTTTCTTTTCTTTCACTTGGATTAACATATTCATTTATAATGGCTTCTTCCTCAATTGCCATGTCGTTAATACTATCTGAAATATCCATTTCTTAATATTTATTATAAACCACGAAGACTAACCTCAAATTTAGTAACGTCAAAGTCATTTAACAATGGAATAAGCGGTTAACTGGCCGTCAAAGAGGCAAATAGATTCATTCCTCAGTTAAGTGAATTATTCGACCAATAAAGCCTATCTGACGATTGAACAACAGACTTTTTTGCTATCTATCGAATAAACCCTATCTGTCTGTTTAACTGAGGATTGAAAAATCGGCCCTTAGGGGTTTATTCTGAAATAGTGGCAAGTATCTATACTTGAGCATTGTATTCTTACACTGGAATTGACGAATTTCAAATAAATACTCACATTTTAGAGAGTTTGGATGCAACGCCTCCTGTCACTTTAGCAACACGAAGATTGGTCAACTCTGTTTTCAATTCTTCAAGCTGCTTGAACAGCTCCTTCTTGTCTTTAGTGCGCAACTCAGAGCACTTAACCTTACCCTGAAATAAAAACGGATGTCACTAACTAAACAAACTGGTGACTTCACTCCACTAAATAAATACAAAAACATATTTGTAATACTACATCTTAACACAGAGTTACAAACAGATTTAGCACCAAAACATTATAACATTGGGGAATGGCCTACGGACGGTCTTGTATGCCTTCCATACAGAATTCCGTCAAGAAATATATTATTTCAAGTATGTAGTTAATATCACTAATGTGTTTTAACCCTTGACAATCTCTCATGTTAGGATGATTACTCATAATTAAAAAGATGAGAAATATTTTCACAAACCATTTTGAAAACGTCTCGACTCGCGTTTTTGACGTATAGAAAAGAGCAACTTTGAAAGAACGATGACTAGTGTTGCCTACAAAAAAAGATTTTTTAGATTTCATATCCCGATGACGATGTTGTCATTTTCCGTCAGACTTAAAAAAAAAAACATTAAACGTCGTTAATTACATGTATAACTGCGTTTTCTATAAGTAATGTAATAAAATAAAAATTAAATTCAATCTACTGCTTGACATAACTCTCAATGAACGTGGCGAAACATGGAGCTGACAATAATGGATTTGCCTTGACAGATATTTAACATCTTTCAGTGCTTAACGCGACCGCCTAACGCTTTTGGGCGCTTTTGGGCATGGAGTTGACGTCCGATCTCAACTTTGGCTCAACCATCTAGTCAAAAGCTCAGACTGCAGCCAAGAAGCTGGGCAACCTAAATAAGGTGAGGCGATACTTCACATCCGGACAGCTTTTGAGCCTGTATAAAGCATAGATTAAAGCTCAAGTGCGTCCTTGTATGGAGTATCGCAGCCACTTATGGGATGGCTCAGCAAAATACCAGTTTGACGCAGTGGAACGCAGAGCAAAAAGGCTCATAGGCGACGAAACATTGGTAGCTAAGCTTCACAGCTTGGCTCATCGGCGTAATATTGCTTGCCTGTCGGTCTCCTGTAGACTGTACTTCGGAGAGTGTGCGCAGAAGTTCCACGACCTGATCCCACCATCGTCCTTATACTACCGGACTACCAGACGCACTGCAGGATACCATCCGCACTTGGTTGATATCCCGACCAGTCGTACTCAGCGCTACTCCTCCACATTTATTATGCGCACAGCCAGAATGTGGAACTCTCTGCCTGCGTCTGTGTTCCCTCCCACATTTAACCCGTCTACCTTTAAAACATGAGTGAACAGGCATTTTCTGGGCACGCTTGATCCATCATAGACCTCATCAATCGCTTTCCATCAAGCGTCATCGAGGTCAAGAGCTGGACCATTTAGTAATAAAAAAAATAAAAATAAACTTCCAGCAGTACCTTTTACAATAATTACACTTAAGTTACAAGATCTCACAATCACCAATAATGTATTTCTTGCAAATAAACGTTTGATTTGATTTGACTTGTTTATATCAGTGGCGATTGCCTATGGCACTGTATGACGGAGCCAGCCAAGTCAAAAATTCAAGGACCATGGGGTCCGAGTGCCCACTAAGTTTTTCGAGATATTTTTTCTGTTTATTCCATTTGTAATCGGTCGTCGGACCATAAGCGAATTCGTTCCATAACAAATGGTGTTTAGTTGGAGCAGCTAGTAGTAGTAATGCATTTCCTATTTTTAGGTGTTCCTCTACAGTCTTTTGACCACCGCTGGGCGCTGTCGTGTTATCAGTTTAGTAACTATGGGTTTGGCTGCAAGGTAAGGCGTGCATTGTTATATTTTGTTGTACTACTCAATTTTACTGCTTACTGATGGCATTTGAAACCAAGTTGCATTTGATTTGATGCTATTGACCTTACGATATTTTTTTGGACTCTCTTTAGGTAGTGTGTTAGTTGTGTTAACTATGCCCAATGCCCCACGGATCTGTTGTCTATAGAAACCACAGAGTTTCTTCGCATCAGCGGATCAGCCTCAGCACAAGTCATTACGTTTCGAAACTGTGCTTTTGCTTTAGAGCAAGTGACTTTGAAAATTGAAAGTTTGAAACAGTCAAAATGACTTTGAAAGCATCAATCAAGTGTCAGTTCAGTTGTCAGTTGTACGCAAGGAACATAGATACCACAAGCGGGTTGTAGTTGTACGCGATTTATAAATAACAATAGCAATTTGCTGTCTCTCTTCAGTGAAAATAATTCACTCATATTCATTATTTGCTATTGCCAGAAGAGTGGTGTGAACTTTGTATGTCATATTACCACAGTATATTACACAAGAAATAACCCATGCCCTAGGTACAATTTTGGATCATATTTCCACATAGTTGATTTGATTCAGTGCATCAAAATGAACGACATTAATGACGTGTTTAGTATTAATTATAACAAATCCTTACAATACTGGGCAGACATTCCACCTACGGTCGACGGTGTACTTGGGGGATTTGGATTTATTTCGGATGCAGACATTGAAGGATCTGAACTATTCTTAAAATCTTTACTTTCTTCTGATAATTCTCCTTCTACGAGCACTGCATTAGACTGTGGTGCTGGCATTGGTAGAATAACAAAACAGCTATTATTACCACATTTTGATCTAGTTGATGTTGTGGAACCTGATGAAAAATTTGTCAACTCCATTATAGAGTATGTGGGAGAGCTTTGCTCGAAATTAGGCACCTTGCATAAGGTTGGCTTGCAAGAGTTTGTTCCTTCAAGGAAATATGATGTTATTTGGAATCAGTGGGTGTTAGGATATCTTACAGATGAAGATTTAGAGGCTTATCTCATACGATGCAGGTAGCTTATTTCTAAATTTTGTTAAATTACCTACAAAATCTATACTTTTATTTATTATTAGGTATTGTTGGAATATTCAGTTAATGAATCAAATGTATTCTTAATTTCAGGGATTCTTTATCTGCAAATGGCATCATTGTTGTAAAAGAGAATGTTACTTCATCTGGTAAAATAGAAAAGGATTCTACTGATTCATCAGTCACACGAACATACAAGCAATACATTAGAATATTTAAAAAGTGTCACTTGAAGAGAATCAAGCAATGTAAACAAGCTAACTTTCCTAATGGCATATATCCTGTGTATATGTTTGCTCTAGTACCCAATCAAAAAGAACTAGAGAGGTCAATAACTAAGACAAATAGTGCACTTAAAAATTCTTGTAATATATCAGAAAATAAAATGGACTTATGAAATAAAATTTAAACCATTTGTATGAAAAATAAAATATTGCATTATGGAAATCCAGTCTGTTTTTGAATTTCTTGGCACATTGTCTGTTTAAAATTGATTTATAAAAAAGAAGGTTTTTAAAGGCGACCAAGCGCTAGGGTAACCTGCAAAATTATTTATTTAGAAATGTACAGAAGCGGACTTAATGCCATACTGCCAGGGGTGCGAGTTGTTCGAAAGGGATACCATCGCCCCTGGCACAGGCAACTGGGGGAACACGGTGGGTTTTAGTCAGTAAAAGTCTGATACGCCTTCCTGCGCCACCTAGAGTGGGAGAAGTTATTTTATGATTTCCCACCCACAAACAAAAAAACAAATGCCGCAGGCATTTTCTACCAGTCGACCTTAGGGTGATGCTGAGACAAACAGTGGCAGGTGCAATTACGTTACTCGTGTAATTAATATTTAAAATATAAGTAAATAGGTATGTATACACATAATATTATTAAGTATACCTATGTATGTACAAACTATACATATGATATAAGGTGCGTTGGGGTAATACCGGACGGATTTTCGAATAGTTGCAAGGATGTTGCAAAAACTTTTTTTGCTCAAGTTTGGTATACACCACATTCCTGATAAATGGTGGAAATTGTTAATAATTAAACACAATATCATTTTAAATTTAATTTATCTACAAACACTCGATACTTTTTGTTTTGTGAGCCTGTAAAATCAAGACACAATTTTTGTGAGTATAATGCCTATATGGCCGCAAAGGGGCAAGTTCGGACACCAATATAATACTATTTCTATTGCTAGGAGCACAAGGTGTATAAAAATAATGCATCCGATCTTTCTTGCTCTTTTACATGACATCAACCAAATCTATTTAATACTGCAAACATGAATGTCCGAGTACCCGGAGCAGGGTTGACAATCTTAGTAGTGCCAAACGGGAAATCGTTCTCCTATAAGTATGCAAAATAAGGTTGGACACCTAAAGTATTGCCGACCTATACATGAAACTAACATTTTAATTTGATTTCATTATATTGGGTTAGTTTTACAAAACACTCTCAGAGATGGCAGTATTCATGATTTGGGAATACGTAGTTCTACTCAGTACGCTAGATGGCGGTAAAACAGTGACCAACCCTCGCCCAATTTCTATGAGCGTCAAAATAAATAAACTTATTTAGTAAAACACAATACAACGGGAAAATATATTTTGAGATAAAACCTCAATTATAACTAAATAAATATTTTATTAAACAATTTCAAGACATATTAGCTGAATTTATTTTTATATGCAACACTACAAATGTCAAATAAAACAAAATTTGCCGCCCGTTGACCCGTTTGCGGTTGCGCTTGTTTGTTCTTATCTGTTTTTCTTGATTTTAATTGTCTAAAGTGCTTTTTCCACCTAAGTCCGTTGAGTAGAGCCTCTGCCCCTCCGGCCGTGTTGATTTTGTGCTTGTGTTGATTGTTAAAATCGGAAAAAAACGTATTGAGACAGGACTCGTAACTAACTTTTGTGTTTGTGACTTTGTTATCTATACCTATTATCATGTCTAACAGAAAGTGTTGCGTCCCCGGATGCTTAAATAGCTTAGGTAAGTGTTTTATTCTTAAAAGGCCGCTGCGCCAAATGCTTCGTTATTTGGGCCCCCAAGCCCGCTCCCCCTACTCCGATACTGCTCCGGCTACTATGCAAGCATTTGAGCACCCGTATGACAAAGCTCCGTGCAGTCTGCCACACGTAAATTTCAGGTTTCGTCTTTAGACTCCACTGATTACCTACTTTTTCGATTATTTCAGATACCAATGCTATTTTGCATAAATTCCCTAACCCAGCTAAGGATAAGGATTTTTTTAATACATGGGTCTATTCCGTTGGTGGTGACATATTACAACTTGAAAATGAACATATTTTCAAATACCGACGTGTATGTCGTGCACACTTCGAAGAAAAATATTGCTGCAGGAACAATCGACTCAGCAAAGAAGCTGTACCAACAAAAAACATGCCAGGTTAGTAATAATAAAATTTATTGGCAGATGGTGATATTAAATCCATCTATACTTCTATACTAATATTATAAAGAGAAAAGATTTTTTTGTTTGTTTGCGTTGAATAGGCTCCGAAACTACTGGACCGATTTTTACCATTTTTTCACCAATAGAAAGCTAAACTATCAGGAAGTAACATAGGATATAATTGATTAAAAAAGAAATAGAGATCCTTAAGAAAAATGCAATAATGTAAACTAAAGTAGCAAAATAGGTGCATCAGCTAGAAAATGGTTTATGCCTTCGAAGTACCAGGTTGTTATAACTCGGTAGGAGTACACCAACATAGGTAGTTGTCAGCTAGAAACCGCTTTATACCTTTGAAATACCAGGTTGTCATAACTAGGTAAGAGCACACCTAATATATGTAAATACAGTTTGTTAGTCAGATTTTTGTACTCTTTATGTCTTTGAATTACCAGGTTGTCTTATCTCGGTAGGAGCACACCTAACATAGTTGTGTCAGCTAGAAAGCGTTTATATTTTAAAATAATAATTTATATGTTATAACAAAATTAATAATGTAAAAAACCAATTAAAAATTCTATTAGAACCATTTTCGACGCAAAATGGTGTTTATTGGTTTGTCTGATCAGTGAGTGGGTCGTCTTTATTTCTTTCATGCAACAATAGAGCTAGGGATGAATGTTTGTTTTTTGCTTAGAGAGGGTTAATGGGCCCTAAAGTGACATCAGCTACTTCATTGTTAAGAAAATTCAATTAGTTTTGGGTAAGGTAAACCAAAGTTAACTACTTTTTCAAATATAATTTTATTGTTATTACAGGATCTATCTTAAAATTCAACTCGGAAAAAAGAGTGTTGAGACCTCTTCAGATGTCAGAAGCATCTACATCAAAAGGTAAATTAATATTACTTTTCAAGATATAACAAAATTGCCCAGAGTTGGGAATCGCACCTAATACCTCAAACCCAGTGGTTGCTTCTGCAACTGCTAGACCAATGTAGCTTTACATAATAATATGATGACGGTTCCAACGTAACTGTCAAGCAGTGCTAATAAGACACAATTATGAATAGTCTTCCGAGGGTTATTGCTGCTTGCTGAAGTAATTTATTAATTGTTATTCCAGAACCTGTTATACATTTGGACTCAGTGGATATGAAGCCACACACTCAAAGTGCCATAGAAGATATACAAACAAAGGAAAATCTTGGTAAGTGAAAATGTAATCATAACAGCATTAAGCATCCTTTTTTTTTCAAATTGCCCTCGATTCCATTAAGGCATAATAAAGGGGATTTAAATTTTTTGTATGGAGGCTGGCCAAGACCTGGTTTGCCATTTTGTTTTGTTTTTATTTTTTTTTTAATGGCGTCGTACGATAATACCTATACTTAATAGACAAACAAAAAATGACATGTGATATAATGTCCTAAACTTTCACACCTAATAATTAAAGTTAAAAATGGCCAATGAAAAATGAAATGGTAAAAAACCCGTGGTGGTGGTGGTGGTGGTGGTGGTGAAATGGTATGGTTTGTGCTCATCAGAGCACAAAGATTTTAGTTTCTGTTATATCATCAGGCAAGGGCAATTTAAGCTACAAAGTGCTTTTTCTGTTGAAAATGTTATATGATGTGATTATTTTAATGAAAAGTAATTTAAATTGTCATTTCAGAACCTATAACTTCACACAGTTGTGGCACAGTAGCCAGAGAATTTGTGCCTATGCATGCTACCACTGCTGTGGAAGATGTACAAATTAAGAAAAATCTTGGTAAGTAAATTAAATCTTTCATAGTTTTCTTATCTTCCATTTAAAAGTACTTAAAATACTTAATACCAAAATTGTAATTAGAAAATACATAATATATCTTTTATTTCATTACAGAGCATCACAAAAACCAAAAACCTACTCTTGTTACTAAAAGGCGGGTGAAACGTGTTGCTGTAACCCAATCAGAGCATGCTTTATACAGAAAACTGGTGCTAGTTGGAGTAAGACTTAGTAAGTGCCGCAATAAGGTCAAAAAGCAGGCAAAAAAGATCCAGGCACTACAAAATCTAATGACCAATCCGCAGTTTTTGAAAACTCTCGACGAATTACCTAGCACATCAAAAGTTTTGACATTATTACAGTTCAGAGAGCATAAGAAAGGCAACAAAGGACGTCGTTTTACTTTAAAGGAAAAAATTATTGCCTTGTCCTTCCTCAAACAGAGCCCAAAAGGGTACAGGTTTCTTAGAAAAATATTTATCTTGCCATCACGCCAAACTCTCCTGAAGTTGCTAAATATGGCAGATATAAATCCAGGAATCAACCAAAATATGATTCAGCAGTTAAAGAAAACTACTGAAAAAATGAAGTTAGAACATAAATTATGTATTGTTCTATTTGATGAAATGTCACTTAAACCTAATGTGACATACAATGAACGGAAGGACAAAGTTTGTGGGTTTGTCACGAATGGCCTAGAGACACAATCTGATTATGCTGATCATGCACAGGTGTTTATGGTAAGAGGTTTAATAAAAAACTATAAGCAACCCGTTGCATACACTTTTTCGCAAGCTGCAACAAAGGGGCCTGAACTTGCGAAGCAGTTAAAATCAGTCATTACTGAGCTACAAAATGCCGGTCTTATTGTGGTAGCAACTGTGTGCGACCAAGGCACAAATAATGTGAACTGCATTAAATATCTTTTACAAGAGACGAGGGGTAACCTGTTGAGAAAAGGAGAAGAGCCCCGAGATAACAGTTTAATAATTAACAACCAAGAAATCATACCATTATATGACCCACCCCATCTGATAAAATGCATACGAAATAACTTAATTTCAAAACATTTGAAATACATAAAAAACGGCGAAGTAAAAATGGCAAAATGGGCTCATATCATGGCCTTACACAAAGAAAACCCGGGGTACAAAGGAATCCGATTGGTGCCCAAATTGACAGACGCCCACTGTGACCCGAGCAAAATACCCCGGATGAAGGTCAAAAATGCTACACAAGTTTTCAGTCAAACTGTGGCATCGAATATGGGCTATCTAGCAGGTAAAAGTCATCAAAACCTAATGTCTTTACATTATTTTATCACTAGTTCTTTTCTGACAATTACAATGAAATGCAAATATTTAATGCTTACTATAGTTTTACATTACGCAGACTAGACAACACATTATTTAACAAACTATGTTTTTTCACAGATAAGGGTATACTTCCTAAAGAAGCCAAAGACACTGCAGACATCCTGTTGTTTTTCGACAAGCTTTTCGATTCCCTCAACGGAAGCTTTGGCAAAAGAAAGAAATATGGAAAACCTCTTCTAGGACCTGCGACGCCTACTTCTGTCCATCACAAAATATGGAAGGAGAGTAAAGTTATTTTGAAAGATATGAAATTTATTCATCGTAAAACATGTAACAATGAACACGTTCCCACATTGAACAATTGGGTATGGACGCTAGAAGGAATTGAATTATTATTAAAAAAATTGCAAACAAAATATGGTGTATCATCAGTTTGGCTGCGGCATCTGAATCAAGACCCGATAGAAAACTTTTTTGGGTCCATAAGAAGCCACGGATGCCGCAACGTAAACCCTACTCCAGAACGATTTGAAGCTGCATTCACGACATTACTCGTAAACAGTCTCTCTAGCGTCCATGCTCCTGGTGCTAATTGTGAAATAGATAATTGTGAAACTTTACATGAAGTACTCATCACAGGCGGGGACGGCAAAGAGCAAACTAATTGCGAACTTAGTAATATTCCCGATATTACATTCATACCCCTTGCAGAAAAAAATGACCCACGCGTAATTGGAGGCCTACAGTACGTAAGTGGGTATTTTGTAAAAAGCGCCAAGAAAAAGGTATTCAAGGGGTGTGTTGAATGTAAAAAAGATTTAATATCAAACAGTGAGCACGAATATTTAAGATATCGGGAATACGCAAATAAAAAATGGCTTTGCAGTCCCAGCGACTCCCTCATAAATTGTATCTCAAATCTGCAGGATATAAACTATGTAATATTAAAAGAAAATTTAGACAAACAATATTTAAGAGAATTAATAACTACTGTGATTTTTATTGCTGTAGATTTTTCATTCATAAAATGCTTGATTCATAGTGAAAAATTAATAGATTTTTTAATAAAAATATCCTGTAGATTTTTCATTTACAACTATTGTAAAGATATTAATAATATATTAATGAATAAGAGGGAGTGTGATGATGATACGGATTCGTATAAAATTAAAGCCAAAAAACTGAATAAGAAGTGTTTCAAAAGAAAGAAATAATTGAATAGCATTTGTAAACATTGTTGGAGCTGCTGAAGACTGTAAAACTAGATACATTTGCATTGTATAAATTCAAACTTTTAGTATTGTATAATTGCATAGCATATGTGTGAGCACTATGTCCTTTCTATATAGCTAACATTTACAGGGTACGTCTTTCATTGACTTGAATGTGCCCTGGCAGCTGAGAGTATCATGCTCACTCAAATGTCTCGCTGGTGGTGGCGTGTGTGTTGGATCATTAAGTTCCCTTCAAAATGGTTGAGCTGAATGGTGCTGATCCATACGTCATGTTCGTGAACGGGCGCCGCCAGTAGGGACTGGTCATCTCTTAGCTCCCACGGCTTATTTTAATTTCTAAATTGTTATTTTATTTTTGTTTTGTTTTAATTACGGACGCTTATAATGTGCACGTCTTTTTACATCGTTCTCACATTGATAATTTCAACATAATAATGTAACCAACTGATTGTAACAAAATCATGATTTTAAAAGAGTGTCCATGGAGTTTCTTGCCCGTTCCTCTCCACAGGTACCTATGCTTTGGAATGGGCAACTAGCTTCATCTTTCTATCTCACCGACCTTGACAATTCAAAAGTGCCTGTAATTGGTTTATTTGAAATAAATGCTTTGAGTTTGAGTTTGAAATGAAATCTAACTTTGTTTTATTGTTTAATAATGTGAATTACTTTCGCTTTCTATATAGCAGTTGCAAGCGAATATGTAATTCACATTTTAAATTACCTATCTAAATAAAAAATATCAATGCATAAAGTAGTAGGCGACGTACGTATGTGTGTATCTACGTGTGTGAGTGTGTGCGTAAGACTATGTTGGCATTAGTTCCAAAACACGCGTCCAGAGGGCGACAATTGACGTTACTCACTTTTGTCGCGGAGTTGTACCTCTATTCCCTATATAAAAAAGTACTCTGTGACCCGGAGCGACTGGCTGGGCTGGCGATCAGTGCGGGACGGGGCGGAACATAATGACGTGGCGCGCAATGTGGCTAGCATTAAAAAATATAGCCAAATAAGTGGGATATTTGATTTCTACGTTCTTTCCCCAGCGCCGCCGCCGTTCTTACCCCAACGCACTTTAAATACCTAATTAAATATAAGCACAAAAAAAACATATTACGTATAAACACATAAATATAATAAAACAAACAATGGGAAAACATTATTGTTGAAAATTAAAATTTTCTTATGGTTAGGTATTGCAATTTGTAGGTTAGTGTCAGGCTGACTCGGCTGTATACCTAATGTACATTTGTACATACAAAATATAATTAGCAACCGTAACACGTATGGATTTAAACCACTGAATTACGTTTTTTATAAGTCATTGTATATGAATAGGATTACTTACGAGGTTTTTATTGATGATTATTTTAATGGTAATAATTCTGCAAAGCCTACTATATCATGGTTGCGAATAATAAAAAGTAAGAAAATTTGAATTTCGCGGGCTACCCTGGACCTTCCACGGTGTTTTCTTGATTATTTTTGTAGTCAAAGTTCATAATTATTAGATAAAGATAGTATATAGATACAATATCTATGTATCAGCACAATATCCAATACCTATATATCGGACGGCACTGAATCTATTTATCAGATATCCGCGAATATAGCGCGATGAGTCGCAGAACAACACACTGTAGGTACCTACTGATATCGTATCACAAGATCTATGATATTCAGATATTCGAATTTCTTTATTTGCTTACTAGCTGTCCCGGCAAACTTCGTACCGCCAATATAAGTTGCAATATAATATACTTAAATAAGTTTAAACTTTCCCTGGATTTCTGAACACACAGTAAAATAAATTACTGAACGCACGCATAAAATGTTTGACATTCTTCACCGTTTAAACCTTCCCTAGACTGCCACAAATATATCAAAATCAAAATTAGCCAAATCGGTCCAGCCGTTCTCCAGTTTTAGCGAGACTAACGAACAGAAATTCATTTTTATATACCTACTATTCGTTTATTAGTAATGCAGTCAGTCCCAAGCCTGAGAAAAATATGAAGGAAAGTTAAATTCACTGATAAAATAATTGATAAAAATATAAATGCACCACTCATTCTCGAAAGTGCATTATAGACATCACTCAATCATCGATTTAGAAGAAAAATTGATTTGTTTGGTGCTAAAGCTAACGTGTCTTGACATAAAAAAATAGAAAACATCAACACGGTAGGAATTAAACTGTTTGACTAGGCGCCGAAACGGATACGTGCTCAGGCGACGGGACGGACGGAGCCGATGCGATGCGAGCCGTTTGATGGAATCATCATCCTGTATCATCATCAGGTGGGTCATCCTTTATCCTGCAAATGTATGAAGTTAACATTAGTGAATACTTACCATATAAATATAACTTTAAGCTTGTCGTATAGTAGGTACAGCCAAAACACTATCTCTAATAGAATAGCATAGTAGCTTTCTCGTCAACAGTTTCTGGGAAAAACGTGTTAAAAATAGTAAGTATATACATAGTTCGATCAAAGTTCGAACTTTTACTTTGAAACGGGGGTAGGTAAAAAAGAACGCAATCATTTGGGTAAAAGTTCGCGTGTTTGGTAAAGCTCAGAAAAATAACTAATAATATTATGAAGCTTTTGTACTTTTTAAATCAATGAGCTTTTGCCTTTCTTGAAGTATCCATGTAAGGTAAAACTACGCTAATGCGGAAATACCTATTAGTTCGTTTTTCAAACCTAGATATTTACCTACTACATCATTTGACAGTGGAATGTCAAACTCATGTAAAACACGTAATAATAAACATACAAACATCATGCCTGTATTCCTAGAAGGGCGAGACAGAGGTGTAGGTACTTTACACCTAGGCCATGTAATAGACGGGTAAGCCTATTGCTATCTACAAATCCAGATTCTCCGTGCGGCTAATGAGACATTCCAGGTGGAAAAACCCTATACTATTTTGCCCGGCCCGGAATTCGAACACAGGACCTCATGCTCAGCAGTAGCGCTTGCAACCACTGGACCAACAAGGCAGCCTATTAAAAAAGTAAACATAAATGACTTGAAATGTCAGACTAATGGGATTAAAAAACTAACAATGGTATGATGCAAGCGTGGAAAGGAGGTTATGCACACAAAACGGGATTGTGGCCTGCCGAAAGTGAGGGCGCAACCGGGTTGAGAATGCAATAAAAAATGCACACACGGGCAAATGAGGAAATATACAAATGAAACACAAACTGTTTGGTAAATAAAATATTTAATTAATGAAACAATTACTTTTTAATATCAATACCATTCTTGCTTCAAACCGTGGTTTTTAGCGTGAATATACTGCACTGGCATTCCACATTTAATTTTTTTCATTAATATTATTCCAATTTTTTATTCCCTGAAAAATTTATTCGAACCATGTCGAAAACAAGATCAAAGCCAAGGGTCGTCTTTGTACAAATTTCTTTCATAGATTTTCAACTTTATCACATGAGCTTAAGGTTCATGTTCAATTGGGAAAATTTGACAGTTTGGGGTAGCTGGGGGTGCTGGCGTCTGTACTTTTATCTACAGATTAGTGAAACGTAACACCACGGAAATAATTTATAGTGGGTGCCTACACATATTATTATACGAGTATATTATTACCTATCAGGTTTCAGCATACCAACGCCCAAGCTGTTATAAAAGCTTTTAAAGATCTTAAAATTAAATCAACAGAAGATATTTGGGGCATTCCCCAAATATCTTCTGTTGATTTAATTAATAGGGCGCAATGGTTTTAATAATAGCACTAAAGACTTTTACAGACATTTCTGTAAAAGTCTTTAGTGCTATTATCGAAACCATTGCGCCCTATTTAGATTTCATATTTAACACCAGTGTAGACCAAGGAGTCTTCCTGGATCTCATGAAACACAGTAAAGTAGTTCCGTTGTTCAAATCCGGTAAACTAAAGAAAGAAAGAAGAAAGAACGTAAAGAACCCAACAATTAAAGGCCTGTGTCAATTCTGCTAGTTCTCAGTAAAGTGTTTTAAAAGTTGATTCTCAATCAAATGTTACGTCACTTTGATAAAAATGTCATCTTTCATGAATAGCAAGTACGGTTTCACCAAAAGGCGTTGTACCACTGACGCTGGTGTCACCCTAATAAAGAACATTTTTAACGCTTGGGAAGAAGCAAAAGATGCCATTGGAATCTTTTGCGACCTCTCCAAGGCGTTCGATTGCGTAAACCATGAGACACTTCTGCTGAAACTGGAGCACTATGGGATTAGAAATACAACTCTTGATTTACTAAGATCATACCTGAAAGACAGAAAAGTTCAAGTAAACGGCATACACTCATTATGGTCTGAAATGGCAATGGGCGTTCCTCAAGGTTCAATATTGGGTCCATTCCTCTTTTTAGTTTACATTAATGATTTACCCTATTTACTTCTAAATCAACCGAAGATGGTGTTATTTGCAGATGACATATCATTGATATTTAAAATAGACCGACGTTCACAAAATCTTGACGACGTGAATAACTCTATTCTTCAGGTCCAAGATTGGTTTACGGTAAATAATTTGGTACTAAACGGCACAAAAACCAAATGCATTAGATTTAAATGACCAAATTTTTGAAGTAGCGAATGTGACATCATATTGAATGGAGAAAAACTGGAATCTGGCTATCAAACTTTATTCCTAGAAACCACGCTAGACGACAAATTACAATGGGGACCTTATAACATCTCTTGCGGGGCGGTTAAACTCGGCCACTTATGCTGTTAGAAATATCAGGCAGAAACCGCGCGTTTGGTCTATTTTAGCTACTTCCACAGCATTATGTCGTATGGCATTTTACTGTGGGGTCGGGCTGCTGACATCGAATCCATCTTTATTTTGCAAAAGACAGCTGTCAGAGCCATTTATAATCTACGTCGCCGGGAATGCTCTAAGGAACTATTATGATGGTACCTTGCCAATTCATTTATGAAAATATCATGTAAGTACGTATGTAAGAAAATATCTACATATTTTTAATATAATAAGTGATAGACATCATTTTAATACTAGAAACAAAGACAAAATAGATCAATAACTTTTCAGATTAGCTAAAGTACAGACGTCAGTACATCAAGCTACCCCAATCTGTCAAATTTCTTTGATATATTTTCAACTTTAATACTGCCTAAGGTTCATGTTCAATTGGGAAATTTTGACAGTTTGGAGTAGCTTGATGTGCTGGCGACTGTACATACATCTTGTATGGGGTACTGTGCCTTAAGTTATACAAAATACCTTGTGATATATGTATTGCAATTAAATTAAAGGTTTCATTTAAATCGGTTCAATAGTTTTGGCGTGAAAGCGCGACAAACAGACAGAGTTACTTTCGCATTTATAATATTAATAATATATAATATATATACACTTATATAAATATATAATATATATTAGTAACGAAAGGTTAAAAGAGTGAAACAAATTCGCATTTCTGTAAGTTACATCTCATGTTGCATTGCTTATATTTGGACGGCATGTTCGTTGAACATGACGCTATGTTTCACATAATATGTGTAGGTACCCAGACCCACCACTACGTTTCACTATCCTATAAAAACTCACCTTGAAAGTGAAGTGAGCCAATTCCACCTGGTGCTTAGCAAGGGATTGAAACTGTTGATAGTTTCTTTCACGATGAGATTTTTACAGAATAGGTAGGTACTGTAGGTACCTCCCAACATTAGGGACGAATGTTCACTAGTTCAGTTAATAATATTATCGTAGATATGGTTAGAATGTGATATTTACCTTAATTTTATATTTTAAACAAGGTGGTAGATACCTGAATTGTAATCTCTCCCGCTAACCAAGCTACCCTGAGGAACCCTGACCGATGCATGACACAGCATATGATTAACCCAGTAGGTACGCACTGGGTGTAATTATTATACCCTTTACCTAATAATAAATAATAATATAACCTTTACCTCAAAAGACTTCCGGGTACCTATTCAGGTAATTTATTTCTCTGTACCTAAGTACCTACCTCTATATTGAACCTATGTAGTAACTACTGATGTTATGTTGGTACGAATGGTGCCTCCGCACCTAAGTACCTACCTTAAAAATAACTATGAATCATATCTGCTGATTGGCGATGTGTCTATGTTATAATTGTTAATTTTTATATAATTTCTAACATATTCACGATCATTTTCAGTTAACAGATACCAACTCTCTAACTCTACTAAAACCTCTAAACTCATGCAGCTTTGTATGATTCTCTCTATGGAAATCATTGTTAAGAAATCGGACTGCATTATACGCAGTTCTTTTAAATAAATGAGTGGATTTTTGTCTAGTATTTTGAACATAACATCGTCGGTGAGTTGTATTGCGGTACCTAAGTGAATGAATTGTATATTCACGCAATTTGTTAAAATAAATAATAATTGTTCTTCTGAACAAGTAGATACACAAGTAATCTTTTTAAGGTTACGAAATGGTGTTATTTCTAGTTTTTTTGTATAAAAGGACGTGTGCTCTATTAAGGTGCAATTATATAAAGTTAAGGATTCTAAAAAAGGACACATTTGACTTATATACATCAGAGCATTTAAATCGATTTGATCAACATGCTCCAGGTGTAAATTAACAATATTACAGCCCTTTACTTGAAGAACTTGTTTTATCTGATCTGCGTAGAAATCGCATGATAACAATTTAAGTTCTCTGAGATCCCTTAGGCCTATAAGCACCAATAAATCACTTTGCATGTCTCTGTTGTGAAAAACGGTCATACATCTTATAAAAGGACACATTTGTACTGCTAGCTGCAATTGATTGCTTGTCGCGTAACGACTGACATATGTTTTCAAATTAAATGTCAACACTTCAGAGTAATTTAAGTCAATGTGCTCCAAAAGTCGTCCGATTTCGTCACATCTACCAATATCTTCGATGTTTTTGCACTTTAAAAGCACTTTAAGAAAGCCCTCTAAAGTAACAAAGGTTCTGTATAATTGAATACTTCTCAAGTTTTTAATTTTCACAACAATATCTATACTTTCATTGGTAACGAATTTCGAACAAGACACGTCCAACTTTTCTAATAATTTGCAATTGTCAACGATACATTGTAATATGTTATTTGTACAGTCATAATTCATAGTTAAATATTTCAAGCAGTGCAGTTCCTTTAAAGACTTTATTATGGCTTCTTCCATATCTGCAGTTTTCCAACCTCCGGATAGTGAACCTAGATTAAGGCTAACGAGTCCGCTTAGCATGTTTAGCTTAGAATAAAATATTGACCGCAATATCTTTGGAATAGTGTCAATAGAAACTACGGTTAAGTTTTTGGTAAATAACACTTCTGCCATTTTTAAAATTACATTCATTTGACTGACGAATTTTCCCATGCAACGTCGAAATCCTATTAATTGCTTAGTTTTCTCCAGAAGTTCTGTCAATGCTCTGATAGTTTCATGTACTAATAAATCGTGAAGCATCCAAGGAACGTTAATGTCTAAATACGTCCTTATGGTCTCAACATTGCGCGTCAGTGTTTTTTGGGCTTCTTCAGTATCTCGCTGCGAAAGCATTGCGATTGGCAACATTTGCTGCTCAGCCTGTTGTGCCACCCAATCTCCAAGTCTACCTAATGCTAGGGTTTCTAGCTTTTTAGGTTGTTTGTACCTTGACATATTCACCTGAAAAAGTAAAGTATACTTACATAAAATGTCGTTGTATGTTTTCTACTCGGGCGGAGGCAAAATATATACCTCACCTAAGCAAGTACCTAGCTACCTAGGTATTAAGTTGGTAGGAATAGGTACCTAAGTTATTATTTTTATCTTTTGGTTTCAGTAGGTACGAATAAGGGCTAATCTCAAGACGACTAAGTGGTTACCTATATTAGACAGTCAAACAGAGGGGTAAACCGAGCTACGGAACTTGTGCGGGGTCCAACACGCACTTGGCTGATTTTTTTGTTGTTTGTGTGCAAATTCTAGCCTGCATACCAAACAGCATTTTAGTGACTCTTGTCTGTCTGTGATGAAATCGACGTATTTTAGGTATCAATTAAATTAAAAGTAGGTAGTAAAAAGTAGGTTGTAAATCTACACCTCCAAACTTCAACTCTTCCAAAAACCTTTTAATTAAGTAGGGATTATCTTATACCAATAGGTATGATGATTAGAATTAAACGTTTACCTAATTTAAAATTACAAAATATGTGATGTAAGATAGCTACATACATAAAATACAGATTCTAAAACCCACTCGTGTTCCCTCAGTTGTCTGTGTGCCAGGGGCCGCGGTATCTCTTTCGAACAACCCGCACCCCTGGCAGGCATCGGCCCTTGCGGACCCCACTATTTGGTGCTGATATCTCTTTGAGGCGCGCGTGGAACACAACGCGCCGTCGACCCGGGCTTGGTCCTTACCGGACAGCGAGCTACCCATTACTCGCCGTCCGCAAACCCGCGCCTACGGTGGCCGGGAATCAGCCTGGGATTCCCGACGCCCAGGGCGTCTCCCGCGGCGACTACGGCCGTGAGGGCGTATATATTGCCTCTCACCCTTAGAAACCTCAAATCTGACTATGAAAATATGTAGACGTAGGTAGAAACCTAGCTGGGTACCTCTATACAGGAAAAGTTTTTATCCAGTGCGCAAATTGTAACCATGAATTCAGCCCCTCTAGCGCAGATTCAGCGCTAGGGGGTCTAGAAGGATATGCTGAATTCACGGTTTGCGCACTGAATAAAAACTTTTCCTGTATACAGGATTCAGTACATAATTCTAAACTGCGGCGCATTTTTCTATGAAACATTAGGTTTTTGATAACCGAGTAATTTCTACGATATTTGTGTCTAGACTCATGTGCTGCATTCATGGTTACAGTTTGTACGTCGATGTCCCTGCCACACTGTACAAGTATTATGTAAATGTTGCAGTATTTTTAAGAATTGAAATAGCTGCAAATTTCTGTTTACAGCTATTTCTCGTCAATTGTATTGGGGTAGGTAAATTTATGTACTAGTTGTACTACTCACCGACATAATTTCGTTCCCCAACAATTGTTGACGTCAATGTATCCGGTATAAGACGATTTTGCCAAAACCACTAACAAATTAAACCATGAGAACTAAAAGATTTCATTTCTGCTTTCTAAATTACAAATACCGTGTTATGAGTTGAGCGACGTGTTGCGCATGCGCATATAGTATTTTTAGCTGAAACAGAACGCTGCTGAGCTGTATCTCTGTATCTATAGACGTTGAATTAGACTGATGTCACATACCTATCGTACTTACTCAGCTTCAGCACTTGCCCAGCTGGTGTAAGAGCTGTATAGGTTAGAAGAAATGACGAGGTATAAGTAGTATCCTGAACGAGACTTGCAAGAAGACAAAGACATGCAATGAAGATGAGTTAGTTAGTAAAGCTCCTTGAGAGAAAATGTTGGTTTGGAATGTTCTATCGCTTAGACGCGTTGCCGTTCGACGTTGAACGGGTGCCTCTGAGAGTTTGGGTCAAAGAGTACCTACTATAAGTTATCGTTTGGGTGCAGTGCAATGACGGACGGAGTGCAACAACACAACCTACATACGAGACGAATCATATGAGTACCTAATCACAATCACTATCACCTATCTATAAAAAAATGCTTTGTTTAGTACCTGTGCAAGATGTTTCTCGGCGCATTCAATAAAGTAGAATAGTAAAAAAAATCTCATGCCGTCGGCGTTGGAGGCATTAACATTAAAGGCCTTTATTGCCTCTGACTGCATGTTATTGCATAATACCTAGTATTCAATTTAATGGTCAATTTTGTTTCCATCTTTTTTAAAGTAATTTTTTTTCGCAATCGGGTTTTTTTGTAATTTTTTTGTATTACACTTTTTAGTTAATATACTTAATTATATGTATATATTTAAATTTATACCCCACTCGATAGGTACTGAGGATTTTTTTTAAAGACTTATACGTACCTACTATGGCGCCAAAAATCGGCTATTTTAATTTTCATAATTTTAATGTACAGACGTTTGGCCGTACAGATAGTTTGGGGTAGCTTGATGTGCTGGCGTCTGTACTTACCCAGTGTCACTCTCACAATTGAGACGCCTCTCAAGTTAAAATCCATCAAGCCGGAAATACTCGGAAAATATAGGTAACACTCCTTCTGTCGCAGTCGAGTAATAAACTTAACATTACTTTAGGTGAAACTCGTAACTGTATCGTTTGAAAGTGATGATTGAAGACAATGGTTCTTCATTCCCATCCACAGGTGGCTGGTGTTCCAATGAACATTTCATGATTGTTTAAGTTTTTACTTAGTAATGTAAGTACAGTATGGAGTCATAAGTGCAGTAGCACGCTAAGGATTATATAGCTATAAACGCACGGTCCAGGCAGTACCTACATTGTGTATAAGTGATGTATCAACACAGAACGCACACCTCAGAACTCACACACTGGCGTCGAATGAAACAAAAATTAAGCAGGCGCAATTCGAGTCTGCGCCGTTTGTTTTCGTGAAAACGTTATACTTACAAGATGGTTTTAATTAGGGTTTGGTAACAAAAGTTCCTATGGCTCCCGATACAGCTGTAGCCGTTGTATTTTTCCGATATTACATTTAGTAGACTCATTGAATTCCCTTTGAAGTAAGCTATCATCATTTATGTTTTTTTTTCAATTTTGAGTAGATACATAGCCAATATTAGACATCTTAAACTATTTGCAACAAATTTTGTTACGGTTTCAGGCACTGCCGCAGGTGTTGTATTTGCTCCGTACTAGATTTTTTAGACTCATTCCATTCGTTTTAATGAGAGCTTTCTTCAATTGGGATTTTTTTCATTTCTGAGCATATTTACGGCCGATATGACACGATTATAAGGAGTTATTTTACTATTGTCAACTTCAAATTCATTTTAAACCCTATTTTGGCCAATATTTTTGTTGTTTCTCTCCATGCCATAGTAGTGCTTTGTCAACAAGAGTTGAGAAAGAACACTGATTCTGGAGTCATTGTCAAGAGACAATGATTCCAGAAACAGTGTTCTAAATAAATTTGTTTTTGCGCTCTTTGCACTTGCTCTGTGTGCCGGACGGTCCCTCTTGGGGTCCTGAAGACAACCGCCAGCCCGTGGACGCCTTCGAGCAGCAGCTGTATGCGCCCCGCGTATGTATATCACCCAGATGTTAGAATGAAATTGTTATAAAAAAAAAAAATAGAAAAAAAAAAGTTCTTGTTCATGATTATATGGTCTATCTATTAGTGTCAGTAACATAACTGTAATAATGCTTACTTCACGAGGAGATGCATTATCAATCATTGTTACTCATTTTTTGTTCTCATTTTTATTTCATTTGGTTAACAAATACTACTTAAAAAAAAACGAAAACAACCATTGTGGAATCTAGATTATGGAGGATTGTAATGTTTTTTTTTGTCCAAAACACTGCGTGAAGTTTTAGGAGACAACGTGCCTTAAATAAAAATCGATTTAACGGCTAGGTTTTTCATCATAGTGTTCAATTGTGGACAATTCAGATCTACCGTAATCGTCTGGCTTGCTCTTAGGAAAGTGTAGTGGATGACACCAGTACCTACTGGTCCACCAGACATTTGTCTGGTACCTAAGTACCAGTAGCATTTCTGAGCAAACTTTCGCTTGGGACAGGTTTTGGCCGGTTCTCCTGGGTTCAATCATTGCTGATGATATGAGCTTTTCCGATTACCGTACAGCATACATTTTTCATCACAAGTAACGAGATGATTAAAAATCCCCTCGTTAATGTAACTGTAGAGTGATGTAACTCAGCAATCGACGCATGTTTGTTGTTGTACTTCACTGTCTGTGACTTCACTCAATTCATATGGTAGCCATTTTTCAAGTTTTTCACTTTTCAAAGCTAATCAAATGGCGCGAAAATAAATAAAATAACTTAAATAATGTGTTAGTAGGGATGTAAAGTTATTTGGGATCTTTATTTTAGGGAGATGACCGTGGACTGGTCTACTGGTTTATATGTCTGTGGGACTGGTCTTATCATTGGAGCAGTAACAAAAGCATGTGCTTCAAATTTACTTCATCCAGCCCATGTTCACAAAGTGATATTAAATCTCTGACCCGGATTTTTAAAAGCAGAAATACCGGAGAATACTGTGAGAATAACACACTGTTGTTGGTCTTTGGTCTTGTTGACATTCATTGACATTGTACTCCAAAGTATAGACGAAGTCCATGGACTGGACCAAGTCTATTTAGTATTAAGTCCATGATATATTATCTACAAGCTTTGACTTGACATTGACAGTTTGTTTTTTTGACACTGACATTTCTTGATAAACGGGCTGTGAATGTGAACTGGTGCTTTTTATGGAGAAAAGTGTATTACGTTTATTTGCCTGTAGTTTAATTTATTCGTTGCAGTGATATTGTAAGGATTTACATAATATAAACTCATTATTACTTGTTGCTCTGAATTTACACTTGAACTATGTTATTGGTGATCATCAAGCACTACTTTTCAAATTGGAAAATAGTTTTATTTATGTTGTACTGATTGTTTCAGTTCTCTATTGTCATTGGCAACGTAAGTGATGGCTTTGCCGTTGCCTATACCTCCATGTGCTAAAAGAGATGGTCTTAGTGGCTTAAGTTGCGAACATTTCGATTATGCTAGTACTATGGCTACAACGTTGTTGACACCGGTCAAAACTGAGCGTGAAATACTTGAGCATTCTATGTCAGAAGACGACCCAAATGCAAATACGCAAGTACCGAGCGTGGTGGGTAAGCAACCTCGCTGGGGTCCGCGACATCGTGGAGCCCAAGAACTAGCTGAACTTTATAGTCCAGGTCAGTTGCTTTCAGTTGTTTACAAAGTTGTTCTTTATCTGTAAGGGACTTAGCACTTACATTTTTCACATCAACAATGTTTAAGAATAATGTCCAACATTCATCTAAAACCCCCCGATAGCTAATTAAAAATAATTTGCTGAGGTTTACAAAATATGAAAAAATTACCATGTTTTGATTTAAAATATCAATCGAAGTAATTGGAGGGGAAAAGTTAAAAGAACTATCCTAGGTATCAAAAGCTTTGTTCTATAAATTCAAATAGTTGTGGATTGAAGTAGGTAATGTTAATTTATTTATTAAGTAGTAAGTGCTTAAGTATGCAAAGTAATGGTACCTAAATCATTGATGCTACTGGAAAACAATCCTAAGGAGACTGTTCTTAACATTTAAGACATTTTGGTCTTATTTATTACTATTAACAATAGGTAAAAAAAATTAAAGTTCACATCTATTAGTAATTATCATTATTATATATATGCCCTTGGCTTTGCCTGTTAAGACGCCATTTTGAAATTTTATTATATAGGAAAAGTTTTTATCCAGTGCGCAAACTGTAACCATGAATTCAGCATATCATTTTAGACCCGCCAGCACAGATTTTTTTTGTCGGTTATACAAAAAAAATCAGCTGTTCGTTGTTCATTCAGATCGAGCTTCTTGGATAGGTTCAACTGTTTTCTTAGCCCTTTTCTATGCCATTGCTTCACTATGTACTGTGTTGTTGTTTTCATAGTCATCTTCTGAGTTCTCGCTGCTATCAGTACGGTTTTTTTGTAGATATTGCTAGCCTCTTTCTTGATCTTGTTTCTATCTCGTGATAAAACGTGATTCCCATGTCGAAATATTTCATGTACTGTTTTAGGTTGTCATTTCAGAGTAAATAGGTCGTCCGACCTTTTTAGTTTTAGCCTTATGCTGCATTGCTGCATGAAATAGGTGTGGTTTATCCCATCTGAAAACGTGTGCTAAGTAGCACTTCCTGTGGTTCTTGATTTGTTTTGTTACGGTTTTTCAGTCAAGATCTGGTGCATTTTCTTACTTCTTGGTTTATTCCTGGCAAGGTTAATCAAGTCTCTCATGGTAACTCGTTCATATCTTCTGGGGCTTGATCTGTTCGCCATGGTGAGGGTCGATACTTTTAAACCATATATCATACCATGTACGATAACCATTCGATACAAAAGTCTAGCTAACTTCCAGTCCATCTTTGAGTTTAGTATGAATGGTAATAATGATTTGGCGTTTCTCATGGCCTGTTGGCATCGTTTTCTAATTGTGCTTTTTCTGCTTAATACGGATGTCATATATGTGCCTAGGTATTTGATTTCGTCCACTGTTGGTATACTTATTCTGCTGAGGTTCTTTTCTCAGGTCACAGTCTTTTCCCATGCCTACCTCGAGGTAGCTGACATCGCGTCGGTATCCTTTTATTGTTAACTAGTTCAATTCTGGCTTACTTTCTTAATAGAATTGCATGACCCCGGTGTAGGTTACCTGCTTTTCTTGACGAGTGCCATTCGTAGTGTGTGGAGATGTATGTTCCTGAGTTCATCCCTGTTTCCTGTAGGTTGGCTATATGAATGCCGCTACGTGAAGGTACAGCGACTATTTGATTTTCTTTCTTTGGCTGGTGTCGAGGCACCGCGAACGTTTTAAGTTGCAATGCACAGATCTGGGCAAGTGTCCTTGCTTGGGTTTCATTCACGAATACGTCTGATATCGGTGTGAGTAGTGTTGATTCTTGTTGTTCACACGGTGTTAATGAGTTAACTTATTGGGGGCTGTTCGTTAGAGGCTGGGGTTTCGTGGACTTTTCTTGCTCTCGTGGTTCTCGTGTGTTGTACCGGTTACCTAAAGGTTTGGTATGTTGTGGTGTTTTAACGTTGTACTTAGGATGTGGCTAATGGCGGGTACTGGTTCGCCAATAGGTACCCCTATGCGTTACTCTCAGTTTTTATTTGGTCTGAGGCGTTACTGTGCGCATGCACATTTACGAGGTAGTATTCGGACACAACTATGATGATATCTTCGCCTCTTCTGAATGTTACATTAAATTGTGCGGTTATTTAACGTTGCCCCACACTAGGATTTTCTCTTTTTTTCTCTTTAGGAATTTATTTAGCTATCCTTTGCTCCTGGAAGAGAATGCGGTTGGGGAGAAAATCATGTAAATTATTTAGAAGTGCTAGGCGAATTCTATCATCATGTCGATGTTCCAAGACATACGCGGCGAGGTCTTTTTTTTTTTGAGGATGGGAAATCATCAGATAACTTCTCCCGCTCTGGGTGGAGCAGGAGGGCGTGTCAGACTTTTACTGACTAAAACCCACCCGTGTTCCCTCAGTTGCCTGTGTGCCAGGGGCGACGGTATCTCTTTCGAACAACCCGCACCCCTGCGGCGAGGTCTTGACGATCATTTCCTGTTCAAATGTTAAGCCCATTAAATTATTATTTTTGGGCGGGCTTTCGTCTTGTAAATATAATTGTGAACACAATTATTTGTATGGCAACTCAGACACGTGCAAATTAAGGGGCTCACTCGTCCCTTTTTTTTGTTTGTTTCTTTTTTGTTGATCTGTAGAATAAAACCGTGCGAAGGGTTCCTTTTTTGTACACCTCAGCACATGTGGGCCTTCTGGCCGACTCAAATTCCGATAACTGCAGCCCTACAATGCCACAATAATCAAATCTTTGTTTGCGATAAGTACCGTGTTTCGTACTAGAATAATAACGTAAATTAGTTTATACCGCCCTATTGGCCAGTGTTAGTACACTGGCCCACAACGATCGCCTGAGATACCTAACGTTGGTTGGGCGCGCGGCAAAGCAAGGGCGGTCGCACGCAGCTTCAGCAAACAAATCCCTGAAATATTTGGAAAGATCTCACCAGGTATCAGCCGCCAGGAGCCACTCGCCCTCCAGCATCCTGTCTCCATCGAAGGCTGAAGCGCACTTATTTCACTTTTGCTCCCCCGTTTTATATTAGGTACTGCCCAATATTACAGACTGCGACAGTGACGGAGGCACACAAAAAACTTGGTTTGTTTTCGAAGTCGCGCAGGCACACGCGACCGCTCTCGACGGCGGAGGCGCCGCGCCGGCGCGGCGGCCCAACTAACAACAAAAAGAAAAAATAGAAAATCTAAATTGTCATTTCATGTTATTTATTTATTAAATCAGTATAAGAGGACCTGTGTTTTCTCTGGTTTACCAGTGAGATACGTATTTAACCCTAGATCACAAACCAGAACTTTGACTGACTATGACGTGTACCCTGCCCTTTTGCTGGCTTGTTTGTTAGATTCCTGTTCTCCGTTGATCCGACCACTTTCAGTACCTACTGTACTAAATCCTGACATTGACATAACTGAAATGCGTAATTCTTTATCTCTCTCCTTAGTATGTATGTATAAAACTATAATGTAGTTTCACATTACATTTTCTCCACATAAACTTTACCCTCTTCAGTTTATCACCCTTTAAGGAGTAGGTACTAAAACAGATAATGACAAACTTTTTGTCTCGAATAAATACTCCAGCCAAGTGATAACTTTATAAGTAATCCAAACAAATAAGATTTTTCATTAAAACAAAATCCTTAATTTTTACCCACTTAACCCACCGATAGATAGAAGCGATGATAATAGTATAATAATATGACAAGTAGTCACTCTACAATGTGAAATACAAATCATTCGCGCTGGAACTGGGTATATTTTGAACCAACTCCTGTAAAGGGAATTAAAGTTAGTCGTGAAAGTTTTTCATGTTTTTAGTTAGAAACATGGTAGTTATTATGTTTAATATCTGGATGACCGAGCGAGATCGGTTTTGTTTTTGGTTTGACTTTGTTACGTAGTGTGTCAAATGTAAAGGGAGCTTGTCCAATGTAATGTAAAATGTGTAAAGATTTTGTGTTCCCCTATTCAAAAAATACAAATAAAACAATAAAAGAATTTCGGGCGCCTTGGAGATGCACACTGTATGTTTTAAATAAACAAAACTTGCCAGATAGAACACTTGGGAGAGTCAGACTTTTAATCTGCCGGAAGTAGCTGAAAACTAAGATAGTAAAACAATGGAAAAAGGAAAAAAAATAGTGGAATGGAAAAAAGATATCTCAGGAAAAAGGCGCCAGTCCGGCTGCAACAAAATTTTAAGAGGGTAAATACACGAGTCGTTTCGGATTCCCACACGTGGGGCGCGTGGCGTTCCACGAGGAGTAACTTACCGCCTTTTCCAATAAATGGTAATTTGCCTAAGTGCACCACGAAATTCAGGCGGACGATCAATCACTTAAGGGAATGGGATTCCACATGGAAGCCTGAAACAATAATTTAGAACGCACACGCGGCACGTTGACCAATTATCAGTCCGAAAAAATTAAATCTTACCAAAGAAATTAAGCATTATTCCTTTGTCACCTCATCCTGCGAGCCCCCTTTTTGGAGTTTACGGCATCAATAGGCGGACACTAGCTGGGATTCATCCGGATTTTAAAACTAAGTTGGAGCGCTATCTCTCCAGGAAGAATTCAGATCCCGTAGTCCTAGACGTCAAATTGAGAGCTGCCGACCGAAACGTCGCAGACAACCAATGACAGCAAAAGAAACGTTCCGAAATCGATTAAATGGTGACACAAAATACAGAGAGTACAGAAGTCAATCTACATGCAAAGTGCGCTCGAGCAACGCACTCATAGATACCGCTCACGGACACGATATCTCGGATGGATGGGACCAGTGCGAGCGTGAGTGTCATCCCCTGAGACACGCGTCTGTGAAGTGTATAAATGGAGCAACAAAAAAAAGTTATTATAGCTGTTCAGTGGACGGTTGTTTAAATTCAACATTATACTATGAATGATCGTTTTTTTAAGCTACCAGTTGTTTCAGAGAGGTAAGTACCTAGGTATTTGCTTTTGTTTCGATGATTCGTTTTAACGTAACAAAAAATAGTTAGTTGTAGGTAAGCGAACATGACTTTGTGGCCTTTTAATATTTTTACAATTTATATTAGGTATTTATTGTAGTACCTAATATGCTAAAAAATACGCTCATCTTCCTCATTATAAATAGTTAAGATAGAACTGCTCGGCGAGCCGGCCGGGCCGCCCGCGTAGCCGCCCGCTGCCGATCATAGCTATTAGAGTTGATATTATTTGTGATCATGGCAAGAATATGTTGTAAGGTGGCTATTAAGCTCTCTCCCTCTCTCACTACCACGATAGTTTTTTGTGCATAAACCAAAGTTGACAACCCTAGCGCGACCGCCGAGCATAGGTATGAAAAGTGAAGTACATAGACATGTAATTGACTTCTGTACTCTCTGTATTTTGTGCTGGCGAGAAGCAATGTAGCGATGTTTTAAACTCGTTACAACGTTTTCTGAAAATGAAACCTAGCTAGATCGATTTATCGCCCCCGAAACCCCTGCATACTAAATTTCATGAAAATCTTTGGAGCCGTTTCCGAGATTCAGATTAGATAGTATATACATATACATATACAAGAATTGCTCGTTTAAAGGTATTAGATAAAGTAAATGTTAGTTATATTATGGTTTTTTGGAAACACTTCCCCTTAGGTTCCAGAGAAGTTGTCGATGAGAAATCTCATTTGGGACGAAGTTTCTCTACTTCTTCTACTTAATTATAATATTCAATTTCATTCACTGACTAATGCACAGCCTAAACTGCTGGAACAAGAAGCTTGAAATTTTGCAAAAGTGTTTCTTATGAAATGAAAGTAAGCACTAAGGAATTATTTTTGACAATTCATCTTCTAAAGGGGTTATATTGGAGATGAATGTTTTTATGGAAGTTCGTCATTTTAGCCAATGGGAAATCTTGTCGGGCACACGTCTTGCGTCCAATAGTAGGTAGGTAACGAGAAAGCGGGCGTTCACCGGTTGGATCATGCTACTCAAATGGACTCGAAACTGAACTCGTCGCCTCTTGGATATACTGATGACCCTAAACCAGATGCCTATGGGTAATTCCACTTTGCCCCACCAAGCCCGCCACCCTGGTGTGGCAAAGTGGACTGCCTAAAATTTTGCAGTGGAATATGCCCCACTATTCTGATTTGATGGGGCGGATAACACTAGCATAAACACTTTGTGGATTCTGCCCCACTAGGGTTGGCAGCTCAGGATTTGTGTATGAAGGTTAACATGTATTTTTGAATCATTTGGGTTAGGTTAGGTTAGAACAGTGACCCTTAACGCGCGACGGCGAGCGAGCGAAGCGAGCGGTGCCGCGGCAGCGGCCGCCGAGCGCCATATCCCCTCTATTTTTGGTGAATCATTTGGGTTAGATGAGGCGGTGAATGTCTCGTAAATCCTGAGCTGCCAACCCTAGTGGGGCAGAATCCACAAAGTGTTTATGCTAGTGTTATCCGCCCCATCAAATCAGAATAGTGGGGCATATTCCACTGCAAAATTTTAGGCAGTCCACTTTGCCACACCAGGGTGGCGGGCTTGGTGGGGCAAAGTGGAATTACTCATGCCTATGATCATCGGTTAGAAGACCTATGAAATAGTAAGCCTCGCGGTGTCGACGTTTCTTAAGATTTACAACCTCGAGGTGTGCAGATTGAGTTTTTTTGAGTCCTTTTGTTTTGTATTGCTTACTTGTCATTTAAATGATCTCTAGTCGGTTATTATCAAATTATTTCCGATAAGATAGAAAGCATAGAGTAGGCGGTAGAGAGCCAACTTTTTTTGGGAGAAATAATGTATTTCTGACCACAGAGTGGGTAAAATATAAATAAAAAAATTGATAAAGTATTGTTTATTATTACTTCTAAAACAAACATTATGAATCTCAGAATATTGTTGGTTCGCACAGATCAGCAACCCTATTTCACGAAACGGTTTTTCAATTACGTATAGGCACAACATTTGTTTAATAAGAACACCGCCCATGGTACTCTCTAGACATTCTGATTCTGAGTTCAGCTTGATGAAGAGCTCATTTATTATCAGTTTCAATACTCTTTGCAATCATGACCGAAAACTGGGTTTTCTTTAACCAATTGGAAACTTTAGGGCAATGGGAACCGAAATTTTTAGCACCCCGGGGATAGGTAAGGTTTTATTATGGTTTAAGAACTGTATTATTCCTCATTAAGAATTAACAATAATTCACTTACTGAGAAACTAAATTTACATAAAATGTTATGAGCGTGCAATAACTACGTAAACATTAAAATAGGAAAGTAATGATAAAAAAAGTAAATATCAACTAATCACCAACCGAGTAAACACGGATGTAAAGTAAAAATAGATGGAATACTAGATGTGGCATGTCCATGGCAGCGTACTGACTAATAAAGATGTCTTATTTTATTTGTTTGCATGGACATGTTTCCTAAAGCCAGTATTTTTTTTATTTAACTGACTTCAAAAAGGAGGATGTTATAAATTCGGTATGTTTATTTAAGTATATTTTAAATATAATTATTGTTATTGATACATTGTATAGGATTGAAGTTGTTTTTTTTTTAAACTAGGTATACTTTTCGCTTCTTTGTTTCTAGGGGTATTTTATTGTACACACGGCTACGCATCAAGCTATACATTTCCAGTATAAGCTACATTGTTTAGGATTTCCGTACAGTGCGAGATCAGCTTAAACTGGAAATGTATATCTTGATGTGTAGCCGTGTGTACATGTTAACACCATCAAATTCAATATTTCTTTTCCCGTAATTAACTGTTCTGGGAGGACGTGTTACTAAGTAATTGCAGTTTCGTAGTTTGATTTTGTGTTGATGTTTTTTTGTGAAATTTAGTGTTTTATGAATATCTTTATGTAATATTTTGCACTTTTGGTTTTTTTTGATCATTCATACAGAATTGAAATGTAGCACACCTCCCGTTCTATTATGATTACTAATTGTTGGCGACGTCAAGTCACCATAGAAAATAAGGTTGATTATTAAAAAATAAAAATGATTTGGTATTAGGTAGATATAAGAAAATTATTGTTGCATACCTAAGCGTAGGGCTGGTTTTGATTTCCCATACTCTTAAGTCCATGAATACCTACAGATCAAATGTAATGCTAAGCCAATCACATAATTAGAATTTGAATTATCTTCAAAGGTACATGATTAAAGGCAAAACCCAATTAGAATTAAGCCAAAATACATAAGTACCTACCTGCATATACCTACAGTACCTAATCTGCTATTAACAAACAACCAAATCTGTTATGCGCAGTTAAATTAAAGCAAAGATGTAAACATTGGAAATATTCCACGAAGAATCGGCACGTGACCGGTTTTCCCACGATCCAAGCGAAGCTTCTCGAAGGAATCGGGCGCAGGTTTAAACTTGTCGAGAGAAATCGAGCTTACGCTTGACCATTAGGCTCCACCCCCTTTAATGTGACTGGTTTAGAACAAATGTTTGATGTCAAACATAACCGCTACTTGTACCCTAGTAGAAAACTACTTAAGGAAATCTCTAAGGAAAATAGTTATGAGTTACACAATGAGCTACACACAGAATTGTACACATTTTACTCAGTTTAAAGTTAGTCGTCAATGAGACAAGTTATGTTCATATTAAATTAGCAGTAATTCAGTATTTTGTAATAGTTATTAGTGCGTGATTCAATAAATGTGAATAGTGGAATTAAAAAAAGGTGTTTCAATAGAATCCCCTACAATAATGGTCCTTCAGAAGCCGAATAAAAAGAACTGAAGCCTGAGTCTGAAGTTACGTGAAGATAAATCGCTGTTTGAAGATTAGCAGCGTTTTAAGAGAAGATCACGAATACCAAGAAAGCTATTGGTGAAGATCAGTTCTACGAGCCACGCACTAATCACGCCACGAGTCCTACGTGTGCTAAAGAAAATTGCTGGGAATAAACGACTAAGAAGATCGCCTATTCTCGAAGCTAGGACATCTAGGACGTCTAGAAAAATCGATTGGTGGCTACACGACCCGCTGAGTGAATAATATTGCTGGGAGGTCGGCTACGAACTACGCCGCGCCCTCTCGAAGCCCCTGTATCACTTGAAGCTTTACGTGTGCCGCTGAAGAACCTAGGACGTCTAGAAAATACCGATTGGTGGCTGCACGACCCGCTGAGTGAAGAATATTGCTGGGAGGTCGGCTACGAACTACGCCGCGCCCTCTCGAAGCCCCTGTATCACTTGAAGCTTTACGTGTGCCGCTGAAGAACCTAGGACGTCTAGAAAATACCGATTGGTGGCTGCACGACCCGCTGAGTGAAGAATATTGCTGGGAGGTCGGCTACGAACGACGCCGCGTCCTCTCGAAGCCCCTGTATCACTTGAAGCTTTACGTGTGCCGCTGAAGAACCTAGGACGTCTAGAAAATACCGATTGGTGGCTACACGACCCGCTGAGTGAATAATATTGCTGGGAGGTCGGCTACGAACTACGCCGCGCCCTCTCGAAGCCCCTGTATCACTTGAAGCTTTACGTGTGCCGCTGAAGAACCTAGGACGTCTAGAAAATACCTATGGGTGGCTGCACGACCCGCTGAGTGAATAATATTGCTGGGAGGTCGGCTACGAATTACGCCGCGCCCTCTCGAAGCCCCTGTATCACTTGAAGCTTTACGTGTGCTGCTGAAAGACCTAGGACGTCTAGAAAATACCTATTGGTGGCTGCACGACCCGCTGAGTGAAGAATATTGCTGGGAGGTCGGCTACGAACTACGCCGCGCCCTCTCGAAGCCCCTGTATCACTTGAAGCTTTACGTGTGCTGCTGAAAGACCTAGGACGTCTAGAAAATACCTATTGGTGGCTGCACGACCCGCTGAGTGAAGAATATTGCTGGGAGGTCGGCTACGAACTACGCCGCGCCCTCTCGAAGCCCCTGTATCACTTGAAGCTTTACGTGTGCTGCTGAAAGACCTAGGACGTCTAGAAAATACCTATTGGTGGCTGCACGACCCGCTGAGTGAAGAATATTGCTGGGAGGTCGGCTACGAACTACGCCGCGCCCTCTCGAAGCCCCTGTATCACTTGAAGCTTTACGTGTGCCGCTGAAGGAAATTGCTGGGAATAAGCGACTAGGAAGATCGCTTATTCTCGAGGCTAGGTATTCAAGAAATACCTATTTGTGGGAGCGCAACTAGCTGAGTGAAGAATATTGCTGGGAGGTCGGCTAGGAACAACGCCGCGTCCTCTCGAAGCTCGAATATCACTCGAAGCCCGGCGTAACCCTGTATAATAAGAACGTGTAGAATAAGTATATAAGTGTTAACGTGTGTATGTACTGTAAGTTCGAAGTGTGTGTACGTCTCTATAACATAGCAGTCTCCGCTAAGGACTTCATATAAACTCAGGTGAGTCATTGAACAATATATTGACATTAAGTGAAGTGAATAAGAATGATGACGCGAAGCCGCAAAGGAGACAGCACGCGCTCGACCACGGAAGAAGAGACTACGGAGACGTCAGCTACTACCTCCGAAGAGGTGACAGATACTAGCGCGGCTACCGAAGATACAACCATGGTCGAGGAATCTAATGTTACCTTAGTGGAGAAGAAGAAGAAGGCGAAATCTACTTCGAATAAAGCTACGAATAAGAAGAAAGAGCTAGAAGCCAGATTAGAGTTGGAAAAACTACAGCTGGAAGAAATTAAGCTGAAGACTAAGATGGCAAATACAAAGTTAGAATTAACACGTGTCAACGAAGAAGACACAGACTTGAGTGATAACGAAGAGGATGCTGCAACTAAGGCGGCTGCTGAAAAGGCCACTGAAAGGTGGGTTTCAAAAGCGAAGGAAGCGCAACCCGCAACGAACCCCACCAGTCAGTTGGCAGAAGCGATAATGGAAGCAGTCAAGTCCGCCACTGACAGCAAAGCAGCAACGAATACGCAGCACGCGCCGAAGTATGTCAGTGAGCTACATCAATTCGACGGTGATGCAAGAGACTGGATGGCTTTTAAAGCTACGTACAAAGACTCACAGGCTCTCTTCAGTGGAATCGAGAATATGGGAAGGCTGAGAAAAGCAGTAAGAGGAAAAGCCAAAGAGGCGGTGAAGTCCATTCTCTATACACAAGTGGACCCGGAAGAAGTAATGACTGCATTAGAACGTCGATTCGGGAGACCCACTTACCTAATAAGAAGCGAGATAGAAAATATAGAGAAGCTGCCTCCCATGTCAGAAGATGCAAGAGAGTTAGTGAGATATGCTGGAGCTGTGGCCAATACAGTCAGCGTTGTGAAACAAATGAAGAAACAAAGTTATCTGCACTCAAGTGATATATCGAATCGTATAATAGAGAAGATGTGTATTCTAGTACGATTCAGGTGGTACGAGTACAGAGCATCTAAAGAAGAAGATGATGAACCGATCCTCATTGGCCTTATGAACTTCTTCAATCAGATGGTAGACCAGTTCGAGATGCACGAGTTCACGGGAACCAGAGTGAAGAAGGAAGGAATGAGAAACCGAATGAGACCTTCAGGATCCCGGGGCGTGAACGCCGCTCGAGTTAAACGGCACGATGAGGAAGAATATTCATCATACGACGAGGATTCAGATAGAGAGCAAGACGAACAACAAGCTGCGACAGTATGTTCATGCAAGGACGACGCCAAGAAGCAAGAAAAGATAGTCTGTCCTGAGTGCGCTGGAGAACACGCACTGTTCAAAAGCAAGAAGTTCGTCGATGCTTCTATAAAAGAAAGATGGGAACAGGCCAAGCGAGCCTTCATATGTTTCAAATGTCTACTAGGGCGACACAGAAGATTCAGTTGCCAAGCAAAGCCATGTGAAAAATGCAAGAGAAATCATCATGTGATGCTACATTCCGAAGAATGGATGAAACCAACCTCGCAAGAGACCCAAGCTGTAGTATCAACAATGAATGCAACACAAACAACATCAAGAGCTTACATGAAAATCGTGCCAGTGGAACTATGGGGACCCGATGCCAAAGCCGAAGTATACGCCCTCATGGACGAAGGATCAACAGTGACCCTTATAGACGAAGATGTCGCGAACATGATTGGAGCCCACGGTTCTGAAGAAGATCTAAGAATTAAGGCTGTGGGAGGTCATCAAATAAATCAGAAGTCAAAGAAGGTTGCCATCAAGATCAAAGGAAGGTTTGAGCGCAACATAGAGAAAATGTCAGGATACACCATTAAAACTTTGAACCTATCCCCCCAAGAAGTCAGCAATAAGGATTTAGAAGATTGCCCCCATCTAGAACAAATAGCAGAGCAAGTAAAATACCCTAACGATCGTCCGACTGTACTCATCGGACAAGACAATTGGCATCTGATCGTGTCCCAAGAGATGAAAGTTTGTGACCAAAGCAAGCCAATAGCCTCCAGAACCCTGTTGGGATGGGTCTTGCACGGAACTAAGACAAGAAACAATACGGAGCGAATGGTTAATCATCTTTCAACACCAACAGGAAAAGATGATTATCTTGAGAAGACGACTAGAGACCACTGTGACATCGAAGCCCCAAAAGTCGCCACCAGGAAACCGTCCAGCGACATAGATCAACGGGCTCTCGACGTGCTGCATTCAACAACGACCAGATTATCGGATGGAAGAATCAGCGCAGACCTGATCTGGAAGACGGACGCCGAAAGTCTACCAGAAAACAGAACAGCTGCAGCACGACTACTGACGGGAATGGACAAAGAATTTGAACAGAAACCAGAAGAACAAATCGAAAACCTGATCAACAGCGAATACGCTGAGGAAGTAACACACGAACCTGCCTCCTCAAGATCATGGTATCTGCCTGATGCCGCTATTGTCCACCCCCAGAACGAAGAAAATAAAGACAGTCTTCATTCCACCCGGAGTCTGCGCAACACTCGCGACGAAGACAAGATAAGAAGAGTGCAAGAAGACAGCTTCCCAGACGAATTAGCTGCCCTACAAAAGAAAGAAGACCTGCCACCTGAACGTCTAACGAAGAATAATCCTCCTTTCACCTGCCTAGGAGTAGACATTGAACCCATGCTCGTCACTATGAGAAGACGTACCAAGAAACGAGGGGGAGCATTATTTACGGGCTTCACAAGATCGATTCATAAAGATTTGACCACGACCCAAAGATACTTCTGGACCGACTCTAGAACAGCAATAACATGGATCAAATCAGACCGTAGGCGATTCAAGCCTCTTGCCACACATCATCAGCGCCGATCCAGAAAAAGAAGAAGCTTTGACCCCGAACCATTTTTCCATCGGGCGGCCAAACGGAGCCACCCTCTTTGGCCCCTTCGACGACACAGAACTCATCGGTTCTCCCAACTGGCAGACATCCTAACGCCTGACCAATCATTTCTGGTCAAGGTAGTTGCGAGAGTACCTTCCCACTCTCTCGCCACGCTATAATCAAAGTCCTCATTATCAGGACCCAACATTGGGCGACATAATCCTAATTGTCGACCACACTCTGCCACGCTACTCGTGGCCACGCGGTGAAATAGTCGCCACTCATCCCAGACCAGACGGAAGAACCAGGATCGTCGACGTGCGAACAGCAGCGGGTATCCTGCGGCGGCCAGCATCACGGCTAGTCCTGATCGTACCTGCAACGTCGCCCCAACCAGATGGAGTGCAACGCACTGAGGGGGAGACTGTTGGCGACGTCAAGTCACCATAGAAAATAAGGTTGATTATTAAAAAATAAAAATGATTTGGTATTAGGTAGATATAAGAAAATTATTGTTGCATACCTAAGCGTAGGGCTGGTTTTGATTTCCCATACTCTTAAGTCCATGAATACCTACAGATCAAATGTAATGCTAAGCCAATCACATAATTAGAATTTGAATTATCTTCAAAGGTACATGATTAAAGGCAAAACCCAATTAGAATTAAGCCAAAATACATAAGTACCTACCTGCATATACCTACAGTACCTAATCTGCTATTAACAAACAACCAAATCTGTTATGCGCAGTTAAATTAAAGCAAAGATGTAAACATTGGAAATATTCCACGAAGAATCGGCACGTGACCGGTTTTCCCACGATCCAAGCGAAGCTTCTCGAAGGAATCGGGCGCAGGTTTAAACTTGTCGAGAGAAATCGAGCTTACGCTTGACCATTAGGCTCCACCCCCTTTAATGTGACTGGTTTAGAACAAATGTTTGATGTCAAACATAACCGCTACTTGTACCCTAGTAGAAAACTACTTAAGGAAATCTCTAAGGAAAATAGTTATGAGTTACACAATGAGCTACACACAGAATTGTACACATTTTACTCAGTTTAAAGTTAGTCGTCAATGAGACAAGTTATGTTCATATTAAATTAGCAGTAATTCAGTATTTTGTAATAGTTATTAGTGCGTGATTCAATAAATGTGAATAGTGGAATTAAAAAAAGGTGTTTCAATAGAATCCCCTACACTAATGATTAGCCTTTTTAGTGCGTAAGAACGTATCGTTATCACTCGCTCAAGGTCGTATTAAAAATCATAAATGAATGATTAAGCTAATCTTTAAAAAAAACTTACATCAATCAATTTCGTTTGCACTGAGACTATCGTGTAATAATTTATTTAAATATGTGTAATACTTGCCAGGCATAATTTTTAGGGTTCTGTAGTCAACAAGGAACCCTTATAGTTTCGCCTTGTCCGTGCGTATAAAAAACGGACACACAGCTCTCCGTTTTTTATTATTTGAATACTCGGTACTCAGGTAAAGACTTAAAAAGAAATCCAGAGGCCTTGACAAAACTCTGAAGTATTATTTTCGGATCTAATGGAATTCATTGAGTAAATATTCCCCTAGCTAATATTCGCCGGTCCGATATCATCACTATCTGTGGTCACCTGCATCCTAATTGTTTGCGTAACACACTTTCAATCACACACAACCCAAGGGTTTTGAAGAAAATTGCTAATCCATTGCTTCATAGATAGTTCCTCTGTTCAACAACGTAAATAAAGCAATGAACGTGGATGGACTGTCAAAATGAAACGCATTGCGATCAATTGCTTAACACTGCCCCACAGGTCATCTGAAGGTCAATCTGGCACTGTGACCTGTGTGAACTGTGTGTATGTGACGTATTTCGATACTGGCCTGTCTGTGACTTCAAGGCCGGGTCAAACACAAGAGGATTGATAGCTAAAAACTGTAAGTGTGTGTGTGTGGAGATTGTAAATTAATAGTTTGCCATGAAGAATAGAGCTTGGTCGGCAAGCCGGCCGATCAGACAGGCCTGCAGGCAAACTGCAAGTCAATGTGACCCGTGATCCCAAGTTCCGTTCTTTATTATAAAGGAGTAAGTAGGTCCATTGTGTTTGAACCAGAAACCATCATTCGATAAGAACAAATTGTATGCCAATAGGTCCCATACAATATTAGAAACAACCTACCCAGGTTGCAATCCCCTACATCGATGTAGGATCAGAGCAGTGCTATGATGTGACAAAGTTGGTATGAAAATCATAATGCGCGGTCAAATAAACTTGAAAAATGGAACAATAATGTTTGTCATTAGAAGTTTTACAAAACTACTCCTCTAATGGGTAAAAAAAGAAATTAGGGGTTTGAAGAAGTTTGGATGGAAAAATCTAAATGCGTGTTCCGATTGTTGCACAATTAAGTAAAAAAAAAACATGCGCATGTGTTGAGTAAATTATCCCTAGACATTGTTGATGTGTTTATTTCTTAAAATATATGACTAGCTACTAGTAGTAGTAATTTGAATGTATAGGTTTTTATAGCACTTATTGTTTGTGCTATCATGAATAAACAACAAATATTGATTTTACAAAATGTAAGTGTTGACTCACCTAAAGGTCATTTTGCTACGTTTTACTTGTATGAGTAATTTAAATGTAAAAAAATTGAGACTGAAATTTTTGTTTTAACAGGCAAAAGACTACAAGAATGGGTCTGTGTGGTGATTTGTTGCACGTTGTGTGTGTGTGCTGGTATTCTCATGGCCAGCCACGTACAAGCGGATGCCTCATTATTTTTAGCGGCAATTTCTGGTGTTCTAACAGCAGATTTTGCTTCAGGCGTAGTGCATTGGGCTGCTGACACTTGGGGAGCAGTTGATCTACCTGTCATAGGCAAAGTAATAATCATACTCATTAAAACTTTTACGTACTTATTGTTGGCTATGTTCTTGTTAATGTGCTATGTCTATACATATTCACGAATGCTTACTATTATCTATATCTATGCCACTCATTGCAGATATTTCGTTTTCCTTATATATAAATAAATCATTTGTCATAACTTGATACAAGTACATGTACATTTGCTATCAAAGATTAGATAAATAGAACCTGTATAACATATCAAAAATACATTTGAAATAATTGCTCTTAAAACGTACTTAATGCTAAATCATGTAAAATTAAAAGGCACTCACCAACCATAGCCCATATAGAAATAGCTAGGTACCAAAAGTTTAGATGTACCATGCACTGCGATCTATTTACTACAGCCACGCTAATCTATTCTCTGTTCTAAAAGTATTCGATGTTAACTTAAACAAATGGGTCAGAAAACGTACCTCTAGATGCCAATTTGTCGTGCCACTTACAAATTGAGTGTATTGATTTGATTAAGTATTTGAATAACTGGACTTTGAATGACGGTGAAGGGCGGGCGTTTTGGGGGGACTGTCTTATGTAATTTTATTTTGACGTTCAAAAAGAGCTGACTCTCAGCCTAGTTTGAATAAATGACTTTTGATTTTGAAAACTATTTAAATCCCGAAATTTCTAATTTTAAGTCATTTTAGAGATTTTTAAAAATTATCATTTTTATCCTTCATTTTTGTCGATGATTATTCATTAACAAATAATGTTTTGAGTATTTCTAAACTATACATTTTTGGATGATTTTTAATTACATAAGTACAATGTTGCTGCAGGAGGATAGGTTTCGAGGTCCAGTCCTGGAACCGTACTGGCGTCAGTCCGGCTCCAGGACCGGACCTCAAAACCTATCCTCCTGGAGCGAGGGGTGAGACAGGGAGACGTAATCTCTCCGAAACTGTTCACCGATGCACTGGAGGATGTCTTCAAGGTTCTGGACTGGAGAGGGGTTGGCATCAACATCAATGGCGAGTACATCACTCACCTTCGGTTTGCCGACGATATAGTAGTCATGGGTGAGACTATGGAGGACCTCAGTACAATGCTCGATGACCTCAGTAGAGCTTCCGAAAGAGTAGGTCTCAAAATGAACATGGACAAAACGAAGGTAATGTCGAATGCCCATGTAACACCTACTCTCATGAAGATTGGAAACTCTACACTCGAAGTTGTAGACGATTATGTTTACCTAGGGCAAACTGTCCAGTTAGGTAGGTCCAATTTCGAGAAAGAGGTCAATCATCGAATCCGACTCGGCTGGGCAGCGTTCGAGAATCTACGCAATTTCTTCTCGTCCTACATCCCGCAGTGTCTCAATACGAAAGTCTTTGACCAGTGTGTGTTGCCAGTGATGACATATGGTACTGAAACGTGATCGCTCACAATGGGCTTTATCAGAAGGCTAAAAGTTACCCAAAGGGCAATGGAGAGGGCAATGCTCGGAGTTGCCCTACATGATCGAATCAGGAATGAAGAGATCCGTAGGAGAACCAACGAAACCGGCATAGCCCGAAGAATTGCCAAACTTAAGTGGCAGTGGGCAGGGCACATTGCTCGCAGAACAGATGGCCGATGGGGCCGAAAGGTTCAGGAGTGGGGATCGCGTACCGGAAGACCTACGTCTTCCTACACTACCGTTGGAATGCCTCCCACAAGATGGAACAAAGACCTTGTGAAGGCCGCAGGAATCCGCTGGATGCGAGAAGCGCAGAACTGGTCGAAGGGGAGGTGAAGTGTTACTAATTAAACCTGAACAGGATTTGTTTACACTTTCATCAGATACTTTTGCAACAGACCATAGCATGCGTTGCTGTCCGGCGACATCACACACACGCGCTTGTGGGAACTTGGGAAGCGTGACACATGCGTTGCATGACATGACTGAAAGTAAATGAAAAACAAAACAATTTTCAAACACAAAGTTTGTCATTTATTAGATAAGTTTGAATAGTTGACTGAAACTTTAATCAATTTTAAATTATTCCACATTTTTCACTTTGTAAACTTTGGAAATATTTGGGAGAGATTGATTACACCGGGTAAACTTCCAATTGGCCAGCTAAACTCTGCAGACGCGGTGGGTATCGCTATCTTAACAAGAGAGCGATACCCACCGATAACTAAGTTCGGAAGTCCGTGACTTTTCGATATGTATTTCAATTTTATGTCACCGCCTTCCGAACTTAGTTATTGAGGTTAAACGAAAAAGGTTTACTTATTATTTTTTGCTTTTCAGTTTTTTCGGCGGTTTTTTTTGTTAAAAAGTTTTTATATAAGAATGTTTTGTGGCTTTATTCTACTAATTATTGTAATACACAACTCATCATTAAAATCTGTGAGTGAACAATAAATCACCCCTATTTTCCCACCCTTAGAGTAGGATTTATTTTTTCCAATTTTATATTGGATCAACTTCGAAGTATAAATACCCTATTTTTATCAAAATCGAATTACTGTGTAAAAAGTTATGCGTGGTCATACATTACAAACAGAGAGTAAACAATCAATCATCTCCAAGGGTACTTAGGGTTGGATTTTTTTTTCCAAATTTATAAGGGACCAACTTCGGGGTATACCCTTTCCAATAAAAAAGAACTATCAAAATCGGGCTACTCGGTGAGAAGTTATGCGTGGTCATACATTTACACAAAAATACGTGTCGAGTACTGTACTTGAGAACCTCCTGCGTTTTTTTGTCGATTAAAAATAAAAAAATTGCAAATTTTTACATTAAAATACAGCCATTTTACAATTCCATATAATTCAGGAACATTTCATGATATTAGGAGACGCACGTTTGTTTTGTATTCTAACATAACTAAATAATATCTACTTATCAGAATACAGATTTTTGCAAAGAAAAAAAAACTTACGGGTCATTCTTTGAATCACTCATTAATCTGGCGCATTTTTTTAAACTTTTGATCTAAATAAACACATTAGCTTGGTTCGAGTCACCACATTTACTCAATATACAACATGTATTACAAAGGTGTGGTTATATTTAATGGTGTTGTACAGACTGTCAAACTGAACAACTTTCTCCATGGAACCAACAACGTAATCGTGAAACATAATCAGCCATCCATACATTTGGGTCGGTATTGTAGTTTTGTATTGATCAGTTGATATTTTTGTCGCGATTACGACTATTACGATGTTAGACTCGTGGGGTCCATGTCTGTACCACAACCTTTAATATGACCATACCTTCTTGATACACGCTGTATACAGGGCTTTTAGTTTTTTTTTTATAATTAATTTAGAAGTTGTAAAATTTCATTCATTAAATAAAAAAATTCACTTTGGAAGCTTGTAAGGAATTTTCTTGAAACCAGTTGTATAAAACAAAGATGTTTTTAGATTTAAAAGACTTTGGAGAATGCAACAAAATTTGTTTTGTGCCACTACACCCACAAACAAAAAAGTTATTTCGAATTAAAGGAAACATTTTGGGCATTTTTTTCATTAAAAAAAAAAATCATATGTAACCGTGACATTTGGGACAAAGGGTGTATGGGTAGAACCTAGCTAATGACCTCCCAAATCCCTGAAAAAATTGTGTCGGTCCATGCGCCAAACACCCTGTATAGGTATGTCAAAGGCACTGATTTGTACCGAGTACTGTAGAGCGTGCTGATGAATTCATTAGCCAAATTAATTTGAATGAAACAGATTAATGATAATTCCTTATACGATTAATGACAAACAAGGAAATAATATTTACTTCTCGTTTATCGTTTGGTTCACATGCGTGATGGCAGATTTTTCAATTTTCATATTACTTACTGAGAAATAAAAATAAGTAGCTGTATGCTGTATAACAGGTTTTTTACTTATACAAAATATGCCAAACCGCCAATTTTATTCTTCAAATAAAAGTTATCTGCCCTAAGTCTTCATAAATCAATATATTTTTTTTGTATCTACTCGATCTACCGCAATCTAGCCCTTAGTACTCCGCCTAAAGTAGTCGCTGGACATAGATAGATCGCTTCCATGATGTTTCCGCCCTCCGCGTCCAGTCGGTCCCAGCCGCCTTTATAAGATCGTCGGTCCATCTAGCTGTGGCTCCTACGCCACAATTGCCAATGCACAGTCTCGAGTCTCGACTCCAGGGAAGGTCTGCTCCACCGGCTATAAATCTCACTGCCGGAAAAGTTGGATATTAAATGCGTTCTTCAGTCAAAAGCACAGCAAAACTGTTTCAGAGAATCACTTTTTTCAATCGATTATTCAACTTGGAATATGACCATCTGGTCAAGACAAGCATTACTTGAAACCATTTCAAGTCGATAATATTTTGCAACGTCAAGATACAAGGTCGAATGCGATGCGTTAACTGTGTGAAAAAAATAGCTGTGACAGACGGACAGCGAAGTGAAGTCGCACCGTACGGGTTCTTTTTGACTATTTTGGCACAGAACCCTTCCGGTGAAAAATAAAACGATATTATACTAAAAAATACATGAAGCATGTTGGTAGGTGCCTACCGGGTATCCCATCATATTTCACTATACCGGATACCGGTCAGGTCAGGTAGCTCATTAAAGTACAATTTATAATAAACTAGTTTTTGCCCGCGGGTCCGTCCGCGTGTGTGTCGGTTATCGCGTAAAAAAGTAGCCTATGTCCTCCTCCGTATCCCAGGCTATTTCTCTGCCAAATTTCATGACGATCGGTTCAGCGGTTTAGGCGTGAAAGCGTAACAGACAGACAGAGTTACTTTCCGCATTTATAATAGTAGGGATTAGTAGAGATTACAAAAATAGTACATTTTCTCTTGTGATGAAAGAGACATGGTAAAGCAACTAAAATCACTAATTCCTCGATTTTTGTGGTTTTTCTTGCAATTAACAAGTGAAAGTGAACGCAGTTTGCAAAATCAAATAGTCAGTTTGCAAAATTTATAGGGGTCGCTTCCTACACTCATGCATGGTGAACAACTTTACCCAAATTCGCCCAATTGCTCACAAATCGATCCTCACCTCCGTGGGCTCGCTCAGATCAGGCTATGTTTGACCGGATAGGATGGCCGGAAAACCAATACAGTATAGTCGTTTATTTTTATAAGTACGCTCGCGGAAAAAGAATACGGGTCTGTAGCAAAAACTAAAATTACCCATAAAATAACAGAGCTAGCGGTATGAATGAAACTGTATGTTGTAGATAATTTACCAGTTATAACGGTCCGTTGTCCCCGTTGGCCTTATATGTACAAACGGGGACAACGGTAAGGAATTTTGTGACGTCCTGTTGTCCCCGTGACGGGGAAACAGATTACGGGGACTACAAGAATACACGAATTAAACAACACCAAATGGTAACATGATTAGTTAAATTACATTAAAAAAAAAGTAGGTAGGTAGGTACCAATAATTTTTACTTTGAAAAAGTATTGTTAATTTATTACTTTAAGTATTTGTGCATTTTTTGTAACCTGAAGCACAGGTTTAACCTAGTTCAGGCAAATTAGCAATTGTGCTCTATTTTATTTGTTAAGGTATTTATTGTAAACCGTGCCCCTTTTATAAATAAACGATTTTATTATTATTATTATTTTTAATGGTTGGTAAATTAAATGTAGTAGTAGTAGGTAGGTTTGTACAACCTACTCCACACCAATTCGAAATTTAATCATTCTTGGGTCAAAACAATGCATATAAATGCGATAGCAGCAATCGCGGTTGATTTGCTGTCATTTTTTGAAGAATTCCGATGTCTGTCTCCGAAACGCATCATCAGATCTATATAAAATTGAAATGGGACTATATCGGAATAAACCTCTTTCGAACAAAAAAGAATTTTGCAAATCCGTTTATACACCGATAAAAAATGGTTGTTTTCCCGCGGCATAACCACTTGCCGGAGTACTTTCGAAGCATAGAGTCGAGAAAGGCTCATCACGTAACCCTCACCAAGACACCTTTATATCTCTGGACTGGGATTAATGACTATTTTCGAGATTTAAAACAGCATTACGACTATTTTTGGACTATTTTTTGGAATAGAAACCAAGTCGATACTCCCAGCCGTTTGCTTGCACTGAGGTGAGGATTGTGATGAGGATTGAGAAATTCACCCCAAAATCCTCACCAACATATAGCTATAACTTCGGAATCATAATGCGACTATTTTACACGCTTTATATTAGCCTCACTTGTATGTTTGTTTGTTAGTTTCAATCAATCAATCAATAATTTATTTTGTTTGTTTGTTTGTATGTAACCGACTCCTTTGAGCGCGATTTTGACCCACTTTAAACGGTCAGATTTCATTGAAACTTTGTAAACTTGTCGAGGACCGATAACAATTCAATAATTTAAAAAAAAATGAGAAAAAAAACAAAAAAAAACACGTTTTTGTAGTTAGCAGAACTAAAAAATAGAAAATAAATAATAGTTTAAAAAACTAAAAAACACGCTTTAAAAACTAAACTAAAAAAGGAGAAAATAATTTAATTCAATTAAAAAGCGTGGGGTGCTTGACATTAATTGATTATAAAAATACCTCAAAAAGTACCCCACGCTTTTTAATTCAATTAAATTATTTTCTCCTTTTTTAGTTTAGTTTTTAAAGCGTGCTTTTTAGTTTTTTAAACTATAACCTTGTTGACTATTTATGACTTGGCGTTCTCAAAATTGATTTTCATGAAGCTTTCAAAGGTGAGGATTCGTGAAGGACATCAAAGACTGGATTCGTGTGTCCAGGGGCCTTAGTCTGCTATTTTTATAAATTCGTCATTCCAACACGATCCCATTGTCATTCATTTGTCATTTTGCTAAAAGTTCGTAATCTGCTAAATTCATAATGGTCGATCATTGGTCGGTCAATGGTCTCGTAATAGAATTTTGTCATAATGGCATTTTCGTATTGCCATTATTATAAAACTCGTTAGTAGAAATGTTTTTCGAAAAACGACTACTAAATTTTAACATTTATTCATGGCAGATTTCATTTATATATGTTTTTACATATTATTTATTAGTGTTATACAGGGTGATTGGAAGATGGGTGAAAAGCTTTAAGGTGAAGATAGTATTGTTACGAGCTTCGGGTTCGTGACAATTAAAAACTGCCAATAAAAATTACCAAAATCGACACTTTAATTAAACACACAAATTACAGAACACAATTTCACTATTAATCACTTTAAATCGCACTTCAAGATCGCCTTAGATGTTTTTGCCTGTATCGCTTATTCAATACTACCCGGTCCCGATCCGTTGCCGCCTTTTTATAGAGCCACAGAACATTCGGGAATCGAATCATCTAGAATCTTCGAGTACATACCGGCCCTGACTGAGCAGATGTTGATAATTCTAGAAGATTCTGTAATCGAACTTGCTAGATAGATCTTGACTTAATTAATTCTGCTACTCGATACTAGATGGCGCTAGTGGTAACGAATTACTTTAGCTTTAGCGCGTAACACTGCCCCCTCCTAAGACATGCTCGTCCCGAGCATTTTCGGCCCCATAGTAACGCGCCAGTCGATCCACATGGACGATCTTAGGAGTACCTCTTGCACCTTTCTGTATCCGGTACGTTACGTCATTGATCTTTGTCACAATCCGGTACGGTCCGTCCCATTTAGCTTGAAGCTTAGGAGATTTCCCTTTGCTGCGGACTGGATTGTGCAACCACACTAGTGAACCTTCGTCAAACCCTTTATTGTTCATTTTGCGGTCATAACGGGTTTTCATCTTTTCAGACATTTGCTGGCCTGATTGTCTGACGTGCTCATAAATGTCGTTCATCTTGTTCCGCAAGTCGTTCGCATAATCGGTTATACTGCGTGGGGCATCAGGTGGTATTCCGGTGATCAGGTCTGCAGGCAGCCGTAATTCTCTTCCAAAGTTTGCGAAAGCTGGTGTCACCGATGTACTTTCGTGAACAGCGCTTCGATATGACAACAAAAACGGCTGTATGTGTTTGTCCCAATCCCGTTGCCGATTTTCCACAACTTTTGCTAGGTACCTCTCTAATGTCTGATTAAATCGTTCCACCATTCCATCCGATTGAGGGTGGTAAGAAGTTGTTCTTGTTTTATGAGTACCCATAACTCGACAAGTTTCCTGGAATATTTGGGACTCAAAATTCCTTCAAAATGGAGCTACGTCTGCCAACAAACTGCTATGCAGTTTGGCGGAAGTAAATGTAACCAACAAAAATGTATTTTCTGTGAATAAACACTTTTTCATTTTTTTTTTTTTTTTTTTTTTTTTTTTTTTTTTTTTTTTTTTTTTTCCTTGATCACTGTGAATCTCTAAAGGTACTCCAAAACGACAGAAGACTTCATGAACTAATTTATCTGCAACTGTCGAAGCTTCTTGATTTGGAATGGCGAAGACTTCTGGCCACTTAGTGAAGTAATCCATCACAACCATGAAATACTTGTTACCACCTTCACTTTCCGGAAACGGCCCCGCAACGTCAAGGGCTATCCTCTCCCATGGTGCACCGACATTGTATAATTTCAATGCACCTCTACTACGAGTCTGAGGTCCCTTTACAGCTGCACAACTTGTACATTTGCGACACCAGTCTTCGACATCGTCCCGGCAGTGGATCCAGTAAAACCGTTCTCGTACCTTCAGTAGAGTTCGTTTTACTCCCAGATGACCTCCTGAACAACCATTATGGTACAGCTGTAGAACATCCGGTACTTGAGCTTTTGGGACAACCATTTGCAAATGACAGCTGTTTCCCCGAGCATTTTCCCATTTGCGGCACAGGACTCCATCCTCAATTACCAAGCTGTCCCATTGGGCCCAATAGCTCTTTGTGATCGAACTCATTGCTGAGACGTCGCTCCACCTGGGCTTAGGAGCTCTGGCCTTCATCCACTCCAGAATCGGCTTGATGTCCGAATCTTCCTGCTGTGCACGTTGTAGGCTTTCCTTCCACTCGTTGCTGAGGTCTGTCCTGAGCATCCTCACAGGTACCACTTCCTTACCCTCTTGCCTAGTACAATGCTTGCAGGCTTCAGGACAAGGTCTTCTTGACAATGCATCTGCGTTGCCATGAGATTTCCCGCTGCGATGTTCGACCACAAAGTCGTATTCCTGCAGTAGCTCAATCCATCTCGCAACTTGTCCTTCTGGATTTTTGAACTGCAATAGCCATTTCAGTGCAGCATGGTCGGTTCGTAAGTGGAATTTCCGACCCAGAAGATATTTGCTAAAATGCTGCAATGACTTTACCACAGCAAGCAATTCGCGTCTCGTGACACAATAGTTCCTTTCCGGCTTTGACAAAGACTTGCTGAAGTACGCTATCACAACCTCTTGATCACCATTCCGTTGAGACAACACACCACCAAGTCCTGTGCCACTTGCGTCTGTGTCAACTATAAATTCCTTGCCTGCATCAGGATACCCCAAAATAGGTGTTTTGCACAGTCGGTCCTTTAACTCCTGGAATGCGATGTCGCAACTTTCATCCCAGCAGAAATGTCGCTTCTCCTCGGTTAGCTTATGCAGGGGTTTGGCTATATCTGCAAAGTTCTTAACAAATCGCCGATAATAAGAGCACAACCCCAAAAATGCTCTGACCTGCGTCTTGTCTTTTGGAACTGGCCAATCCTTGACAGCGGCGATCTTTTCTGGATCCGTGCGGATACCTTCTTCCGATACTACATACCCCAAAAAGCTAACTTGCCGTTTGAATAGTGAACATTTCTTCGGACTTAACTTGAGGTTGGCACTCTGGATCTTAATGAGCACGCGTTCCAGGTTTTGAAGATGTTCTTCAAACGTACGGCCTACAATGATGATGTCATCCAAATAGACCAAACAGGCATCGCCAATTAACTTGGTTAGTACAAGTTCCATCAGCCTTTCAAACGTTGCCGGAGCGTTGCACAGTCCAAACGGCATAACTTTAAATTGCCACAGACCCTTTCCTGTCGAGAATGCTGTTTTCTCCTTGTCCTTAGGGTCAATTTCAACTTGCCAGTAGCCACTTTTCAGGTCCAGCGTGCTAAACCACTTTACTCCAGTAAGCATGTCCAGCGTGTCATCAATTCTTGGCAAAGGGTAGCTGTCTTTCTTCGTAACGTCATTCAGACGACGATAGTCAACACAAAACCGCATGCTGCCGTCTTTCTTCCTTACCAGCACTACAGGTGAACACCATGGACTAGATGAAGGTTCAATAACACCATCCTTCACCATTCCCTCAATCATGGTTTCCACTTCCTTTTCACGCGCTACCGGTAATCTCCTTGGCCGCTGACGGATAGGCAACTCCTCTCCTGTGTTTATTTTGTGTTGAACTAAGCCAGTTTTCCCAATGTCAGCATCGTTTGAAGAGAAAACTTCGGCGTACTTGAGTAACATCTTCTTTGCCTTAGCCATTTCATTTTGCGACAGAGCGCTGCGAGAGTCTTCTAAAAGTGTGGTCACTCTCGTTTGTGCATCCTTGCTTGGGGTCCCAGTCGAAAGATATTGGCATTGACGCAACCAATCTACTTCCTCGCAAGTACCAATCAGTGTGCCTTTTTCAATAATCTGTTCCTGATCATAAAGATTCAGCACACGTACTCCTGAGATGTCGGTGGCTCTCACCAAAGTTCGTGCCACTTTCCATGGAAGGTCATTATCTACCCTTTCCACGAGTACACAACGATGAATTTGCCCAGAATTCTGAGGAAGACTAACCGGCACAATCGTTTCTGATCTCGGAGGAAGAACAATCTTCTTAAGGCTATACACATTTCCTGATAAAGCCCCTTCCATAAAAAGTTCCTCTTGCCCACATTTCATAACTCCTTGCTTGACATCAATCTCGCAACAATTCTTCCACATAAAGTCAAGGCCCAGGATGCAATCGTCCATTATATCAGCCACGATGACATTATGCAGGTAGATTCTGTTGCCTAGCTTCAACTCCATCTCCTTCTCTCCATGGACGGGTATGCGCTGACCGGTGGCTGTCACCAAATTAATGCGTTCTCGGTTGAATGCGGAGTCCCCAAGGAGCCGACTTATAACTTGGGAACTAACGATCGTACGAGAGGCTCCAGTATCAATGGTTAGCTTACAAGGCGTTCCGTTGACCTCGCCTTTGATGATTAAGCTGTTCCCGTCATGGGTTTGTGTGATCGAAATCCTTGGGGCTCTTTGAACATCAGCCAGCACCCGCCCCGCAGTCCTGGCTACTACTCGTTTCCCTGCTGCTGCTGGGCAGTGCTGTTAGCCGCACTACCCTCTGGAGACCGGCCATCTTCCCTTTCTGCAGTTCGCTTAGGGCAACTGGATCGAAGGTGGCCCCTTTCCCCACAGCCGTAGCACCTAGGGCTGTATCCTTTATTACGGTCGCGAACTGTAGCCGCTACAACCTCCCTGACGCGATGGGAACGATGATCCTGCCGCACAGCTTCCACCTCCAGTGCATGGGCCAAGGCGTCTTTAAGCGTCCCGTGGTGACCTAGCCTCACAGCAGCTCTAACTTCAAGGTCGCGGATGCCGTCGATGAATGCCTGCACCAGGTTCCCATCAATAAGCGCAGGTACGGACTGGTACGCTTTACGAACCAGCTTCTCCACTTCAAAGGCCCACTGCTGCAGGTTTTCATTACTGCGTTGCACACGATCCTTGAGCTGCGCACGAAACACAAGTTCCAGGTGAGCGTCGCCATATCTAGCCTCCAATGCCTCAAGAAGCTGCTCGTAAGTCACTTCCTTACCGAGAGCTTCCAGAACTGTTAAAGCCTGGTCGCGCAGACCTAGGGTGAGGGCAGTCATGGCCTGACTGTTATTCCACCCGTTCGCCTTCATGACAGCCGCGAACTGAATTTTGTAGGCCGACCAGGAAGAAGTCCCGTCGTACGGCGGCACTTTGAATCCACGTAGCGAAGGTGTTGTAGCTACGGGAGCTGCGATTCCATCCCCAAGTTTGAGGTTACCCAACTCCTGCTTTACATCAGCAATGACGTCATTAAATTTGCTGATCTGAGTTTCAGCTTCTGACAGGCGGTTGTCATGCTGGGCAACCTTCTCTTTCACCTCCTTCATGTCTTTCCCGAAGGCTGCGTGAAGGTCCTTCATGAGGAGCATCTGCTCTTCCTGGCGGCGCGCCTGCTCCTCCTTATCCCGTTTGAGCTGTTCTTCCAATTGACGGGCCTGCTCCTCCTGTCGGCGGGCCTGTTCCTCCTGTCGGCGCGTCTGTTCCTCCTGTCGGCGGGTCTGTTCCTCCTTATCACGCTGGAGCTGTTCTTCCAGCCGACGAGCCTGTTCCTCCTGTCGGTGGGCCTGTTCCTTCTGTCGGCGAGCCTGTTCCTCCTGTCGGCGAGCCTGTTCCTCCTGTCCTGCTCCTCCTGCAGCATCATCATCAGAGCAGCAAAATCTAGCGCTGATGATGTAGGAGCAGCTGTGGACGGGCCGGCCTCCGTGGTCGGTAGCTGACCCTCCGACGTCTGTGGCACTGCTCCACCGAATCGCCTCTGATCCGTCTCCTGCTGGCGTTGACTCCGGGTACGGATACCCTCCGTGTCGTCTTTAGGTAAAATCGGCATGATTTAAATCCTCGCTTCTGACACCAATTGTTACGAGCTTCGGGTTCGTAACAATTAAAAACTGCCAATAAAAATTACCAAAATCGACACTTTAATTAAACACACAAATTACAGAACACAATTTCACTATTAATCACTTTAAATCGCACTTCAAGATCGCCTTAGATGTTTTCGCCTGTATCGCTTATTCAATACTACCCGGTCCCGATCCGTTGCCGCCTTTTTATAGAGCCACAGAACATTCGGGAATCGAATCATCTAGAATCTTCGAGTACATACCGGCCCTGACTGAGCAGATGTTGATAATTCTAGAAGATTCTGTAATCGAACTTGCTAGATAGATCTTGACTTAATTAATTCTGCTACTCGATACTAGATGGCGCTAGTGGTAACGAATTACTTTAGCTTTAGCGCGTAACAGTATAGACAATTTAGAACCATTTAAGCCATGGTTGTCTTAGACGAAATCTTACCAATTTTTTTTTTTTAATAAGGTTTAAAAGACGTATTGTACAATTTTTTTATTTTTTCTGAGCTTTAAATGTCTGTAAAAAAAATGTCTAATGACACAGAAGCCTAAAACATGTTTTGCTTGATTGCTTACACATTACTTTAATTAAATAAATAAAAAATTAATTCATTTATCATTCAATTTGGCCATAATTATGCAGTTTAAATTAAATTTTGAGAATTTCCGAAAAAAAACTTAAAAATTTGGTTAAAAATATTTGGTAAGACTTCGTCTAAGACAACCATGGCTTAAATGGTTCTAAATTGTCTGTACTATCTTCGCCTTAAAGCTTTGCACCCATCTTCCAATCACCCTGTATAAGTAATCTAAAGTAGTAGGAAGTTCGTAAATTAAGTCAGTCATTCATTTGTAATGATGTACGAGATTACCAATAAATGCCATTTCTTTCAATGGAGTGTCAGTGGCTGACTATTGGAAAGTCATAATGACGCCATTTTATTAGTAGTTTACCAAACTTGTCAAAATCAACAATTATGAAATCAATGATAGACCATTCTGACACTATTGTAATAGCAGACTTGAGGCCCTCGACTGAAGACTGTAATTTGAATTAACCGGTAACGCTTACGTGTACGATTCCGTATATGTATATGTACCAAAATTATAAATAAAAGAAGTTTGTTATGTTCGTTAATATATAAAGGTTATAATAACTGAATACCATCTCAATAAAATTTACTTAAATAATTATGATATACGTTAAAGTCCTCTATTCCAAGCCTGTTCCTTATTTCTATACCTACTTATAACTGCTGCCACAGATTACTGAATAGTTACCTGCTGCTGACGAATCAATAAATAAATCAGAACACATTGAAAAATGCATGTACCAATGTTTACGTGAGCATTGCTTACTTACTACTAAGAGCTTTGCTTACTTTTGCTGACGAGGGGGAGGGGGGGTAAATAATTGCAAAAAATCTGGTTACGTAATACTTGAATGGACCCTAAACGTGTCGAATTAGTAACCTCCTTCTATTTGAAGTCGGTTAAAAATAATTATAAATACCAAAAATCTAGTGATAAGCGGAAAAAAAATTGTACCTATTTTGAATTATATTTAATGAAATAATCACGAAAGACCACTATCCAACCAAAGTGAAAACGTTTAAATTTCAATTAGACGATTAAAAGGCACTTGAATATAAAAAAATACAAGAAAAAAGAAACTTGAGTCTTTTTGCCCCTTCTAAAGAATTTGTGGACTAACTAAACCTATGCCGTATAGGTGCTAAGTAGCTTCTATATACCTCTGACTTCTGTAAAAGCGTATCGGTTGTTTTTGGACTAATTGCCAACATTTCATATTTTCCAAATGCTGTAGTTCTGTTCATGTAACTTTCGCGGGAGTTTCTTAATTCCTGTAAGTGTTTTTCGGGCAAACGTCTTTTCACGCGAAAGGTTCTTTTGCGATTATAGGTTTTCGCGCAACTGTCTTTCGGTCGAGTGCCAGATCTATTTTTTTTGTATAAGTCCACGTCCACGCGGCGCCCGTTCGTTAATTCTTTATACTGTATCATATAAATACTTTATAGGGTTCCAAACCTCAAAAAGAAATAACGAATCCTTTATTGGATAACTTTGTTGTCCGTATGTCTATCAGGAACACCTGGACAGAGGTATCAATCAAGTTGAAATTTATATCAAAAACGGTATAACGCAATAAAATATACGGTCGTTTTTGCCGCACATTTTGACACTCGCAGATAAACGAAATACATACTTCTCGTTGACCTAGAACCATGAAATTTGGCAAGAACAAAGGTCTCACAGCACAAGTTAAAGCTCCCGCAAAGTTTTCATACAAATTATTCTAGGACAGTCGCGTCGCGCTGGCCTGCAGGAAAATATCCGAATATGCTACTTATTATAAATGTGAAAGTTTACATGTTTGGAACTTTGGATGTTTGTTACTCAATCACGCAAAAACGGCTGACGGATTTGGATGAAATATGGCACACAGGTAGTTTGTAACCTGGAATAACTCATAGGATACTTTTTATCCCGATAGTACGTTCCCGTGGGATCATTTTCAAACACCACGCGGGCGAAGCCGCCTAGCCGCTGGCAATAGCTAGTTGGTACATCATTTGTAGTTATATTATACCACATAAAAACATTAGTTTTTGGAATTACAAACTTACATTTGCAGTTGGTACTTATAGAAGGGTGTATGGGAGAATATTTTATTTCAAATGTAAAAGTTAAGTTGGTACTTCAATCCAGAATTTGAAAGAAATTAACCGGCACCCTAATTGCGTAACACACGATCAATCATAATCTGTTTCATTTTGACAGTTCTACAATATTCTTTGCGTTATTGAGTAGAAACATTTTTCGAACATAATATTATGAAGCAATGGTTTAGCAATTTATTTCAAAACGAAACAGATTATGATTAATCGTGCGTTACGCAATTAGGTTGCTGGTCTACACTCGATCAAAAGTTTTTTTCAACTACAAAGCTAAGTTTGTAGTTTAATCCGTTTTAACACTTACCTTTTCGTGACTAAGTTAGACCCAAGTCGGCTGAAAATAGGTACCTGGACTATACATACTTAGACTGACACGAACATAAATGTTTATTGTCTCAATGTAACTTGACTTGCACTGCGTGCTATTTAACTACAAACGCTTTTAAAAGTGAGTGTTCAAATAGGCAGTTACTTGTATGTTACCATTCTGGCGAATCATCAAAATGTTCTTGTTAAGCCTCTCATCTGGCAACCCGAAGGTACTCCGTTACGTACAGTTACCCTAGTTGCTTACTGAAAATCCACCTTTACAAAAACTGAATGATGGTTTCTGAAATGACGTTCACTAGGGTGCAGCGCTGAACCGTCAGGTCCGGGCACCAGTAAAAAGTGTGAAAGCGCGGTACATTTTCTTTAGTCGTGACTGAATGATGAACCTCATCGTAAATTTTATATTCATTGTCGAAATGGAAGACCTCTTGGCAAAGTGGAGCAAACTGGTGGCGTGAATTTTCGTGAATTTTCATTGAAACATTATCCCTTTTGTATAATACAACTTTAAAAAATTTCAGAAACACATCGTAATTCTTTCATTTTTGTTTTACCTGTTACAGAATTTCCTGCGCCCTTTTCGTGAACATCACATCGATCCGACATCAATTACTCGACACGATTTTATCGAGACTAATGGCGATAACTTCGCGATTACCATTCCTGTTTTAGCAAGGATTGTGTGGCAACTCCTCACCTATGACGACGAAAGCATAAATGCACAATTCCATTGGATTGCTTATTGGTACTTGTGTTGTATCTTCGTAGCAATGACCAATCAGGTACCTATTTAGTTTTCTATTTAATTATATAAGTAAGTAGGGACAGTGGGGGGTACAGTGAAATGCGGCCCACCATGTGTAGATCCACTTTTAACGTTATGTTTCTAACGTTTGTGCTCTCTTTTTAGGGTTCCGCAGCCAAAAACCTATAACGGAACCTCGCGTGTCGTTCTAGCAGTCTATCTGGTTTTGTCCGTTTTTCTCTTCCGTGGCTTGCTCATTTATTATTCGAATTTATTACAATAGATTTTAACCTGTATTGGATTGGAATAAGAATTATTATCGCTCATAACGACAATATTTAAAGTTACCAGGGCCTTAAGGTGGAACCACCAGGGTAGCCTGCCAAATATTTTTTTTTTACGTACCTATTCAAAGTTGCTTACAGAATGTAAAGTTTTACCACAATCTTATTGTACCGATAAAACTAAACGCGAAGCGATAACTTTGCATCACATTTCCTGCATTTTTTTAAACTTAATATTTTTCACAGGTAGGTATTTTAAGTTTTCATTCACCTTTAGGTACTGTACTTGGGACTGTTCCTAAAATTAACCCATGTTGATAAAAATTTCGTCTTTTCTAATTATGTTAAAGTGCGTCCAAAATCCTCCTTTCTTCCTTTAATTTGGGTACTAAATCACTGTCCCTAAATATAGTATTAAGAACCGAATCGTATTTTCACATATCAATTAAAAATAAACTGTTTTCAGATACATAAATGGTCCCATACATATTTTGGTTTACCAATATGGGTGGTGTGGTTACAAGAATGGCACGTAGTGTTGCCGCGTCGCCATCATCGTATTCACCACGTAGCGCCGCACGAGACTTACTTTTGCATCACCACTGGCTGGCTCAACTGGCCTCTGGAAATACTTCACTTCTGGTCTATACTAGAGACTATGATCGAAGCAGTAACTGGTTGTAAACCCCGAGCTGACGACATGAAGTGGGCTCAGAAACGTTCCTAGAACATAATGTCCCGAACTCCTGAATGGTATACCTACACATTTTTTATAAGTACAACTAACACTCGTCCACAACTAATGAATCAATTAATAAGAATAGGTTTAATATTTTGCTATGAAAGATGAAAGCGATTCTGAATTAAATAAGGGAAATATTTAACTGATCCTCTAAAAACTTACTGACCTTCATCCTTCAATTTTTTAAATCAATGAACTTCTAAAAACCTGAGCCCTGAAGCCTGTTCTCAGAGCTGGTCGCGGTAACTAGGATATTCCTAACAAACGGGTTAGGTTAGAACTATGACCACGCGCAAGCCATATTAGTCGCAATGACTAAACTGGAACGCCCGACCGAATGGGTTAGGTAAGGTTAGAACTGTGACTAACTACGCGCGAACCGAGCGAGTGAATACCTATAGCGGTGCCGATGCCGCGGCAACGGCCGGCGAGCGCTACATCCAAGTTGGTCGCAGTTACCCACTTTGCAACTTCTTTTTTTGTAGGACCCTACAATAGGAATTATTAGAGGTTCATAAAAACAGACGCATTCATTTTATTAGTGTTCAATTATATTTTTAGGAAAGCAATATGGGAATTACTTATGGTTCGATTAAATAGTAGAGTTTTATATTGCTTAGCAAATCATTCCAACCGACCCGCCAGTAGCAATAAGATGCATTGTATAATAATTAATTAAGATGTAGGTAGTGTGATTATGTATGTATAGGATAATTGAAATATTAAGGACGCTCTGTCAGTAAATTCGAACGTCCTAATCAATGAGACAAGTAGTAAGTTTAATAAAGACTCATAAATGAGGTATTTCTACTGGTGCCTATTTAATTGTAGCTATATCTAATGGCTATTGGCGGGTGATTAAAATCCCATACTTTGGTGCCCATTCTCTTTTTGCAACATATTTCTATTGTTCGATTCTTTTACCTACAAAATATAAAAACTCGTAGTAGGTAAATACGATTATGTATGTAAGATCTCCCAACAAAAGTATGCGCTTCGACAATAATTATTATCGTCTATCATTGGAAATACGTACCCACAATTCTGAGTTCTAGATAGAGCTGTTATAAACTTACAACCATGAAAGTATTTTCCTATTTTGAACCGACGAAAACATGGCCGGGTGCTTAAGTCGAGGCGTAGGTCTATAAAAAAAATTGGGAGTATGTGAGCATTTTTCGATTCATGAATCACTCCGTCCATTGGTGAAACCATATAAAATTCCGTTCTGTAGTTTTCGACTTTGCCACCTTTAGAGAGATGTGGAGGGGGACTTTGTAGTGAGTGATATATTCATAAAATATTTGTACAAGAGTGAAATTGTACAATCTTCTTTTTAATTCTAAGCGACTCAGTTTCATGTAAGACGACACATTTCATTGTATCGCAAGAATTTGAATTTATATGTAGGTAGGTACACGTACTTTGGTACCTATACCTACCGTGAGTCATCTGCTTTAACTTTATTAAAATACCGGTGCTAAATTTTTACTAGCATAGCTTTTCTTATATTAATATACAGTGTATATGGAGATCGATTACCGATGTTTTATTGTAAGTACCTATGTATAATACGATTGAATTCTTAAATTCACTGACAAACAACGTACAGCCTAAACCACTGAGTCTAAAGCTTGACATTTTGCAAAAGAGTTCCATAAATTTTAAACGAAGGTGAGCAATAAAAAATCATCCCTTAGAGGAGTGAAATAACGGATGACATTAAATATGGAAGCTCGTCAATTTTGTCGATGGGATATCCCAACCGGCGCATGTCTTGTACACACGGCTACACATCAAGCATCCAGTATAAGCTGATCTCGCATTGTATAGGATTTCCGTACAGTGCGAGATTAGCGTAAACTGGAAATGTATAGCTTGATGTGTAGCCGTGTGTACCTACCTATACATTTTTTGACGACAAAACCACTCCCAACAATCAGCACATCTTGAATGGCAACCATCTTCTATTTAGCTAAATCGTACTAGTATCAAATGTTTAATGAAATAAAACTACTGCCCCTAATAATTTCCAATCCAAAACACAGAAATGCTAATACAAAATCTTTTATAAGCATTATCGGGTTTGACAGGCTATGCTATGTTATGTTAGAGGGTTTGGCTTCCGCACTTAGTCCATCAAGTGGGCCATACATTATCGACGGTCCCTGCGTACTGTCCCCTAAGTGGCAAATACGTGATTTGTGTTGCGTTTTCGTGACCTTCAGGCCAGCCTATACTATCGTTTAGTTTAACAAAAATAAGTCCAAGATAGCAAAATGCTTTAAATTCATCATGACATTACATTAGCTAGAACATGATATAAGGACACGTGTTTGAAACTTTGAAGACTCTCCTGTAAAATTTGTTATTTATAGTTAGGGGATTATACGTAGGGACCGTCAATATACAAGGTGTAACTTAAATAACGCACAACCTCTTAAGGGGTTATTGTACTCATCATTATCAACAACTTTTACTATGGGACCAAACCTGAAATCGCGAAAAAAAAATCAGCTGTTCCCTACATTTTGACAAGTTATGCGAATCCAAATTTAGGGAACAGCTTATTATTTTTTCGCGATTTCAGGTTTGGTCCCATAGTAAAAATTGTTGATAATGATGAGTACAATGATCCCTTAAGAGGTTGTGCGTTATTTAAGTTACACCTTGTATATCTGACCTCCACAGCAGTTACTGGGTTTCTGGCTTCTTAGCCAGAAACCCAGTAACTGCTGTGGAGGTCAGATATATATGCAATTGCCCTGCTGGCTATCATTTGTGGATCTTTCACACAAATGATAGCCAGCAGGGCAATTGCGTACCTAACACACTAACACTACGAATGGCTTTCATTTTGACAGTTCAGCAACATTCATTGCATATTTACGTTGTTGAGCAGACAATATTTTGGAACATAAGTATCTAATTATGAAGGAATGCATTAGCAATAACGTTAAAAATTGTTCAGTTTGTGATTGTAACTGTGTTACGCAATTAGAGTGCTGGTTGATCAACCCATGTGGCTGTTATTATTTAGCCATACGCCCCTCGTGAAGAAATTACAGAATCTTGAAGAATTTATTTCTGATGATCATCCACGTCGGTGCCTTGTAATAAAATTTGTAAAAAATATATTATAAATTAAATTATACTTATTTTTAAATAATGTATAAGCTATATCTATTGTTTGTGTAATGTAACACGAATAACTACAAATCTACAATAACTTATTCTGGTCCAGAGGTCGACTACTCGACCCCGAAGGGAATACCTGGGCTACGAAATGTTCCGTAGCCAAATTACAAAAAAGGGACACTAAATAATTTCGTCATGTCTGCATCCGGATTCGGCATAGCCATTTTACTCGGAGACTATTAGCACTAAGTCGATGAAAATTGGAAGGAAGGGGATATTCTGTGCACCTTTACACAATGATGTAGTGAAATTACGAAGCAAATCATTAGGAGTGGCACACCTCATACACGAAAGAAAAATAAAATCAAGGCACAAACATGTGTTTGGGGTATCATTTGATCGCATAATTAAGGTATGATGATGTTTCTAAGTGACATTTTTATTTGCCTAAGTCAATAGTTTGTGAGATATGGGATGTTTTCGGTTACAATCTTCGATCAACAATGTTACTATTGTTGATCGAAGGTTACAATAGTAGAGAAAACTCGCAGGCGCTGGTACATCACCTCTTGCTGATTTTCGGTCGCCGCTTATGAAGGAGAGTCCTGTCTGCAAATCTTAAGGATTTGTGAGATAAATTGTCAAAGTCAAAGCATTTATTTCAAATAGGCACATATACGGCACATTTGAACGTCAACATTTAGGTATAGTGGCACTTTTGAACGTCAATATTTAGGAACATTAAAAAACTTTTTCTCTTTAAAAAAAAAACAACCGACTTCCAAAAAAACACTACAAAGTGAAAAATAACTTTAATTTCGGAAGGCGGTGACAAAAAATTCAAATACAGCTCCAAAGACACCGACTTCCGAAATTAAAGTTATTTTTCACTTTGTAGTGTTTTTTTGGAAGCCGGTTGTTTTTTTTTTGGAAAAAGTTTTTATTTTTCACTTTTTAGTGGTCCACATATGCTTACCCCTTCACAGCATACCGGCGTGATGTTATGTTATGAAGTGGTTTAAGCAATAGACAGACATGAGATTTCAGCAATCTCAGTCCATTTGCTATCATTTATTGAGGAGTTCCGTTGCCTATTTCCAAAGTTCTTCATCAGATATTCACCAAATTGAAATGAGACCACTACGAGAAAGTACTCTTCCAAAAAATAGCTAAATCGCTTCGTGTGCCTATAAAATTTGAAGAGTTCTATCTATTTCTCCAGGATCCCATCATCAGATCCTGACTTCATGATCATGGGACTACCTGGGAAGTATACCCTTTCAAACAAAAAAAAACAAAATCCAAATCGGTCCAGCCATCTTCGAGTAATCGGGGAACATACATAAAAAAAAAAGGTTCCGACGAATTGATAACCTCCTCCTCGCCCCTTCCAAACTGTAGTTTCGTACGGAGAAGAATGGGCAAGAAACTAAAATGTTTTAAGTACAATATTTAACGTAGTACTTTCATTATATAAATATGTGTGAAAACGATGCACCCAGAATAAAATTACCAAACCAAAAAAAATACAAAAAAAAAAAAAAAGGTTCCGACGAATTGATAACCTCCTCCTTTTTGAAGTCGGTTAAAAATAGGTAAAAAGAATGAAATTGAAGCAATAAAGATAAATGAATTTTATGACATCTCACATATTTACAAACATTGAGACTAACAACCTCATAAGCCTTACGTAGTTAGTCCTTCGACGATTAACATGCAGGCCTTGTCGTCCTACGAAGCACTATGTAGATAGCATGTTCTGTAATGAACATGCTACAAATGCTTGAAAGAAAAAAATATCTTTTATCTACTCTCTTCTGTATCGATATGGGTGCTGCACGCTGCAATAGGTGGCTGGTATAAAAATTATAATGATTTTATTAGCTGAGTGATACAACGGTCTAAATATTGTGTAATCTAGGAAAATGCATTAACTTTAACTGTGCCCGAACCACGTACCTATACTTGTACATACATAGGTACCTATCTAAGTAGGTACCTAGGTTACGATCGTCGAGCTTGCTTAAACGCCTTTTTTTGTGATGTTCGAGAATAAACAATAATCAATTAAAACAGACAATAATATCTTTATGAATGTTGATTGTAACCTCAATATTTTGTAATTTTTATTTATACTTTTTTAACTGTTAATTTAAAAAGTGTAGGTAAATAAATTCTAAGGAATAGTTAAATACTCACCTTTTTGAATGATTAGTAATATGTAAAGGTATTTTTGTTAATTATAATAATTGAGCATAGGTACAGTCGTTTACCAGACAAAATTGTACTCTTTTATTGTTGATCGAAGCTTATAACTTACAGGGTGGATTTTTGAGACGGTAGTAGGCAAGTGTAGGTGCCTTAACTAAACGTTTTTGACTATGCTTAAGTTTTTCAGTTATTGCTAACTGTATTCACAGATTTTGGAAAAATGGTACTTACAGTTTCGTTGATGGATTAAAAAACTTCTGGTCCAACCGAGGTTAGAGTAAGTACGCACGACGACATAATATCAAGCTTTATATTTCCAGTCTAAGATGACTACTCATTGTATTGTGTCCCTTGATACGTCGTCGTGTGTACTTAAATAGGTACCATGCAAAACGCAACAAAAACGTTTCCTATTAATGGAATTCATCACATAATCAAGATCTTTTACATCTTCACTTATGAAATAAAATTACCTTATTGGCAAAGTGTTGTGATTTTGTGAATCATAATTTTGTAAGTTAGGTAACTCATTTTATTGAGGTAGGCAGGTGCCTTGATGAAAGGAGTGTTAGATTGCGTCTACGAGGTGATCAAAGCATTTATCGTTTTCTAACGAAAGTAAATTGTGAACAAAACTCGAGTTGTCCATTAGAATATGTAAGATTGACATAAGTTTGTTTTATGCGATTCAACTCATGTAAAATGTGTACACACGGCTACACATCAAGCTATACATTTCCAATAAAGGCTGGTCTCGCATTGTATAGGATTTCCGTACTGTGCGAGATCAGCGTAAACTGGACATGTATAGCTAAATGAGTAGCTGTGTGTACCTATAGCAGAAAGTACGTCAAAAAAAAAAAATCTTACAATTTGTACCTATGCACAAGACAAAAAAATATCTGGAAAAATGTTTTCATAAAAAGAGCTTAATGGTTCTTAGGACAGTTTTCCCGTAGCTACCTCTTATGGATTCGGATTTCTCCATACTTTCCCAGTAAAAAAAAAACACTTAATAAGCAAAGGTGTATGTTTTTTTTTAGCTCATTAAATATTCTTCATTTAAAATTGTTATGACGGGGCAGTAAGGGCAGGTACCTTAACTGTGGCACACTTTCCCGCACTAGCGCGGCAATGAAAAGTAAGTTTGTTTGTTCATTATGAGCCGATTCGAGTCGAGGATGTTAAAAAATGTTATGTTATTCTATTATATTCATACTAATATCTTCATTCGTACATTTTTTATTACTTTCCTACACTCATTAATTATATTTAAATTTATGCTAAACGAGCAATGAAAGAATTGACATGCAATGCTTTAATACTTTATTGAATGATGTATTCTTAACACAGAATAATGTTACGTTACAATAATAAAAACTACAAAAAATATTATATTTTGTTTACTTTCTCAAGTACACACTTGCAACTGGAATAATCCACTTCCAGTTGCAAGCGTGACGCTGCTGAGCATGAGCTGATGAGCTGTGTTCGATTCCTGGTATGAGCAAAGTGATGTGCATTGTAGGTGTACAGTCAACCGCAATCAGTCGTATGGTGTTGTTTGGCGTTGTATGGGACCAAACATGTAAGCCACTCACGGCTTAATGACATCATGCCAAATAGAACCTTATTACATGGATGTGTCATTGTGCTCAGCTATTATGAATCTTAAATTCGCTGACGGACAACGCACAACCTAAGCCGCTGGGTCTCGAATGGTCTAGGCATAGAATGTTGTACTAAATGTAATTATTTAACGGAAGAGAACACTATTGAAAGTTCAACCCCAAAGGGGTTAAATAGTGGATTGAATTTAGTATGGAAAACCGTCATCTTCACCTATAGGAAATCCTATCGGACACATTGCATAAACGACTGGGTATCTGTTGGTTACCCTCAGAATGGCTGGTTGCCTATGGCAAGCGGCTCTGAAAATATAATCAAGAATTGCTATCCAATTGCTTATATTTGCTATTTAAGATACATTCAGAGAAATTTAAATATTTTTTTGACCAGCCATTCTGACGTCAGGATGGATGGTGGCCTCTTTGTTCAGCATGAACGACGCAGAATTTCTAGAAGTTTCTAGTATCAATAATTGCTTACTAATTGCTACTTTCACAAATTTAAGTTTGAGCTTCGTACATACATTAGGTAGTTAAACAATATAGCTTTTATAAAAATTTGTACGAAAAAGTGCCTAATAATTTGGAAAGGCAACAGTTTTGTTTACTACAGCAGCGTCTTGTTCAAATCGTGCAGGCGTTCACTTCGACTTATTTTAATGATGTTTGGTGAGTACCTACTCTAAAAAACGTACCTACCCTCAATAACACAATATTTACTATTATTAGTATGTGTAATACCTGGGTCGGATATACGTTGAAAACTGTTCTAACTTATTTGACAAGTACAGACGCCAGCGCATCAAGCTACCCCAACCTATCAAATTTCTTTGATAGTTTTTCATCTTTAATCCATACGAATATGGTTCATCTTCAATTGGGAAAACTTGATAGTTTTGGGGTAGCTTGATGTGCTGGCGTTTTGTGTGACGTCTGTACATCAAATGCAAAATATTGCAATAGTGAAATTTAGTACTTAGTTTACGTCTGTGGTTTGTGATTTACGTTTGGTGATAGTGAAAAGAGTAAGAAAGTTTACTGTGCCACTAGATGAGCAAAAAAGTGAACGCCTGCACGATTTGAACAAGACGCTGCTGTAGTAAACAAAACTGTTGCCTTTCGTCTTTTTTTGCCTTTCCTTACCGTCTACAACCAATACACACCATTGGGTAGCCCAGTACTCTGATATATGTACCTTCTTCATTGCGTCGGTTGGGCAATACATAATAAGCATTGCAAATCAATCCATCTAATCATTAGCACAGCAGAATATTAACAGAAGAAGCGTAAACGAAAGTCCGATAAACGATAGCGTAGGTTCAAGTTAAAATATACAACAGAGGAGCTAAAACACAACACTGAACACAGTAATACGTGATAAGATCAACGCAAGACTGCACAAAATGTACTCTGTGGACTGCACAGAGCACAGGGTATTGAGTGACAGGCAGGGTTGGTTTTAGGGACGTTGAAAAAGATAGCACAAAAAAATTAAAAGGATATATATTTATAAAAAGTATAGTACACTTTCATTATTTTTTTAATTTAACATAAAATGGCGTCTATGGATTGTGTTGCCAGTTTTTTTCGTATCTTAGTTTTGGTAAGGTTCACTTTACCTACTGAATATTTATAATTATTTTTAGGGTCCTGAGTACTCCTGAGTGAGCCTCTTACTGAAATTAGGGTCCTTTTCCCAATCCGGCCTATACTTTTCAAGACGATGTTTCTTTTTTTCAACCATATCGCCTCTACTCAGACGTTTTTTCTTTGGGGTGGATACATCCGGTCTATCGTCATTTTCATGACTATCACTGCCACTTTCCATAATTAAAACACTAAAAATGTATTATTTTACACAAAAATATGCAAGCGATTGTTACCACTTTGATTGAATATCGAATGGAATGGAAACGGAAGGAACGAGATAATCAGGGAATCCCCGGCCATCGACTCGGAAAACATCACAAGATCAGAATTCGTTTGAATACGGTCAACTGTGGCATCTTTACTTTCCATGAGCAACTTTACCAATTTACCAGTGAGAACTGTACTTAAATTTCTCTCGATAAATAAAAATCTGTTGCCGCCATTTAATATCCAACCGATACAGAAGAAGAATAATCTACTATTTCTAACAAATTTTTAATAATCGTGAGATATCTTTTAAAGTTCTCATTGGTAAAGTTGCTCATGGAAAGTAAATATGCCACAGTTGACGGTACACGCGTGGTCGAAATATTCACAATTATGACGTAAAACTAATCATTCGGGAGCAAACTTTAAACTATAGTATTTTAGCGTACTATCCTTAGATGTGGATAGTATATAGTACAAAGGGCGAAATTATAGTATAAATATTAGGTCTTTACCTATGAAATTGTCGTTTTGCAGTACTGGCCATTTCAAATCAAAATAATTTTTGTTTGGGTAAGAATTCTAATTTCAAATTAATTTTATTTTAAAAACATGGATTTTTTTTTTCCAAAAGTAGTCATTTGTTTATTGATTAGTGTTACATTTTCATCGCATTTCAATCTTTTTCGTCATCATGGATACGTTAAAAATTCGAGTAATTATGGAATATGAGTACCGTCGTGGCAGCAACGCGGCACAAGCGGCACGCAACATCAACGACGTTTACGGAGCTAACACTACAAACCAACGCACCACCTGTTATTGGTTTGCTCGCTTCCGTTCTGGAAATTTCGACCTGAAAAATGAACCTCGCGGTCGTCCGAAGACTTTGGTCGACAATGACGAATTAAAGGCGATTGTGGAAGCTGATGATACACAATCTACGGCTGAATTAGCAGCAGCTTTCGACGTTAGCGTCAAAACAATATTGGTCCATTTGCGTCAAATTGGCAAGGTAAAAAAGCTTGACAAATGGGTGCCCCACGAACTCAATGATCGTCAGCGCGAAGTACGCGTCGAGACGTGCCTTGCACTGCTCAACAGACACACAAATGAAGGAATTTTGAACCGCATTGTTACCTGCGATGAAAAATGGATTCTGTTTGATAACCGCAAGCGCTCAGCAAGTTGGTTGGATCCTGGTTCAGCACCTAAACAATGCCCTAAACGAAAACTTACCCCTAGAAAAGTGATGGTCACTGTTTGGTGGTCTAGCGCCGGTGTGATTCATCACAGCTTCTTACCAAACGGGGTGAGCATTACTGCAGATGTGTACTGTGAAGAACTGAACACAATGATGGAGAAGCTGGCACATCTCCAACCAGCATTGGTCAATCGCTCGTCTCCGCTGCTCCTGCACGACAACGCGCGACCTCATACTGCACAGCAGACGGTCTCCAAGTTGCAAGAACTGGGGTTGGAAGCTCTCCGTCATCCGCCCTACTCACCAGACCTTGCGCCTACAGACTACTACTTTTTCCAGAATTTGGATAACTTCTTGGCGGGAAAAAAATTCAATACCCGAGAGGCAGTACAAAATGCCTTTGAAGAATTTGTTGCCTCCCGTCCAGCTGATTTCTTTAAGAAGGGCATCAATAAACTGCCACTGCGATGGCAAAGATGCATTGATTGCATGGGTGATTACTTCGATTAATACAAATAAAAAATACATGAAAAAAATTCGTTTAAATTTTTTCATACAAAACGGCAATTTCATAGGTAAAGACCTATTACTATAAATAGAAAATCCAACACACTGACAGGTGACAGACAGTAGTGTTTCTCGGCATAAGCAGATGTTGGTGGAAAGCTTCTTTATGGAAAAGTAATTGTTTGCTTTGTATTGTTTGCTTTGATTTTTTTTTTTGTTTTAATTTGTATTAGTTAAGCGTGTATTATTTAAGTTAAGTCATTATTAGTTATTTAGTACCTACCGACCGTTTTTTGTTGTTGTTTAAGTTAAGTGTTTATCAGTGGAAACTTGTAAATGGCCTTCACCTTCATATTGTTTAATAACATTGTTTATGTTAGCTGTAAGTTTCCCAAATAAAATAAAATAAAAATAAAAGTAGAGGTGAGACGTATAGAATAGGTTAATGGTATAGGTTTTTGGCTGGACATGTAAATACTCATTCCGAGCGCACCACATAAACGCGTCTCGAGTATTTAGATAAGCGTATGGCGTTTGACACGTAGTAGACCGTATCCGCATCTAGTTGCAAGTTTTGCGACCCACAAGCTCAGTCAGTTCCGGTGACATTGGGAGACGTTCGGTTCGGCACTCGAAGTTTGCGAGTCGATTTATTTGTTTTGCGTTTCTAAACCTAATATCCATAGGTACCAACAGAAAACAAAATCTTTGTTTCTATATCATGTTTATAAAATACGCTGTCAGTCCTAAGCCTGTTGGTAAAGTATGAAGCCAGTTTTCAATAAGATTTAATTTTAAGAGAATATTTTAAAAAGTAGAAAAGATACGAACACCAACACGTAGTACACACGTTAATAATCCATAAACCGAAAAATACTCTACTCCGATTACTCGATCTCGATGTTATGAAGACTCGGTAGCTATGGAAACAAATAGCCTAAATACTCGTGAACCTAGTTTTTGGAATAAATATTTAGGGGGACGCTACTTCTAAGACTCAGTATGCATTTTACCTAGTACGTCTCACCTCTAACAGACAGAGCAGCGTGAGCGTGCGGCGCGCACACATTTGAAACGTCAAAATAAATAGGACGTTTGAGAAATCTATTTATTAACCACACAAAATCAAATAACACACATATTTTTTGGTATTTTTTCTCGCCTGATCTAGAGAAATGTAGTTGTTGCAATTTATTTTAGTATATTTAAGAAGTAATTTTCATGCGTTAAAAATTACTGTACATTTATTTATTCTGAATTGATTTTGAGGGCAGAATCCGGCCATGTCTTTTAAATGCATTTTTACAGCACTAATCGATTATATAAAAATGTTGTGTTTTTTTAGCGGTTTATTAGCACTTAAGAATTTAATTAGGCCACTTCAAAAATGGGTGTAATACCCTGTGGTAATACCCTATTATTGAAGGAATGTAGCAAAATATGTGCAATAGGATAGCAATTCTTGAATATACTTTCAGAGCTGCTTGCCATAGGCAACCAGCCATTCTGACTTCCGTTTCAGTGGCGCTGTCACGGCGATAAAAAAAAATACCAAGTGTTTGTAAAAAAATTGTAAAACTTCATTCCCAAAACCATACATTTGTCAAAGTTACGGTTAAAAAGTTATAAGGGATTGAACGTGGCCGCACCATTGAAACGCGGAGAACCGCGCGGCCACGGAGATCTTTAAAACTAAGCGTTGCAGAGGCCTGAAATTTAGGTAAATGATAGATTGAATTTGTAAAAATATAGAAAAAAATCCTGGGTTTATATTTTAGGAGCTGCAGGCTTAGCATGGCGCTTTCTATTTCTACGAAGAATAGACAGTGCTTTCTCAATACAAACTGAGATTTCGATTCTCCATTTTTGACATCGCACCGTAGATATCCTTCTACAATCCGTCATTTTGTCTTTAGTTGTTTTTCTTCGTTTCTGACGATCTTTGTCTGGGTCCTTAAAAATGTAGACTATTTCAGAAGAATATTCACACATAACCTCTGAAGAACCAGCAGCATTTTACATTCCAAAAATAAGTCTTCGTAATCACTGCTTTTACAACGGTTCTTTGTTTTTATCTACTAATCGTTTCAAGAATCTGATTTGCATTTTTTTATTGTATCCAAATATGTTTTAAATGTGTTACCATAGCATGCCAGCCCATTATGAAAGCAGTGAGTCCACCAGTGCATAGTAGACCATGTACAATGTTGCCCTATCCAGCACACAACTAACGTGGTGGAATTTTACAAGCACGTACCTGAACTTGTCACATATTATGTGCATAAGTGCAACCCTTCGAGAGGAATTAAATGAGGACTGCTATCTAGGTGGTAATTATATGATTAAACAATGTTTTATAATCCAGAATTATGTATTTTATTAATAACTAGCTATGCCCGCGACTTCGTCCGCGTGGAATAGTGTCTTTGGGTCTTTGTCTTTTGACACAAACTTATAAAACATTTACATAAACCTTGCATATTTCCATACAAACTTTCATCCCCTATTCCCTATTGTTATTTTACACATTTACATAAACCTTACATATTTCCATACAAACTTTAATCCCCTATTCCCTATTGTTATTTTACACCCTTAAAGGTAAATTTTTTACAAACTTTGAATGTCATATTTATTTATATCGAATCAACAGCTTATAAAATAAGTTTCAAGCTTCTAGCTCTAAAAATGACGATAGTTCCATACAACTTTTCATCCCCCCCTTTCAAACCCTTACAACCCTTTTTTTTTCGCATTAAAAAGTAGCCTATGTCCTTTCTCAGTCTTTAGACTATCTGTGTACCAAATCGGTCCAGTAGTTTTTGCGTGAAAACGCGACAGACAGACAGAGTTACTTTTGCATTTATAATATTAAGTAAGGATTTACACATTACTTAAGTCATGAAATCCATTTTACTAAAGAATCTTTAGTTAGTAATTTAGCCTTTTTTTCTACGTGCTAATCTAGCTAGCCCCAAAAGCTGACATCCAGTTGGCAACACTGCGGCTCACTGCGCTCACCCACCAGTTCACCACTGACAATGACAAGACAAGTGACAAATATTAACATGTCAATGTCTGATAATGAAATTGTTATTTCGTCATTCATTCAATGTGATTTTGACGATTGCGCGAGTTTGTGACGATCGGCACACGCTACTAGGTCCACAGTTTTCGTCATGGTTATAATGTGATAATATTTATTGAGTGTTGTGTTCTAGTACAAATTTCAGACCATATTAAAAACATGAAGGACACAAAGGAAAGAACAATGTCTGGTAGCAGCACAATGCTTTGTAATGATTATACGGACGCTTTTAGCTCTATAAATGAGAGGCCGGTGGACGATATTTCATTAGAATTTTTCTATAAACCTCATACTATAACGCTGTTGGCAGTATCTATCGCATCAGTTATCTACACAGCATTTGTAAGGTATTCCACAATATGTAGCATATGTTTTTATAATTAAGTTAAGATGATAATTTATGATGTAACCACACTTCTTCAGGTACCACAAAAGCATTAATTTCTAACTAGAAAAAGTATTTATATTTTTACTTTTTTGATGTGCCTGTGAGTAAAGTCCCTAAGCATTGTATTTTCCTGTGAAATAAACAGGTACAATATATTTTGTTGAATCTAAAAGGCAAGTTACTATTTTACCTATTTAATACTAAGGTCCATAATACAGAACTTCACTCAAGATTCAAGCCTAATGCCTTTATGCCTAGAGCTTAATTTATTCAACAATGAACGTTTTCTTCCTATTTCAGAGATACATCCAGTATCCAAGATAATATATGGTCAGGAATATGCTGTGTAGTGTTTTTTTTTCTCATAGTATCAGTACTTACATTCCCCAATGGACCATTTACACGACCACACCCAGCAGTTTGGAGGATTGTATTTGGCTCATCAGTACTATACTTGCTGGCACTATTGTTTCTTTTATTCCAAAGTTATTCCACTGTTTATGAAGTCATGTATTGGATTGACCCAAATCTGCGCAACTTTCACATTGATATGGATAAGGTATGTTCTTTCATTCATCGTCAAATGTCAACGTTAGTATTTTCAAGGAAACTCTTAAACAAATTCTGGATTTTTGTTGGTCTTTTTAGACCAACTTTGAACGCAAGACAATAAACTTTGCTAGTACTAACTCCACCGTATTTATTCCACTTATTTTCTTTCTCGTTTCTTTCACAAAAATAAGTATTGTCAGTAAAGAGTAATAATATAGAACTCATTCAGAGCAAGAGCCTTGTTTGATAACCAGATACGTACTACATTTTTCTAAAATGGTGCATTTTTGGTTTTGTAATTAGTTAATCATGAAATATTTTGCAAATTGCAACTGCGACTGTCAGTTGCTCTTCTTTGCATGAACCTTAATTTTCATTATTAATGCTTAATTTTTCTCTATAGTAATTCTATGCAGTCAGCATAATTTATATAACCTTACTAGCTATACTCCACGGCTTCGCCCGCATGTAGGACGCAAATTATGTCACAGCCATGTACTACCTGGATAGAAAAGTGCCATATGTATGATCCTAGGTCTTGGTCTGCCTGTGTGCCCATCAAAATCCGTTAAGCCACTAAGGCAAGAAAAGGTAACAGACAGACAGACAGTCAGACAGACAGATGTACTTTCGCATTTATAATATTAGTATGGATTTATAAAATTATGTACAAATATTTATGATAGATTTTATATTTTTCAGGAGTATGCGGTTAATTGCTCAGATATAAGCTTGGCAAAATTCTGGTCTCATGTGGATGTATTTGCTTGGGGACACTTTTTAGGGTGGATGTTTAAAGCCATATTATTCAGGCATGCAGGATTGTTATGGGCTATCTCTATAATGTGGGAAATAACCGAAATAGCATTTGCACACTTGCTTCCTAATTTCTTAGAATGTTGGTGGGACTCGGTTATATTGGATGTTTTAATTTGCAATGGTCTAGGAATATGGTGTGGGCTAAAGATATGCAAAGCCTTAGAAATGAGAGAGTACAAGTGGGTCAGTATAAGGTAAGACTTTAATATGTTTTGGTTATCCTACAAAAAGTATTGTTTGTTCTCAAAGAAAACCAGACTTGTGCACCAAGGGTTCTGTACCTTAGTACGCAAAATATTTTTCCATTATTAAAGGTACTTTTTCTTTGTGTGGGACCGCATTACTAAAACTACTTGTTTGTATAGAATTTTTGCTGGTTTTCAAATAATTGCTAGTTAAGGACATTGTTTTACTTTTCGTGCATACAAGGTGGATTTTGGAGATGGGGCAGTATTGTTACCGTTGTAGCACCAGGAAAACGTTCTTAGGACACTGCTCTTCACTTTTTGAGTAATTGCTGGCTGCATTCACGGATTTTGGAAAAATGGTACAGTCAGTTCCTAAAATGTCTCCTTAATGTGGTTTTTACTTTTATGACGATTCTATTTTTACTATGCCAATCGAACCAGGTTCGTTTAAAGATTGAAAGACTCTTTGGGACCAACTAAAATAAGTGTACTAGAAAAGCCACAAAAAGCCAAAAACCTACTTACCTAATACCTATGTTGGTACAGTGTTTTAAATAATTCTTGCACGAAACTACCCATTAGTATTACAAAAATATACTGTGTGTAGTTTTTTAGCTGACTTAATCAGTTTTCCAAAATCTGTGAATGCATTAAACAATTACTCAAACACTTCAGGACGTCTTAGACTGGTGATTTCAGTATCGGTGAAATAATTATCGCGTACAAGTAACATATTCATACTAGCGACCCGTTCCTGATTCACAAGGGTGTAATGACGACATTTATGTGTTTTATGGAAGATATAAAATATTAATGTATGTACCTTACACCGTAACACTTAAAACTTTCGGAATAAATGCGTTGAATGATACCACATCAAAATTCATTGTGTAGGTAGTTTAGAAGATATAAGCGGTCACACAGACGGACGCGAAAATTAACTTTGTTTTATACCAATAGCTAGCGGCCCGGGTATAATGACGATTATATCAAAACCTTTAAATTTTTGCTATAACTAAGTTAACTATCAATGTACCTATACTTACCCAGTGTCCTGACCAAGAGCGACGCAAGTCACGCGAGTAAGCGATCGTCGCGCGGGTACCCGATCGACGCGATTGTTTGTATGAATGTTGAGAACAAACGCGACTTGGTTGATCTTGCGACTATCTCATAATCTGACGCACGCGATTCGTTTCACCATGGCGATTTTTGTGACTTCAAGGCGGATCGATATACTCAATCAGAAAAATAAAAATATTTTTTAAAGTCTTTCTATAGTTACCGGCACGTAAGTTGGCAAAAGATTTTGTAGTGGGGGAAGTTCGCGCAGGCACCATTTCATACATTTTTACATGCGCGAATTTCCCCCACTACAAAATCTTTTGCCAACTTACGTGCCGGTAACTATACCTGGGCAAAAATTCGAAACCTTTTGAAAAAAAAAACGTCCTGTATTTATAAACTGAGCGTTAGTGTTGCTGTCTAAGATCAAATACTGCCAATGATAATTATTTCTAAAATCGAAGGAAGTGCCAGTTTGTGCTTAAAAAGAAACGTATTAGTAAGTCCAAAAAAATTGCCACTTCTTTTTATTTTACACGTTAAGTTTGTTTGCGGCATTTAAAAAGGGGAATTTGTTTTATAGGAAGAATCTTATTCCTTATCATTAGGTTTGTCGTAATCATGTTTTCGTTGTAGAGAAGTTCTTAAAAGTAGGGGAAAATTCGAAATCCATTCGGACGAAGTAGCGGGCAAAGAGCCTCAATTCCAATGCAATTCTCATTTTTTAATTGAATTTGGTAAAAGTTTGTAGGCTTCAAATTAATGAAACAATTATGGACCCTGTCGGGCACAGCATAGTAGGATGGAGGAGGAAGACCGCTTACCTATTTGTGTTTAAATTGTTTATGTATTTAGCCTTAGGTACTTATAAAATAATGTAGGTACCTATTACTCTTTACCTTACTTCTTTTGCATAATTAAACTCTTGAATTTTACACAAAATGCCTACGTACCTACGCAACTGTTGCATTGCGTAAAATTCTAAACTGTATTTTTTTTTTTTTTTTAGGGACATATCATCTACTACTGGAAAAATAAAGCGAGCTATATTACAATTCACACCCGTACAATGGACACCGGTCCGATGGTTGGATCCTACAAGCACATATATGAGATTCTGCGCATTGAGCCAATTGGTGGTGTTTTGGCAAATTTCTGAATTGAATACATTTTTCCTAAAACATATATTTGAAATGCCACCTTCACATCCTCTGGTCATCGCACGACTATGTCTAATAGGAGTTATTGTAGCTCCGTCCGTAAGGTAATGTATTTTTTTATGACAATTTACCTATCTACATATTTCATTGTTCTTGATATAGTAGGTTACTCAGTAAAATGGTCTTTGTAACTTGTCCACTACCGTATCCAAATCATACGTGAAAACCTATGTTCTCGATAATGTTAATTGTATAGGTAATCATTTTTATTGGCAAGTACCTACTATAGGATACATATTCCAGGAAAATGAACGTACCTAATGATAACAATCAAGAAAATCGTGATCAAGCTATATTTTTGTGTACGTCGGTTAGTATCTACGTATTAGACAGTAATATAATATATAAATCCGATTAAAAAATAACTTGTTAGACTAAATTACCAATTGAATTATGAGGGTTAGGGGTTATTCGGCCCACTATAAAACTGGGACTGCGGACCAGCACCCTAATTGCGTAACTCACGATTAATAATAATTTGATTCGTTTTGAAACAGATGGCTAAACCATTGCTTCATATGTTCGAAAAATGTGTCTGCTCAGCAACGTAAATAATGCAATGAATATTGTTGAACTGTCAAAATGAAACCGATTATGATTAATCGCGTGTTACGCAATGAGGGTGCGGCTACCCCTTTTAAAAATTGATAGTGGTTAACTGGCCCCACATCTGGTTTGCTTTCTATTTGAATTTTATTTCTATTTGATATAAATATATTTTAATTTCCGTGCATTATTTGAGACCGCAAGCAGGCATTGATTGACTCACGTATATGTCTGTGCCTCGGCTTCGCGTCGGCCCACATTTTCACGTTCCTTCGTTAATGCTTTTGCAGGCCGCGGCAGTACCTTATGTACTATTTCTATGTTCTACATTTTTATAATAAATAATTAATAAAGGTTTAAATTTTTATTACTTAGTTGAGAATCAAATGTATAGTCTCAAACAAGGTACCTACCTAATTAAAAATAGTGAATTGAAATAACTGGAAGTTGGCCGATGCATATTTTTATTTTTATTTCAATAAAATTGCAAATCACTAACACAACTGACTTTTTTGACAACATGTCGCAATAATGACCTTAATAAATTAGATATGCAATAGAGTTTATAATAATGGTTTTACACGTAAGGGGACATCCATAAATTACGTCACACGTTAAGGGGGGGGATCAACGAAATGTGACATTGTGTGACAAGGGACAGGGGGTCATAAGCTTTGTGACGTCACATGTTAAAATCTAAAATACTAAAACTCGAAATTTATATGTAAACCGAAAACTTAAAAATATTACTTACTCGATCTATATTTATAATGCTTCTTCTATCTATCTAAAATATTTGACTTTATGTTTGCTTTTGTTAAAGATTATTTTTAATTTAAATAAAAAAACTCCTGTTTAAATTTAGTTACTTCTAAATATAAAATTGAAAAATATGTGACATCACACAAGGGGGAGGGGGTTCTAAAAATCATAAAATTTGTGTTACGTAATTTATGGATGGCCCCTAACGTGTTATTATATAATATTAATTTATTGCATTTCACTATTTTTGATTACTTTGCACTATAGAATTGATACTCAACTAAGTAATAAAAATGTAAACCTTTATTCATTATCTATTTATCTATATAGGTACATAAAAATGAATCTCTATTTCCCTTGGTCACCCCGTGTGATGCCACACGTGAACGGCTGAACCAGTTTTGCTAATTCTTTTTTGTTGTTTGTTATTTATTGTCTGGAGAAGGTTTTTATGAAAGAAGAAAATTATAAAGTTGCACGTAACATTACAATATTTAAGAAAACTTAACGCGCATATTAAGTTTTTTAATATTATACCAATGCGACTTCAATATGGATAGTTAAGACAGGCCAACGTCTGCAAAATATAGAAAGCACCCTAAGGTAGGTACTGCCGTCAAGGCACACACATACGTACGTGAGTCAATCAATGCCTGGTTGCTGTCTCAAATAATGCATCGAAATTCAAATATATTTATAATAAATAAAATTCAAATTGAATGCAAAAGAGATGTGGATCCAGTTAACCATTATCAATTCCTTCTGCGAAGCAGTAATGCGCGCGAAGAGGCAGGCGGCGCACGTAAGGGAGAGGCAGTATATGCGCCATCACGGCCTTAGTCGCCGCAGGAGAAGCCCTGGGCGTCGGGAATCCCAGGCTGATTCCCGGCCACCGTAGGCGCGGGCTTGCGGACGGCGAGTAATGGGTAGCTCGCTGACCGGTAACGATAAAGCCCGGGTCGACGGCGCGTTATGTTCCACGCGCGCCTCAAAGAGATGCCAGTACCAACTGGTGGGATTCGCAACGCCCGATGGGCATCTGCCATTGCGGCAGGCGCCAGGGTTGCGGGTTGTTCGAAATAGATACCGCGGCCCCTGCCACACAGGCAACTGAGGGAACACGGGTGTGTTTTAGTCAGTAAAAGTCTGACATGCCCTCCTGCTCCACTCAGAGCGGGAAAAGTTATTTGATGATTTCCCACCCGAAAAAAAAACCATTATCTATTGTTAAAAAGGTTAAATGGTCCGTGGTCCCAGTTCCATAATGGGCCGAATTACCCCTAACCCAATTATGAAAGCCAACTCTCACAAATCGGTACAAAACAATGAGAAGTCACGTGTAGCTTATAAAAATTCTTGCAAAAACGGTATGAATGCTTTTTTAAGGTACCTTGGTACAGTTTGCCTGCAGGCCTTTATCCGATCGAGCGGCCTGCCGGTCGAAGTCTACATAGCCCGTCACTACAGCTATTATTACGTACCTTCTAGTAAATAGATAGCGCATACCGGCTACGGCCGTTGGCGCTGCACTCGAATTTATGGACGGGTACGTTTACCTAGGACAAACTGTCCAGTTAGGTAGGTCCAACTCGGCTGGGCAGCGTTCGGGAAGCTTCGCAATATCTTCTCGTCCCACATACCGCAGTGTCTCAAGGCGAAAGTCTTTGACCAGTGCGTGTTGCCAGTGATGTCATATGGAACCGACACGTGGTCGCTCACAATGGGCCTCATAAGAAGGCTTAAAGTCACCCAAAGGGCAATGGAGAAGGCTATGCTTGGAGTTTCCCTCTGTGATCGAATCAGGAATGAAGAGATCCGCAGGAGAACCAAGGTAACCGACATAGCCCGAAGAATTGCTAAACTTAAGTGGCAGTGGGCAGGGCACATTGCTCGCATAACAGATGGCCGATGGGGCCGAAAAGTTCTGGAGTGGCGACCGCGTACCGGAAGACGTAAAGTTGGAAGGCCTCCCACAAGGTGGACCGATGATCTTGTGAGGGCCGCAGGAGTCCGCCTTGATGCGGGAAGCACAGAACCGGTCGAAGTGGCGGAGCTTATGGGAGGCCTATGTCCAGCAATGGACGTCTTTCGGCTGAAATGATGATGATGATGATACTGGCTATTAACTGGCAATCTCCACACACTGACGGTTTTGAGCCGGCACGCTGCTATCGGCAGGTCATTGCCTGACGAGCGACGTCGCCATGAGTGCTAAAGACCACGCTCGAAGCCGCCGTCTGGAATTCCTGTTAATGTGTGTTTCACTCAGCCTTGAGTTCACGGCCTGTCCAGTATACCCCTGACAACACGCACTCTGACAAGCCAGTAACGATATACGTCACAGACACAGTTCACAACAGGCCAGTCTCAGATCTCCGGGCTGTTTAATCAGTGGGACCTGATTATTCGGCTAATTTGATTCCTTTACGGTTGACCCACCTACTTATTGGAATACAGCACCCTCGTATTCCCCACAAGGGAAGGCGTTTAGTACTCGTACATCCACATTGTGTTAGGTATATTCCGAATTGTGTGGCAAATTTATTGCTTTCGACCGAGTACGAAGTCAGACTCCGGACAGCTACTGAGAGATTCCTATTCGAAAATCTAATAACATTTCGCTCTACCTGGGGCCGAACTCAGGACCTTATGCTCAGAAAATGCTTGCGACTACTCATGAAGTCGTGCCTCGCAGCGAGTTGGTAAACCGTCGGTCCTGATCTCATCCCGGCTGTGTCGAATTGCCGTCCTTGAGTGAGGCGAGGAGAGTTCACCTGGGTTTGTGCAGAATAAATATCTCCTGCGCACTTACTAGTCTTCGATGAGATTTAGAGATTAGCCACCATTGTGCATATAGGTTTAACTAATCTTTCTGTTTCATTGGTTTCAGACAATATTACACGTATGTTACGGATCCAAATTGTAAGCGAGTCGGTACTCAGTGTTGGGTGTATGGAGCTATTATGTTGACCGAGACTATGTTGTGCATCAAGAATGGCAAAGAACTTTTTGGTCAAGCTCAAGTGGTCAATGTAATTATATGGCTAGTCATTCAAATTTTAGTTTCAATTGGCTGTGTGTACGGTGTAGTGTTATATCATAGATATTTTGAGGTAAGAAACTTTTTTTAAATATTAAAAGCATTATTTCCGTACCTAAGCAGTCTAATCTAGGCGCATAGTAGTGCTCCAAACTCTAGAATAAATTAAACAATATCTATTTTTGTGTTAAAATACCACTAAAAGATACTTTGTATATTATTTTTACAACGCAACACTGGCAGATTGAAATGTACATATATGAGAGTTAAATACCTATACCTACCTCGTTTATTTAAAAAAATGACATGTAATAATAGTGTGGTTAGCCATGCGGTGACCCTGCGGGCTCTATGTGGAACCCAAACTTGCTCTCATCATGGCAGCTTTAGTCTAGTTATCTTCATACTGGTGGCCTCAGCAAAATGGTGGGGCAAATTACGAAAGGTCACAAAAATCAAAAAATCACTAGGAATTTAGTAGGTATCTACTGCATACAAACGGTATAAGGAACAGAAAGACATTCCTATACTACGTTTGCATTCTGGACAGTTCAGTGTTCGTAGACTCTTTTCGCTGACCTGCCTACCTCGTTAATTAAATTCCTAACATTTTTTTTTTAAATAAATGATGAATTCGGCCTTTGTTTGTTAATTTGTTTCTCAATAGTTTCACTTTGTGCATTGTTTTAATCTGTAGGTACACGACATGTACCTACCCACGTACTTTTAAGACAATAAGTAAATTATTAAAGTACCTACCTGATTTATTAACTACACAAGCCGTGTGCCCGATAGGATCCTATCGGCACAAATGAGGAACTTCCCCACAAACATTCACCCCCAATTTTTTGATCCCCAATTAGGGGATCAATTTTCGAAAATACTTTCTAAGTGCGTAACTTCGATTAAAAGAACTAAGTATTGTGCAAAATTTCATGCTTTTAGACCCCAGCAGTTTAGGCTGTGCGTTGTCAGTTAGTACAGTGAAGTTAACATTTTTGTGTGTTGTAAGTTGTATGAACATTTTCTTTTGTAAGTAGGTAGTAGTTTCAATAACACTAAGTACCTATAAGTAAAGTTTTTCTCGATTTGTCGCTTTTCTAGTATATATGACAAGATTAACTACTCTCAAGACAAGATTCGCAGCGGGCATTATCTACCTGAACTCATTTCTTTTTGTTTATCGTAACTGTTTTATTTATTTACAGCCAAATAGTGATTCCAATGCAGAAAGTCCAAAGAAAGTAGACTAAAAGTCGGTAAGTACAAAGGCTTTAGTCCAATCTACTATTTACAACCTGTAAATTCAAGCAACATAAAATCGTGACAACCTAGCTCAGCATAATTATGAAAAAAAAAACCTTAACCAAATGGAAAATAAAATGTTGAATTACATTATTTATTGCAACTACTCAAAAGTGTCAACGTTTGACTGTGTAACGGCCGAACCCAATACCTAACCTGTATATAACCTGATTTTAAAGTAACCCCAACAAAGTTTCGTAAAACTGAAGATAGAATCCATATAAAACTGTCAATTACGTTTCATTCCTCTTTAGCGTTATCAATTTGTTGATGTGATTATCATAATGAAAAACCATTTTTTTTACACGCCTTATATTAGCTTCACTTGTATGTTTGTTTGTTTGTAACCGACTCCTTTGGACGCTATTTTGACCCACTTTAAACGGTCAGATTTCATTGAAACTTTGTACAGTTATCGAGGACCGATGACTATTCAATAATTTAAAAAAAAATTGAGAAAAATGAAAAAAAAAGTAAAAAAAAACACGTTTTTGTAGTTAGCCGAACTAAAAAATAGAGAATAAATAATAGTTTAAAAAACTAAAAAACACGCTTTAAAAACCAAACTAAAAAAGGAGAAAATAATTTAATTCAATTAAAAAGCGTGGGGTGCTTGACATTAAGTGATTATAAAAATACTTCAAAAAGCACCCCACGCTTTTTAATTGAATTAAATTATTTTCACCTTTTTTAGTTTGGTTTTTAAAGCGTGTTTTTTAGTTTTTTAAACTATTATTTATTTAAGTGTATTCTATTTTTACCACAGCTTAACTAATTCAAAGTGTTTGATTAGAATGCATATCCTTTGTCATACGACAAGATAGTTGTCTCAGATCGTCATATTTGTTACTACTTATGTAGTTTGAATACCAAAACTTTCACATTTGGCGGTAAGAACTTTTTGTCCTTCAAGCCACAGGTCCAATTGTAATACATCACTCATCATCTGACGAAACGGTGCTAAGCGTTAATTAATGTTTTTAATATAATGAGATGAAAATATTTGGACTCCTAAAAGCTATCTTTAACTCTATTTATCTCGGTAATGTGACTCTTGTTTCATTTCATGTCATTTTTTGTTTCTCTATAGGTCCTCTATCTATATGTATAGGTATTATTGTGCAACGCCATTTTGACAAAAAAACAAAATGGCGGAACAAGGCGATGCCAATAAGTTTAAAGCCCTTTAGTGATTACCTGCTTCAAAAATATAATACTGTTTTTTATCTTTGTTTCAGAGCTGACATCTTGGATATAAGGAGATTTTCATTAGTTTATTCTGTGATGTGTATGACCATTTGAAAGGTCAGCACCAGTTGTAGTGCTCTTAGTGAATAATGTGTGTGAGTGTTACTATAAATGTAACGGTTATACTCATGAAATGACTATAGTTATCAAAGACTCTCATTGGTAAAGTTGCGCGTGCAGTGGAACCGCGCGTGCGTGCTGAAGCGTATGAAAAACGTGACAGCGTCCGCAGACCTCTGCCATTTGCTGCTCGAAATATGATCTGGTGCCGGTTCAGTCAAGTTTTCATCTGCAGACGAACTCGACATTATACTTACCTACTACAATATGCGTATAACGTCAACTAAGCTAAAATAGGTACCAAACCATGTTAAGGCTTTAAATAGAAACAGCGCATCTGCGCATTCACCATACAGTCAAGTTAATAAACGACGAATGTGTCCAACGTTTCTAGTATAGTAAATATAATTATATAAGTAAGGTGTGTATTTTTCCTTCTAGAAAACTTGCGATGTCCTAACTATTTAATAGTTATTATTTTAAGATGATTGTGCAAATGTACAAAGTACGAAAGTAGCAACTTTCAAGAAATATGGGGTCTGGGACAAATAGTTTATGTAGACATGTAAAAGAAATGTGATTGTTTTTTATGTTTCTATATGTAGTCTGGCTTACCGCACTTTGGTAGATAGGTACCTAAATTAAGTTGTGTTTCGTATCCCTGCAAATTCTACTAGGTACGAATTTTGCGGGCTGCCTTAGCGCATCCTCCTCAATATAAGCATTAGAGTCCGGATTGACCGGAGTTAAGCTGTAGTGGTCCAAGGGTCTGGATCGATTTGTCTCAGAATCTTTCAAACATGTGTAGCAATGGCAAAAGGATTTTTTTTTAAACCTTGGGATTGTGATATAAAGTGCGGGGTGCATATCTCAACGCGAACCTTTACGGCGAAAACGGCCACACCCAATGAAATGGGATAATTACTCCAAAATAGTCTTAAAACTTCCACGGGCTTTCCAAAACTATACAAATAACAGGTACCAACTTTGGGGGACATTATTTGGTGCAACCGGAGTTCGAACATGTTAGGTAAAGCAAAATACATAGTATTGTCATTCTTTGTAATGCATAAAAATAGTATGTACTAAAAATGAATTACTAAGCACTTGCTGGCATCCGATTGAGCTGAAATTTGGCATACATACTTATGTAATAAATAGATGATTTTAAAAAACCATTGATGATTCCACATAAATCCATCGACCGGCACCCTAATTGCGTAACTCACAATTAATCATAATCTGTTTCGTTTTGAAACAGATAGCTAAACCATTGCTTCATAATTGTTCGAAAAATGTGCCTGCTCAACAACGTAAATAACGCAATGAATATTGTTGGACTGTAAAAATGAAACCGATTATGATTAATCGCGTGTTACGCAATTAGAGTGGCGGTCTCGGCCACGTCGACAGCGTTAGTATTGGCCTCGCAATGGTTTTTCAGGTGAACGGTGTTTATGCATAGAGAGCACTAAATAGCGGCACGAATATTATTAGTACTACACGTATCGTTGCCGGCGCGCCGCGACTATTCCGTGGTATGTGAGCCAGAGGAACTGAGATGATGAATGAGTGTGCGTACTGCGTAGTAGCAGCGGAAAAATGACGAATTTCTTTATTTCAGTTTAGCAGATATTCAGTGTATGACGTCGTGTAATTGTATAAGGTAAATTTGTGCATCCAACCATTGGGGAGCTATTCAACAAAAACTGTTTCCGCTGGAACTACGTCATCCTAGCGGCACATTTTCTTTCCTATGGACGTACCAAAAAAAAAATACATTCAATAATTAGTGTGTAACGAGATAAATGATTTTATTTCTGTAAGTAGGTTTGTACAAACACTTTTACACGTCAATCATATTTTTTTTAAACTAGATGAGGTCGGCGTTTCCTATCTGACTACTCTGAGAAGAAAGGCCGAAACAAACTCAGAGGTCATAGTCTCTTTTAAAGTCCAGACATAATCTTGGTCAGATCATGTGAAGACCATGTGGATTGGTGTCTGAAATGGTCTTTTGAGGAAAGAACCACACAGATTGAGTGGACCTGTCCAATCAGTGCACGCATTTATCAGTAATCATGCAGCTCAACTCAGAACTTGAGCTCAAAGATTTGACGAACAATACCAAAGAAAGGACATTTGGGTAGGCCGCATAAATTACTCAAACTGCCAGATTAACATTAAAACTAACTGAGAAAGAGATGAAACACAAAACAAAACATGACCCACACAGTCCTCACATTCACAATAATTAAAACAATAATAATATTATACTTCTCAAAGTAAATATTCATGTCAAAGTGTATATAATAATAATCAAATGTCGAAGAGTATAAGTTTGCAAAAAAAAAAAAACGAACAACATTCAGTATGCAAAAATTGGAGCAGGTCAATCCCAAGATGTTTTGTCCTCAATATAATCCTTAACGGTATAAAAGGCTTTCAGGCACAACTTACGTTTAATGAAAATTTATTGAGACTTAGATCTTGAACATGGCTTGGAAGTTTGTTATAAAAGCGTATACATTGACATCTGAATGATCCACCTATTTTTTTGAGCCTTGTTGATGGTACAACAAATTTGTGTTTGTTCCTAGTATTTATACTATGGATATCGCTGTATTTTTTTAAAAAAATAATATTTTTATGGGCATATAAAAGATTTTCAAAAATATACTGTGAAGGCATAGTCATTACATTAATCTCCTTAAATTTCTCTCTGAGAGAGGTAAATGTGTATGTTTAAATGAAATTTGTGTGTCATTAAACTGCGGAGATCATTAAGTTTCCGCTGCGCTGACGTTTGGCTATTTGATGAAAATCATATAAAACAGTTTAGTGCAGAGTTGTAATTTTTTATGCACGTTGCTTTGAATTTTAAATGTATATAGTGTGTGCAAACAGAATTTGGATAAAATATACCGCTCAGAAGATATACTATACACGTAAAAGTAAAATAAGGTTATTGGGTCCAAGAACTTAAAATAGGAAGTCTAGAGCCTAACTTATAACGTTTATTTGTATCTTGTAAGGGTCTACAATGTCTTACCAAGTTTCATTTATGTGCTCTTTGTAATTAATGAGCAATGGCATATTTTACTACGACTGGACCACAAAATTGTTGGACATCCGATATAGGACTTTTTTAAAAAAGAAGAATAAAACATATTCCGATATTTAGTGTATTAATGCAACTATTCACAAGTAAAATTTCAGCTTATTACACGAAATAACTATATATAAGAATAATGTACTGAAGATATCGGACGTCAGCTTGTACGAGATTAGGATGGCTCTGAAGCAGCTCAAAAACAACAAGGCGCCGGGTGATGACGGAGTTACGGCTGGCTCCTAAGGGCCGGTGGAAAACCCGTTCTTAAGGCCCTCCAGAAGCTGTTTGATTCCGTCATACTCGAGGGCAAAACGCCATTGGCATGGAACAGAGGTGTGGTGGTACTTTTCTTTAAGAAGGGCGACAATGCCCTTCTTAAAGAAAGCCATGTCTACAAGCTGTTTTCCAGAGTCATCACGAACCGTCTAGCGCGCAGGTTTGACGACTTCCAGCCTCCCGAACAGGCCGGGTTCCGTAAAGGCTTTAGCACAGTAGACCACATACATACACTGCGTTTACCTCCCGTTACACACTAATTATTGAATGATTTTTGAAGTGAAACTTCTTATGCGACTTCCAAAAAGGTTGCGTTAAACGTTTGACGCGTTAAAAGTTTAGCGCAACCGACGCAACAGAGTGAGTCGGTATCACTACTTCCGCGCGGAGGGAGACGCACTTTTTAAAGTGAAACTTCTTATGCGACTTCCAACAAGGCTGCGTTAAACGTTTAACGCAACAGAGTGATAGAGATGAGTCGTACTAGGTAAATTTTGCATTAGGTGCACCTAGTCCAATTCCGTACAAACACTCGATCCAAATACCTGCACCCTAATTGCGTAACACGCGATTAACCATAATCGGTTTCATTTTGACAGTTCAACAATATTCATTGCGTTATTTACGTTGTTGAGCAGACACATTTTTCGAACATATGAAGCAATGGTTTAGCCATCTGTTTCAAAACGAAACAGATTATGACTAATCATGAGTTACGCAATTAGAGTGCCGTTCCACCTCGTCCACAAAGTACGCATAGTTTAGAGTATGTTTAGAGTCTTTGCGTACCACCGATACGTCTATGTAACGTACGTACGCAGTAATGAATTTTATTGTAATCTTCCCTTCATACTTTACACAGGCTTAGGACTGTCAACGTACAGATTTATCAACTTTGAAGATTGTTGGCGTATTAAAAGATTTCAATTAATTTTCAGACTAGCTAATATATTTTTTTTTTGTAATTTTTTTAATCACCTATCTACAATCATTGTATTTTTTTTTAATATAATTATGTATACGTAGAAAATCAGCCTTAAGAATTTTGATTTAAAAACACTATTTGTTGGACTTTCGGGTCCCAGCCTCGTTCTCCTATCATTTAATAATAATCCACAGGACGAAAATAATCTGTCACAAGGGACACTTGTGGCCATTGCATTCAACTTGGTGAGTGCCAGAGCACACAAATGTAGGTACACATCTTTCTGCCGTTTTCACCACTCTAGTGGTGATATATTCTCACCTGGCATTATAACAAAATCAAAAGTTTTCCACTTAGCAAAACTTCGTTACGAAAACCGATTTCAAAATAAGTCCGATACGCATATCCGATTACGACGCCAAATAGTCCCGAGTAGGTATCAAAACGGCGGCGGCGAGCCGGGATCACATCCGCACTAGGCCACTAGTCCGTACTTGATACTCGAGTACTCCCCCCCCAGTGGGTTCCCGCATTGTCGTTGCGGGGGGGCTCAGTAGCCGTGGTCCGCTCCCACAGTGAAGCGAAGAGGAACCCAAAGGTGGGGCCGCTCGTCAGGGCTTTGGTCTCCAAGCCGACGACGTAGCGGCCAAAAAGTAGGTTGCGGTGAGGTGCACCGCAACTGAGGCGGGCCGCGATGTCGAATGGGAGGCATCGCGGCTGAGGGTTACAGGCTGCGGCGGAGGAGGAGTGCCGGTACTTTTAAGTAGCGCTCTTCCCTTCCGTGGCCTGGACGGGGCCGCCACCGTTTGATGGCGGACGCGGTGGGGCCGCAGGGGAAGAGGAGTGTCGGTATAGCGTTGGCCGCTCTCCCTATTCCCTGCGGCCGAGAAGTGGTAGGCGGCGGGGCCACTGCGCTGACCCGTCGCAGGGGGCCAAAGGAGCCAAGGGTGCCAGGGTAGTCTGGGGCCCTTGTGCTACTTGGTTCCTGGGGTGGTCACGGCGTACCATGTGTCCTGGTGCGCCGGACTGGTGGGGTCCGCAACGGCCGATGCCTGCCAGGGGTGCGGGTTGTTCGAAAGAGATACCGTCGCCCCTGGCACACAGGCAACTGAGGGATCACGGGTGGGTTTTAGTCAGTAAAAGTCTGACACGCCCTCCTGCTCCACCCAGAGCGGGAGAAGTCATTTGATGATTTCCCACCCTGAAAAAAAAAAATACTCGAGTACTCGACTGCATTGCATTTAGTCTAAAGTCTTCATTTCGCATGGAGTATTTAAAATACCTAGTGTGTAAAATCTGCCTAGTAAATTGGTTGATGAAGTCCCGACTACTGTCGAGTATTGACAGACGAAGATGAAAAGACTGCGGCATAGTGTAGTTAAAAAAGGACAGAATGTATTCTTGGACAACACGAGTGCGCGTTGCGTTAGTTTTATGTCTATTGGATTAAGGTTCAAATTCAAATGACTGCTACACGAATGATTTAGGTAAACACGGCGACAAGACTAGATGGATCGAGTATTTTAAAAGTTCGAATAGGTGCTACCTAGTCTCATTATTTACCTAGTCCCTGGATCTGTTCTAGTATATACGCATCATCTCTACAGAGTGAGTCAGTTTCACTTCTTTCGCGCGGAAGGACTCCACGCACTTTTTTTTTTCTTGTAAGTACGTCCATTTGAACAAAAAAGGGCCGCTGGGATGACCTAGTCCCAGCGGAAACAGTTTTTGTTGAATCTAGCTCCCCAATGGTTGGATGCACAAATTTTTATTTACCATACACAATTACACGTCGTACACCAAATATCTGATAAACTGAAATTAAGAAATTTGACATTTCTCCGCTGCGACTACGCACACGATGAATGATAGATGAGAAACTATAGGAACTTCTTGCCTAAACAAGATTGTTTGTGAGTTCGTGTGCCGACAAAAAAAAAAAAACAAAGAAAATTGTTGTGTATTATATATATTTGTTTAAATATATTTATTATTATAATTATGACAATACAGCTTGCCCTTATCCTGATTACAGTTGTGTAATGTAAACTTATTTTTTTAAGAATAAGCAAGTGAAAACCACCGCATCATCAAGATTCAATACATCAGATTTGATTTGTTTACAAAGATTGCTATGTTGGTGATGGCGAGTTTGAATTTGATTTGCTATGCTTTTGACGCACGCCGTGCCTTCGAAGTTGAAGGATACACAAAAAAGTATGAAGCAGCCAAACAACCTCATACAAGAAAATGAAGGTTGTGTCGCAGAATGCAAACTTCACAAAATGTCAACCCGACGCAAAGCACCAACGCGAATGTCAACTTCGTAGAATTACAAGTTCGCATAATGACTACTTTTCAAAAAGTCAATATGTTCGAGAAATTATTTTTATATTTATTCTTCAGAAAACTTAGTCTAATATCTTGGTAAATAATGTACATTTAGCGCATACAGTTGACATTTACAAGCTTCCACAAATTAAAAACTATGCACCTACATAATTGAAGAAACTTTATAGAATGTAATCTAGTATTTTCTAATAAAAATAACACTGTATTTACCTCGAACATGTTGACTTTTGGAAAAAGTAGACATTTTGAGAAGTTGTCACCATGCGAAGTTGTAATTCTACGAAGTTGACATTTTGCGAAGTTGGCGTTTTGCGTCGTGATGACATTTTGAGTTGTTGGCATTCTGCATCAGAACCGAACTGAACATTTTTCTTACTCAGAACTCAAATTGATAGATATTAATTTGATTACAAAAGTAAATAATTATATGAAATACGGTGGTTATTTATCACATTTTATTTGATTAGTCTGTTTTGTTTACAAATGGTTTGGGCACAAAAAGCATGAAAGCTAATTGCTGACATAAAAAAATTCCCCTTTTTCGACTAGTATAAACAGGGTCAAATTAAATAAGCTAGTGAATTTCCGCAGGGTATCGATATCAACACAAACATGATAAAACAAAAAAAAAACTTTTGGTGTAGGTTATTTGAAGTATGAAATGAGTTTATTTTGTCTTGTCGTATTTTCTTATCGATTCCATCACGTTTGTGAAGACTACACAAAAATAAACCGAATTTGAAGTAACTACACAACCTACGGTCGTTGATCATTTTTTGTTTCTAGCTTCAGCTTTCTAACTGGTCGACTTTTTCACAATTCGAAAGTGCCTGTAAATGGTTTGATTGAAATAAATGCTTTGAGTTTGTGTATCATGTTTAGAAATCGATACAATCACGTCTGCGGAGTTTCGCTAATTTAATTTAACCCTGTCCATAATTCGTAGATTTACCGCTAGCTAGCTAGCTATGGATAGCTTTGACAGTCCTTACGGGTACTTAAAAGCCTACAAGTCTGACAGCCTTACAGCCCAATTCAAACTTTATGGCGGGTCTGAAGTACGCTACTCGCTGCGCAGTACCTCACCCCTAATCGATTACTGCGCTTCGACAAGCCGCTGTACCAAGTGGTAACTGGGTTGTGGAGGTCAAAAAGGGTACCATGTAAAATACTGGTATTCATCTACATCCGGTTATTCCAGTCTAACCATGTGCACCTGAAAGGCGACCCCAACAGTTAGCAATATCCTGGGCAGATTGATCCATGGAGTAGTTTCCAAGGGCCCTACCACGACCTTTAACAAAACGAATCTTGTTGCAAGTTTTGTTTCAAGCTTATAATAAATATTTCTCGTATTCGTACCACGATCTCAACAAAACAATATTGTTTCATTCCTGCTACGTGCTGGGAAAGAACGAATCAATTCTAAGTTAAGGATTCCCTGCTATGAAAGCAAAGACACGACTAGCTATATGAACTGTGTGGCGCTCTCTTTCAAAATTGCATTCGGTCCGAATCGCACCTGTCTTGTAGTAAAATATAACCTTAATTAAATTAAAAATCTAATTTCTATGAATTATTAAATAATTGTCAAAATGAAGGGGATTGTGTGAGAGTGAGTAACACTATTGGGGTGTAAGTCGAATCGACACTTTGGATCTGGGCGAAAACATTAAAATCACGCCGTAAAGCATTATTTTGACACGAAAAGTTCGACTCTGTATCTTACCCTCAGAGTTAAACTCCGCCTGATCCTAGTGCACGGCTGAAACTAGCGGTAGCGACTACCGGACCTATTGCAAGGTAATTTATATCACTCGTTGCCCCGCAGCCAGCGTACAGTGAAAGACCAGATTTGCAGTCTGTTGTCAAGTAAAGTATAACAGTTTTAAAATACTACATACTACTTACCTATACATCAATTAGTTTACCAGAGCAACAGTTACAAGGGTAAAAGTTTTTGAACTCAATATTTTTCTTGTTAGTATCAATTAAAGAATTATTCTTAAGATTGGAAAGTAAAGTCATAACATTCTCCATATCCATTCGCTTTGACTCAATTTCAAAATAAAATGATAATTCTTTATCTTCAGCAAATCGAGTGAGAAGTCCACTTAATTCTTCCAACTCACGTTTGAGCTTTCCACATTCTTGTTGGAAAACTTTTAACTGAGCACTTCTTTCCTCATCTCGCCGTTTCAGCAAGCTTCGTTGCTGCTGGTACAATGCAACATATTCACAAATTGTATCAGTTTCGTTCTGAAGCTGTAAAATTATGTGTTCTAGCCTGTGCTTTTCATCAGATAAATCAGCAACTTCTCCCATTATTTTTAGGAAACGGTCCTGAAGTTTCATCATCGCATCAGCCCTCTGGAGACTATCGCTATGGCTGATTTTCTCACCTACTTCCTCCATTAAAGGCTTGTATTCGGTTTCCGAACGTTTATCGGACTCGACTACAACGCCATCATTAATTTCCGTATTTGGATCTATTACTTCTGGGACTATTACATTTCCGTTTCTCTCCTGGTTCATTAACTCTTCACACTGTTTTTCAATTGCTCGATAATTTGATTGTAATCTCATCATCTCTTCATCCTTGGCTTTCAATTTAATTTGCATATCTTTTGCCTTTTCTTCTACTTCTGATAGTTTAATTGTAAGTTCCCTATTTAAATACTTCTCAGCTGATATTTTTTCTGTTAATTCCAATTTATCTTTAGTCTGAAAAATTTAATAATTTATTCAGTTACCTATGTTACACGATGTTACAAATTTATGGCTAGTATTAAGTGAATACATAAAAGGGGCGTATCAATTATTCGTGGCAAACTCTAACAATCCGCTCGCACGGTTGAACGCGATCAGCCCATCATAACCTTGATGTGATCGGTAGGAGCCTGCCTGCAGTGGAGTGTGCTTTCCGGGCCCTGGCAAAATTATCTGCGGAGGCTTGTTTTCGGGTGAAAACGACCAAGACTAAATGCTTATGAGTGTCCAAAAGACCAGCACGAGCTGTCGACCAAAGTTATCATTGACGATAACACTTTTGCCTGTGTCAGCGAATTAGTGTATCTTGGTAACGGAAAAAAACGACATAACCTATCTTTTGAAATAAGTAGGAGAATAGTGGCGGCTAATAAATGCTATTTCAGACTGCTAAGGTATTTAATGTTCGTTTAAAATAAGACAAATATTAACATACGGCTCGGAATGCTGGGTACTAAGTAAAAAAGACGAAAACTCTCTGCTAGTATTCGAACGGAAAGTCTTCAGACATATGCGGTGCCGTGCTGGATAACCAGCAATGGCGAACGCGGGACAAACATAAGCTCTACGACATTTACGACGAGCCTAACGTAAATAAAACCTTTAAAATAAGACGTCATCGATAGGCATGTCGCAAGAATGGACGAGACCAGAGCACCTAAATGTAAACCAGATTCAGGCCGGCGAAGTCGATGGCGGCCCAAACTCAGATGGCGTAATGTTTTAAATGAATTATATATTATAATGAGTAGTGCCTAAAAACACCAATATACCCGTCCACTTGAGAACCTCCCCCTTTTTTTAATCGGTTAATAACCAGCTGTGACAGACAGAGAGACGAAGTCACACAATAAGAGTTCGTTTTTTATCATTTACTAGCTTCCGCCCGCGGCTTCGCCCACGTGGAGGTCGGAAATGATTCCACGGGAACGTACTACCGGGATAAAAAGTCCTATGTGTTAATCTAGGTTATAATCTATCTGTGTGCCAAATTTCATCCAAATCCGTTCAGCCGTTTTTGCGTGATTGAGTAACAAACGTCTTCACAAACTTTCACATTTATGATATTAGTAGGGTAGGGTTACGGAACTGTAATAAATGAATGGTATGTCACGGACGAAAATGGCACGGGCCTACCGCGCGTAATTGATACGTACCTTAAGGTGATAAACATTCGATCTAATGATTGTTAAACACACGTTTTTAGTTACGTGTGATCGTATTCCATGTCAGTAAATTAAAAGTACAATTCTGAAGGCGACGCCAGACTGCCAGACTACACGAAGCAGCAGTTCGCCGAACCGCAATGACAGACCGCAGCAACACTACTATTATATTTCTATGAAAACGCTTCCGTAGATGGCGACAATGCCGCCTACCGCTGCTGTTACTCGTAGCCTTCGGAATTGTACCTTTTAGGGAAATTATTGGAGAAAAAATATGAAGCAGTTTAATGAATATTTGACTCCTTAGAAATGTAATGGGATATAGATACCATTTTCACGAATGCGTCTTCCAATCCCTGGATATCTTGTTTTAATTTCTTGTTTTGTTCGGTAGCCCTTTGTGCAGCCACTTTATCACTCGTCATATCAGCATTTAATTTGGACAAACTGATATTGTCATGATTACATTCTGCTTCTTTTACTTCTGATAGTTCCTTAACTTTACCAACACTTTCGGCATATAGATTTTGAAGTTCTTCATGTTTGCTCCGCAATTCGCCCAAATCATCCTACGAAAACAATATTCTAGTAAAATATATACATGTTGAATTTTCAGTGTGGCAGAGCCAAATTCTTAACTAAAATAATAGCGGAAATTACTCAAATCGAAAAATTGCATGTTTTTATCTGAAAACCTTTTCCGTTGCTATACATCCCGCCCAACCTCCTATAATTACCGTAACCCATAATTACAGCCAGAATTGTCATCACCAGGGAAATGAACAAGTTGTGAATTCTTTCCAAGATGAATTTTGAGACGGCCCCAATTAGGATAGGTACAAGGTATTTTAACCGCTGCAACTGCTATAGTAAAACGTTCTAAGGAAACTGTCCTGAACTCTTTGGGGTAATTACTAACTGCATTCACAGATTCAGGAAAAACGGTTAGGCCAGCTAGAATAACGTCAATTCTCACGTGTGATTAGGTATGCGAAAACTGTCCATTGTCATCATAATGCAAATCGATGCAGTTTCGCGTACATTTTGCACTGGTCAATCATCTTTTTCAAGATCTTTTACAATGTACGCTTTTATTTATTAACTGAAATTATCAGCTAACTAACAAAGTATTGTTATATTCCCATGTTTATTGATTTATATAAACACATTTTATATCACTAAACAAGACTAACTATTTACTACTACTAGGTACTACTATTTAGTAGGTACTAAATTAAATTACTAACTAAATATATTATTATCACAATATTTTATGTACCCACATATTCGTTACAATCATTTATCTGACACAAATTTATTTTATTTTAGTATGCATACACAAGTCATGTTGCAGTATCTATTGATATAAAATTGATTTACATCTGTCACCTCACATTTCTGGTCTGGTTGAAAACCAGCGTCAGGCACTAGTTGTCTGGCACTTTTGCCGACCTGGGCCTTTTAGGTGCAGCCGTAAGCCACATTAAAATGCTAGTTTCCAACATTGCACCTTACACTTTTTATTTGATTTCATTGAAGTGAAAACTTCTTTAAGCGCGTTAAGCACGATATGGGTATCTTTGTCTTATGAAAGTAAATAATGTAAATTAGTAGTACAGTAACGTGAGTTTCAGCCGCTCAAGAGCGTCAGCAATTTTCGGCGCAAATTAAGGTGAATGCGCAGTGGTAGAGCGTCTTTAGCGTAGAACATCTTTCTAAGTTAGATTTCTTCCGCAAGCACTTTTCCATAAGAAATTTGTTCTTATGGAACAAATCTAACTTAGAAAGATGTATTATTGATTCTAATGATTATAAATCTGTAAATACGTACATGTTATAGTCGCAAATCATATTTTGATTAACCCATTCTTGACCACTGTACCAATTTGGGAACACTTAATAAATGAGGGTAGGTAGAAAAAGTTTTGACAACTGTTGACATTATGTTAGTTTGTTGTGAAGTCGAAAGTGCGTTCGCTTGGTAATAGCATCGCAATAAACGAATTTGTTTAAAAATCTTACTTTTTGGATTCACTAAAGTTCGTTATCCGGAGGACAGTACAGGTAAGGGTACTTGATTTATTATTATTTATTACAGATGATGAATATCGTGAATATTGTTTATATTTTCATAAAATAAGTACCTAACCTAACATTCAAAGTTAATTTATTGCAGTTATTTTACATGTATATAAAAATATAGTGACATAAACATTGGTGTGCCAATTTGGGTACAACGGCTACAAGTGCACTAAAAATTACCATTTTATTTACAGAATCAATATGAGTTGCAAGCAATTTTTTAGTGGCACTAATGAATTCAATGACTTAGAAGGTATCAGCACTATGGCAGAGGATAGAGATGATGGCTTGGGGTTATGTAGCCGTCATTCCACCTGAGCCAAGCGTCGTGATTGACGAAGAAGGTGATGGTGATCTATCCTACCAAACGATATCCCAGGTAATATCGAGGTATTTGTTCGCAACGTGGGTATTCCTTCGGATTCCGAGAATACCAACGATGATGAAGCTTTGTCTGCTAAAAGGTCACGATCTTTCTTTAGATTGACCGAGCAGTCCACTGTCTCTGGGTGCCGATTTGAGGTCAGCCTGTACGATTTGGTTACAAGAATCGGGTAGCAGCAAGCTCAAGCGGATACTTCTATAGTTCCAATATATACATATATTGTGGAAAATCGACTACCTCTAGCTCTAGAGTTGTAAAAAATCTGCTCAACAAATTGGTTACAAATCCTGCAAACCACCAGGTTGATGATTTTTTTGGCTGCGATCTACTGTGTGGTATACGCCAGTTGGATATCGTGCCACTGGAACTATCCGTGAAAATCGCACCAAAATGTCCGCTGTCGCATGCACAAGAGATGATGAAGAAAGCAAGACCTGAATTTGATCACAGATTTGATAAAAATACCTTCTGTTTGTCCGCTGATAGTATTTGCCAAATGGCGACCAATCACGACTCGTATGAACCAATAGAGTCCATACAAAGGTGGTAGAGTGAAAAAAAAAGGATAAGGCCGATGTGAACATTCCTAATCTATTCCAAAATCATAATAAAGGTATGGGCGGAGTGGATGAACTAGCTAGACCTATCCATATCTGTGTATAGAAATGGCATTACGGTAAAAAATGGTGGTGGGTCTTATTTACGTACATGGTCGATATGACAATGCAAATGCATGGCGATTGTACGTAATGGCTAAAGAAGAACCAATAGACTAATAAACTGTTCCGCCGAAGTGTCGCCAGACACTTCCTGAACTGTCATCCCAAAGACCTGCTCGCCCTTCATCATCAAATATTGAAAGCTGTTTACAGTTGGATGGGGTTAATTACGTCTCTGAACAGCTTCCAAAACGAAGGAACGAACGTGTGATGTGCTGTGTGCCATATCAGAGGTCATTAGGGTTGCAAAAAGTGGAAGAAAACCATGATTATTGAAAAATCTTGATTCGCTCATTTTCACTCATAAGAGGCCATTGTGCCAATTTGGGTACACCCCTTAAAAATTAAGGTTTTTTTATTTGATGTTTTTTTTTGTCATGCTATTTACTCTTGTGGTTACTAACTTTCAGTAAATAAAAGAATTTTGAAAATCCGTTCAGTAGTTTTGATTTGGCCACTAATGGGTTAAGTAACAAGCTGACACTCACCTGAAAATTGCAAAAAACGTAACAAAATTTGAATTTCGCGCTCTACCACTTCGCATTCACCCTAAACGGAAGTTTTATTCATGCTTAATTAAGGGATTATTTAGGTATAAATAACACTTTCGCTTAGTTGTCACTGCGACGCTCACAATAGCAAATCGATCTAAAAACAACATTTAGGTACGTTTATTTGGTATAATCCTGTATATATATTCTTTATTTGATATAGTCCCGTCAAAAAATTAACGTCAGTGACGAATAATGAAGTAAAACTTTGGTGTCACGCAAAACCACGGACCGCCTTAAGGCGTAAAACCAATAGGCTGTAATTTGTTTCACTCACGGTTTTATTCCAATACCATGACTCAAAAATAATAAGCTATTCCAATGTAGCTCTTATCTCAGTGTAATCATAAGGTATTATTAGTCAGGCGTAAAACAATATTTTCCCCTTGGTCTTTTTATTTTTTTTCGACCGCAAAAATAAGTTGATTTTTCATAATAATTCTCAAACTGACTGTGAAAAACAAAGTTAAGTATACATAAATATAAGAGCGAGCTACGGGAGCTCGAAATTTTTTGCACCCTCACAGAGCTTAATATTTCTTTTGACCATTCAAACACAATTAATAAGGAATAATTAATTAGGAGGTAATTTATACCTACAGAATAGCCCAAAATTTAAAACACTAAATTTTCACTAAAATTTCAATGCAGTGAAGTAATCTCTCAAAGAACGAGATGGCACAGTCTCCTAATAATGTTTTCATGTAGTTCACGGTTGGTGCTGGACTATAGGAGAACAGTTAGGGTGGCTATAGTGGATTAGCTACTATGAACTATGCAAGAACTATGTACCCTGCCTGACCAATGTTATGTAATATACATGGATAAAATGTTAGGGGGTGACTTGCACACTCAATAATGGACCCCCAGAAACTGTCCCTAGCAGATGGTGACGTAGCGAAAAAGTGGCAACATGTCCTGACGTGCTTGAGGAGTGGAGAGGCATTCCATGGCTATCAGCATAAACCGAGAGCCCGGAAGATGGTCAAGATCCCTACTAGCACTTACTGTAATACTTCCTTCCTCCAAGCATGTTTGCTCCTGCGAATTACCACACAAGCCGGCCAATAAAGGCGAGTCCGAGGTGAGGACCATGACTATTCCCGGGAGATAGGGTCCATGGGTTGGCTACTGCCCAACAGCACGTCACATGCTGCCCTTCGGGTTTCTGTTTCCCTCTTGGTCTGGCTCCTCACCCTAGACCAGTTCCGGCAAAATGAACTCTCCCGGCACAGACCTAGAGTTCGGAGCGCGCAAACACCACCATGACGTCAACATAGAGATACAGCGATTTAGCGGCTGTTTAATAATAATAAAAACTATCATTTAAAATTCATGGACTTATTCTTCTAGTAGAAATAAATCAATAAAAAAAAAAAATCAATTCATATTTACCCGAGCTTTTCTTAAATCATCTTGCATGTCTTTCACAATACTTGTGTTGCGATCCACTTCAAATCTTTTTTTATCTTGGTTATAGTTCTGTATTCTGATTTCCATGTCACTTATTTGCTCAATTAAACTGTTTTCTCTATTTGATAGATTATCAACTTCCCGAGTAAGTTCTTCATTTTTCTTAATTACTGATCTTAATTGTTCATTCAATTCCGCAACATAGTGTTCATAATGAAGGTTAATCTGATCTCTTTCTTTTTGTAATGAATTTAATTGCTGCTCTAAATTAGAATTTTTTTGCAATATGGCTTCTGTTTTATCAATGTTATTGGATGTAGCAGTTGGGGGATTAGCTTGTGAACCATTTGTTAGTTGTTGCAGCTGCAAGAGGGTAAGATCATATTGGTTTTGGAGATTATATATTTTATTGTGAAGGGAATCACTTTCTGCCTCTTTAGTATTTAAAACACTTTTTGTAAATTCTAATTGTTCAGCCAAATTACCATTTTCTTCTAATAATGATGAATTTACTGAATTAAGTTCATTGAGTTTTGAATCTTTTATCATAATTTCTTGAGTTGCATTCAAGTATTTGTCGTTTATATTTTTAATTTCAATTTCTAATTCATTGAGTTTTTGGTTGCGTTTTGTATAATCACTGACTACTAAAGCATGTTGCTGTTCTAGTTGGCCCAATGTAGTCTGTAAATGATGTACTTGCAATTCCAGATTTCTTTTATTTGAAATCAAGATTTCTGTTATGTTCACATCTGCGTCTGGAATTGAATTATCTTCTGTAACATCAGTGTTTTTTAAATAGTTTGTATTGCTTACAGGTGTCACATTGCTTGTTTCAAAAACATCACATTGTTGATCTTTTGTGCTTTCAGTGACAAAACCATTATCACAATTTGAATCTGAATTATTGCTATCATTGACTATAAAACTTTCTGATTTATAAATATTATCATCTTTTTGTCCATAACATAGTTTCTTTTCTTGATGATCTTTCAGCTGAAACATGAAAATCATAATATAAGATAAAACCTGTCAATTTCTATAGGTTCAACCACCATGCATCATATTATATATGCTCAACAGTCAACCAATATTTCCAATTTTTTCAAAACAATTTTTTTCATGTTGTTTTGTAAATATTTGCTAAATGCTAGTTTTTACCAGGTACATATAACTAAAAACTTTGAAGTAAAATATAAGGCAGGGTAAAGGCTTTTAGATGGCTTTTGTATGACTACACACAATAAGTACTTACTAGATAGAAGGACAGAATACTCTTCAGGCCAGGCATAAACATCTGTAATGCTCAGCAAGAGCATGATCCAGAAATTCAAAATCATCTTGGCTCCTAGCAGCCAGCCCTCACCCATCACTAGCTGTTAGACTGATCTGAATGATTAAGTTCCAGAAAATACCAGCAAGGTGTATGACATGAGAGGAAACACTACGCAATTCTGCATGTTCTGGTGTCAGTTTCTGAATATCCCATTCATTCACTTGGTGAGCATACCGTACGCTTATGCCCGGCCAAATTGTTTGTGCCACCACTTACAAATGCGTAAAAAGATAGCTACAAAATCCTAATATGATTTAGATCTAATAACATAAAATAATATGTTCCTTTAATGTTGTTATTCAGGATACAAATTTATTTGCACTATATGACAATCTCGACCTAATCCAATTACGAGATTTTGATCGTTTAAAAAAACGAATCTCTGTTGCATACATGATAGAAACACTGCACCGAGTGCGAATGGAACTCAACAATGATGGTATGACGTGTCACAAGTAACGATAAAGAAATATCTATTATAGAACACAAGACTGGACGAAATTACAATAGTTATTCGTCGTTGTATCATCTCTAATCTGGAAAACATACGGTAAATTTATTACCTTCTTTCGTGCTAGCGCTAACTTGGCTGCTCGGTCTTCCATTGTAGTGATAGTTGAACACTTTTAACTGATATCCAACAGGAGAAACATTACACACAATGGTAATATCGCTCTGAAAAGTCGTAATGTATAGAAGTTAAGTTTGGTACTTTGGTTGGAATACTATGATGACAGTACATGTCAAACTTTCAGTTTCATTCGCCGCCACCGCTGGTGGCCACATCGCCACATTTTTTATTCAAACCACAGAACACATAATACATTCAAACTGTCAGTTCTTCCGCTGACTGTCACTTATTCTTGAATTAGTACTACACAGTACTAAACACTCATGCAATCATGTTTGTATGTATCGATGTATGGGGATGTTTGTTATTCTTTCATGCAAAATCTACTGAATGGATTTTAATGAAACTTTACAATAATATAGGTTATACACCAGACTATCATCTATATGCTTAGTATCTCTATACTTGGCTATGTAGAATAGCTATAGGTAGCATTGTTAAAAGTAAACAGGTACCTACTTAAATAAAAAATGAATTACTTACCAGGTCGATTTAAAGCAGCACTAATTTGTCTCCAAGCCTTGTCCTTTTTCAAGTTATCGCTAAATTTAGAGTCACTTCAATCATATAAATATGTATATTTCCATACTTCTTCTGAGTTTCTCCCCATTCATCGTTATTTTTAGTTAAAATCGAACCTAACAATTCCATCAAACGCGCGCAACACGACTGGAAGCTGCGACAGCCAGTAAAAGCACGTTCGACAACGCAGACCGCGGGATGGGCGTCAATGGGCGTGGACGAAGAGACGTAAGCTAGGGTACGGAGAGCCGTAAGCTAGGGTAAGGAGAACCGTAGGCGCGGGAACTGCAACTCGACCACGCACTGCACCGCGGTTCGTGAGCTTGTCCCGAGGCGAGGCGATTACGATTAGTGTGCGTTGCAGTAGGGAGTTTCATACAAATAATTTCCGATTAGTGTGCGTTGCAGTAGGTAGTTTCATACAAATAATACTGAACGGCTCGAGTTGATACGGTGACGATCCTTTTCGAGTTGATACGTGTGCTACGGGTTATAACCATGACCTTGTTTGGCATTGGCACCGTAGCTAGGCCCCAACGAAGCATGCTGGTTTGGAACGGGTAGCTAGAGGGAAATAGCACGTAAAAGGCTGCTCCTTTTTTACGTTGCATAATTAAAATAAAACTAATGTTTAAGTTCTATGTTTATTTATGATTTGTCACATAATTATATAATACATTTCATCAATATAGCAGTGTAAAATAATAAGAATACATGTAATAAATAATTTTATCACATTCAGTGTTTGACTTAAATCTTACATTAATAACTAAATAAAAAATGAGAATAATAATAAAACCAGGAATACATTTTAACCCAATTTCACTCGTTATTTATGATTTCATATATACTTGACATTGCTAACTTACTTTTAAAACAAATAGTAGTCAAAAGGAAACTGAGCTACAGTATTTGCAAGAGATCTCTAAAGTGTCAATAGTTTATCGTATAAACTACATTATGAAATTCTAAACCACATTCTTAAATTGTGATCCATTCCAGAAGTGATTGCTAACGCCGTATATTTTACTTTGTTCCAATTACATTAGAATCCTTCTTATTGAATACAATAATGTAATGTCGAAGACATTTTAGTATTCTGTGGATCTGTGTATGTGGAATATCCAGTCTTCTGTTATTATACGAGTTATAAATAAGAATATTATTCTTATAACTAATCTAATTTTATTAATTCATGATGTAGAATCAACTGGAATTCGAAAAAAAAAAATAGAAAATAAATTAATCTATCCAAAACAAATGACAGAAGCAAGTATTTATAAAACTACAAAGATATTATTTGTTACTAAGAAACGGCCACTGGCGGGTATATTCTTGCGGGACTTATTCCTGTATCGCGGATTTTTATCGCCGTGGTGCGTGCACCATCCGAATGCGTAAGCTTAGCGCGTGTGATGCACCCATGCATGACAAGTATGTACGAAACGTTAGGGTGCGGGCGGCGCGCATACGGGCTTGGGGAGACCCCCAAGTACTACAAGACTCCTTAAGTACGAATTCCATAGTTTCGGCCAAATTACAGACGTTTACTACTCCGTATCACATACGGACATATGGTTACTTCGGGGACCGAACTAAGAATTAATGACAACACGATTTGACACAATTGTCCCTACTTCCTATAGAGAAAATCCCGTCCGAAATGTTTTATTTGTCACTTGTTTGTGTTTGAAAAATTACCCGTACGTTCGCTGACGGACTTTTAGAGAGTAGATATGCACGCAGACACAAATCCGCAACATATGAAACAGAGCCTAACAAACGCAGTTATTTTTATTATATATTGAATCACGGTGATTGCTAATAACTATGTTCGAGCCATTTTACATTTTAATGATTTGCATTAATTGACTCCGTCGATTGACGTCCAGAGCTTGATCTTAACTCACGTCGCGGGCACGTCGATGACATTTCTTCGGATGACTTTCGGCTTTTCTTTTTATTGCATCTGCGTCCCCCATCATGAGAAGACAAATCTCCAATATTAGTGTCATCGTCATTGGAGCAGTTGTCTTTTATTTCATTTTCTATTTTTGCATTGCAGTCTTCACCCAATGCAATGTCTTGATTTAGAATGATAGAATCATCTGGATAAGAACTTGGTAGCTTTGCTGGTGATTTTTCATCCTTGCCTAATACAGATGTTGAAGTTGTAATTTCTGTAGCCGTCAATTTAGGAACAGTAGTATCGAAATCAGGTTTCATACCAGTTTTAATTACAGTAGAAGGAGCTATTAAGTCTTCAAGGTCCATTTCGCCAGTGTGCGTCGTGTGATCGGGTTGTTTTTCCATGGATGCTTTTTTCTCTGAAGCAGAATTCTCTTTTACTTTTTTAGTAGGATTCAGTTCTGTTGATGATAGTGCTAAATTTTCTGGTTCATTCATAACTTCTTCATGAGGTCGTTTGTGAGCCAAAGAAGTACCTAATGCTCCGTCTTCAGTCATCAATGACCTAGAAATATATTCTGAAGAATTTTTGATTATTTTCTCGGGAACATCCTTGTCATCTTTACCCTTTTTAGACTCTGCAGAACTCACAAGGCTAGCACTAAGAGCGCCAGAAGCCATTTGTTCTAATAGCATTTTACTTATATCAATATCTTTTTTATCACCCTTTAATAATTTTTCTTGGACAGCCGCAAATTCCGGGGGCACTTGTGACCTCATTGCATCAAATGGCAGTTTCTTTTTGTCGGTCTTAGAGAGATCGGTTGCCATGGTGTCGTGGTTATCATTATCCCGCGGTCTCTTTTCTGGTCTCATGATCGATTCGTAATTTAAAGATTGTTTTGATAAGGATTCTAAGAGATAAGGATCCGGGGGCAAATGTAGTTGTGGGTGCTGACTTGATTGCTGTCTGTCAGACATTTTTTGCTGTCGGGAGGTGGATGAATTAGTAACAATAGTTGACGACCGTGGTGTAGTGGTTTTCGCAGTACTACGTGAAGCGCTATGGCTTGAAGCTTGTAATGTAGACGCACCTGAACTTGCTGCTATATTGTTACTCAATAACCCTAATGCATCATATGCTGACGACATACCAGAATGCATACCAAATGGATTTAAACCACTTAGCCCTAATTGAGGATACAGCATATTTGGATTAGGAAAAACAAATGGAAATTGTGAGTTGGATGATTTGGAACTAGAGGGATTTACGCTTTCTGTATTTTTTCGAGATTTTGATTTACTTTCACTTGAAACGCTGGACCCAGTAAGATTATTTAAGTCTAAAGACGAAAATCCAGGAAGTCCCAATCCGGCTAAATTCGCAAATATATTTCCGCCGGCTATATTACCTAACAAATTTGGCATACTATTAAATGAGTTTAATAGAGGATTATTTTTAGGATCAAAACTTCCCAAGCTTGAAAGTAGCTTTGGGTCAAAGGTGTTCAACAATTTTGGATCAAATCCTGTTAAATTAGAAAGAGTTGCAGCTAATGTTTTCGGATCAAATGCACTAAGGCTAGACAGACTTGCCAAAATAGCGGGGTTTAAACCAGCCAAACTTTGATTCATATGAGAATTCGATGACATTACATTGGGAGACGGAGAATCAAGCGTAGGTGGTCGGCCTTTTTTGCGTTCATTCATTCCACCGCTGGATTGCATTGGGGAATGTCTTTGACTGCGAACATCCTGAGGCAACTTAATGTGCTCTTTTATACCTTCAGTCCACTTGGAATCTATGTCATACATAGGATTTTCAGCAATCCATTGGGCTAGATGCTTAAGTTGAGGTGCTTTCGGACCAACTATTCGCTTTCCAGTTACGCGATGTACTACTGGTACGTGCTCTTCAGGTGCCAGTCGAGGTGCTACACCTCGGCGACGCGTATCCACGCTAGCTTGTTCAGCTAACCACTTGTTTACCTTTGCTTCATGAGAATACGATTTCATCGGAGGTACAACCGGAGCTTTAGGAATCTTAGCTTGTTCTAAAGATTGTTGCAAAAACGAAGACAACTCCTTGGAAGAAGCCTGTGGAGACGGTACATTTGTCATCGTAACTGAAAATGGTTTCTGGATTGAAGAAGCCGCGGATGAAGTAGGAGGTGCTGCTGGAGTGACCGTCACGTCGGGCAGCACGTTGGCACTACGTCCGCGCAGGCTTTCTGACGAAGTAGTGGGGCTCTTACATTTAGCCGCTGATAAGCCTAGTACTATTTCGTCTAGCTTCTTTCTTTTCTTTTCTTTTCCAACAATTTGTTCGGGTGCAGGCTGTGAAATAAAAAAAAGCTAGATTGTTAAATTTTCTTCAAAATTCTTCTTTTACGGGAACCTAAACACAGCTTTGATTGTGACGTTGGCCTATGATAGACGTTGCATAAAAAACCGCAGTAGTGCTAATCTGACTCGCGAATAGAGGCTTTCATCTCATCAAACTTATATGCCTAGGTTTCATCAAACTTGGCTCTAAGTAACTATGGGAAAGGTAAGTCGGATTGAAGGTTAAAAATATACGACCTATGTTGCCAACAATGATGTTGCGTTGTTGTTGCAGGCGTGAGCCTGTATACCCCACAGGCGTGATGTTATGTTAAATGGGTAGTTTCTACTAAATGTATAAACTTTCGTACATGGCCAATTTTGGACATTGCGTTTTCTTGGAATTATAATAGGATTTTGCTGTTAGCTTTGTTTCGATTAGTCTTGGTATTGTGAGTTATAGTAATTTTATTTAGACAACCTGTTTAAACTACATCTTCACATCCACAAGTAAAGTACGAAGATATTATTATGGACACCCGAAGCAAACGGTTTAAGCCATATCAAAATAACCTTGTTTCGAAATAAGGTCGTTAGAGCTGTTCTTTCTTTTGTTAGCAATTTAAACTTCACTACGCCACAAAGTAGGGCAATCGCAAGAAACTTTATTTCACATCATAAAATTCAAGTTACAACTCACCGCATTCTTTCTTTTCATGAGCCTGGAAAGAGTGTCGTCGAGTCGACTGCGCTGCGGCACGGCGGGCGCCGCGTCGGGGCTCTGCGCGCGGCGCGGCACCGAGAAGTCGTGCACGTCGCTGAGGTCCAGCGGTGCCGACAGGTCCACGGGCGCGCCGCCCGGCGCCGGCGCGGCCTGCGCGCGCTGGTGCGCCGGCGGCGGCGCGGCGCTGTCGCCCGGCGCCGCGCCCGCGCCGCCGCCCGAGTGCGCGGCCTGCGGCACGGACAGCAGCGCGTGGAGCTTGGCGCGGTCGGTCTCCACGTCGATGGCGATGTGCCGCTTGGGGCCCAGCTTGCGCTCGTCCGGCGCGTCGGGCGCGCGCGCCTCCTGCTTGGCGGCGGCGGGCCACTCACGGTTCTGCACGGCGTGTGCGATGTGGTGCAGGCGCGTCTCGAGCGCCCGCTCCGAGAACCAACGCTCCGGAGGCAATGTCTCCTCGATCCGCCCGAGCTTGGCTAGCGTCTCTAGTTCGGATAGGGCGTCTGTGTCGTCCTCGGTGGTCCGATCGCAATTATTGGATGTTCTCTTGCTTCGCCTTAGTGACATGCGCGTTTCGCCGGCAGCCTCTTCAGAGCCGGCTGCATCTTCCTCGTCGGAAGATATCTTCTGTGCTTCGCTCCTAGTAGTGCTCTTGTGACTAGCATACCACTTGCTCGCACAATCAGCGAATGGCATTTTAGGATCACAGAACAGCTTACTATAGGTATCACCCAATCCATGCCTGAAAAAATTATTTCTGGTTAGAAAAAAAGAATCTTGTAAAATGTTGCAATTGTTTAAATGGAACGCCAAAAAAGAAATCAATTTGAAATATAAAATACAGGGTGGCAGAGACATCGACGCTCCACAAACTGTTAACATAGATTCAGTACATGATTCTGAACCTCCCTGCATTGAAATATTTCGTCGGTTATTTAAAAAAGAAATTGCTGTGCCATAGATTTTGACCACTTTTGAGCATTGCTGTTTTCTGTGAAAAAGCAGTTATTTTGGTTAACCTGTTTATAACCTAAAAATTGGATACCAGTAAACTAATAATGATTTTTTTATTAATAGTTCGTATGCCGCTTTCAGAGGTGGATGTGTCCTGCACTATTATAACTATGCTTAACAACTATGTTTTTACCTTATCCTACGGATATCTTTATCTTATTTTTATTAAACTGCATTGCTTTTAATAACACTTATTAAAAGCAATGCAGTATAATAAGTTTTATTAACTTACTTGCAGACACCTAAAACCAATAGTTTGTCGTGGCGAGCCGGTTGCCACCACGGTGGAGTGTCCGGTGACCGCTCACATAAAGCCAATCGAGTATCTAGTGCAGGGTGTGGAGCGACTTCTTCACGTAATACTCGTAGAAGATCAATCCTGTTAAATGGTATTAGATTAGAACTAAATACGGTCTTGGCGCAGAACGTTTGATTCGCAAAACGTCCCGTTGAAAAAAAGTTCGATTTGAAATACCTTCTTGTATTAAATACTTTAAAAAACGATATAAGTAAATAATTTATGTAGAAAATTACATAAATACAGAAATTTTGCATAACGTTACTGACGCTAGTAATCTTAGGAGACGAGCAAAGACTCGTTTTAAAGCCTGAAAGTGGCACCGATAACTGAAAAGTTGTGTGGAAATCGGTTGTCATGGTATGTGATACGGAGGAATAAGGAAAACGTCGTGAAGAAAGTTTCGAGTATGTATGTCGAAGGCTATAAGAGTAGGTGGAGACCAAAGAAATGATAAATGGACTGTGTGAATGATATGTTTAGAAAGGGTGATTATGGATATGACGACTAATAGAGAAGTATGGAACAAAAGGACACGTTGCTCCGACCCCAAATAAATTGGGACAAGGGCAGGAGAATGATGATGATGATGATGTAGACGACTCCTTTGATAGAGTTTACAAACCAAGTTTATTCGAAATAAGTAATATGAAACCTTTACCTTTCAAGAGTAGCAATAGCTCTCTCTTCTCCTATAGGCTCTGCTTTTAAATCTGCTCTAGTCGGTAGCTCAGCTTCTCCCACAGAAAGTCCACACTGACGTTTGCACATGGCCATAAATGCCTTTAAATAATCAGTTAAAGCGTCATCACTTTTACTGTCCAATCGTGCAAGTGTTCTAAAACGACTCCACCGAAGACTTTTAGTGGTAGGGTCAAACTCCACTCCATAGGAAGCAACGGTACGACGGAATGCTTCTTCGTCTGCGCGCGACCAACGCCATTGTGACACCTCATCTCTGGCCAACTGATCCATCCGCTCTCGTCGCTCCATCTTCTGAATGAAATTCTTACTTAGTAATCTTATACATGCTCCTGTTTTTTTTATAATTGTTGCTTAGAGATAAGTTACGATTAAACGTCAATGTGACCGACCGTACATTTGTTTCGAATCTCAACTCTTAACATTACTGGTGAGGGAGTGCCTTTAGGGTTCTGTAACCGAATCCTAACAACCCTCAAGAGCGAGTCGTACACCGAAGCACCGAGGCCATTTTAGGAAAAATACACACATCTAATATCATAGGTCCTTGTACTTTTAATCGCACTCTTTCACTTGACAGTTCGAAAAATAAAGTTACCATCCTCGGTGGTACAAATAAAGAATCTTGAATTTCGTAATTTTTATTATGTATATTTGTCTCGTTAATCGGAACTGTTGCATTTATTTTTTCGGCAGCCATTACCAAAGCTGAATACATTTAGTAGAAACTGACATTACAAACGAATTTTTGTATGGTGCTAACTATGTAACTGAGTTAAATACATTTACGTTAAATACAGTTGATGGCCATAGGCTCGCCCGCTCTTACATGGGAATATTAATAAAAACATAGTTGGCGAAATGTGATACACCTTAGCCCAACCCCTTCAGGGACGTGATGTAATGTGATAAAGGGTAATTTAAAAAAAATATGCTTTTATGTTACGCACCTTAGCTCTTTGTTGCATTTTAAGCTCCTCTCTTTTATAGTTTCTTTGATATGCAGTGATTAGTCTCCGGAGTCTCGTATTCAAATCTTGCATTGAGGGCCATAAATGCCCACCACTACTGCTTTGAGTACTGTCATCATCAGGCCGAGGAGAAGCCGCAGGTGATGTTGCTCCGGCTCCACTAGATACATCGTCTGTGCAATCTTCGTCTCCTACTACACTACCTCTCACCTTCCTTTCTTCACTCCTGTTACACATAATACATGTCAGTCACAGTCAGCCCTCATTTTTAATATAAGAAATCAAGTAATAATCAATCAACCTAAAGGAAGCTCGAACTAAACGAAAAAGTGAGGGGTAATCGTCAATGCACTAAAGCCGCGTCTATTTCAGTTTTGATTAATTTGTTAACTTATGAAATATCGCTCTGTAGAGTACTAAGATATTGATTGTGAATTGCAATAATTAATATTGTAAAAAAATAATGCGCGGGCGGGCGATGAGATGCAACGCATCGACGTGTCGGGCGCCAAAATGTAACGCGGACGTAGTCGAGGGTGAAGTGCTAGTCTTCAATATTTGTATGCAATACAGAGCGATATTTCATAATGTTATTAATTACTTAAAATTATCAAATTTTAATTAAAACAGGGACATATTTGACAGTTATCTGGGACTTGTCAACTTCAAAATGCACCCAATACGTTTAAATTGCTTAAATTTTGTGTTTCTCTATGTAAGACTTGGCCTAAAGTGTATGTGCGCACAATGCAGTCACTATGAAGCCTCACGGCAAACTAATACTGCTGTCTGCACGTCAATCGACATTATACAAAAAAAAATCGGACCTCCCATGCAAAATCAATAGTCAGCTGATCGATTTTGTATGGGAGGTCCGATTTATTTTCTTCATATTTCGACCCATGTTCCTTGGAGCATGTTTTTCAATTTCATTGGTACTATCACCCTGAAAATTTTAAACGGAGACTAAACATTCACATTGTATAGATAACGAGAACGTAACAGTACAGAATTCATGCTACGCAGCGATGGACAGTGCGGATAAGCAGGACTACTACACGTGTTTTATAATACATACTTCAACTTCGCAGTAGTTAGCGGCTATAAGCATCATTACCATACTCAGGTTGTGCATTTTGCGGCTATATGCGCTGTCAATAAACGATTTTAATGGGTATAAAACTGAACAAACTGTACATGTTCACACGTAATTTAAATTATTATCAATTATGTACTGTTACACTTTGTCGTCATAAAAAGATGTTTAGATATTACATTTTTTAAACACCGTCTCATCTCTAACTTTCAGTTCTACGTAAACAAATTGTGAAGTCACACTAGCCGGCTACCAGTATACAACACGTTGTAACTAACTAACCTACACAGCTTTACGACGACCGCGACGCGTTGCGGGTCTTTAAAGCGGGGCCCAAAGATATAGTGCCGTAAAGCCTTAGTTTGTCTAATTTGAGCGACAAAGTGGTTCATGCCTCATACAGGAAGAATGTTTAATTACTATCCAAAATTGTGTCCAATATTGAGATAATTAATGAAAATAATAAAACAAGTTTTTTCTTTGAGCATCTTTGTCATCACAACTTTATCTAGAAAAAATATACGTTTGTGGATACCACCCGCGGATACATCCTCGCTGCACCCGCAGGTCACTCATTTAGCATGGTATACGCTGTAAGCATAGCGTATTTAACGTTTCACTTCATCGTAACCACGCTGAATTTATAATACTTTTGCAAAATAATCATAACTGCATCGGTTGGCTTGCAAAAGAGGCATTGATGGACGAACGTGGAACGTAAAAATGTGGGCCGAGGAACACATACGTGAGTCCATCCTCAGATAATGGGCGGAAATTTAAATTAAGTAAATAATTTTTTCAAACATGCTTGGATATTCGAGCATTATTTTAACCGGTACAGTATATTCGATTTATTTCGAAGGTTGTCAAAATAATGTTCGAATTTCCAAGCATTCTTGAGAAAACATTTAACTGTAAAAGTTTAAGTACCTATTTTATTATTTTTTAAATAATGAAGTCTTTGAATAGTACCGATTACCTAGATAAAATAAAAACATAATGGCCGGTAATAAGTACTGTACTGCAATTGCGTTACACATTTTTCAATAACATATCCATTGAGCGTCTGCCTACACTTTTTTCAACTACATATTTAGAGTTCAAAAAAAATATCAAGCAGATAATGCAATTAATGTTGTCGAGTTGTTAAAATGTGTGTTAAGTAATGGTTTCGCCTGCTAGATAGTATTCAATAAAAAAATGCGGAAAGTATTATTTTGCTGAATGATTGATTATTTTGCTACGTTTGTTTCTATTTAATCACACAACATCCAACCCGGCGTTAGTCGGGTAAGAAATCCTCATTAAAAAGAAAAATATCCTATGTACTCACTTGATATCTGTACATTCAGCATCATCTGGTGGCCCCAGTTTGTCTACAAAGCAAAGTTGTGGATCTGAACGCATAGCCAAATAATTTTCGTAACCATGGACGTATGTTCCTACAAGCAAGGACACGTCACACTCACTATCCCACCACAGTCGTGGAGGCGTACTGTCCACACCACGAGGTACGCGCATTCCCAAGGAACTGCAAAAAGGACAAACATTTTTCTTAGCCTAAAACGTTGTCAACCATTAATGTGAAAAGCGACGTATTCATGCAAAAAGGATGAAAAATCAATTGCTTAAGTTGTGTTACTCACTGGCGAAAATTATCGGGTTCTACGTAAGAACTTGTTTAGTTTTCTTCCGTGAATTACACAGAAAACAACACACTTTTTTTTTTACTTATGTCAAAATTTCAAAGGGCTTTTCAAGGAGGACTGGACCTTTGCTACTGGCATGACATTTGCCAATTGTTAGTGTGTTAGTTAAAGACTGAAAAGCACCAAAGTATTGACATTTTCTAGCACAATAGCTTTTAGATAAGTAATCATCAATGGATAGCTCTTTTCAACGAGAACATCATAATGGGCAGGGTCAACATTTTGAATTTTTAGTTTATTTTTCTGCTTAATCAGCCTATCATTTCCCACTGCTGGGACACTGGCTTCCTCTCAGAGAGGAAATGGGCCGTAATCAACCATGCAGGCCTAGTGCGTGTTGGTAGATATTAATCTTAGATTTTTTGGTTCTAGGACATGCCGGTTTCCTCTCAATTTATCTATCATCGTTTTGAGAGCAGTGGTGATGAAATAATTTACACAAAGTGAAGCGCCTGTCTGGGTTCGAAACAGAGAGGTCCTTTAAAACGTAGTTTTCGAAAATTATTGATTGTGTCTTATCAATCTGTATTATTTAATTGCTTCCGCCTGCGGCTTCACCTCGAGTGCTATGTCGATAAAAAGTACCCTGTCAGTCCACAGGGTTCACAGTATCCCCCAAACCAAATTACATCAAAATTGGTCGAACCGTTTCGGAGATTAGCCAGAACAAACAGACAGCCACAATTATTTTTAATTGTTTTTTTTTGTTAGTCTGTACAGTCCGTACATAAGTACCATCGCAAATGGATTGTCGAATCCGCTAGTTGTTATACATAACAGCTCCGTATGTAACAACTGAACGACGTTTAGTGGTTTTACATAATTACTAAACTTTAACACGCAGCGTTCCTTCTACATTTATCAATGCAGCGGGTCAACGATTAGACAATAAGTAAAACAGCGTGAAATGAAACGTCAGATTGTAGATTTTAGTTCAAACTGTTGACGCTCGTATACGTGTTTTTTACAGAGTTTACACGGTTTCAGTCGATGATTTCTTCAATTTTATGGTATTTTGTGGCCAATAAACTTGCATTGTGTAAATGGCAAACTATCTAATATAAAATGATAAAATAATTATTTTTACCTGGCATGAACTCCACTCTCGATTTGTGTCGCGTAGTCACCTATGACCTCATGTTTGATGTAATACATCATACGCACTCGTAGTAAAACCCTGCAAATGTACACATTTTTAATATCAAACTAACTGTAAAAATGTCTGCCAATTTTTTTTTGACATAGCTGAAATTGGCCTCCATAAAACTGCGACTCCATAAAACTGCGACGTTTCTGGCCGGTATTGCCCACCGAGTCGGGTTCAGAATCATCTGAACTAACAATTTTATAGTTTTGCCCGTACAACGATGCGACATGGTTTCATGGACGTGGGCTCTCGTACCAAAAATCTAATGAAAATATGATTGAGATGGACATGGACGTAAAATCAACTAATCAAGTGAATGACATGGAGACTCCTTATTACCAATTTTGCAGATGTTGCTATAATAGCAATAACATAATCAGCTTATAATGTTCCCACTGCTGGGACACAAGCCTCCTCTCTATTCTATCGCTTGGCTTACATGTTAGACATTAGGATGACATCAGATTTGAAGACATATCTCGTCTATACTCGAGGGCATAGTCGCGCTACGCGTGTTAGCTCAATGGATTCGTCCATTTAAATCAAATTTCATGTCAATAAGTAAAATACATCCAGCTGATTTGATGCTACGAACGAATTAAGAATCCTACATTAAGGTGTAACAGAATAAACGCAAGTCTTGAAAGAAGTTGTTCATAATTGCTTTGGCTTTTTTAAATATGTATTTTGCCATACCTTCCACCGATTGAGCCATACAAAATTCAATCTTATAGCAAAGCGATAAGGTTCAATTTTTAATGCATAAAATAATGCTAAGGTTTTGTTAGTAATTATTACTACCAAACTAACTACTACTGTCATTGTACTGTTGTTGTCTGTGTTTGCCTTTAACTTAGTACTCTAATTGGGGTTTATGAGGTCTTGCGTTAATTTTTACAAAATTTTCGTCGTTTATAGAAAAAAAATCTGCTGTTTCATAGAAATGTGCAATACCTACGCGGTCAAAATGTATGGAACAGCTGTTTTTTTTTTGCATAACCGGCGAAAAATTTCTGCGCTGGGGGTATAGTATGATATGTTGAATTCATAGTTTCAGTTTGCGCACTGGTTATTTTTTTTTATGTTTAAAGAAAAATACGTACGAAAAACATAACTCAACATTCATGGCAGTCGTAGTGTTAAAAAGTATGTACTTACTTATTGGCATGTCTAAATAAATGCTTTTTGTAACTGTTTTCCAGATACAATTCACAATCATATTTTTCTGTCGAACTCCAATGAATCGGATCTTCCCATTTTTGAGGATCATTGGATTTAGGCACATCCTTTGGTCTGTTTTTCTTTTTCGCATTTCTTCCGCGAGGCACAGGATTGTGTAGGCCGCTATGATTTCTAGAGATGGTAACTTCTCCGTTTTCACAAGGTTCTATTAGATCCCATATAAAATTTCTTATTTTCTCATCGCCTTTATAATGGCGTAAACAATATAAAACCTGAAATTGTAACGCCACATAAACTAAACCAACCAATGTATCGATGGTGTTGAAAACATTATGTAAAATTATCAGGATACATTTCAACTCAGTCAAAGTCTTAAACTTTGTCGGTATTAGCATGGCAAATCATCATTTGAAAACGAAATTTCAAGAACTAAACAGAAAATCCTCATAAAATATACACGTTAAAAGTGTGCTGTTTTAAAAGTTGAAGAAAATTTATATATTTATTTTAACAATAGATAAGGATAAAAAATGTAAACTAACTAACTCAACAAACAAATAAAAAAGCAAAAGGACACTTAGGCGTCGAAGTATTCGTCCGCATCGCTTTCATCAGGAAACATGGCAACATTGCCACGTTGGATGGCAATGCTAATTCTTTGGCCAAAGAATGACCCAGCCCTCTGGTCACGTGAAGTTTTTAAGTAATGACCCATCAGCATGCATTCTATACAGCTGAGAGTCCTCGCCTGAGCTACTTTAGTCAGAAAGCTTGACTATAGAAGGTAAGGTGAGGTCAGGATTTAGATGTAACTTGGCACATAGATAGACCATGTCCTGGATTAGCAAGTAAGATATTTTTTGAAGTTAGATTTATTATCTCGGTAATGCGTTCCATGGCCGCTACTGAGAAATTCCTAATGGAAAACCCAATAATACTTTGCCAAACTTGGGAATAGAACCCAGGACCTTCTGGTCCTGGTTTGATTCCGCAAGCGCTACTTCACTTGCAACTAGACCAACGGAGACGTCCTATAAAATTTAGTGAAAAATTAATTGAAATGATTTTTTTTTTCAGTTTTGTGCACCCGAACCAAATGGGTTGGGTTAGAACTGTGACCAACATCCAAGTTGGTCGCAGTTGCTTGGCTGTTTAGTATTTTTAAGACTGTAAAATAGTAGGTTAACGAAAAAAGGCGCATTGTCCACGTACTTGTACTGTGAGACCTTACTTCTAGGTAAACGCCAATGACCAAAATTGGTTGTTAAATATATTTAATAAATTAAAACTCACTATTATTCGCGCACAGTCTTCTATTACAGGAATTGTCCAACCCTTCCTAAACTGATTTTTCTCCACGATTTCTTCCCACCGCGCCCACCTGCAAAAACAAGTCAAGGAATCAAAATGTGAAACACCAGTTTACCTTATAACATAAAACATGACGATCAATTTTGTAAAGTATTGTTTATTTCATTTCAGAAAAAGCTAATTACGGTAACATAAAGGAAGTCGCGTAACGCACAACGCGGCCACGTCGCGCGTCGCGTCTTTGGCCGCAGAAGCTCTGACCAACAAGCGGGCCGTTCATAATAAAGATCACGAAGTTTGGACCCCGCTAGTCGGAAGGCACGTCGTGCACCAAGTGCGCGATGCGTATTGGGTGAAGATTGAAGATACATTGCTTGGATGCTGCAGCCACAGACCGTGGTCGTGGCCGCGCAGTGCGCGAAGTATTAATATATACATATAGAGTAACAATCACAAAAAAGGTGCCACTCGTTATGAATAGCTAGACGTAGCTTTGAAACCACTGCATTTTGACCAAATAGCAGAGGCCCTAGTGTAGTGTGAGTTTCTTTTAACTATCTCGATCGAATGCATCGAGCGCGTTTGGCGCTCCGATTGGCCCTGGATTGGTGAAGGACCAATCGGAGCGCTGAACGCGGTCGATGCATTATAGATCGCAACCGTTAAGCGAAACACGCTAGGTCCACAGACATCTAACTCTTTCACACTAGTTCGCAAATAACTGACAAACGTTAAGTATAGGGAGAAAATGTTATGACTTGCCAATGCAAGCTCGATGTTGTCCACCAGGTGTTTTTTTATTATTATTTATTGCATACTTACAGTTGTGGTCATATAATTAAGAACGATTTGATGTTCCAGATTTTTTTATCTATATTATGTTATGTGTTCTTTCTTAGGGGCCATTCAAGTATTACGTAAGCACTATAGGGGTGGGGGGGGGGGTGTCTTTGATTTGCTTATTTTTGATGACATGGGGGATGGAGGGGTCTGGATGGTGATTACGTCAGCAGCTTCTTTTTTTTTACTTTTTTAGATTGTCTACAAAATTTATTTTGGTTTGAACACATATAAATATGTTCAAATATAGCAACCCTACTTGTCTATGAATGGCTCGAAGAGAGCGATGACGATATTCCAAAATCACACGAAAGTGAGCAGACACACAACATTGAGCAGCAAACATCCAATATCATCGAATTTTAGTCATGAATTGGTGTGTCATGAACTGAAGACTGTTAATTTGAATTAATATACCAAAATTTTAAGAGAACTTTGTTTTGTTCGTTAATATATTATAAAGATTATAATAACTGAATACCACAAAACCGTGGTCGCACAAAATGGGCTTTATCAGACGGCTTAAAGTCACCTAAAGAGCAATGGAGAGGGCTATGCTCGGAGTTTCCCTACCTGATCGAATCAGGTATGAAGAGTGAATTGTAAAATTATTGCGCGCCTAACAGACGTGCATACGTATGTACAGGGGACGAGAAACGTCCTATTCTAGTGTTAAATCAAAATACTCCAAAATTTTGCTTCAATATTTAAAACAAATGTTCATTTAAAACTTCGAAAAAGCTATGACTGCAGATATTCGATATTTCCGTACAGTCGGTTCCCAGGTTTTGCGATAAAGTGCCAATAAATTCATTTTGAGATGTAGCAAGTACCCAACAACAGTGATGTTTTGTGAGTCAGTGTGAGCATTTTATGATATGGAAGCTTGGAACAATCTTGATTCAGGTCTTTTGGTTCACATAATAATGTACAATAATTATGGTTGCCATAAAAATGTAGATGACATATTTTATATAACTAAGGAAGCTTAAAACCGGTTGTGTCTGTAACTTCGTCTGCGTGGACGTCTATATTTATCAACGCGTCGACGTAACCACAACCAAACAACCCTCGTTACGACATAATTGATGTAAGCGTGGAGCACACTCGCCATTTTAATACAAGTTGAGGCGCAAAACACACACCACATTGTGCAGTCCTCAAAAATTAGGGCAAATTCAGGACTTAACACGACTACACCATAACGCACCGACGAAATGTGAGCTAGCAGTTGTTGCGTGTGATTAGTGTCGCTGCAAGTTTTTGAAGTTGCGTCGTGGGTGCGTTGTCGCTAGTCATTGCAGATAGATAGACTGTAACAGTGTCGTCGCGTTGTGGTTGCGACGTTGCCTTGATGTGGTAGCTATCGCCCACACGGTTGATATAGACAGCCAAATGTGCCGTGTGAATAGATTATTTCATTTCCAAACAAATTAGCACCCATCCACGTGGTTTCGTTGTGATACGTGTGATTGGGCCCTTAAAGCTACCACTTTACCAATACTATAACTAAGTCCCAACTCACCCAAATGTAAGTAGACCTCTTTCTATTTTAAAACATTCTGATCTTGTCCATGACCCATACACAACCTCTTCATCCACAGGAACACCCTCATGACGGGGTATATAATCATCGCTTGCGTATCTTCGTCCCTTTTTACCAAGTTTATCTTTCTTTCTTTTACTTCTTAAACTTATTCCTGAAAAATTCAATATTTGTATCAATTTGTCTACACATTTTTATCGTACTTTTAATCCCATACTATTAAGACATCCCTAAAAGAAAATATAAAAACCCACAAACCCAATCACTATCTATCAAAATGAATTTTTATTTATTTATTTAATACATAAAAATAATTGACTTAACCTGCGTTATACAATACAATAAGTTGATATTACAAACATGATGATGAACGTTGCGTCTTATGTATTTTTACAGTTACCATCAAACTAAAGTTTTCAATAGAAGCGACGACATAATACACTCAGCGGCGGAAAGTGTGGTCAATAAACTTGCGGATAGAAATTATAAATTTAAATCGCATTTAATCGAAATCGAATCGAATTTAATCCGGAAGGTTTATGTGCATAACACATTAATATTAAACTAACATAAGGTATAAAAAGACCCATCACATAGCCTTTATTTACACTTTCTGTACATTAAACTAAGTAACTTGGAATGAAAATTAAAACTGAACTATTGTTGGAAAACTACAATTATTGGTGTAAAAATCGGTGTTTACGGCAGCGCGAAATGTTACGCACGTAAAATACTGTGTTTGTGCATGCATCGGCATAGGAATTGTGGGGGTTTTAGAATAAAATTGTAACATTTAAAATTGATTTCGTAAACAAAAATTTAAAAAGTTACAGCTTCTGGTTTCCAGGTATAGCACTGTACAAAGAAAATATATCACAATGACTAGAAGTGTGGCAGTTTCGTGAAACGTCTTTTTATACCCGTTATATTAAGAAATCTCAATGTTTTGTCAAATCGTAAAAACCGTGCGAAGCAGGGGGGTGGGACGCTAGTATGATATACATAATTACAAATTCTATATTTTAAAAATAACAACCGAACTCGAACCCGAATTCGGTAACAACCGTTTCAATAATTTAGTTTGGTATAACGATCAGTAAATATTCTCACCTTCCTCATCCTCGTCAGAATCTGGAGTGACCTCCATATCAGACATTTCCATAGGACCATCATCATGGCCGTATCTCTTAATAACTGTCCGTTTTCTGGGTTCTGTAACTATCAAATCTTCGTCTTCTTTTTTCTCTGTAGTATCAATTTCTGCTTTTTTGGCCCATTTATTCCAGAAATCTGGATCTCTAATGTCAATATCTGAACGTTGGTCTGCTGCAGAAAAACTAGCTTTTGAAAATGTTGATCCTTTTTCTGACTCCATCTGAATAACTTGAGTTCTGCGCGCTAATATCATCTCAATATCTTCCTCACAAAATTTGTCACCAGCATTATCTTCATCCATCACAGCGCCATATGCACCTTTTTTAAGCAAATCTTCAATTTCTTTTTTAGAGAGTTGTTTTACGCCGGTTTCTTTTCCTTGGATTGTATTCATACTCTGTAATATTGCTTTATCTAGACCGAGCTTTAGTGACGCCTTATCAAACATCTCTCTTTCGTACGAATTACGGCAAATTAATCGATATATTTTAACCATTTTTTGTTGACCTATACGATGGCATCGAGCTTGTGCTTGTAAGTCATTCTGTGGATTCCAATCGCTGTCATAAATTATAACCGTATCCGCAGCTGTTAGATTTATGCCCAAACCACCTGCTTTCGTACACAACAAAAATACAAACCTATCAGAGTCCGGTTTAGAAAATCTATCGATTGCTTCTTGTCTCAAATTACCCCGTATACGTCCATCAATCCTTTCAAAGGGATATTTTTTAAATACAAGGTAATCTTCTAAAATGTCTAAGCATCTAACCATTTGGCTAAATATCAAAACTCGGTGACCGCCTGCTTTTAATTTTGGAAGTAATTTATCAACCAGTACCATTTTACCAGATGAGTCAATGAGTGCTTTATAATAAGCTTGTTTATCCTCCCCATTGGCTTGTTTATAGTCAAATTGTATTTGGTCTTCTGCCCCGTTTAGCAGATATGGATGAATGCAACACTTCCTCAGTTCCATCATAGTATTCATCAAATTGGGTATATTCGCTGCTGAAGCAGTACCTTTTTGTAAAAAACTAAAATTTCTCTCAAGTATTGCTCTATAATACTTTTTCTGAATGTTGGTTAATTCAACTTCAATTATAGTTTCTTCCTTTGGAGCTAACGTTTTTTCAACATCTTCTTTTAATCTTCTTAACATCATCGGTTTTAAAAGTGCTTGCAACTTGATCACTTCAGATTCACTCTTAAGTTGACCGAATTCATTTAAGAACGCATCACTACTAGAAAATTGGGATGGTTCAAGGAAATTAAGCAGAGAGAACAGTTCATTGACATTGTTCTGCAGTGGAGTGCCAGATAATAAAACCCTATGCTCTAAATGAAGCTGACGTAGTCCCTCCAATAACTTGCAATTGCGATTTTTCAGTCTATGCGCCTCATCAATGACACATATTCGCCAGTTAAACGATTTCAATTCCTGAAAGTCTGTTACAATTATTTCGAATGTTGTAATGAGAACGTTAAATTTAGTAATTTCTTTAATAGGCTCGCCTTGTTCGTTCTTGTAATAATATTCATATTCCTGCAGCATACTCTTACTTTGTTGTGAACCATGATAAACGACAACGTTCATTTCTGTCCATCCTTCAAATTCTCTCTGCCAATTAGGTATAGTAGATAGAGGAGCTATAATTAGGAAAGGTCCTCTTACACCATATTCCCAAACAGAATTTACAAATGTTAGACTCTGTATAGTTTTTCCTAATCCCATTTCATCCGCTAATATGCAGTTGCGATTATTATGCCAAGAGAATAACAACCAGTTAAGCCCTTCTAGTTGATAAGGTCTTAATGTATTTCCTCCTTTATACAAAGGCGATTCTTTTAACTGGACCCACTGATCTGCAGACGGTCGCTTCTTAAACTTCCACTTATCTTTTGGAGGTATTTCACTAAATGTTTTATACTGCCTTATCTTATCGACATCAATATCCTCTTCCAATTCCCATGTACTATCTTCATATTGTAGGCTTTTCCATTTGACTAAATAATGTTTTACAACAGTATTATTTGCAGGGTCTTGATTTTCTGACATATCTAGAATTCTTTCCACTTCTACATAGTCAGGATTGAAAGGTTCGTCATCTAACAACTCAAATATATTCATTTGTTGAGCCTGTTTTTGCTTAAATCGTTTTATTTTCGAAAATATTCGTTTATCACCTTTGTAAAGTTCTTCTTCAGTTTTCCATTCACAATGTAAATATGAAAAGTTCCTGTACTTCACAAAATATTCTTCTACATCAACCATAACCGGCTTAATGTTTTTGACTTCTTGATTTTCTTTATTGATATCCGCAGTTATTTCTTCTTTAGAAATTTCTTGAGTGACCTCGATTTTGTCACAAATGTTCTCTTCTCTCATTTCCTTTTCGGCTTCAGTACTCATTATCGGTTCAATTTCATCATTGTTATCCTTACTAGAAGCCACTGTTTGCGTTTCATTGTTGGGAGTATTATCTGACGGCTCACTCTCATCAATTTCTAGTTTTGGTATAATTTCACTAGTTGATGGTGCAATTTTAAATTCTCTTTTTCCCATACGACAAGCTAACACATGTTGGACTATCATGGCATCTTCTTCCGTTGTATTTACGTAAATATAGTTAGGTTTAGGTACACCTTCAGATTTGCTGTTCTCTTTGATATCTAAGTCATCTGACTTAAATTCTTTTTCGACCTTGGGAGTGGCTATTGCAAATTCATCATCTGATAAACGTATCATGACATCATCTGTGTATTTTTTACGTTGCGTATTTCTGGCAGATCTTCTTTTTAAACTGTCGTCACCTTCCGGTGGTGGTGATGGTGGTGGTGTTGACATCATATCATCGGGTTCACCATCAGAATCAGGAATTAGCCCACCACGTTTCTTTCTTCTTCCACCTAAAGATTTTCTTAGAGTTAGTTTCTTGCAACTTCCCCCAGCAGACGTCCGTTTTTTTGAAGACCTTCTTTTTTGAGTTATTGAATCCATATCATCGTCTTGCTCTCGTTTAGCTTCAGCCTCTTCTAACAAATCTTTGATTGCTATTTTTGAAACAGGAATATCATCAAAATCTGTGACGTTTGATTCATCTAAGGAAAGTTCGGGTATAATTTTTGATACATTGGGAGTTTCAATGTTAGAAATATTTTGTGTTACTGATAATTCACTTGGGGTAGTATCCTTGTCAGTTTCTAATAATTCATAAGACGTTGTAGTGTCCGCCTGAATTTCCAAAGCATCCTTCTTTGAATTTCTTTTCTTCCTAGGTGCGCTTGGATCTTTCGGTTCACGTTTTTTGCGTTCTTTCACTGGTTTGTCACCTGGTATGTCTTTAACTTTAGGTTCTTTAGGGGTGCGGGGCTTGCGTTCTTTGTTTTTCCGAGGTCCTCTTTGTTTTCTTACTTTACCACCATTTATATCATCTATAGAAATTGCACTGCTATCTAAGTTAGTAATATCTTCATTCAATTCTAAATCAAGTTCTGAAGTACTTTGTAATCCAGTACCAGCTGTTACACAATCTTCAGAAACAGGTAACTGATCTAAAGGTTGCGCAGTTGCAGTAAATTTCTCTTTCTTGGCTCTTGGCTTTCTGGGTTTAGCAGGTCCTTTGCCACGACCTCGTCCGGTCGTACTGGTAACTTGAGGACTTTCTACCATTTTTGTTCCATATACAGGATTTTGTAAAGTACAATTTGGGCCCCCATTACACTTATCGTTAGTTTCATGTTGCTGAATTAAGGCTAATCGTTCTTGTAGGCACCTCACTTTTTCTTGGTTTTCATTAGAAGGCGGCAAACAGTAGATATCTTGTATTTGTTGTTGTAATGACATCCTCTCTTGTTGATGAGACGCTGGGTATATGTTTGGGATATTGGGGTGAGGCATTGAATTTGGCCCTAACATTAACATAGTTGGATTCATGTTATGAGACATATTTGAGATAATGGTTGGTGGGTTTGGTGGTATTGGTGCATGCAAATTTGGAACACTCATTGGTAAGCCCACTGAAACGTTAGGAATATTTGATGCTACATTTGACTGAACAATTGGTGGCATATTACTGGGTAAGTTAGGAATATTTGTGTGAATATTACCTTGAATTGGAGGAATTAGTGGTATACTCTGCTGAGTATGAACAGGAATACTAGATGTTACAGTATTAGGAAGGTTTGCATGTTGCATCGTGTGATTGGTTGGTAAATTTGCTTGTACGTTTACTGCTTGCGTAACAGATGTGGGACCACTTTGGTAAGTAGAAGATACATTATGAGCAGCACTGGTGTTAACAGAAGATGGAATACTAGTTGGTAGATTTGCTGATAAACCTTGTGTTACATTAGGCATATTTGCTGAAACATTTTGAAGGTTGCTTGGTGAATATCCCGCATTTCTGCTTACATTAATGCTTGTCATATTTTCGTATTGAATTGTTGTATTAGCGTTTGTCATTGATGGTACTTGCATTTGTTGAGATGCTCTTATTTGTGAAATATCACCAATTGAAGAATTTGTGTTTGTCATTGCAGACAAAGATAATGCCGTTGCGTGAACAGTTTTGCTTTCTTGCGTATTTGTATTTTCAGTTGCCTTCTGTTTAGGATCCAACTTTTGGTCACTGTTATATGTTGTTTGAAAACTAATTTCAACAGTTTCATCTTCCTTCACCAAAGCAGTATCCATTTTATTATCTACAGACTGACGTGATCCAGCCAATTTGTCATTATTATCGACAGTTTCTACATTAGCAGACGAATCGTTACAGCTTACTAAGGAACTATTACTAGTTGATGCAATGACAGGTACGCTTTCTTTAAGAGTGCTGGTTCCATTAGGCGAGGGTAGAAAACTTCGAGATACATTAACATTTTCAGCTGACCGGACACCTTCTGTTTCAATTTTATCAATTGGTTTCGTATCGGTATTTGTGTTAGACAAAGGTATACTTTTTGCCAAGTCTGATTTCAGCGGTGGGACTATTGCCGTAGGCTCAGGTGCCTTGGGTGGTGGTTCGCTATTCTCAATTTGTGTTATACTACTTGCTGGAGTTATTTTGCTTTGGTTCCATTGAGATGGTGAAGATACAACATGTGCCACAGCTGGAGACGATGGGTTACGTTGGTATGGGTATTCTGTCCCAGATGGTAAAACCATTTGTTCTAATGCTTGTAGAGTATTCTGAGATGGAAAAGATCCTGGAGTAGGTGGTGTGCCTGTAGAAACTGGTGACTGCACCATATTGCGAGCACCATGTGGTGATGCACTAGGACCCTTAACTGGCGACATTACAGGCCGAGGAGATAGTTGAGATTGTGATTGCTGTCTGGGTGATATTTGGGCCCTAGGCGACATTTGAGGAGAAAGCTGAGGAAACGGGGGGCGATACTGTGGACTCCCAGTTTCTAAGCCGGATGGTTTGACAGTACCGTACTGATTTGAAACATTGACATCTAAGGGATGTTGTATTTGGTGAGATTGATAATTCATTGATACAGTATGATGAGGTGATGCGTAAGGCATTTGTGCCGGTACTGAGGAATGCGACGGCGGTACTGAGGATGGCGGCACTGGTGACTGACGAGGTACATGATGTAGAGGTGGCGCACCAGGGTGATGAAGATGCACATTGGGGTGGTTTTGAATCCCTGGTGTCATACCACCTGAATGACCACCCATACTTTGATGAGATTGGTGTTGAGGAATTGGTGCATGGCTTTGTTGACCATGAGGTATACCATACTGATGTGGATTTACATCCATTTGCTGATGATAAGTAGGATGTTGGCTAATTCTGGATGCAGTTGGAGGATGCATCTGTGTGTAATTAGGATAGTTCTGAAAGAATAAAGAAAAACATCACAATACACATATTTTCGCTGCTAAATAAAACTACATATACATATCAAAGAATTCCTTGACCTGACTAAACGATTGATAGACGTGCCGGTTTACGAAATCCGGTTAAGTGTGTATCGGACCACGCACAGCAAATTATAGTAGTGATAAATATTTACTTAGGCACAATATTAATCGAGAGCAAAAATAAGTTTGTATTATATTTGTTTGTTATGAAAAAATATTTTTTGAGATTGCTACCAAGATAAATATTGGCAATATCTCTATTGACCTGAATAAAACAGTTTATTAGAAACATCATGTTTCGAATTATGGGATTCTTTTACGGGTGCCACCACTGATTGTTGTACGTGAACGAACACAAATATGTAACACAAGAGCATCCAGACCAGGAACAACTCCAGTCAGCGGCAGTAAATGTAGCCCAAGTCCTGAACGCGAATTTATGAACTAAATAAGCTAATTTCTTTGTATTTTTTAATGAGAATACATGTCATGTACAGTACGGACAATTTATCTTGGCAGGTCCGAACTTCGCACAGAAGGCTGCGCAGTAATGTTTATTAGGAACCAAATGGTGACACGAGGTGGGGTGCGTGGGGCGGCGGTCTAGGCTAGAGACGCACCTTACATAAACATAATCAATCCTTTAAACGATCGAATATCGCAGTCGATTAGTTCAATTTCGAATTCATTCATTTAGTGTGCAGAAAATAACTAAATAAATTTACTAATGAAGTGAATTTTGTCATCAAAAATTGAGTTTTCGTCTTTATTAAAAAAAATATGTTTGGTAACATTATGTTTTCTCGGTTAAAATACATGATTTACTTAGATTTTAGAAATCTATTAAAGACTTCATGAGTAAAGACTGTTTGAGAACATTTAAAATCTCATTCTAAAATCGAATAGAAACATCTTTTTACTACTTAATTTCAATCGATTCAAATAATAATCGATTAAACAACACCCACAAGCACGCTCATTGCACATCTCTTTTTGTTAACTACGTAAGCTTCGTGCTTGTTCGGCAATATTCGGTAAGGGGCATTGTCTCTGTCACACGTCAGCATTGGTTTCGTGTTCGTGTCGCTATCTCTGTCTTGAGCACAGTCGGTTACAAAAGTTTTCGTTGTTTTTGTTCGTTGTTCGGTTATCGAAAGGTGAATCGAATCGAAATTTAACATGTTATTAAATAATAGGTTATTTTGTTACAGCTTTATTGTCTAAAAGTGTTTTGATATTTATTTTATTTGTACTTTCTCACTGCATTAGATATTTTCTGATTGTATATTTGTTTATCTGGCAATAACAGTTTTCTTCACGAGTGTACATGCGCAAAAGTTCGCAGAGCCTATGTTCTGACCTGCCAAGATAAATTGTCCCTACTGTAGTAACAGTTACGTGAATAATGCAACTGGTTAGTTTAATAATGATTTGTATACGACATTATGCCAGAGCTGCATGAATGTAAGTTAAACGATCTATTTTTTATTTCTGTTACTCTGGGTCTTCAAAAATCTGGTTTTACGAGTTTATAGTGATTGGGAGTACCAAATCACTATAAACCAAATACTTAAGCAGAAGCTAGCTAGCTAGTTTAGCTTATGCAGAAGCGATGTATAAGGTCAATGTGCGGTCTTAAAACAACAGATAGCTGTCTTTCCTATTTTCAGTCTTTAAAAATTTTAACTTTTCCTTCTTTATACATTTTGGAAACAGCTCTATTTGTAAAAAACAATCCACAATTATTTGAAAAACTGTCAGCAGTTCGAAAAAATCCGATACGGGCTCAATATGCAAACAAACTATGCCAAGTGAAATGTAAAACCGCACTTATGCAGAAAAGTTTTTTTGGTATTGCCCCACGTATTTATAATAAAGTACCTGATCTGATAAAAAATATGACTGTAATACAATTTAAAAGGGCACTAAACCAAATATTAATTGAGAAAAGCTATTACACAATTGACGACTTCCTTAATGATAAATCTCTGCACTGATTGTTTAACTATTATTATGATTGACATACATGTTCCTATTCTGACACTTTTTATTCAGATTTACACTTTGACATACAATTTTTTTTTTTTTGACATATTACTGTAGAAATGTCACTAATGATATTAATCTGTTTTTTGTTTCTTCTTTTATTTATTTTTTGGAATTCTAATGATTTGACATTTATAATTATTCAATAGAATTTCTGTATAATTTTGGAAAGGAATATTATTTGCATGCCCATGAGACGGTAGAATATGGAGGACTAATTTTTTAAGAAAACATCTATGTACCAATTACCCATGTTTGCAAAAATAAATGATTTGATTTAAATTAAAGCAAACTGTTATTTTTTAGTTCTTATGAGAAATAACGTTCTTTAAACCCAATGCCAATTTTAGAATAATAATAAAAAAATTAACATGAAATGTCATATAACGCAACGTAGGCCACTTGAGCCTGCTGGTTAATCGTTGAACTAAGAGTCAGGAGGCTGTTATTCTCATTGTACCTCGAAAAGCCTAAATATTTGCTGTTAAAAGGAAACACCACAATTCACACAATTTTGGCAGTCGGGTTTGGGCCAATTTTATTGTCGAGGAGTGTGGCCATACATATTCTGAACAGCAACGGGTGGCGTAGAAACCAACTCACTCACCCACAAACGTGCTTTAGCATGAATGCTTAAGGGTCCGTCTATGTGTTTACGAAAAATAAAAACACTTCGAACTATTTCTATCGTTTTCACACATAATTATATAATGAATGTACTATGTTAAAAACTGTACTTAAAACATTTTAAAAGATGGAGTTTCTTGCCCATTCTTCTCCATACAAAACATTTTGGAAGGGGCGACTAGAATCAATTATAGTTTAACGTAAATGTTGACGTTCGAAAGTGCCTTTTATGTGCCTATTTGAAATAAATGCTTTGACTTTAACCTAATCGCTAGATAGTGAAAATATAGCGCTATGTGAATAGAAAAGATTTAGTAGTGCAAAACCACGTCAGTTACATTATTATGTACCTATGAAATTGCCGTTTAGTATGCAGAAAGTTACAGTTTTGTTTATAATTATATAACACACGTGCAGTCTATGGGTCAACTATACGTAGCTAGTGTACGCGACTCCGCGTGTACAATTTAACAAAGCGTTTAGAGTGTTGTTTGGGCTGCCTCGTTTTTGCAGCACGTCGGCTATGTTTGCTGAAGCGCACACTGATTGCTTTTATGCAATCATCCGTAAGTGAAGCGCTTCGCTGTCAGACGCGTGCGTGGCACCGCAAACGGCATCCTGGATGCGTTGGCAAACAGGTGGGATTCGCCACTGTTGAAGCAGTGGATGAGTGTTCCTGCGAAGGGCGCTCAACCATGCTTAAATTAAAACTAATAAATTGTACTAACACTAGGCTAAGTTTCTTGTCACTAACACCTATGGGTATATTTTTTTATTCCGAAATAAATTTATTTGATTTTATACAGGTTGAAATTGAAAACATGCGACAAACCGAAATGGGAGATTGTACTCATCATTATGAACAACTTTTACTAAGGGACCAAAGATGCAAGCGCAAAAAAAAAACAGCTGTTCCCTACATTTTGACAAGTTATGCGAACATAAATGTAGGGAACAGCTGTTTTTTTTTCGCGATTGCATCTTTGGTCCCTTAGTAAAAGTTGTTCATAATGATGAGTACAATCTCCCATTTCGGTTTGTCGCATGTTTTCAATTTCAACCTGTATATGTTTTATTTCTATCAATCAAAATATGCACCCATGCTACCGATACATCTCTTCCAGCGCAGTGGTAATTAAATTTTTCAATGCCCTTCTTGAAGAAGCCAGATGTACGGAACCCATCAAACTCTTCAAAGGCATTTTGCCTCTCGGGTATTGATTTTTTTTTCCTGCAAAGTTGTTCAAATTTTGGAAAAGTAGAAGTCTGTCGGCGCAATGTCTGGTGAGTACGGTGGATGACGCAAAACTGCCAACCTTAGCTCTTGCAGCTTAGAGACAGACTGTTGTGCCGTATGAGGTCGAGCGTTGTCATGTAGGAGCAGCGGGGACGAGCGATTAATCAATGCTGGCCAGAGATTTGCAAGCTTCTTCATCATTGTATCCAGTTCCTCACAGTATACATCCGCAGTAATGCGGGTGCCATTTGGTAAGAAGCTGTGATGAATTATACCGGCACTAGACCACCAAACAGTGACCATGACTTTTTGAGGGTCAAGTTTTCGTTTGGGGCATTGCCTAAGCACTGAACCAGGTTCTAACCAACATGATGACCACTTAAGATTATAAAAATAATCAATTTTTCATCGCAAGTGACAATGAGGTTCAAAATACCTTCGTTTCTACAAAGACCAATATTGTCTTGATGCTAACATTGAAAGCTGCTGCTAACTCAGCCGTAGATTAAATATCGTCAGCTTCCACTATCGCCTTTAATTCGTCGCTGTTGACTTTAGTTTTCGGGCGACCACGGGGTTTTTTTTAGATCAAACTAATAACGAGTCGTGCGTCCATAGGTAGTGTCCACTCCGTACACGTAATTAATGTTGCGAGCCGTTTGTGCGGCATTGCTACCGCGACGGAAGTCGGTATTTTTATCGGGTCCACCTCAGATTATAGAATAAAGACAGATAGACTGCTTGGAACACCGAGAGTGAGGCCATTTAACCAAATACTCATTTAACAAGTGTTCACGTTCTCGAGTCAGTACGTCACGAAACGTCGAATCGCATGAACGTCCCAGCTAATGTCAATATTTTTTGAGAATAATGCCGTATTGTGTTATTAAACATTGCAAAAGCTGTTCCCAAAAACTCAAGAAACAAGATGGAATATCTTTTCATAGGTAAACAATGATTATTTATCTATTTGGAAATTATTTTACGTGATTACTGTTCGTGACATATTGAAATAAAAAAGGTTGACAAAAAACATTCGGTGTTACCAGTTTATATAAAAACATTTACCCGTTAGTTAGGGAAATAAGTATACGATGCAGGCATATCGATTTATAAAAATATTAATTTCGATGAGTGTTTTGTTTATCCCGTTTTTTGGTTGGCATGTTTGTATTTACATAGGTATATAAGTATGTATGTGAATATGTGTGTCCGTTTTTATGTCTTCGTAACTAAAACTAATTAACCCCTCACATGTCAAGTGTACAGTGTTTCGATAACAATAGAATTTCTATTGTGTCTGCTAATTCGACGCGCGACGGGTTAATGGATTGTCTCTAATAATAATTATGGACATCAGTCGATTCCCCATATCATGAGTATCGTGGGTTATATGACGTCGCCATAAAGTAAATATACCTAGCATAAAAATAATGGGGTATTTTCCAATTTATTAAAAACTATTTTAATTTGAAGATTGAAACTAAAGTTGTTGTAACCAAGTGATTGTCGAGTTTACAATTAACAAGATTTTAAATGGATAGAAAGTGGTATTCCTGGTGTGTGGTGCCTCTGTACACAAATATGTACTTCTAAAAAAACCTTGTAATAAAAACAAAAAATGACATATTTAAAAAAGAAGTTTTATTGGCAATGAAACTATCTTCACAAATTTGGAAGATGAACATTTAAGCTATTGAGTTGAACAACAATTAAGCTTGATAAAAAATTTTACTGGAAAAATCTTTAAGTATACCGCCTGCACTACATAGCAAAATCAGAAACAAATGCCAGATAATTATTGATGGTAAAAGTAGGTTCCCAAAGTAGGCACCTACATTCAATGTATACAATCTGACTCAAAGACTGAGATTCACTTAATGAATAGCTAGCTTTTGTCCGCGACTTCGTCCGCGTAGAAGTCGAAAACGGTTCCAATATGATTTTGAATTGGTTTTTTACGTTATAAATTTTGTTATAGCATATAAATTATTATGTTAAAATGTAAGCGCTTTCTAGCTGACACAACTATGTTAGGTGTGCTCCTACCGAGTTATGACCACCTGGTACTTCGAAGGCATAAAGCGTTTTCTAGCTGACACAGGTACCTAGTATATTAGGTGTGCTCCTACCGAGTTATGACAGCCCAGTACTTCGACTGTATAAAGCGTTTTCTAGCTGACACAATTACATAAACTAGGTGTGTTCCTAGCGAGTTATGACAACCTGGTACTTCGATGGCTTATAACGCTTTCTAGCTGACAACTATGTTAGGTGTGTTCCTACCGAGCTATGACAACCTGGTACTTCGACGGCATAAAGCGTTTTCTAGCTGACACAGCTACCTTTATTAGATGTGCTCTTACCGAGTTATGACAACCTGGTTAGGTGTACTCCTACCGAGTTATGAAAACCTGGTACTTCGAAGGCCGTTTTCTAGCTGACATACCTATTTTGCTACTTAGGGTTACATTATTGCATTTTTCTTAAGTATCTCTATTTTTTTTTAATAAATGATATCCAATGTTACTTCCTGATAGTTTAGCTTTCAATTGGTAAAAAAATGGTCAAAATCGGTCCAGTAATTTTTGGAGCCTATTCGACGCAAACAAATACAAAATAAATAATAGTTTAAAAAACTAAAAAACACGCTTTAAAAACCAAACTAAAAAAGGAGAAAATAATTTAATTCAATTAAAAAGCGTGGGCTGCTTGACATTAATTGATTATAAAAATACCTCAAAAAGCACCCCACGCTTTTTAATTGAATTAAATTATTTTCTCCTTTTTTAGTTTGGTTTTTAAAGCGTTTTTTAGTTTTTTAAACTATTATTTATTTAGTTTGGTTTTTAAAGCGTGTTTTTTAGTTTTTTTAACTATTATTTATTTTCTATTTTTTAGTTCTGCTAACTACAAAAACGTGTTTTTTTTTTCAATTTTTTTTTAAGTTATCGAATTGTCATCGGTCCTCGACAAGTTTACAAAGTTTCAATGAAATCTGACCGTTTAAAGTGGGTCAAAATCGCGCTTAAAGGAGTCGGTTACATACAAACAAACCAACATACAAGTGAAGCTAATATAAAGCGTGTAAAAAATATTTCCTCTTTATAATATTAGTATAGACAATTTATGTATAACTCTTCTCTACATTTTTCTAAGACAATACACTATTTATTTTAATAAAATATGGGTAATTTTCAATATCCTGGCAACCGTACACACACACAGAGAGGAAAGTGTTTTTATAGTGCTGTCACGCACACATCTCTAAAAACGGGCCTCACAATAATGTTCCGCGCGGTCTATCTGTCTTTATTCTATAATCTGAGGTGTCCATATTGATAAAAAATATACAAATGTAGTAAAAACAAAACACTAATCAATAAACAAATGACTGAATTAGAAAATAGAATTCCATATTTTTAAATAAAATTCTTTTGAATGAGGTTTTTCTGAAATGACGTTCACTAGGTGGCAGCACTGAGACGTCAGGTCCGGGCACCTGTCAAAAGTGTCAAAGCGCCTACGGACTGAACGGTGAACGAAAGAATGTACTGAATGACATAAAATATTTTAAGTTCATTGTCGAACTGGAAGACCTCTTTTCAAAGGAGCGCCAACTGGTGACTTGAATATTCATGAAAACCCTCATGGAGAACGTATTGCCAGGCCATACATAAATTATGTTTCAAATGGCCAGTTTTGTAAAACGGCAACTTCATAGGTAAAGACCTATTATTTTATTGAATTGAACCTTGACTCACCGTTGGGAAAGATTGGTTCGGTTAAGGGGAATAAGCGGTTTTTGAGGCGATAATCCCGAATCTATTCTTGATCGAAGGGCCAAACGATGCCTTTTTTTATTCCCTTTGGAATGACGTGCGTAACTCAACTCATACCTTATACTATTTTTATTACCGGGTGTTAAATTTAAGCGACAATAGGTATCATTGAATGCAATACATCATAATATTTACCTGCTGTTGCCCATATATTTGCTGTGATGTTGGTTGTGAAAAATGAGGTTGTCTTGGTAAATAAGTTCCATTCTGTGCTTGTAGACTTCCTAAGTTAGCGCCCTGTTTAAAGACAAACAAGAAATTGAAAGCATTATTGTCACCGCGCCACCGCTGACACGAGTATGTGAAAAATAGGCATCAAACACAACAATAATAATTATTTATTTTGTCAAACTCGAAAATGTTGCTTTTGTCGGTCAGGCAACAATCTTGTTGCAAAACTAGGGGTGCATCCGATGCCGACACCGATATATCGATATCTTATTGATATTTTGGTGTTCATTTTAATGAACACTAACAATTTGGTATTATGTGATAAAGATGAATTCAAATTATTTCGGCAACGAAGTTTCAATATAGCTTCACCACATCTGATGGAAAATTTTAAAATAGCTACAGCTCAAATGAATAAATACCTCAGAGGATGGCTTAAACTCAGATGAAATAATTAAAAGAGTGGCACAGTATATGGAACAGCATAATCATTTAGGAACTTTTGTTAGGGAAAATAATCTGAATAGGCAAAGATATTTTTTTTACTATTGTACCTATTTCAAAAGGTAAGAAAAAAAATGTACATATTAATTTTTGGACAAAATTATACATATTTTTTGTGAAAAATTCTTATTTGTGATAATAAGAAACATTGGGATTGTTTCTTATTATCACAAATAAGAATTAAGATTATAAAAAAATAAAAAAGGAATACAATACATTAATAAAAATAATTAAAAGGATTGAAATAGGTAAATTAAATTTAGATGGAAGGACTCGCACTATTTCTTATTATCATTAGATAAGATTTAAAAACATTGGACTTAAATTTTGATTTGGAACATATAAAAATATCAATATAAATGAAGTTGCGATTATACGATTCCACTATACGACGAACCTTCTGCGAAGCAGTAATGCTCGCGAAGAGGGAGGCGGCGCACGTGAGGGAGAGGCAGTATATGCGCCCTCACGGCCGTAGTCGCCGCGGGAGAAGCCCTGGGCGTCGGGAATCCCAGGCTGATTCCCGGCCACCGTAGGCGCGGGCTTGCGGACGGCGAGTAATGGGTAGCTCGCTGTCCGGTAAGGACCAAGCCCGGGTCGACGGCGCGTTGTGTTCCACGCGCGCCTCAAAGAGATGTCAGCACCAAATGGGGGGTCCGCAAGGGCCGATGCCTGCCAGGGGTGCGGGTTGTTCGAAAGAGATACCGCGGCCCCTGGCACACAGGCAACTGAGGGAACACGGGTGGGTTTTAGTCAGTAAAAGTCTGACACGCCCTCTCGCTCCACCCAGAGCGGGAGAAGTTATTTGATGATTTCCCACCCAAAAAAAAAAAAAAAAAACTATACGACGAACAGGGCAACGCAATCCTGAATTAGTCCGACAGGTATTTACAGCGAACAATGTACCTGCACGAACACTACGCTTATTTACAGTACGTGGGACCACATAACATAACTTACTCGTGAGATCAATGGAATCGAAGTGATTATGAACAATACCGTGTAGTGTGTTAGCTTCCAGAAATTTACGTCTGAATTCTATCTTAACATATTATATTTGCTTAGTAATTGTGAATACGACAAAAACCTTTCTAAGCACCTATAATACATGTCGCGAAGAAATGTATGCTGGACTTTCTCGATCATATCTATACATTTCTTATAAAACGGGTTCCAGGTTCGGACCGCATATTCGAGCTGCAAGCGTACAAGTGTCTTGTATAAGTAGAGATAGGTGGAGGGCCGTTTGAACTCGGTAGATGATCTCATAACAAAACCAATACATCAAATGAGAATAAAGATTCTTTAAACCTAAATGAATTATTATAAGTGATAGCTTATTGTCCAGTAGAACACCAAGATCTCTTAAAATAGGGGTGTAAATTAGCAAGGCATTTAGCTTATACTTAAAATTTGTGATAAATTTGTTTTTTGTGACATTTGGAAATATACAAATGTATATTTCTAAATGTCACAAAAAACAGTCAGTTGTTGTCAAGAAATTATGCTGAGTCTATCTATGTCTTCTTGAAACTTTAAACAGTCTTCTATAGTCGTACTAGTTTTAAAGGCTTTCAAATCATCAGAAATTTAGTACTTAAGATGCATTTCCAAATATATTTTATATATATTAAACAGGAGTGGTCCCAGGATTGAGCCCTGTGGAACACCAGAAGTTATAGACTGTACCAGACTGATGGCCACTCACAACAACCTTCTGTTTTCTATTTTAATGTAGGATTAAAACCACTAGAGCAAGTTGCCCCGTATGCCATTAAAAGCAATTTTATTAAATAAAGTTTTGTGTTCAACCTTGTTGTCAAAAGTAAATTGGTGTTTAACAAAACCATGTTGTTCAGGAATTAATACTGGTTATCGATAAAGTTTTGGAATCCCTATTCTTTTTGTAGGTATTTGCGGTAAAATTGTGGCTTGGCGTGGAGAGCACGCGCGTATGTTTTTAGTCTGGCGGTCAAAAGATTAAGAGGCCGTTTACGAAATTTTGTTAATTACGCTTATTTACTCGATTTTTAAGACGTACTTTTACAGTTAAAATACTACATTTCCATAAGTTTTAATGCACAATACAAAAGTTGGTTGCAATTAGTATCTAATGAATGAGGTCCTGTTTTATTCTAGAAAATTATAATGCGAGGTTTGGGTTGTTTTTAAAGGTTATTTACTGCCAATTCTTTTTAAGTATTCGCATGTTTTTTTTCGGGAAAGGTTTCGGAAAAGGGATCTTGAACTGAAGTTTATTTTGTTAAAATCAGCGAAATCGGAAAAAAACGTATACCGCCTCTTAACGCAGACGATTATTTTTTAGTCATCTCTCATCAGGCTATATTTTGCCAATGTGTCGTACATTGAAGTGAGTTCTGAGTAGATAAAACCAAGTTCTACGTGTTTTTTTTTAGAAAATACGTTCTAGATACGTATATATTTAGACTTTAAATGGCAATGAAATAATTGAATTTTATCAAAGCAGTCATGGGGCTGCTCAAAAACTCAATAATTGAAGAAGGCTTCAAAATCAATTTATTTAACGGGTTTCCTACATGGGTATTTATTTAAAAAATTATAAATTTACCTCATTTTACGATTTTCAAAATACTTAAAACCACCAACCTGTTGAGGAGGGTATTGATGCATTTTTTGTTGGTGTTCATAGCTATGTCTGTAGCTTGGTGTTATAGGAGTATATCTATTTGCACCTGGGGGACCAGACCAGACACCCATTTCTCCAATACCTAAAAATTATCACAATAGTTATCAGCACCAGCACATCATATTACCTATTGAAAAATATAGCATTGCACAAAAACAAAAAGTTAAGGGCCATAAAAGATACTCTTATATTAAGATTGGATTAAACCTTTAATTTGCACGGACAAATTCACAGGATCCGATTAATTAAAAAACACAATTAATATACCCAGGGTCAAATTAAATTAGCTGGAAATACTTTAACCACGTTTTAGTTATCAATATCGCAAACTTAAAAAATTATCAACATCAAACATACTATGTACTATTTACCTGGTTGTTCCGGCATGGCATACATAGGCTCGGGACCAGGATGATATCCTGGATATGCGTGTGAAGGATGCACATGATGTGATGGATGTAACGGGCCATGAGGCGGCTGAGGCAAGCGAGGACGCGGCGGGTAGCTTCCGTAGTCATGATAATCGGGCCCAGGAGGACCTGTACCTGGATTAGGCACTGGTTGAGCACTGCCAGCTGGAGGCCCTCCAAACGAAGCCAGTTTCTGAATTGATCCTTCTTGTGGTACAGTATTTTGACTATAAGGCTGCCTGTAACTAAAAGAGAATGTTTGGTAAATAATTTATCAGTATTGACAATTTAATTAGTTGTGATGTTCGTAGTCACCTATTATCGGGAGTATCTTTGCTATCCCCAGCTACTCCACTCGACGCGCCACCAGCAAAGCTGTCTGATCCACCAAGATCAGTAAGTCCTTCCAACATACCGCTTCCATCATCAAATAAATTATATGAGTCCATCACTCTATTGAGAGTGAATTATGGTTTCTGTACTTTCATGAAGTATCCAAAAAGTATTGGGTACGTCCATTTTATCCTGCAAAATAAAATAAAAACGGATGTTCACTAATTTACTTTATTTCCCGACTGTGACAGAAAGAGAATTTAGTTTTTCGTAGGTAAATGTTTTTATCTATTTCTTTGGCACGCCCTGCAACCTAAACGGCATGATGGATTTTAATATATGTGGTGTCGTTAGCGTGCATACACATGAGCAGCACGAGTCAACGGCAGAGGCAGCTGTTACTTACATATATGTTCGTCTAACTCATCAAAATGTAGGGAACAGCTGATTTCTATTTCGCGATTTCAGGTTTGGTCCCATAGTAAAAGTTGTTCATAATGATGAGTACAATGACCTCTTACGAGGTTGTTGGTATTTTACCAATAACCCTGTTCAATGAATCCCTATTTCCCTTGGTCACGGCATCACACGTGAACGGCTAGACCAATTTTGCTAATTAATTTTTATAAAAAAATAAAAATACATAATCATAATGTAATTGTAACAGAAATATGATAGAAAGAAAAAGACTGTTTAACCAAACTTAAACATCAATTTATTAATAAAAGGTTTATATTCAATATAATATAACTCTTCCCCTGGCTCGAAGACATGCGGTGATCCTCCTGGGCATGCTGAGAATCAAGTTATCCAGCATCTCTTGGGGTAACCTGTCCCATTCTTGAATAGCGGCTTCCCCGAGCTCTGGCACTGTCTGGGGACGTGGCTGACGGTTTCAAACAGCTCGCTTAAGAGCATCCCACGTGTGCTCTATTGAGTTTAAGTCAGGCGCCGGCAGGCCAGTCTAACCTTGTGATATCGTATTCTCGGAGAGCAGCATTGGCTCGTTGAGCTCGATGGGCAGGCGCATTATCATATACCAGTACAAATGTCTTCTCCAGACACGGACACATTCGCGATTCGTCAACGACCAGACAGTTTTGCGAAATGTTTTCTTTATTTTGCCGTAGCCTAGCCCACTGCAATCTCCGTCGTTGTCGTTGTCGGGAATTCAGAGGAGCTCGCCAAGACTTACGTGGTCGTAATCCAGCCTGGTGCAAGCAATTCCGAATGGTCTGAGTGCTAACTTAAAGCCCAGGGCGGCCCGAACTTCTGCTTTTATTTTAGTAGCGTTGATTGTTGGGTCACGGGCTGCCAGCAATCTAATATAGCGCTTTTGGGCGGCAGTCAAAACAGTTGGGCCACCACTGCGGGGTCAGTCAGCATTATTACCAATCCCGTGGTACCTCTGCAACGTGGTCACGACACAGGATTGTGATATAGCAACTCTGCGTGCTATTTCTCTCGTGGTGTATCCTTCTTCCCTCAAAGTTACTATTCTTGCTCGTAAAACTTCTGATAATCCTTTTGGCATTTTTTCAATCACAACTTTCCGCGAAAAAGTATTTAAAATCCGTTAAAATTTACTAAATCAGATTTCTGAATGAGCGTAAGCTAGGACTGAAAGCCTTTTTATATGGAAAAATAATTGAACTGTTTTATTGTTTTATATTCTAAATCTATATTTTTAAATAAAGAATTTAAAAAGAAGAAATCATAATATAATCTACGGTAACAAAAAAGTCGTCTGAAGAATGCAGGATCATTTCACGTCTCTCCTCCATTAGCTGCAGAGTAGGATCAGTGAGTTTATTTTTGCTATTTGTACGACGGGTCTTGAAGACCTTAGACCCGACCGTATAGACAGTATCCACGCATCCATCGTTATAATCGTCCACGCAGCTCCCTAGGCACTCGATACGATTCTGGAATTCGAGCTGAAGGCTCTCGGGGTTTTGGACTTGGATCGGCGCTGGACGGAGCGTAGACTTCATCAGCCGACATCTTTCCAGCTTGATATTGATATTCAACATCATTCATTCATATTCAGCAATCCAACCCGCCAGCCAAGCGTGCCAATTATGGAAACGACACTTTTGTGCTAAACATTGACAGTTTTTTAAATGACATGCCAAGAACTGTGTCATGCAAAATTAAATAAGCACCATTTATCAACACCATTTAGGTTTTTATTCAGTACAAATTTTCACTATTCAATTTGCCTAGCCTTTTCCGAACTATGTTGAGGTCGGCTTCTACTCTGACCGGCTGCAGCTGAATACCAGTATTTTACATGTAGCGACTGTCTATCTGACCTCCCCAACCCAGTTACTGGGTAATACGATAAACCTTGGTAAGACTGGTTGTCAGTTTCAGGCTTCTGACTACCCGTAACGACTGTCAAAGATATACAAATGACAACCCGATCCAAAGGCTTTACGTGTTTTCAGAGGCACAGAGGAGTCGGAGATGTTCTGGATGGTCACCCATACATGAATCGACCGCGCATGGCTGGCATGGCTTAACCTTCGATCGACCCGTGCAACTTTTATTATTGAGTCACGACCTCCTACAAAACGTAAAGAATAGCACTATCCCATCTCTTCCCGTGGGTGTTGTAGGAGGCGACTAAGGGACTTACTAGAGAATGGGCAGCAGCGTTCTCTGCATTCTATGCATTTTACCACCATACTGCGATTGCCAATCCGCCTGCCAAGCGTGGCGATTTTGGTAAACCCCCCCAAATTGTGGGAGGCCATGTCCAGCAGTGGACGTCTTTCGGCTGAAATGATGATTATTATGATAATGACGATAATATACGTAAAGCAAAAACTTTGTTATTTTATAAAAATTACGCGGACGGCGAAGTTTGGAATTTGGCACAGTTAAAGTTTGTACGTGGAGGAGCGCAGAAAGCTAATTTTCTATATTATTATGCATTACAAATACAATGGTCGAACTTCGACCACTGGGCGACCACTTGTTTTATTAAATACATCAGTGCCAGCCCTAGTGCGAAAATTTTGCCCCACCAAAACCAATTAGGGGGACGCCAGTGGACGACAAAATTTGAAACATTCCACTTTGTTCCACTGGTGGTCAGATTGGTGGAGAAGAGTGGAATAATCCATAAAAACTATTAAAATAATCTTACAACTACGTAACTAATTACATTTTATAATAAAACCGTTACCAAAGCGTACTGCAGTAAGCATGCAAATAGGTATCTTCCAATTTTCTAGTCTTCCATATCTTCCTGGCGACGTTTCCGGCTTGCATAACCAAGGGGAAAAGCTATACGCTTATGACATTACTATTAACATATAGCAGTACAACTTGTCCCGTCCAGTTACACAGCAATCTTCAAAAGGATGATAATGATTTTTCACCTTTCAAACTTAATATTGCTAACAGTTAAATGAAAAGTTACAAATAGTTGCTATATTCTAGAAAATATATAAAACATTCACACAATAAGTAACATATTCAAAACTGATTGTATTTAAACATAACAAAAGCTTCAAATAATTCAGCCAAATATTCGATTATCACTGTAATTGTGGTCAATAATGACGATGATGACTAATCAATCAAAATTGATGTTATGGAGCTGTTAGAGGCACTACTCGCATGTTCGGGTCGGCATAATTCGGCACAGCCGGGCGGCATAACCGTATAATAATATATAGATTCTTCGGGAAAAAGCCGCTTGGCTTAGGCTTAGCTTGAATGGGGCGGAGCCGACCCGAACCCCAAAATGTGTAGTTATTGCTTTGAGTTGGCTGAAAAGCAATTCAACAAATACTGCAGAGTCGAATGTGCCGACGCAAACATGTGTACCTATAGCTTCCCTGTTTCCCTTACACCGTTTGTCCACCGCCACGTCAACGGGACGTAAACGAGAAACGAGATTATTAAAACCGATCCTGGAGTGAGGTGGACACGCGGCAATAGTAAATGTATGTATCGCTACTTCGTGTCGTCCGTCATCTCGTACTCGTTGACGTGGCGGTGGAGCAACGGCTTTAGTCGAAACTGTACAACTAAACAACGTGATTTCCAACGTACACGAAAAGTATCTAATAACTTTTTTTAAGGTTAAAATTAAAGCTTTGGAAACCTAGGAGTAAGGGTCAATTCTCACCGAGACGCGGCGCGACGCGCACTTTTTAAGATAGCAACAGAATATCTAACTTATTTACAACACGAAAAGGTATAATTTCACTACGAGCGCGAAAGCGTGTCGAAGAACGCTAAGGTGCACCGCGTTGTGCAGCCCGTATACCTTATTGTGAAGTAAATAAGATCTATTTTGTATCGTGATCTTAAAAAGTGCGCGTCGCGCCGCGTCTCGGTGAGAATTGACCCTTAAGGGCGCTTTCACATTTTTTCTTGAATTTGAGCGTTTGACTCGAGATTTGATGAGTGATTATGGTTTAGATATACCTAGGCAAAAAATAAAAATATGTCCGGGAAAATTTCATTATTTGTCTAGGGAGCGCTCTAAACAAATTTTTCAATTTGTTTACATAAGTCAGTAAAAACCTTGTCTCGGCAAAGGATGTTTCGTAAAATGTTACTTTCGGGCATCTTTTGATGCTCTGTTACATGGAACATATAATAGTTTAGTAATTTATAAAAATGTCTGTAGTAGGACTGTAGCTTGTTATTTGGAATGCTCAAATAATTTTTTTATGTTTCATACAATAATAACCCAAAAATAATTCCGTAAAACAGAGAATTAATGATATTTTTTCGTCTGAAATCATATTTTTTATCTATATTATGTTTAATCGAAATTCAAACAAAAAGTATTTAATAACTAAGGTTACTAAGTCAACTTGCTTGAAAAAAAGAAACAGTTTATTTAAAAGTAAAATAATATTTTTAAACAATTTGCAACACTATGAATCAGTAATATACCTCGGGATGCGCGGGCTTTAGCTTTAAGTCCGCGCCGGTTTGTTCCTGGGCGTCCGAATCTTTAGGTTAGCATATCTGAGTAGCATACTTCACTATACATGCACGCACGATCAGTTACCTACCACGCGCCGTTAAATTTACCTAAAACTAAATACTTCAATTTGTAATAGCCCTCTTAAGGTGCAGGAAGTCGGTATTTTTTTTATTAATTTTACTTGTAGACTATTGGCACTTTATCAATGAAAATTGGAAAGGTGTGTTCTGTACCCTGCTAAACAATGGCAAACAAACAAAAACAAAATTACGAAAAAATATATAGGTAGTACACTCCCCATCATACACCACATGTAACTTAAAAAGCTAAAAAACACGCTTTTATAGAAAACCAAACTAAAAAAGTAGAAGATTCTTTTTTTATTTCAGCATAAGGATAGTGATTTAAATAAATTAATAAATTTTAATGGAAAAAAGCATGGGTCCTTGAAATTAATTGAGTATAAAAATACCGCAAAAAACACCCACGCTTTTAAATTTATAAAAGCGTGTTTTGTATTTTTTTTTAATTTTACTTATTTTCTATTTTTTAGTTCAGCTAACTATAAAATCGTGATATTGTTAGTTTTTTTTTTTATATATCTTTTTTTTCTGGCCAGGATAATGGCACAAATTTATGCAATTATCGAGTTGGTCCTTGATAAGTTTGCAAAGTTTCAATTTAATTTTATGTTTTTAAGGTTAAAATAACGTTCAAAGATTCCGTTACATAGATACATACCAAGCTAATAAAAGCGTGTTAAAATAGGGCTACTGCTAGCGGAACTGTGGACAATGCATAGTGAAGAATTCCATAGTCAGAAAAAATATTTACTTTTGCACAATATTGATTTTACCCATCGCAAAAATAAGTTTGTATTTCATAGTATTTCTCTAAAACTCAGAACCTGACCTGAATACACAGAACCCATAACTGTGCGAGAACTGACACACACTAAGCCAGTTTTTTTCTAAGGAACAAATATATCGTTTTTTTTTTCTGTTTTTGACAGGTGGTATGTATCTTAGTGACCTAACCTTATACGAAAAAATAAATTCCAACATTGCATAGATCCCGAAAAAAACCTGTGTCTGACCGAAAAATAGTAATCATGAAAAGGTTGTTTCCGGTCAGGTCAGAAACCCAATGCTTTTATAGAAACACAAAAAATTTCAGCTTTTTTAAAGTGTTGGGTTAGGTGACATTCTAATAATAACTTGTCTATCAGCATAATCAGCCGATAATGATCTCACTGCAAATGACGCAGGTGTCTGTGTGTGAGCCACCACACATTGGATGTCACACATCATCGAATTTTCAGTTCGAGGACCTCACAATATTTTCTTTTACTATTTTGGGAGCAGTGGTGATGAAATGATTTAAACAAAAATTGTGCCTGTCTGGGTTGGAACTTATGACCTACAACATCGAAAAGGGTTTTGACTGGGTCACCACTGTTCTACAATACTGGCCAGCATGCAAGCAGACTTTGGTTTAAGTGGTTCAGTCTTATGAAGTTCTGACTTATCCCTGTACTCACTAATACTAGCACAACCTAAATTAATGCATAATGTAAGTGAACACTTGCTTTTACAACTTATAGTGTAGAGTATCAGTGTTTTTAAATTACAGGTACCTACGGTCAGCCCCTAAGATGGCCCTCTGACCCGATTAACATTTCAGTGATCTAAATACCATACTTAAACTCAAGAGTTAAAATTGATTGTTTGTTTTGAAATACTGATACCATAACAAAATATTCTTTCACAGCTATAAAGCTACACAAAAACCGAGTGACATATTGATGATAAAACAAAAAAATACGCGGACGAAGACGCAAGCAGGAGCTTTATTGTTACATGAAATATTGATAAACAATACTAAAAGTAAATTTATTAATCGACTTTCATCGTTGACTGACGAAATAAATTATGAACAGATTTTCTCCAAATCCAGAATCCAAATATGCTCAATGTTCAGAACATCATTGAAAGCCCTATCAACTCTGTATCTCTGAAGATTAGTGTTAAAGCATAAAAGTAAGCACCGTAACTGAATTAAAGTACACGAATGTCGACTAAATGCCTAAAATGCGCGACGATACCAAGTAGAAACACCAATACTAGGTATGTATACAATAAATGAGAAAATCCTTTTATGATAGTGGAGATAGATAATGATAGTCAATCATTATATATAATTCACATTCTTTAGGGAAGTATGAAATAGAACTAGAAAATAAATCACACGATAAATAATGTAGACAATACTCACTATAAACGCCACACAACAAGTTGTTCACAAAATGGATACCATACTCCAAAAATCTAGGTCCATAAAATGATCAATGAAAGACGGTCACAGTTTTGAGTATAATATAACGGTGGAGATGATTTTTACCGTATATCTTCCGGATTCCTGAGATTAAATGCCCAATTCAGCATAATATCTCACATCACTAACAAATACCAGAAACGCCATTTAGGCACCGTCCATTTTGTTTCCAAAATGAGTTTTTTTTACATGTGCGCTTTCGATAAATGTTGCTATATCAATAAATCATACAAGATTTAAAAGGCCATGAATCTAAGATTTTTTTTTATATTATAATTATGCCAAGCGATCAAGAAACACCGACCAAGACCGGTCAGAGTATTCTAGTAGTAATAAATATTTACGTATATATTGTATTTCATTTAAGTACATATATAATTACAAGCAGAGTACAAACAAGCCAAATTTATTGTCAAATTCTAAATTAACGCGAGCCAAGCCGCGGGCAAAATCTAGTATACAATAATATTAAACTTACATATAAAGAAATCTCGAGATTTCGTGAAGTTGTAAACAATGCGGGCAAAGCAGAAGCAGGCCGCTAGAAATCGGACAAGACTACAAAGCACTAAGGAGAAGACGGACAATTGAAAAATATTAAGTTTGAAATGTCAAAGAAAACTACGGTTCTGCGAATTGCACCCCCAATCATATCCGACTCAGAGATAATAATAATTTTAAATCTTGCCGCTAACTACACTTGGATGAATACTAACACTACCTTAGGCCTTCTTATTGCAAGATTTTTGAAACTCTACGGAACCTCATGTCATTGTCATAAAAATCCACGCATCCGATGTAAGTGGGCCTCAGCTGCAAACCTTGTATGGTAGTCCATTACATTGATAGCGTGGGGGCCTCACTCACTTACCATTAAGTGAGACTAAAATGGAAGAACGTGTTATTTTCTGCGCGTACCCGTTCTCCTTTTTTTATACCGAATAGCAGAAATATCACACCGCATTTGAACGCACTGCAGTGCGCGCTAACAATACATTTTCTTCTTTATAGGTGCTTATCAATAAACTCATTATAAAAATACAGATTTGAATTACGTCGCATCGCTTTTGATGGGGTCGTGTGTATGTACCTAGGATGGTGCCGCAGCCGGGGTGAGGGGATCAGCGCCGGACTTTGTTTAGCTTAGCGGGCATTGCTGGCAGCCGTAGAGAGAGAATAGCATTCTCATTTCTCTGTCTACGCTAGCAGCCCTGCGTCACTGCTAGAGTTGCCAACTTTCAGCTGCAGCAAAGGTAACTCATGCCAGTTACACATACACGCCGTTTATACCTTTTATATCTTGCATAAATCACATGAGGCATGGATCGACACCACAGACAGATTTTAACACCGGTTACGCATCCGTGGTACGATCATACATCGGAGCTGTCGCTTTAGTTAGCTGTAGCCGAACTGAAAGTAATGAAAGTTGGCAACTCTTGCGGTGACAGCGGTGTGCGCTGAGCTTCGTTCTCTCTATTTTATTGTGATTAGAATTTACATTTTGTTTTGTATGTTTTTACAAGAAGAATACCTTTCAACTCTGAGGCAAACGTTTAAAAAAACCATTAGAAATGATGAAATTAGTCGATCCAGTTGTTCGAAGTTTCAAAGTGGCAAAAGTTTTTCGAGAAAACACGGACAAAATAAACAGTATAGACTTTTCTCCTAGCGGGGAAACGTTAATATCTTGCAGTGAAGATGATCAAATCGTCATTTATGATTGTGAAAAAGGCACACAGATGATCACAGTGAACAGTAAAAAATATGGAGTTGATCTAATACATTTCACACATGCCAAGAACACTGCTATCCACAGTTCAACTAAAGTTGATGATACCATAAGATATTTATCACTTCATGACAACAAATACATAAGATACTTTCCTGGACATACAAAGAAAGTTGTGACTCTTTGTTTGTCACCTGTTGAAGACACGTTTCTTTCTGGATCTTTAGACAAAACATTGCGTTTATGGGACTTGCGTTCCCCCAATTGTCAAGGTTTAATGCACTTGTCAGGAAGACCAGTGGCAGCTTATGATCCTGAAGGTCTCATATTCGCAGCTGGTGTTAACTCAGAAAGTATCAAACTGTATGATTTAAGATCATTTGACAAAGGTCCCTTCGTCACATTCAAATTGAATCAAGAAAAGGAATGCGACTGGACTGGATTAAAATTTTCCCGTGATGGCAAAACAATGTTGATTAGTACAAATGGATCCATTATCAGATTAGTAGATGCGTACCATGGCACTCCGTTGCAGACCTTTACTGGTCATCTTAATAATAAAGGCATACCAATAGAAGCATCATTTAGTCCGGACTCCCAATATATCTTTAGTGGCTCAACAGATGGAAGAGTTCATGTCTGGAATGCTGATACTGGGTATAAAGTATGTGTCTTGAATGGTGATCATCCTGCTCCAATACAATGTGTACAATTCAACCCCAAGTTTATGATGCTGGCCTCTGCTTGCACCAACATGGCATTTTGGTTACCTACATTAGATGATGTTTAATATTATCTTTGCTAGTACCACAATTCCAAAGGAAGTGTTATCAACAATGATAAAGTACTAGCAAAGTCTAAAACTGAAGGAATTATTAGAGGATCCTTAATATACTCTGTTCATTTTATGATGATTGTCACCATAACAAAAAAAAAATCATCGTCTATACTGTTTTACAGAAAATAACATTAAAGTAGGGTGGTTAATAATATTTAACACATAACATTACACCTGCGATTATGAAGGGTTAGGTAGAGATGTGGAAAGGTTAGGGAGGGAATTCTTAATTAGTACCATATTAATAAACAGGCAATAAGTACCCAATTTTGTGTGCCCATAATGAATAATAATAAGCAACTGAATCAATGACAGTCACCATGAATTGAACAGACTTATATAGCTAAACATAATTAAAATAAAGAAAAAATTAGTGTTAAGTGGTTCATGTATTTAGTAGTCATTCTAATTGCATAACGCACCAACAGTCACAATCCCTTTTTTTATAAAGTAATCTAATAGTATTCATTGTATTATGGAAAGCAATTTATTTTTTAAATTCAGCATTTGGTAATGAATACTTCCGAAATTTAGGGGATTGTGAGTGTGTTATGCATTTGGAGAGTACTTCAATCTTTGATGAGAATAGCATGAAGATGAGTTCATGTCTTATTTTCATTTAAGTGAATGTAACTATGAATAATTTTATTGTATAAATAATAATTGTGACTGAATACTTATTCAGGTTTTTGATCAATTGGTTTAAGTACCTACCTATTTAGTATAAATGATAATTTTATCATAAGTAATACATCAGTACATTATGTGTATTAGAACTCTAGTTTATTGCATTTAAATAGTTTTCATTCCAATTTAATATTTGCATATAAATTATAGGTAAAATCTAAATCTTACTTCACCTAAATGTAACTAAAGTACATACTCCTAAATATGTTGCTATCATTTTAACAAAAGAATTATATTCTGTGCATGTCAATTTTTGAACGGAACATTCCTAACTAAAACCAGTTAGAAGTGTTAGAACACTATTAAACACTGTTTTAATACCTACCAATGACTCTTTTTTTTAAATGTGGCCCTTCTAGTTACTTATGTATTTATAGTCAGCAATACAAGATGATTTACATTTAGCCAAATGGAAAAAATGGCACCCTTTGATAGAATATGTCGTCCTGTCCATATGTCCTGTTTGTGGCCACAACCACAATTTGATGAAAATGACAACCATCCTGTATAAACTACAACATGTATGCTTACCCCTGCCGGACCAATGTTTAACATAAAATACACAGCTAAAATGGCAGGGGGCACATTATTGACACTATTGTGATAGCAACAAGAGGGCAACATATTATGTCCGAGGTGCTAATGAGGTAGGAATGTTATTACACGCCTATCAGGACAATTCCGGAAGTATGGTCAAGATCTCTACCAGCATCTTAGTAGATTACTTCTTTCTTCCGAGCACATTTGCTCCTGCGAATCTCCACTCAAGCCGGCCAGTAAAAGTAATAAAGGAATGGGAGCTCTGTTCCTCGCCAGTGTTCATTCACGCCGGCCAATAAAGGCAGGCCAGAGATGAGGAACCAGACTTCTCTTTGGAGTTATGGTCATTAGAGTTGCGACCGCCCAACAGCTCGCCACGTACTGCCCCGTGGATTTATGCATCTCTTGGTCTGGCTTCTCACCTTGGTTAGACTTATTTCGGCAAAGTAAACTACCGGTAGGTACCTACAGACCTAGAGCTCAAGCGCATAAGTCCCACCATGACGTCAACGTAGAGATGCGGCAGTGGCGATAATACTATTATTATTTTTTAAGTCTGTTAGCTCATGTGTCATGATACCTATCTTGTTTCCATTGATTTAAAAACTAATAATACGGGCGTCCGAACATTTGTCTGACGCGTTCGCGACCATACTATTGTAGTCTTTGTTCGCGACCAAGGAACATATTTACATACCACAAGTTCGCGACACAGGTTCGCGATACACAAAAACTAACGCCATCTATTAGCACTACGAAGTACGATGTGATCGGTGTGGGCTGCGGAAAGACGTAACCTTGTGAGAGCTGGGCGTAGTATTTTTCGAGGTACAGACGCCAGCAGCCTAATTGCGTAACACGCGATTAATCATAATCGGTTTCATTTACCAGTTCAACAATATTCATTGCGTTTTTTACGTACCTAGTTGAGCAGACACATTTTTCGAACATATGAAGCAGTGGTTCAGCGATCTGTTTCAAAACGAAACAGATTATGATTAATCGTGAGTTACTAACTTTTTAGATAGATTTAAGCATTGATTTAAGACAGTAGGTGATGAGTTCATGACCATCTTATAATAAAATTATGGCGAATCAGCCACAGCCTGGGCAAAAAATCTGCTAAAATCTGCCACATTTGGCGCCAAAAATGCCAAAAATATGCCTTCATGGAAACGGAAAAAAATTACACAACGAATTCAATGAAATATATTTAACAATTTTCATAAGCACTACTTATGCACTATACTTACACTACTTACTCTACGTATCCGCATTTCACGCATTTGCCTCCAAATTTTCGTAATTTTCGGTGTATGCAGTATGTTGTACAACATAGATTTTGACGACATCTTTTTGATCATGTTTTTAGTTGGTTTTAAAGGAGATAGTCTCCGTGATCCTCAATCCCCACTTTTGTTGTAATTAAAGCTGACATGTTGATTTAGGAACCTATTCCATATTTTTTTGTTTAAATTCACATGAGAGAAGATTCTTTCGCACGAAGCGTGGTGGTACTTCCACCTGATTCTAACAAGTCTCTTACACTTTTATCAATTCTCGAAGTTCGTCATCAACTTTTTGGAAGTTGTTTTCTTCTACCTACTATGTTGGGAAAATTCTTTGTAACGTTTAAAGTTCACGCAAAATCTTTGTGAACCACATGCTATGGATCCAAGAACTGTAAATCTTTGAAAATAATGCTCAGTGGCAACCGTGTCTTTAATTGAGAACACAGTTCAGTCAGAAATGTTTGCATTCTTTGAAGGAATGATTGGATTCCAGGTTTCAAACTCACGTCTACGGATATAACGGATATAGCGATCGATTTCAGTGCTCTTATTAACGCCTAAATACATATTTTAGAGGGGCAAAAAGTTCACAGTGGATTTTGGTTCAATTGAAAGTGGATCTGTGGTTTCTAAATAATTTCCTTTCCTATGACAACTTAAAAGGCAAGTACATACACAGAACATATATACCACAAGCGGAGTAGGTACATATATATACACTTCAGAAATGTCTTTGAATGCCGTGCGGACTGTTGTGTATCTCCTTGATAGTGTTTAGTTTGTTGACAATTTGCAATAAATACCTAATCCAGGGCATAAAAATATAGTTTTTATATATTGTGTAAAAAAGATTAATTCATTGAAAATTCAAATGCGGTAGTGTGAATTTCTTGAAATCTTTTAAATCTGCCGAAATCTGCCACTTTTGTTAATCGTCAGCATGATCTGTCACAGACAAAATTTAGGAGCGAAATCTCCCAAAATGGCAGAAATCTACCACAAATGGTCACACTCACTTCCCTATATAAAAATGTACCTGTGACACTCACTGAGTAGGTCTTTACTTTAGTAAGGTAAGTAGGTACTGAGATAAAATAAATAAAAGTAATTTTAAAGCTTCTTCAAAGAGGCGCGACGCAAGCGCGGATCCAGCCCTCAAAAAAAATAAGTAATTAAAGCACAGTAAATTTTTGAAGTGAAAGCTTCTTGAGCACTTTTTGGGTGAACAAAAATCAAGGAACTCGCGTCATCGACACCGAACGCTTTCCATGAGCTTTGTATACTATGTATTTAGGTGTACTTTTTGGGTGAACAAAAATCATGGAACTCGCGTCATCGACACCGAACACTTTCCATGCGTTATATATGTATACTTACTGTGTTTAATGTATATATGTGTACTTTTTGGGTGAACAAAAATCATGGAACTCGCGTCATCGACGCCGAACACTTTCCATGAGCTATATATGTATATTTCGACACCTCCTAAGTACAACTAAGTAACTGAAAAATGCAAATTTTATAGGAGAGCGAATTGAAGATTTAATTTTTTTATAATCGCCATAGCTAAGCCGCTATATGGAATGAAAGTATAATATTTGGTGAGCGGGTTTAAACTTAAGTGAAATTTATAATTAAGAGTATATTTTGTTTCTAAATCTTCAAGTTTTTGTTTTATCACACATACATACTTTTACTGCGTTGTAAAAAACAATCAAAATATGCTAACTGGCACATACATATTTCTTCATTGGAATATTCAGGCACCATATTGCTTTAACTGCCAGATACGTACTTATAATTGGTAAAGTCAATAGAAATATCCTGTGTAACTGATACTTACATATTTTACCGCCGTTATTATATTATTGTGCATACAAGTGTAACTGAATTCCAAACTTGTAAAAATCATCATGTGTTTTGGTATTTTGAAATAAAAGCAGTGGATATATTTGTATTATCTAATGTTTATTTTCAAAACACAAAAATATAAATTTCAAACGTTTCACGTGTCAAAAAGTAACATTATTAATAATGTTGTATGTTTATAACACCGAAGATCTAATGTAACATTAATTAAAAATGGCATCTACCTACCTACTGGTAATCAAACTTTTCTCTTTTGTTTTATTACGTATAAGTTCTTGCTGAACTGGAAATCACTTATGTAAAACTATCCAATAATAAAAATATTCATAAACTTTATAAAAAATTGCCTTAAAGGCAGTTTTTGTTCATTTCGTAAAACAGTATGGGGTTTGTCTCAAAATAAATTCTCAAAATAACGCAATGTTAATTCTAAATAGAATGAGATTATTATATAAAATTTCTAAAAATTATTACTTATCAATTATATAAATCAGTCGTTTCATAAAGCTATTTGGACATTCTTGTACTGAGATCAAATTTAATATTATATTACTGAACTATCATTGTTTACTTACTTATAGTGATTTTAACAAGGTTTTATTCTATATTTTGCTTATTGAGTAATAAAATTGCACGTTTTAATTTATCATTAATGACTTATGACCACAACAGTAATCAACTAATCAGTACAGAGATCACAAGATGACTCCTTCATTCCTCTTTTTCGTCTTCTTCATCTTCATTGTCATGCTGGTTCTCATTGCTGCCCTCTATCAAACTCATGTAAAAGTCATGATAAACAGATGGTATAACATTATTTCGGCATAAATACTTCAAATCCTGAAGTTTAGCCTCGGGTATTGGTAATTTCCCCTCGTAAGCTTGGGTTAATGTTCTTGCTAGAGGGGCTGGAAGTGGACTGTTATCTAATCTTATGCGGTTCCTTGATCTAGTTTTGGGAGTCTCTAGTGCATTATTTACAATGATGCATTTGAACTCATGGTCACAAAAATCAGTTTTATATTGTATCCTGTCAGAGAATTGCGGCCATATTTCTAACTGTCTTAGTTGAGACCAGAAAACTCGTTCTCTGTTTGTATTTATAGTCCAGTTGCATCCAGGGAGCAGTGCTTTGAAATTCATAAAATTTAAAGTAGTCATTTCCTGGACTAAGTAAGGGTTTCCATCTTGTTTGGCCCACCTTATGAGGGCATACCATTGCTCGGGGGTGTACACCATTTTATTCTTGGCAGTTCTCTCGATAAGGGCGTGTACACTATCACCCTCATTTTGTGTATGGCCTTTCTCAAAATATTTATGAGTTATAGTGACTTCAAAATCTTTTGCAGCTCGTAAATAGGCTGCAAAAACGATACGATTGCGGTTTTGTCCCCCGCAATTGTCGGACCAAAAGTTGATTTTTTTTATGCCTTTTTGGTAATGTTCTTTCATATAATCATATAAACAGCTACTCACCTCGTTTGCTCCTCGGCTTGCAGTGCTTTCATCCCAAACATAGCACTTGGCAACTTTGCTTCCCATTTCGTATATTGTAAAATTGAATACAGTTAGCTTTCTCTTATAATAAAGAATACTAGTTTCTCCACAGGGCATTCCATGCACTTTTTGAAAATCATATACCGCTGTGAGTACTTCTTTGGATTTCATAGTGCTTTCTTTATCTTTGTTCTTTAGCTCTCGCGCTATAGTCTTGTTTCTCATGTGGGTATTGTATGTGTTAAGCTGCTCTTCAGTCACAGGACGTGGTAAGTTTTTATACACTTGACAAACATCACACTGATCTTTTTTGGGGACGTGGAACCCCAAATTTATATTCTTATTGACAATATCTCGGTATTGTCTTGCTGTTTTAACTTTACTTTGATTTTGAGCATCATTCCAATCTTTATACAGCAGAAACATTCGAGCAAATGTAAGAGATCCATCTAAGTATACTTTATTCGTACGTTTTCGAACATAATGCGATTCCACAGGTGCAAAGCTGTTCACATGATCACAAACACTTGCAATCATCTCTTCAGTAATTTTCTTAGTATGTCTATGGATACCTCTTTTGTCGTGGACAACAGTGCCTTGCAATGAAAGCTTTTTCAAAGCAGAATATACCAGGCCTTGTTTGATCCCAAAAGTGTTCAAAAACATGGTTTTACAGACCTGTATCTTCGTTATCTGTGTCTTTGGAGACACTGAATCAGTCTCATGTACCTCATTATCATCTTGTTTTTTATCTATTTTTGTTGGTAAATAATACCGCAAAGTAAATTCTCTTCTAGAGGCAGTTTCAGTAGTAACCCTACGTTTTGGAATTTTATCACAGTACTTATTGATAAAATCCCAATGACGAACTATATCTCCCATTGACCAAAATGCCACAAAAAGCAAATCTCTGTCAACATTAGTAATTTTTTGTGAACATTTTAACTTACATTTCTCTCCACAACATGGCCCCATCTCTTTCTTTTTCCTCATTTTACCATCCCTACTTTTGTACGCATTTCCAAAAATTTTATTTTTCTTACGCATAACATCCAACCATTGGTCTTGATGGACCATTCGTAATCTACCTTTATCTTTTTTTCTTGTGCATAGCCTGCGCCTCGGTGATGGTTCAATGTCAGAAAAAGTGTTTTCTGTTATCGGGGTTTGTATTGGCATAGGTGAGCTAACTGGCATGACAACGTTTGGCGAAGGAGCTGGTGATATATCACAATCTAACTGAGCAATTGCTTGAGCTATGACTGAGGAGAAATTTGGCGACTCAATGGAAATATCATTTCGAATACCTGAACTGACATTGCTCATCATGGGTGATTGGGGCGTTATTGTTGCCAATATGGGGTCATGAGAGTTACTTGGCAAGATCACTGAAGCTGTATGACTTGTGACGGTTGGGGAATGTGTTCTGGAACATTCTGAGGGTTTAAGATGGTTTTGTGCAGCACTTGTTTCTTCGTCACTATTTTCTATGAATTCCGTCATTTGTTGCAAGTCTTCATCAGTGAAATATTTTGAAAAGTGTACTGGAGTATCTGAAACAATCAACCCACAATAAAACACTCGATTTTCTACGATAATCAACATCATTTCATAAAAGTAAAACTATGTAAGTATACAGATAGATATTAATAGATGATGAGAGATGAGAGATGATGAGATTTCTATTAGTAGATGTTTGTATTACAATGGCTCGTCCGGATAGTTTGGAGGCCTGGAGACCTGTAACACAGGTATTCCTAGTACAGGCTCCAGTCTCCACAACATCAATGTACCTATTTTTTGTAATCATTATTATGTTTAGTACTGGTTTTTTTCATTATGTGGTGGAGAAAATAAAAGTTTTTATTATTATTATTATTATTATTAATAATCAAGTTAAAATCCAATGTAAAACAATATTTGTGTCAGTTAACTGATTTCATTTTAAACACATTCCGTAGAATAAGTATGTAAGTGCCTAGATACATTTTTCAATCAAACTAAATTCCGACGTAAAAATGTGTAACTGCGTAGTTACATGCTTATGCATCGGGAATGCATAAATTGCAGTAATGTCGTCATGACGATAGATTTTCATTCTAAGACGTGTTCAAATATTTACAGTATAGGTAGAAATCTCAATTTATGGGTGCACTTAAAATAATATACTTTAATAATTATAAAATATTTAGTTAATATTACTTACCTTGCCTTGATGGCGAGTCTATCTGGTCTGATATTACGCTTATTATTTGGTCCACAGCATTTTTTGGTTTTTTAATTGCATCTTCCCTTAATGTAGTTAAAAATTTATAACGTTCACTCGACATTGTAAAAAACAACGCAACACTCGCGCGCACAAGTCGCTGCCCGCCGGAGAACTGAGTGACCGGCAGTTACCCGCACCGCGCGCCCTTTTCCCCCCGCGTCAAAATATGTAACTGGAACTTAAATGGTTGTACGCTGTGTTTATTTGTCACCTTATGCAGATAAACAATTATACGTTTGAGAAAAAAGTATGTTGGGTTAATTGAAAAAATAAAATAAAAATGTATGTGGTAAATATAGGTATATAGATGCCAAAAATGCAATAAAAACCGTTTCGTGTATCTGGCAGATACATACGTTTACTTAGCGGGTGTCGATTTACTGTGTTTAATGTATATATGTGTACTTTTTGGGTGAATAAAAATCATGGAACTCGCTTCATCGACAGCGAACGCTTTCCATGAGCTATTTATTGTGTACTTTTTGGATAAAAAAAAAGCGTGAAACTCGCGTCAACGTCACCGCTTTTTTTTTTGTCGGACATCTCGCAGTTGACAGGGCTTAAAAACTAAAATAGAACGAATAATACGAACCTCGGCTCAGGGCGTCACTGTTAGGGGGACAGATAGTGGGGACGGGTTGGGTCAAAATATTGGCATTATTATTATTATTAGGGGAATTTAACTCTACTGCAAAACCGCTTCCATGGCGGTTCAATCAGTCAGCTTATTTATTCTCGTACTATGAAACTCCGTGGTGGAATTCTTTTAATATTTTTTATGGAAATTTAAAAAAAAACTGTGAAGAATACGCACGGCGCTAGTGCTATGGGCCATTCAAGTAATACGAAAGCATATTTTTACAGTTATTGACCCGCCCCCTCCCCCTCGTCAGCAAAAGTAAGCAAAGCTCTTACCCCCCCATGGTCACGTAAACATTGGTAGCAGACTTACAACGTGTCTGCTCACTTTCGTGTGATTTTGGAATATTGTCATCGTTGTCTTTTTACTTAGTGTTTTTTTGGAAGTCTGTTGTTTTTTTTTTTTGGAAAAGTTTTTATCTACTGATAATGTGACGTGGGTGAGTAAATGTGCTTGCGGCCAGCCGACGCGGTGAAAAACGACACGGGCTGCCCACTCGAGGCCTTACGGCAGACTTAACAGTAGAGGTGTGTAACTCTTTACGGAACCGACTCACTGATCCAGATCACTGAAGTGATTCAAAAGATTGGTTCAGTAACAACGTTTCAAACGCATAATTTGGATCTGAATCATTTCTTTGACGCGTCGCTCGCGAGGCGACGGAGCAGTGAGCGAGCGAGAGAGGGAAACTGAGACACTGAGCCACTGAGACACGAGTCGTGAGTGAGCGGGCGGCACAATTACAATTTATACAAGTCAGAAAGAGATACCAAATGAGATGTGTCTCACTCAACTCTCACAGATTTTCGTTGTCGTTATACAAGCATGTAAAAATGACCACTAAGGCGCTTACGTATCAAATACTATACGGTCGTTTTTTGCATATAATGTTTGCACTAAACGCGGCAGATTGTTTGTTTATGTTCGTTTGTACTAATTTTCGAAAATATTATAGTTCTGTTTTCTATTTCTTTGCGTAGTGATTATCGTGACTTACTTTCTTCCTTTTTATTCATAAAGTTAGAGTTCAGAGACTTTACGTGAGAATTTGTGTAAATAGACATTGAATCACGTAAATGGTTTAGTTTACTAGATTAGTAACTTGTCTCAGACACTCAGTGCTAGTATTATCTTAGTGATAGTATAGCTAATTAAGTATTTGTGAGACTTTCTTTCTGTGACTAATGTGGGTGTAAATAATAATTCTACGTGTTCGTACTTCGTAGTAAATGACTTTCTAAGGTATACCTAGGTACTAACATACTTACCCTAAGACATTTATTTTCGTATTCTATTATTAAAATGCCTCCAATAAGCAAGAGAAGTCCATTGTGGAACCATTTTAGTGAACTCGCGCCCGCGGCCGCAACGCAATATTTTTTTTTTTTTTTTTTAACGTTGCCCCACACTAGGAATTTCTCCTGTATTGTGGGTGCGTTTACAAACATTTAAACTCACATACACAAACAGCCAGACCCGGAACAACTACTTGTAGGTCATACAAATATTTGTTCCGTGCGGGAATCGAACCCGCGACACCCATAATGCGCGTAATGTAATAACAATGTAATGTAATGTAATGTAATACGTAGGTAACATTCCGTATTTTATATCCTTTGAGCCGATGATCCAAATGAGCCAAATGAAACATATCAGTGATTCGGATCATTTCAGTGATCGAGATGCAAATGTTCCAATCGCAAACATGATACACTTTGTCCACCTCTACTTAACAGTGAACACAGATTACTTTTTTATGACATTGATTCTCGATACCCCGCGCATGAATACAGTAGTAAATACACCCAGATTTTGGAATAAAATCAATAGTAAATAAAAATTTGGTGTTTTGGAAAAAAAAATCTACTTACATATTGTCCATTAAACTGTCTATTTATTAGTCGCAGTAACATAACTAAAATAATGCTTACTTCACTATGAGATGCATGTTATCCTTATCAATCATTGTTATTAATTTTTGTGGTATCGTTGTAACGTAGCATTTTAATGTTTTTTTTTTTTTTGTTGATATTTTATTTAAATAACGAGTAGCTCCAAAAAACTGCCCAAAACACAGCTGGCGCGAAGTTTTGGTAGGGCACGTGGCTTAAGGTTTTTATCAGATAGGTACTGCACATTTGTTAAAAACCCTTCAGTTGATCCTGTGAAATAAAAATTAATAAATGTAAATTTTTCCGTATAATTTAATTTTTTTAATTTAATTTTATAGGGGTTAAAATTTTAAGTAATTATGGAGCTATGTAGGTACTCGTTGTGTTTAGTACAGACGGCAGCACATCAAGCTACCCCAAACTGTAATTTTCCCAATTGTACATGAACCTTATGGTTATGTAATAAACTTGAAAATTAATCAAAGAAATTTATTCTTACACCACCTCACTTTCTTTTTACACGCTTTATATTAGCTTCACTTGTATGTTTGTTTGTTTAAGTATGTTTGTATGTAACCGACTCCTTTGAGCGCGATTTTGACCCACTTCAAACGGTCAGATTTCATTGAAACTTTGTAAACTTGTCGAGGACCAATGACAATTCAATAATTAAAAAAAAAAATAGAAAAAAAAACGTTTTTGTAGTTAGCAGAACTAAAAAATAGAAAATAAATAATAGTTTAAAAAACTAAAAAACACGCTTTAAAAACCAAACTAAAAAGGAGAAAATAATTTAATTCAATTAAAAAGCGTGGACTGCTTGACATTAATTGATTATAAAAATACTTACCTCAAAAAGCACCCCACGCTTTTTTTGAATTAAATTATTTTCTCCTTTCTTAGTTTGGTTTTTAAAGCGTGTTTTTTAGTTTTTTAAACTATTATTTTTTTGTCATAATCTGGTAACTCTTTAACTGTCACCTACGTAACACAAACATAGCTAGGGACACAGTAACGAATAGAAAGTATCGTTTGTACTCAAGAGTAGTATCGAAAAACAAGTTTCGTACTCATAAAAGTATCGATACAAAAGTATCGAGTACTTTTTTTAGGGTCTAATCCGCATAGGGCATAGATCAATATCAGTCAGTAAATAACGTCAGTTTAACCTCAGTAGAACAGGACATAAAAAAACAAATGGTATTGGTACACAAATGTAATACAATAATAGAAAAGACAACTGTAATTTCACAAATTATTAAAATTACATTTAAAAAACAATTGTGTGGCGGAAAATTAAAGGGCGAAACGTACACGATAAATTACAACGGTGAACAAGTGAGTGATTGATTATTGTAGTAAATGAATGAAGGAAAGGTTAGGACCTTAACTGTGAACGGAAGGAAAGATTTCGAGTAATGATTGATGTAATGTTTTGTCAGGTTCAGAACGAGTGGACTAGATTTCGTTGCCAAAACCATAAACATGAGCCTAACGGCTCATGGTCGCTAGTTTTAAATGGGTAATTTCTAAGATTATCCATTTAAAACGTAATTTCTTATTCGATACGATACTGTCAAAAAGTACTCATTTAGTAAAATAACGAATGCAAAGTATCGAGTACAGAAGTATCGGTATAGAAAGGAAATGTACTCATTTCATTACCATTAAGTATCGATACTTTTTTCGTGTCCCTACACATATCACTGTTCTCAATTTCTCACACAGAACATTATATACCCTGATTTCTCATTCTCAAAAGTGCACAACAAGTCGCAGACCAGACACTAGACAGTCTGTATTTCTTTAACCACAGAACAATATAATAATAATTTATCTAGATAGTATTTACCGTTCCAGTTTTTATCTATTGAGTGTCAATGTGAGAAATTGAGAATATAGATTTATAATAGTAGTAGTAGTAATAGCTTTCTTCGTATACATTCCTACTCACTACTGTGACTTGTTCGATGATAGTTAAACAGATGTTGAGCAGTGTCAAAGTACAAGATATTCACTATCAAGATTGCGAAGTAAGTTTATTGATAAAAGTTAATTCCTACTTGTTGAACTTTGAATATCCTATGGTAAAATAAAACTTTATGCAAGTAGATTGCATGGTAGAGTTGGTTTCAAATAAGATAATTGAGTATGTAATAACTTCTGTTAATTAATGTTGAAGTTAGTATTATTTTGTTTACTGTTAGGTTTAAATTCTCACCACCGACCGACATAATATAGTTAATATATTCATTTTGATAAATTGATTACTTTTCAGGATAATAAGATGTTACGTGGGATTCATAAAGTTGTAAGTACTGTTTATTTTTGTCTTGGTTAGTGATAGTGGTTGGTGCTTATTGTTTTTTGTGTAAAAATTATTCTTAGTCAATTTCACTTTAATTTAGTTGCTAGTGTTTTGAATACAAGACTGGGTCGAAACCTCTGGGGTTAGCTAGAGCGTCCTCTGAGATAGAGGATTATTGCTACCCTGACGTTTTTCTACTATCAACTTCAATTTTATTTCTTTTATGCTGTAATTTAAGGGAACAAGGCAGACCCATACGGTAACCCGATAGTGACAAATCTGGGTCAAAACACATGGTATCATAAAGTGAGGTCCAAACACAACCCTAATACACTTGCAAAATGTACCGACTGCATGGTTGGTTCGTTTTTCAAGTGTGTTAGGGCAACCATGCCACAAAGGTTTAAACAAAAAAACCATCAGATCTATTACTGTTGACTGTGACAGAGACAAAGCCGACTTGTCATTAGACATGTACCGCACAAGGCTGATAGAAACACCAAGCTATTGCTGAATACCACACTACCTATCACGTCTGCATAGTTTCCCTAGCAAATTTAATTTGACCCTGTAGGTATTTTAAGTAAGTAAGCTTTTTCATTTGATACCCAACATGGCATGATTGAAATATGTTTCTTAGTTGATAAACCAAGCTAAGTGATAACTTTGTTTAGAAGTTTTGAGGGTACAGGTAAACATACATAATATTTATGTACCTAAACCCACATATATAATCAAAATCGTAACCCTCCTTTTGGTCAGGTTAAAATATTAATATTCATAGATACAGGGGTGACATGTTAAAATATTGACAAACATCCATTAATAAAAAAAGATTTAAAAAAACGGAGGTTTCAGCAGTACCTGGTCTGGTATAAAAAAAAGGAGAATTGAGCAGTCTCAATTCTCCGTTTTTTTATTTTTTGGTCAATGGTCAAATGGTCTACGTCTAAGGCCCTGTTTACTCTCTATAAAATGGGGCCTTAAATGGCGGAGTTGGACTGTTCCAACCCCCGTCATACTCATTGACCCAAACTTCTACATATAGAGTAAACAAATTACAAAAACTACTGAACTTATCACAAGAAATATAGATCGCGACACATAATTTGAACCAAAATTTGTACAAACAACCGACGCGACGGTAGGAGCGCGTGCACTGAAAAAGAATGAGGTCACCTAGCATAATCATCAGTGATAGGAATAGGTAGTGCCTATTTGCCTAAACTTCGAAGAACAGAAACAAGAAACGGAGACTTCCTTAGGACTAAATTTTTTCCGAGACATCTGTCCCGAAATTTCGAGACAACACATAATTACATTTAAAAAAAATGTTATTTGGAATAAGTAATTCGTCTATATTTACCTAAAGTTTGCGACTAGATATATCATAATAAAATAATAACATACACAGTCGTTACAACCATAAAATTTTCTGAATTTTTTTATCTATTGTTTTTGTATCCCATGGGAACTATACTTTTTTTTAATAGGAAGTAGCATATGTGCTATTCCACACCTTAATCTATATCACTACCAAAACCAGCATTTTCAGTGGAATTGAGTAATGGACATCCATACAAACTATCACATTTATAGACAAACTTTAGATAAATATAGACGAATTACTTATTCCAAATAACACATTTTTTTAAATGTATTTAAGTGTTGTCTTGAAATTTCGAGAACGATGTGCCGGAAATAATTTAGTCCTAAGGAAGTCTCCGTTTCTTGTCTCTGTTCTTCGAAGTTTAGGCTAATAGGCACTACCTATTCCTATCACTGATAATCATTGATGTAACGTGTACTGAAGTTTGGAAATAAATTACAGATCGCGGCAGGTAACTTGAAACAAAGTTCGACATTTGGGTTCAACTTACGTGCCGCGATCTGTTATTATTATTTTGTAACATTGAAACAAATAAATATTTGTGACAGATGTCAGATGCGCCCGCTTAATATTTTCGTGCTTAACTGGTAGCCGCCAAACCAAACCTTAGAGCCAAACAGCCTAATATTAAAACAAAACGAATTATATAAGGAGTACTCTCGTGCACTAGTGTAGGAATGCTAAGTAAAGAGCACGCTTGTCAATACACTGCATTGTGAACCTAAAAGCGATGCAATAAGGGCCGCTTTTCAAGTAATTCTAAAGTTGAACTTAAAGTTCGTAGTTATTAAATAATAGTTTAAAAAACTAAAAAACACGCTTTAAAAACCAAACTAAGAAAGGAGAAAATAATTTAATTCAAAAAAAGCGTGGGGTGCTTTTTGAGGTAAGTATTTGTATAATCAATTAATGTCAAGCAGCCCACGCTTTTTAATTGAATTAAATTATTTTCTCCTTTTTTAGTTTGGTTTTTAAAGCGTGTTTTTTAGTTTTTTAAACTATTATTTATTTTCTATTGTTTAGTTCTGCTAACTAAAAAAACGTGTTTTTTTTTCTTTTTTTTTTTTTAATTACCTATTGAATTGTCATCAGTCCTCGACAAGTTTACAAAGTTTCAATGAAATCTAACCGTTTAAAGTGGGTCAAAATCGCGCTCAAAGGAGTAGGTTACATACAAACAAACATACAAGTGAAGCTAATATAAAGCGTGTAAAAATGGATCCTATTTTAAAATTTCAGTTTGGACACAAAGGGTATTTATTAGAACCCTATGTCACGTCTATGCACTTATCCTGCAATTATACCACTGCAAATCCTCAAAAAAATGCCCAGCAGCTGCCAAGATTACCGGTACCAAAACTAAACGATACTTTGACGAGGTACCTTCTGACTGTCCGACCAGTTCTAAATGATGAAGAGTTCGCGAGGACCACAGCCCTCGTAAAAGACTTCGAGAGAGGATCGGGACAACAACTACAAGTAAGAAATGTGTTACGTACTATTGTTTCTATTACTAGGGGCTCAGCTTGGAGTCAGCTTGTGCTGACTACAAGCATAAATATTGCTGTAGGAATATGTATTGATTTAAGATAAACTTTTACGTTTCATCGTTAATAATCTTTGCACTATAACGTGATACATACACAAGCAAAAGATAGAAATAAGTATGTCCTAATTATCGCACAGATGGCGGCACCTTCATCAAAGAATTACGAAGCTGATAACTACTAATGCGACTACGGCATATACTCGATATAAGGGTTTGAACTTACATATTTCTATGGAAGCTGACATAGTCACTCGTCGCTACGCCGCGCACGATAAAACGGATGGTATAGATGGGGAAGCCCATGTTGGCCCACTGCAGGGCAAAGGCCTCCTTTCCCTCTTTCTACTGCGATTGCGAGTCAATCCTTTAAGATGGAATTCAGTTCATCCCGCCATCTCGTTCTGGGCCTGTCGAATAGTCGTTTCCTGCTATTTGGGATCCACTTAGTCGTGCCAGTTCCTCCATCGACATGCGACGGATGGGGTCAGCCCAGTTCCACTTTAGTTAAACAGCTCTGCGGCCAGCGTGCAGTTGGAACGAAGTAGAAATAGGGTCCTTAATGTGGTCTGCGGGTTCGTTTTGACACCTAGTATACTTTGTTTCTTACAAAAACAAATATAGTTACTTATCCATACCTCGTTGGACTCCAAGTGCGGACTCTTGTTGATTTGTGAGAGACCTTGGTCTCCATGGGGAAAATGCACTTGTCCTTGAGCTATTTAAACGAAGAAAAAAAAACAAGTAATGGTCAAGTTAGCGTTGGCGAGATATTTGACCTTCAAATATCTTGGCAACGTGACAGGCAAACCTTAAAAAATAAACCAAAGTTGCTATGCCAATAAGGTAATAATAAATTTCTATGGTAATAATGATCAACTGGACTCGTCCACGTTAGTCCGACAATCGAAATGGCGAATTACTGTATTCCGAAAGAACCCAATCCCGAATAACTGTTACGCAGGGTTACCAGGCGAAGTTTTACTACTAGCCGTACGGGTGCCGTACGGCTTAGCCATAGGTATATGCTTAGACCTTAAGACACATTTGTCCATGCCGAATGAGCCGAGGCCTTACAAAATAGCATCATCCAAATTTTGCTCGAGCAAGGTCGACCAGTAGCCAATCCTGCCTCGAGTGCAATGTCTTTACACACTTGCATCTTATTACCTATACTATTTTTCCAGATTTTGTTAGAAAAGAGGGCGCAGGAACATCTGAACTGGCTTGAGGATTGGTGGTTAAATACAGCATATCTAGAATACCGTGATCCAGTTGTCGTGTATTCCAGCCCTGGCCTGGTTTTTCCTTTCAGAAAGTTTCAAAGCCAAAACGATCAATTAAAGTATGCTGCTAAAACTTTACTGGCTGCAATGGATTACAAGAGCTTAATAGATGAGTAAGTTTCTATTATATTAATACTACCTGCTCCATAACCATTACAAACACCTTTTTACGAGTACACTTATGATATTATTATTGATTACAAAGTACTCTGTGTCCATAATGTAAAATTATATGTATGTCATGCTAACCAACCTAACCTCAAGTAAGTCATTAAAACTCTGGGGTCTAACCGGGTAAATAGAATTTCATTAATCTGTCAGAATGCATAAATAGCAGAAATGTCTTGCGTTGTCTACCTACTTAGTTTAGTTCAAAAGATCGGGATACTTAGCTGCGATCAAAGTATCACTCGGGCAGCATAAAAATCTGACCATAGTATGTTTCGAGCCGTTCTCTTCTATACCGCAATCAGCGCCGCTCATTTTGCAAAAAAAAAATCAGCGGCATCAGCAGACGAATACGGAAAAATGAGATCACATCTGTTCATCCCAAAATGAACTTTAATTTTATCGGGCGCTGACTTGACGCATCAAGCTGGCGTCCCGTCTTTATTTATTAAACTAAAGAGGCAATATAAGTAATTTGGTTTTGGACTACATGTCTAATTGAAAACTATTTGGGCAGAGTTTTTGGAGATTAAAGCCAATAACCCTAAATTCCATGGTGTCAGTCTAACGGACATTCAAAAACGAAATATTCTTTTTGCTATTGAAAAAAGAACACTCAGTCGAATTGAGAATCTCCTCTGTTTTGAAGTGGTTTAAAAACGAAACCGCTTCAAAAGTGATTAAGGGCCTTCGCACACCGCCGCCGTGAAGATAATTATGGGAAACCGCTTAACGCGTTCCGGTAAGAAATTATTACTGCAAAATTTCTTAAAACTTTATTAATGTAGTTCAAATTAATTAAAAAAATAACAAATTTCCTATATCCTAACTTAACTAAAACGAATAAACTAAAACAAAGCGCCGAAAAACTCATCCGCATCGCTGTCGACTGGTAATGTACCCAAGAGACTGGCGGCATTGCCACGTTGTATAGCAATGCGCAGCCTCTGGCCAAGGTAATAACCAGCCCTTGGGTCACGGGAAGTGTCAACCAGCCGTTTTGAGATTTCCGTATAGAGAGAATGAGCACGGACCCCACGGCCCGAGGGTTTCAACCCCAAACGGCTCGAAAGTATAATTACCAATAAGGTTGTTATACTTTCGCCGCTTGAGGTTTTCCGCAGCCGCAGCGACAGTGCCAGCACAGCACACCGAGGTAGGAAAATTGGATAGCGCAAGAGTATCAACACACGTTACATCCCACACTGAAGGCCTACCCTTCTTCCATGGAAATAAAGACATGCCGTCCTGTCTCTTGCCATCGTCGCGTGCCAAGCCATTGGGTTCTAATACATCTGTATTATAGATGGAATGCCGACGGTGGCAAGAGCTCGTCGGATGATGTCGTTAATGTTCGCGTGCAGCGATAAGCCACCCGCACTTCGGCTGCAAGATAGGCCGTGATTCCCGAGACTGTTGACAACTTCGCCACAGTGACAGCGTTGAGGAGAACAACACGCGAGCTCCTAATCGCAGGGAAGCAGCGAGGCGGAAAGTAGTGTCGTCGAACAAAGTGCCAATGTTCGACTACGGTAGTGCATAAAGCCACAGACCCCGACTCCCATTTACCCACAGCCAGCAGTCGCGCACGCTCTGCAGTAGTAGTAGAAGTGTTCAGTAAATTGTATTGTACAACTCTGCAGAGCGGCTCATCCCACTGTCTCTAGGAAAATGGATTATCAGGTAGATTTGAGTTCGGGCAAGCGTGTTTCCAGGCATCCATAGCATCGGTGAGGTACGGCACATCAAAATCAATCAGTGTGGGAGCTAAGATTTTCCTGATTAATTTCTCAGTGCCGTGGACCGAAGATATGAAAGCCGGTAAACTAATACTGGAAATTTTGCAGACACCGAGGCCTCCCATATTTCAGGATATTTTCGTGATTCCAGTTGAGAGTCAGTTGAATTGTAGCAATCGGAGCAAAACTTCATCGCTTCCGATTGAGTTAATACAGTATATGTCTACTTCGGACCTCTTATATTAGTCTTCCGTCAAATCAACAAGCATGTAAAAAAAAACCTTTTTATACTTGACGACTACCATAGAACATACGAAATAAACGCGGCACCAAAATAGCGGGCTGAACGCGGAGGTGTAACTGGCTTCCGAGCAGATCAGCGAAATTACGCGAGAAAGAGATAGAATCATAATCAAATCTGTACATTAGAGCAGGTTAGGTGGTTTAGTTTCTTTATAGCTTGTCGTGCAACGGAGAAGTCATGGCAGAAGTACTGCGGTTTCCCTGCTATGGTTTCGCGGCGGAGATGTGATACCCTCCTCATTGTTTATTGAAAGGGTTCGAAAAGATACGAAAGGGGGTTGAAATAAAAAAAAACAAATGTCATAAATTAAGCACCACCACCACAATCCAACCGTCAAAATTACTTAACAGTCCCCCCACCCTTAATCACTTTCTAGTGCTTTAGCCTGGGAAGAAGTGACCAACGAACTCCCCAGCAGCACAGCTGTCTGTTCAGTTATAGACATCTATACGCGAATAGTTTACTTCAGTGAAGCCGAAAATCGAAAGATAGATTGATTGTATAATATAACAAGAAATACATAACATTTTGTATCCCTGTAATGGCATTATCGTGTTTTATTTATCCATCTCGCCCTAGGTGATAAAAAAATCAAACAAGATTTCAGTACCGCGGAATTATTAATATTTTTTGTCTAAATTTTTTCGGCTTCGTTTTCGAGCAAAAATAAGACTTCTTTTCTGTTTTCGGCTGAAAATCCATTTTCGGGTGGACACTATATTAGCGGATTATTGTTGCGGATTTTGTTAATACTGGTATCAGTTGTTGACTGATTGACTTATTCCGACATGAAGGGTATTGAGATCGATTGTTATTTTATGTACAGGTACTTTATTACCCTGCCGTGTCCTAACATTTTTGTTTCTGGCTTAGATATGTTGGTAAGCATTTATTTGATGGAACTACAGTGGTCAATCTCAGACTAAGGTAAAACTAGTCTTGTAAGTATTGAGACGGAGGCGTTTGCAATAATCTGATGGAACTTTGAACTTGTCCGCAAGTAAAGTGGAAAGACGCGCAATTTTAATTTATAGCTATATCATAAAGCTCAGTTATGTCAAAATGTACCGACCTACAAAAGAAAATCTTTTAATAATATAATTAAGTTGACCTACGTCAAACATCCAATACCTACTATCCGTTATAACCAATTATTACCCTCATATTTATAAACGTTGCTTAAAGTTAAGAGATGTTGAAACGTCAAAAATGTATGGTTAAACAGTCGCTAATCATTACTTTAAGGGGTAAGTGGTTACCTATTATGGTTATGGTTATTTCCACGATTCTTTTTTATTTTTAGCGACAAAATCCCGGTTGAAATGATGGGTAAGAATCCACTGGATATGGTACAATATAAAAAGGTATTTGGAACATGTAGAATACCACACGAGAAACGAGACAAGTTGTCATTTAATAATAGTAAGCACGTCACAGTCATCCATAACAACCATGTAAGAATTTTTCAATCCTTTGTACAGACGCCAGCACATCAATCTACCCCAAACTGTAAAATTTTCCCAATTGCACATGAACCTTATGCCTATGTTATAAAGATGAAAATCTATTTTTTAAATATATAATATACAGGAAAAGTTTTTATTCAGTGCGCAAACTTTAACCATGAATTCAGCATACCATTCTAGTCCCCCAGCGAAGAAATTGTTCGTCGGTTATACAAAAAAAAAATCAGGAGAATTTTTTTTCCTGTATATGTAACTTGATGTGCTGGTGTCTATACCATTACATTCAAAATCAACTACATTATCATTTAAAATCAATTTGCAATCTACACTAGGTGCATCGCCACTTAAATTGATAAGTTTCGATTCTTGATTACGTTACCCTGTACAACTGTGTGGATACAACATGCTATGTGCTACAAATGAAGTAAAATCATTTACGAAAACCTAAATGTGTTTGAATAAAAAGCATCAACTTTGTCCACTTTCAATCCATCTACGGAATACTGATTTCTTTTCAAATTTATGGACATCGGCAATATCATCATCGTGATTGCATAGTTTCTTTAAGAGCCTCTTTATTTTAATTTAAAATCTTGAACAAGATTACATGGATTTGAATAATTGTAATGGCAGAAAATACTTTCGTCACCCGTGATAGTTGTTAACCTTTTTGTAACAAGTCATGTTGACCTTGTCGAAAAGTTCACTAGCAGTGTTATATTCCTCTGTTCTGTGGTTATAGGTACGTTATAAAATATATCAGTTTTAAGTAATCATCTCAATTTTCTGATCATGAGTTGTTAGCATTACAGTGTAGGTACTTATTTGTTATTTTCTGTTATTAGATATTTCATGTTGACCTCTGGGGCGAAGACAACGTATTGCTGAATGAAGACCAAATTGCTCAACAGTTGAAAAAAGTTGTTGATCTTTCTAGCTCGGCTAATAATGGGGGTATTGGAATTCTTACTTCTGAAAATCGTGACTCTTGGGCAAAAGCTTACCAACTCCTCGCTAAAGGTACGCACATATAGGTATAGGTACAGATTGTGTTTTTGTAACTGGGACAGTATGGAGAAATCCTAATGTTATAAAGAGAACGAATACGGGGAAAAGAACGAGTACTTTTTGCATGAAAACTGTTTTGAAAAAAAAAAAAAAATATCTGTTGCTCCATATAAAAGTGCAATAACTACGCGGTCAAAATGTACGGAAGATCTTATTTTTTTTAAATAACCGATGGAAAAAATCAGCGCAGGGGTTTCAGAATCATGTAACCTACCTGTATCCGTGGTAACGGTAATTTATTTTTCACTTTTTAATTGTGGTACCTACCTACCTGTTCCACACGAATTAGTAGGTATACCACTAGGTACCATAGGTACTTGCTATGTAAACAACAGTGAAACTTACAATAACATTATCAACTTATACTAAGTGGATTAAATACGTATTATTGAAACTCACTGAAAAACCACTCATCAGAACTTGACCAATTTACATGGGACCACCCTAGGTTGAATTTTCAAACTCTGACCACAGTTGATCAAATCAGAAGAACAACATAAAAATACAAAGAGGCTAACACGGAAACTGCTCCTTTTTTAAGTTTGTTAAAAATATGAAATTTCTTTATCATTATTTCAGACAAAACAAACAGAGAATCTTTAGCAGACGTAGAGACAAGTCTGGTTGTTCTCTGTTTGGATGGCGCAGTTGACTTGTGGAAGTGTAAGGATTCAAACGCCCGTAGAAACCTGGCCGGAGCACAGACAATACACGGCGGTGGCTCGCGCAGTAACGGCGCCAACCGTTGGTTTGACAAAACAGTACAAGTAAGTTAGTACGAATTGTTGTGTGTAAAAGAAATCATCGTTATTCAGGAGAAAAATGGGATTTATGAAGGGGATCCGTCTTTGTTCCTTCAAACACCTTAAAATAAACGCATCGAGCAGTTTAAGAATTAGTACCCGTGGGTTAAGGAGGAAGCTCCAGTGTAGCCCGCGAAATTCAAATTTTCTTACGTTTTTGAATTTATAGGTCAGTGCAAGGTTGTATGTAGTATCCGATCGAAGTTTCGGTTTCGTTTTCGGCCGGTTTCGGCTTAAAAATCATGTTTCGTGAGAGGACGCTCTCCAATAGCGGTAAACAAACATGTATCCTTGTTAAGATATTACTCGTTCAAGTCGAGTTGGAATGGAAAAGATCCTGTTCAATTACGTGCAGTTACAAAAACTCGTCGATTTAAAATCGTCCTCAATATGCAATTTTCAGACGCATGTTGACGTTGGATAGCAAAACGCCCGTCTTGGAAACAAAAGTTACACAACAATGTTTCCGCAACATGCATTTGCTGGCGACAAAGTTTGTACCGTAGTTGAGCAATATTGTTTGAGCAGCATGTTTATGTGTTGCGTGAAAAATTTTGATGGCCAAATGCAGGTTGCTGGCAATAGGTATGCTAAAAAAGAACTCGCTACATCATAATACATGTTCAGGCAACAGTGTTAAGTGGGCGATACACGCTACGGTCTACCGGAGAGGTTACCTGTGCAGGTTTTCCTGCGCAGCTCAACCGCCCGTCGGTAGCGTGTATGGGGACGTTCGCGACGTTGGGGTATACCTAGGGTTGCCAACCCTCCCGGATTGCCCGGGAGACTCTGGTAATAATGGTTAACAGGGGTGCAATAATTTCTCCGGTTTTTCGAAAATGATATGCACCCGTCGCTCGCGAATACCGCGCGCCGCTGCCGGTTTAAACCTGTTCGTCTCGTCGTCGACGATGTTGATTCGGCGGTGTCTGTCTCTGTCTTGCATGCCCGCCCGGGGCTTGCCGAACGTCGAGCGTGTGTGGCGCGTTTGTCTCTTATTCTCAGTCTCAAAATTAACACCTACCTACTCGTTTTTTTCATGTAAAAACGTTTATGATTTTGTGGTAAAAAAAACCGTCAATTAATTATTATATGCTGCTCGAAAGCAAAGTAAATTTAAAAACTAGACTTTCTTTTAACTCGTTTTTTTTTAAACTCCCGGGTTGGTCCTTTTTAGGCTTGGCAACCCTAGGTCTGTGTACCGGAGCGGTCTACAGTTCTTTTTGCGATGGCATCGATTGAGGACGATGACGTGCTGGCACTGATAGGACTTGTGTTAATTTTGAAGAAAAAAGATACAAAAACAGTGATAAAGAAGCGAAAAAGTAGTGTAAGCATTGGTTTTTGAAAAGGAACACTTTAGTCATAGTCATGTTAACTTATTGCATGAATTAATTCGAACCTGAAGATTTTAAAAACACTCAGAATGGACGATAAAACATACTTAAAATTACTTGCAAAGGTTAGAAAACAACTGACGCGACCAGCGCAGGCGACCGGAGTACATGCATACACGCAAGGTACTACACCGTGCGGTGTCACTCGAAATAATTGATTTTCGATACTGCGCAGGTTCAAAAAACGGTCTATTCCCACACACGCTCCGGTCTACCTGCACAGGTAGACCTCTCCGGTAGACCGTAGCGTGTATGGCCCACATTACGCGATTAATGCTCCAAATTGTTTTCAGTGTTCACGGGCTTCATGGTTAGGTACTTATATTTTAATAAAAGCTTGATTATCTAATTGTTCTTTCAGTTCATTGTTGGTGCTGACGGAGTAACGGGCCTTACTTATGAACACTCACCAGCAGAAGGGCAGCCTATAGCTGTTTTAACGGATTTCATTATTAAATATATGTAAGTTTTTGAATTTAAATAATAATTATGCAATTGGGAATACCTATGCATGTATTTTAAAATTAACAAGTTAGTCACATACTTTGTAGTCAGCATCGCCATTAATTCTTGCATGGGAAATGTTAAGGCTAACCGAAGTAGGTAGATATTAAAAACCAAAGAAAACTAAAAAGATAAATTCAAGTATGGCTTGTTGTTCAACACAATGATTAAGCCCTACAATGGACATGTCCAGCACCCTAATTGCGTAACGCACGATTAATCATAATCTGTTTCGTTTTGAAACAGCTTGCTAAACCATTGCTTCATATGTTCGAAAAATGTGTCTGCTCAACGACGTTAATAACGCAATGAATATTGTTGAACTGTCAAAATTAAACAGATTATGATGAATCGTGTGTTACGTAATTAGGGTGCAGTTCCTGCCCTCTGGTTACGGAATTGTTACGATGATTTGATCGGTTACGGTGAGATGGTTTTTGGGTATGATTTAAAAATTAAGATCTAAATTACTATGAAGTTGTGAAATATTTTAAACTTGCGGGAAAATTAAAAAATAAACAATACTTATTTACAACTAGCTGTGCTCGCGACTTCATCCGCGTGGAATCAAAAAAAAAGTATTTATTAATAAAAACTAATACAATTTCTAAAATAAAAGTAGCCTAAGTTACTCCTTATTACATCAGCTATCTGCCAGTGAAAGTCCCGTCAAAATCGGTCCAGCCGTTTCAGAGATTAGCCGAAACCCACAGACAGACAGACAAAAATTGTAAAAAAATGTTATTTTGGTATAAGTACCGTGTATACATCCATAATATGCATTTAGTAAAAAGCGGTTATTTTAATATTACAAACAGACACTCCAATTTTATTTATCTGTATGAATAGATAGCTTCCGCTTTTCATGTAACGAAGTAGGTGAGTAAAAAAAATATAAAAATTATATTTATTTAAAAAAAAAAGTTTTTAACATTCCATTTTATCCTGTAATTACCTAGGTGTGTGACCATTGCAATAGCTAAGCCATATATTTTAAAGATTATAATATACTTTTACCGTAAACGCCAATTTTATATTAGCATATAAATATGCCAATATAAAATTGGGAACAAGTAATTTTCTGCTTTGTTTGCATTACAGAACGAATTCGTTCGGCAATACAAATGATTATTATAATCTTTGACATTTCTCGCGAGCTTGAGTTCTCGGACCTTTAGAAGGCGTACGAGGGGCCGAAGGTAACTCGCAGAGACCAGACGTTTTTCATTAAACGAGACACCAATCGATTACTATTCCTGTATACACATATAAAATGGCAAGGAGTCACTTAGGTAGGTATACACAGAATACCCCAGAAACTGTCGCTAGCACATAGTGACATAGCCAAAAGGGAGCAACATATCCTGAGTTGCTTGAGTAGTGCATACGGTCAAGCATTACCAGCATCTTTTTACTGGAATAGTTTCTTCCTCCAACTCCTCCGAGCATGTTTGCTCTTGCGAATCTTTACTCAAGCCAATAAAGGCAAGAAACAGGTGCGAGCTCTATTCCTCGCCGGTTTTCACTCCAGCCGATCAATAAATGCAGGCCAGAGTTGAGAAACAAGATTTCTCTGGGGAGTCACCGCGACGTCAACGTAGAGATATGGCTATGGCGGTGGTGTATTATTATTAAAAGTCCGAAGAGCCCCACTGCATGGCAAAGGCCTTTCTACTCTCTTTCCACTTTTGTCAGGGCAAGGGACTAAGAACCAGTTTTTGCTGAAGGAGTCTAGCTTCCGGCATTGTCGCGGAACTCGCGGACGTCGTTTACATGTGTGCGTTCCGTTTCCTATATGTATAAGCGCAACGTAAAATAATTATTTGTAAAATAAGTAATGTATTAAAACCTGTAAATAAAAAACCTAATCGTTTCTTAACTACAAGACAGAGTATATTTGAAAAGATTTAAATATTGAAAACGCTCCGAGTTCTCTACTAGCGTATTCTCTGTTGACTACTGGTAGTCGACCTCGTAATTGCTTTATCACCCTAATTGAATTGAATGTTATTCGCACGTCATAAGATGAAAAGGTAATTTAAGTTAGCGTTAGATAACTTCAACTTAACTCAAATGTCAGTATCAGGCATTATGTTGAACAAAATATTATTCGCAACAGTAAAGAAGTAGAATTATATCATTCAAATGATCAATACAATCTTCTTCGTTTATATAATCGTATTGAATGACTATTTCCTGAAATAAGTATGTATAAATGGGATTATATGAACTTGGAGGGTTATAATGATGATTTTAATGATTATACTTAATTCTATAAATACATTCTTGTTACTTTTACGAATAGTTTTTTAAACAAAATACAACCTGAGTTTCAAATTGCAAAAAACGTAAGAAAATTTAATTTGCGCATAAGTGTAGTGTCAATTTTATGGGAATTGTAGTAAAACGTGGTAAAGCAATTACGAAGGCGACTTATATTTTGAATTATCTTTTCGTTTTTCAGTGAACAAAATAAAGCTCCCGGAACGCTGTCGACGAGTCCTAAACAACCGACTCAGTTGAAATTTAATGTGACTGCAGACGTTAGTAGCATGATTGAAAATGCCAAAAAGAATTTAGATGGGTAAGTTTTTTTTTTAACCTACGTGCGTGCGTATCATTTCAACGGAAGCCTTTTATTTAGCCCGCGTGGATGGCAAAAATTAACCCACGGGGACGTTAACCGGTTAACCGACGGATACAGGTATAAAAAGTAGCGTAAGTTACTCTTTATAACAATAGCTACCAGTGAAAGTTCGCTCCTTACCGACCCTGATGACCCCATTACTCTCTCCCCAAGAAAGCAGTAGGGCCACCACTACAATATACAAAAACAAACGACCGTCATTCCGACCTTGCCTCCGAAGTCCTCGCGCCCCACGAAGACCTTGATTAAATAATCCCCCCGACCCTTGCTCGACGAAGTGTCAGCCCGCGCCGTAGCTGAGCCTGTAGCTTTAAATTCCCTGATTAATAATAATCAAAATCTGATCCAGCCTATCCCGACTTGCTGTACCCCCATCCGTTACGCCCTGAGCCGAGGTCCGTACCCCACAGGGGTGCCCTCAGCGTGCAGTCTCTTAGTAATTTAAGAAATTAGCCCCTGGCTGGAAGCTTTGAGTCCGCTTAAGGCACCCACAGGATAGTCTGGTTAAGTAGTCACGATCTCTCAAGGTCACATACGAGAGGCCATAGTACAAAAAAAAAGTTCGCTCATAATCGGTCCAGCTGTTTCGGAGATTAGCCGGATCAAATAAACAGGCAAACTACTAAATAATTGTTTTTTTGTTTTAAGTACCATATATACTTTCGAATGCATCCTACTATCCTACTAATATGATAAATGTGAAAGTTTGGATATTTGTTACTCAATCGCTTAAACGGTTGAACAGATTAAGACGAAATTTGGCAAACAGATAGTTTATAACCTGGATTGAAATATAAAATACTTTTAATCCCGGTAGCAGGTTCCCGTGGGATCATTTTCCTAGTTTCGTATAAAGCTGTTATTTTGACATTACAAACTCACATTTTTTTTGTATAGATTGCATGAATTTCGTTTCCTTCATTTTATTTCCCACCAAGGCGAGTTATTTCGTTCGTCTATGGACTACTGACGGTGCGCACAATCTTTTTGTTCAGGTAAAATGTGTGTTTCTTTGTCAGAAACCATCGTGAAACCGAATGAACAACACTCGACTCAAACGAAGCGGCAGCGTCATTATTATATTAATAATATCAACCGGTATATTATTGTTATTAACTTTTATTATAACACATTATTATTTTCTGTAGCGTAAAAGTGATTACCTATCCGTATAGAATGTAGGAAAAAATTGTAGTATACTTATTAGTACCTAGCACAGAAGAGTAAAACCACTAGAACTCAAACATTGTTCGCGAAGATTCCAACTATGCACATGTCATAGTCAGCGTCAGCTACACAATTAGAGATTACCGCTATCGATATTGACTATAGAGTTATCTATATTTTAAACTTACAATGTTCTCTGTGTCCTATGCAATATCGGTTTTTTTTTACCCTGTGTGCGGTTTTAGTGTAGCTGTAGTAACTAATCGCGTAATTTAATATATTCGCATAAGATAAGAAGATACATCACAGGCGTACCTTTCTATCAATAGAATTATTTTACAAATTGGATCAGTAGTTTAACATAACAATTCATAATTATACTTTCTATAAATCGGAACTAGACTAAATTAAGGAGTATTAGAATACATTTCTACAAACACTTTATTTCAAACATAATAATGTTTATCGACTCTAGCTGTTGACTGAAAATACAACGGAATGTCGATAAATAACTCGACGACAGCGGTACATCTCTAGAAGAGGAGAAATAGTAATGACCTCTTTACGCAAATATAAATCTTGTTGTAACCAAATACAGCCATAAATTGAATGTATTTATTATAGTGACATCTAGCGGCGGGTAGCGTAACTTGTTCAGGAAACTATTCCGTGTAGGTACACTTTAAACGGAAAAGTAATAAATACGTAAACAGAGTACACAATAAACAAGTCTATAGTAATTTATCTGTGGTTTATTTTCAATTATGCGACAACTGACATATTTCCTACTTTCATTAAATATCAAACTGCCAATCAGACCAAAGATTTCATAGTGTTACGAAATACAATTAACTTGTATTCGTGTGAGTTTGGGTACGCTGGTTCCGATACCAATGAACCGTTAAGCGTTTTCTAGTGTTTTTACACTTCTGTGGTACCTAGTCATGTTCCCGAATGTTATGACTCAAGTCTCAATGAACTGGGTAAAACCATAGGTAAGGATTGTGTTTGTTACATGAAAAACTAAAAAGTTAACCTACAATTTCAAAAAAACACAAAAAAGAACAAAACATCTTGAGAAGCTGGTGTCTTGTCAGGATATTTTCTGATTTATATTGTTGTATTAAAAAAGGGTCGCAGAAGCGTTTTTCCAAAGTTTAATAAGTTCAATTACTTATAGAGTATAGAATTAGATGACTTTTATATTTGTATTCATATTTAGCTGACGCTTTTGATTAGTTTCTCAAAATTATCTCAATATTTTCGAAAATTGATTAAAAGATTCGGTAGGTCAAACAGAACAATGGCCACTCACCTAACTTGCTTGCTTGAAAAATCGACTAACTTCATGATACATATTATATCGTTTCATTTGCCTACATAGCTGTATTACGCGTTAGCCTATGGCTCCAATACCGTGTCATCTTATGGGGCAATAGTACAGACGCGCCCACCCATCAGACAAAATTTATTAGATTAGTTAACATGGAATAAACCGATAGTTACAAGCCCTATTTTTTAAACTGAAAGTTCTAACCCTAATGTGCTTTTAAATATGTTTCAGCTTAGTTCGAAATTTAGAGTTGAACTGCTTCCAGTACGACAAGTATGGAAAGAACTTCATCAAGTCGCAGAAGTTAAGCCCAGATAGCTATCTACAGATGGCTATGCAACTAGCATTCTACAGGTATGAAATGTCCATGCTAAATTTAGTATTTTCTATATTAAGAGAGGTAAAATTAAAGTTACCATATTTTTCTGTCTTTAAATCTTTATGTCAACACCAGAGTTAGATCATGCGTTATTTGCTAGAGCGGGGATGTTTCCTCGCAAGCATCCGCGTAAATTCGTATCGCGAGCAATTTTACGTGCGCCTGTAGGATTTGCGCTTTACTAAATTGCAATTTGTACGAAGCGATATAAAGTTATAGAGAGAATGACAGTATTTCCCATAAGGATTGAAAACGAACTATTGGTACGCTTTTAAGTGTTTGGTCCACCTTTAGCCTTTTCTTTTTTAGGTTACACAAAGTACCTGGAGCTCATTATGAATCTGCTGCAACAAGGATGTATGTCGGAGGGCGAACAGAAACCATACGATCATGCTCAATCGAATCCATAGAATTTGCAAAAACGATGTTGAATTCTCAAAGCAGCCCCAAAGAGAAAATTGCATCATTGAAAGGCGCTATCAATTCTCATAAAAACTACACAGTCCAGGTAAAAAATCTTAATATTTTATTTCATATAAACCTGCATGGGCACTTATGAAACGTTAGAAGCTAGGTGCACGGTTCCAATTTGTCGCTTCCTATGGAGAAGAGCCGGCAAGAAACTCCACTGTTACTCTTTTAAAAATAATTGGCTTTTACAATGTTTTCAAATTACAGTGATAATAGGTATGGGAGGACAATGCAGGCTTGTCAATAAGTACCAGGTACTTAGAGGAATGAAGAATTCATAATAGAAAATCGTCTACAAATCTACAGTTTGTAAGGCCTACAACATTCTCTCATTCACAATATTTAAAAGAATCTACATAAATAAAATTAACAAGTGACATGATTTCCATGACAATCACTAAATAGTCGATATTAGAATTGATGTATAATATGCTTTTTTGATAAGGGCACGTTTCATGTGAGTTTTAAACTTTCCATCGCTAAGTTCTGTAACCGACTTTGGCAACTTGTTATAGAAGCGGGTACTGTTTATTAGAAATGACTTGCTAGTTTTAATTAATCTAAATTTTGGGATCACAATTTCATCTGTACTACGAGTATTTAGTTATGGAAGTCGCATCTTTTTTTGAAAAGACCTAAGTTTTTGCGAACATACAAGATATTTTCTAGGATATAAAGAGAAGGCAGAGTTAGTATATCAATTTCGTTGAATTTGTTTCTAAGAGACTCGCGACGCCTTATTTTATAGATTGCGCGGATTGCCCTCTTTTGTAAAATAAAAATTGAATCTACGCCAGCTGCAGATCCAGACAGCAGAACGCCATAAGACATAATACTGTGAAAATAAGCAAAGTATACTAACCTAGCTGTGGCTACTTCAGTCATTAGCCTTATTTTTCTTGCTGCGTAAGCAGCTGAGCTTAATCTACTTGGAAGAGCTGTAATGTGGGCACCCCATTGCAATTTTGAATCTAAAGGAATTCCTAGAAATACAGTTTCCGAAATAGCTCCTTGCCACCAAGTTTTAAATTTAGACCTACTTGGGGTACATTTGGTAACGAGAACTTAAGAAATTTAGTTTTGTTCGCATTGAGTAAAAGATTATTAGCCGCAAACCAATTCGAAAGAACAGCTAGACTATCATGTAAGACATCCGTATCTTTTCTATCTATTCTAAAAATAAGAGAAGTGTCATCAGCGAATAAAATTATATCCGAGAAGTTAGCCATCAGGTAAGGAAGGTCATTAATATAAACTAGAAATAAAAAAGGGCCAACAATTGAACCTTGAGGCACGCCTATCTTAACTAGAGACTCCGAGGACGTCGCCCCTTTAACGTTTACTTTTTGCTGCCTGTTTGATAAATAGGAAAATACAAATCAGCAGCTTGTCCACGAATTCCATAGTGGTGTAATTTACAGATCAGTGTTTTGTGGTCAACGCAGTCAAACGCTTTTGACAGAAAATGCCAATCGCATTCTGGGAACGCTCCCAGGATTCCAAAACGTGACTGATGAGTTTTACTACCACGTCAGTCGTCGACCTACCTTTCGTGAAACCAAACTGTCGATTATGTAAAATCCCATTTGAGTTAAAATGTGACAACATCTGGTCTAGCATGATTTTTTTCATAAATTTTGCTCAATGCTGGAAGCACAGATATAGGTATATAATTAGAGGGATTAATCTTACTACCCGATTTGAAAATTAGTACTACTTTACTGTTTCATTAAGTCCGGAAACGTACTGCTGTCTAAACATTGATTAAATATGCCTGTTAGGACATGGGCAATTGTGTCAATGATATCTTCAAGAACCTTAAGGGAAATCCCCTATAAGTCTTCAGTGTTTTTGATGTTACGACTTTTAAATGCTGTTTTAATTGTTGCAATAGAAATGGGTTTGAATTCAAAACTTGAAAATTCCTTACTGAAGTTTTCTTTAAGAAGAGATTCAACTAATACAGATGATGAGGGGAGAGATTTCGTAACCTCTATTGAGATGTTGGAAAATAAATTTTCTAAAGTCTCAGCAACTTTTAACTTATCTAAAATGGTTTCATTATAAATTTTTAGAGCTAACTCATTGTGGTCTTACTGTTTTGTGTTTGTATTATTTTGTATTTTTAAGTTTAGTACTTTTTATGGTGAAAGCGGTAGCCAAGGTAGTCCACAAAAATTTTTTTTAAGTGCGTTTCGCTTTAAATAATAATGGTAGGTACCTATACAAAAATTACCTTCTTACAATTTTATCACGTTGATTTTTTTTGGCAGGCACTTCAAGGATTCGGTGTTGATAGACATTTACTAGGATTAAAATTAACTGCAATAGAAAATGGCGTTGAAATACCAAAATTATATTCTGATCCTGGATTTACAAAAAGTGCTCATATGAGGATATCTACTAGTCAAGTAAGTTTAATTAATTACGTTCACACGGCTACACATCAAGCTATAAATTTCCAGTATAAGCTAATCTCGCATTGAGTAAAATTTCCGTACAGTGCGAGATCAGCGTAAACTGGAAATGTATAGCTTGATGTGTAGCCGTGTGTACACACACTTTAGCAAATATTTAAAACAATCATGGTCCGCTACTTTTTATTGTGTGATCGATGACCTTTATCCATTTCCCTGAAATTGTCATCACGTCATGATATGGTCACATTGAGCAGCAAAATCCTCCACCAAAAGCATGTTCTTTGCAGTCAAGTTAAGTAGGAGGAAAAAGAAAGTTTAAAGAAAAAAAAAACAACCGACTTAAAAAAAAAAGAAACTGGACAATAGAACGCAATTTTTACTGTCAAAACAGGGCATTTTATCATGGTGGCTCGATTCAGGTCCCGATCTAGCTATTTAGCCGCTCCCTTTACACTAACACCATATAAGTCATGACTTCATGAGCTTGCTATTCCAAAGATGGGATGATTTATATAATTATGTGTTTTAATTGTATAATATTCACATACAGTACGGACAATTTATCTTGGCAGGTCTGAAGATAGGCTCTGCGAACTTTTGCGCATGTACACTAGTGAAGAAAATTGTTATTGCCAGATAAACAAATATCCGATCATAAAATATCTAATACATTGAGAAAGTACAAATAAAATAATTATCAAAACACTTTTAGACAATAAAGCTGTAACAAAATAACCTATTATTTAATAACATGTTAAATTTAGATTCGACTCACCTTTCGATAACAGAACAACCAACAAAGTCACAACGAAAACGTTTGTAACCGACTGTGCTCAAAACAGAGATAGCGACACGAACACCAAACCAATGCAGACGTGTGTAAGAGACATAATACCCTAAGGGGCCCCTGGCTGGAAGCTTTGAGTCCGCTTAAGGCACCCACAGGATAGTCTGGTTAAGTAGGTCACGATCTCTCGGTTACTCGGTAAGCCGAGTATTGCCAAACAAGCACGAAACTTACGAAGTTAACAAAAAGAGATGTGCAATGAGCGTGCTTGTGGGTGTTGTTTAATCGATTATTATTCGAATCGATTGAAATTAAGTAGTAAAAAGATGTTTCTATTCGATTTTATAATGAAGTTTTAAATGTTCTCAAACAGTCTTTACTCAAGAAGTATTTAATAGATTTCTAAAATGTAAGTAAATCATGTCTTTTAACCGAGAAAACATAATGTTACTAAACATTTTTTTTAATAAAGACGAAAACTCAATTATTGATGACAAAACTCAATTTATTAGTAAATTTATTAAGTTATATATCTTCTGTACACTAAAATGAATGAATTCGAAATTAAACAAATCGATTACGATATTCGATCGTTTAAAGGATTGATTGTGTTTATGTAAGGTGCGTCTCTAGCCTAGACCAGCGCCCGCGCACCCCGCCTCATGTCACCATTTGGTTCCTAATAAACGTTACTGCGCAGCCTTCTGTGCGAAGTTCGGACCTGCCAAGATAAATTGTCCGTACTGTACATTAGTTTACTACGGTTTCTGAACTAGTATACAAAAAATCATGAGAATATGTTGTATGTTTGTAAATATACATACCAGGCCACTCAGAAAGTTTTTATGTATGAGAGACTGGCCAGTTATAATCTATTTTGAAAATATGATTATTTCTAAGTAAAAATAGGTACAGTCGCCGTCAGATATATTGTAGCAGACAAGGTGACCAAATACTTCTGAATAATTTAAAATGACAATTTGTTCCATACACTACAAGTTACCATTAATATCTGAACATTCATTACTTCATTAATATCTGAGCAGATGCTTGTCAATAATTTCTATACAAACAACTAACCAAAAATGTCTGAACACTTACAACGTCAAGTGTATCTACGCAGATGGGGAAAATATTTACATATCTATAGAACATTTTTCTTTATTTTCGCAATTTTTTCTGAGTTTCCCACGTATATGTGTACATTGTAAATACTTACAAACATACTCTCATGATTTTTTGTCTGTTAAAATGCACCCTCAATTTTGCCGCCCCTCATTTTTGTCGCTCTGGGCATTTGTCGGGGTTGCCCCCCCTTAGATCGGGCCCTGGCTCGAATGAATTCCATTTTTGCATTGTCTTTACAGTGTTTGTGCACACACGCCATTATTTAGTCGCCAGTGCACAGAATACACCTTTGCAGTATTCGTTGATATAGTACAAATAGTCTCCAAGTAAAATGGCTGTGACTTCCGGACGAACAAGACGAAATTATAATATGGGTTCCGATTTTGTCATTTGGCTACGGAACTCTAAAAGGGTCTTCTTACAAGTATCAATTTCTGAGTTCAGACTAATTTCTATTACTATCTTTTTATTTCAGGTCGCATGCAAGTGTGATGGGTTTATGTGTTACGGACCATTAGTGCCTGATGGGTATGCAACATGTTACAATCCCAGGGATAACGATATAAATTTCGCCACCTCCGCATTCGTCGAACATCCAGACACCGATTGTAACAAATACAGAAATGCTTTGGAACAATCGCTTCAAGACATGCATGATGTTCTTGTTAAGAATATTACGTCGAAACTTTAAACATTTGTAACTATGTGTATCGATCAATAATCGTATTACTCAACTATAATAATGGCGATATTATATGGACTACCGCCATTATTACTATAGTATCGCCATTATTATCCAAAGCCTGTTAACGCACTAGCGTTAACAGGCTTTGGATGCGTGATGTGCTACATTAACAGGCTTTGGTTTTACTTTCCTATGCGAATATACAGTATATCAGGTAAAAGATGGGACACACTTTTACGGAGTATAGTACTCATGAATATGAACGACTTTTGATGTGGGACCATCTATGAAATCACCTGTTCTATACATTTGGTCGTTTCGTATGCAACAGCTGTTTTTTTATCCATATCTCCGAATTGGTCTAAGTCGTCCTCGTAATTCCTTTATAATTTTTGACAAAAATGTTACTTCACTCAGATTGCATCTAAATGGTATATTGGTGTTTTATAACAAAAGAAACCCTGACTTTTATGACGTGCATGTGGCATTAAATCTTAGGGTGATAAAACAATTACGAGATTAACTATGCAAAAACTTCGGAATTAAACGACTCTGGATATTAGAGTGAAAACTTTCAGAACATGTTTTAATCAAATAACTAAAATTAATTAAACCGCTTCCGATTTTTTACAAAATAGGCCTACATAAAAACCATGTAGCTACCTATTTTATTTCAAATTAGGGGCCATTCAAGTATTACGTAAGCACTAAGGGGGGCGGGGGGCCTTTGCTTTCCTTATTTTTGATGACATGGGGGATGGGGGGTCTGGATGGTGATTACGTCAGCAGAATTTATGTATTAACTTTTGGATTTTCTACAAAATTTAGTCGATTTTGGTTTAACACATATGGCAACCCTACTTGTCTATGCATGGCTCGAAGAAAACGATGACAATATACCAAAATCACAAGAAAGTGAGCAGATACGTTAGGTGTCTGCTAACAATGTTTACGTGAGCATGGGAAGGGGGGGAGCTTTGCTTACTTTTTCTGACAAGGGGGAGGGGGGGTCAATAATTGCTAAAAAACTGCTTACGTAATACTTGAATGGCCCCTTATGGTAGGTACAAATATTTTAGTTTTCCATTCACAAAACAATGCACTTGCCATGTAACCTCTCCACCACCTTTGGTTAACTGGTAGAGAATGCCTAAGGTCTTAAGTCTGCATTTATACCTTTATAAAGTTTAATAAATAAATGAAACGTTTCTGCGACCCTTTTTAGGGTCCTATGCTAAAAAGGTAAAAATAACCTTATGGTGCGACTGTGTAAGTTTGTCATAACTGCTTATTTCAGGAACAACTAATGCTATCGACTTGACGAAACAATTTTAAATAATGATTGCCCAACTATTTTGAAAGTGAAAGAAATAAATAAATAATTTAATATCGAATGTAACAGAGGCCAACGGGATCTTGAAAGAAGAATGACAAGACGTTGTAATGGCAAACCAAATGGCGGTATTAGTCACACGCCAAATTAACCTTGTAGCGTTGTATAAACTTTATTTAGCACAAATGACACAATATAAACCAAACTGTGTATGTTAAGTACCAACTACAGTGTCTATGGTTGTGGGACTAAAATAATTTTGCTAAGTTTTATACTAAAAGGTGGCGGCTCGAAATATATGTAATCCGTTCCCAAAGTATCCGATGAAAGTGTAAACAAACCCTGGGCTACGCAATCATTGATTGAAGGGATTTAGTATCCTTTCATCTGTATTTATAAGGTTTTAAATTATTTAGACCTCATTTTCAAACTATTCATGTTTGAATAACATAAGTTGAAAAGTCGTCGACTAAAATATTCTAAGCACTCATGTGACACCTCTGTGACACTAACAAATTGGCATAGATCTACAGGCGCTGATACGTTTTTTGATTTGTTTACATTTTCATCAAATATTTTTGGATCGTACTGTATATACCTACCTACATATTATCAAGAGGTTTACAGTTTCCGTTTTTGTAATACATATATTTTAAGACTAAATGTATTCTGCTTTAATAAAAAAGATATAAGTATTTGATTTACACATTTATTTTATCACACAACAGTAATAACCCCGTACCTATGCGTTTCGACGACACGTCCACTGCGATATAAAAAAAAAATTCTATGCCAATATCCTACTTTATAACATTACAATATTTACAATTATAATGTTACTAGCTATGCCCGCGACTTCGACGGCATGGAATAGTGTCTTTGGGTAGCATCTTTAATTATTTAGGCTAATTATTTTACAAATAAGACATACTTAAAAATACTTTAATGACCTATTTGCAGTGTTTCACTGCAAAGAGTTTATTAAATTATTTAAGTATATAAGTACATAAGGTATAAAGTATTATTGAGTTTATTTAAGTACATGTATATAAACTAGGTTTTTTGTTTTCATCTTTTGCCAAAACATAAAGATTTTGCGGATTTGATACACGTGAGCATGCCACATAGAGTTCCCATGGGATAAACATTTTTTTTTCTAAATGAACTGCAACTTCAAGCGCCTGTCCTTGTTTTATTAATACACAAGCAAACCAACTATAAAATTAATGAGAACAATGGTATTTTATGTATGATTCACCATGGACTTATTAAACAAACAGGACTGAGCTCTCGTACCAAAAACGCGAGCCGAGAGAGATATTGTATACCGAGGCTGTTCATCTCTTTCTAATAGGGTGACCAAACATTGTCATAGAACGGGAAACTTTTTTGAAATCACATGCAGACGCAAATGATTTCAAATTATTCTATAGGTTAATTTAATATTATTGTGTATATTGAAATGTTATAAAATAGTGAAATAATAATTTTATTTATGAAAATAAAAGAAATAAAACCATAATTAAAAACTATACTTACAAAATAGACTTTTTCTCGAAAGCTCGGTGTGTGTGCCCATGTTTTTGAGAAAAGAAGTTATGATAGCTAGACTACAATATTGTTGAGACACATGCCTTGTCTCAAATCATCAAAAACGTATCCGTGACTTCCGATGAAATAGGCAAGGATGCATGAATTTCGTTCCCGAGACCATGGCTTTTCCTCTTCCTTGCTCTTGTTAGGGTTCCTTATGTCGAAAGGAAAAAAGGGAACCCTTATAGGATCCATCCAGATACAACTCCTATTATTGTCCGTACAAACTTACATTTGCAGTTGAAATGTATGGGAGCACATGTTTTTTTAACTACAAAGATAGGTTTGTTTTTGGGATAAATTCATCCGAACTACGGAACCCTTCATTGTGCATGGTACGACACGGACTTGGCCGGTTTTTTCCGTTTGCTCTACAGTAGGTATTTATATGAAGGGAAATAAAACTAAGTGTGTGTGACAAACATTTATTAAAATCAAACATGGCTAAACAAAATAGTTTTATGCAGCTTCTGCCTTAGGCCAATCTTACTGCCTAAGTTTCTTAACGCATTACATTTTGCACGGTGAAAGATTCTTAAATTTAAATACGAATTAGCTAATTCTTTTACCAACTGCAATTCGTGTGGTTCTTCATCCGTTATGCATTGGATAGGATGCGGTGGATTAATTAGATGTTTCAATCTTGTGTAAAACATTTGTTGTAATCGCATCAAAATTTTATTTTTACTGGTGTTTTGGAATGAAACCACACTTAAATCCGATAGAAACAATTTTTCACCACACTTTATTACTTCAAAAGCAAATCTTGAAGCATATTTTAATAAAAGCGGTAAACGACGAAAATTTCGTAACATCTATAAAATATGGATGATCTGAGTGTTGTTTCCGAGATAAAAGTATATTGCGACAATCTTCACACGAAATTTTATTTAATAATTTATTAGCACAATGACCGGTTAAATAATAAAGAAGATAAGTTTTAGTTTAGTAAGTTGATGGTACTGCATTAGCATTCAACGCTCGTCGTGATTTTGCAATACAAAAATCTGCCGGTTTGAAATGAAGACTGCACACAACAGAATTTTTGGTAATTGTTTGTGATTCGGGAATTACATCCAACCATTTTTGCTTCATTTCTTCTTTCGATGGAAAGCTGTAACCAACACAAAAATATGTTATTTCAATCATGAGTTATAGATACATAGGTACAAATTGTATTTACTATACTCATATTAAGAGTTTTAATAATTATTTGCTTTACATAGCTAGATATATTTAGTAATACACTGAAGCTTTAGTGTCTTCTGTCTACAAAGCGTCAAGAGCGTGGTCATACTACATAATTAGTAAACAAAATCTTTGCTAATCCTTACCTGTGAAATGAAATGCCACAACCAGCATATCATTCACTTTTACATGTCTTGATACAACACTTTTTCACCATTTTCACATAAAAAAGAATCGTAAAACTTAGAATGCGTCTTTCGTTGCGTTTCGTCTCCACAAAACAACAGAGAAATTCGCCATGACACCATTGATTGATGTCTGATTTCAGTGATACCAGAGTAATCTTATGATACCTACCAAACAATCATATTATTTTGATTATTTAACTAAATAAATTTATTTACTTTACATACAGATTGTAAAACCATAAATAAAATGATTTAAATTTAATCTAAAAGCTAAAAATATTTATATGTTACTAATTTTACTTATAGTTGGTGAAATATTTTCTACCCATATTTCTACCATTTATAACATTTTCATCTTTTGGCAATTGAGAAAAAGGGACAAACGCCTCGGCTCGGCTATCTCTCTCGGCTCGTTTTGCCTCGGCTAAGATAGCTTAACAAAATTAAACCTAAGGCGCAACCGTTATGGTTCATTTTTGTATGATCCGATTTTTGGAGTGCTCAGTCCTGTTTGTATATTATGTCCATGTGATTCACAAAAACAAACAAAAATCTTATGAAAAAAATGATTTGTGTGTGATTGTTCGTTATTACAAAATATAATTTTGATTGATTTGATAACACTATGTGGTAAATTTCCATAAGTCGACAACACTCCACCCACCGGCAAAATCTTTCTATTTTTATTTCAAAGAACACCGCCCTACACTACCGAGACAACTCGAGTGCTTACAAAAGCACTCTTTCAACTAGTCGCAGACTCTTTGATTGGCTGCCTACCGGCGCGCTCGCTACTTGTTACCTTGCTGTTGCCAGTCTTTCGTGGGGATAGCTTTCGATCGGACGTCCGTACGTAACTACGTATCACGTGCCGCTATCGTATCGCGAACAATGTCGTATTCCAATCAGGAAAATTTTAATATGTTGATGTGCTTAGGCAAGACCGACTGTAATTATGCAGCTGCGCGTAGAACGTATATATGAGCAATGCTTCCATGACGACTACGTCTCCATGCTGCATGGCCGTCTTCAAGTTGCAGTCGATGACGGTTTTAGTCGGCACATCCATTGCTTTCTTTGCAAAGCGGCCTGTGGCGTCGTCGGTGTAATAGACGCAACTGACTGTGTGTCTTGACACCGCCACTACTGCATGGGAGACGCTGTCGTGGATTTGGAGCCTCCTGGACTTGGTGTTTATAATGATGATGCTGTCGCAGGTCAACCCCTGAGCCTCGTGTATGATCAAGGTGCGCGACCCTTCGCCAGACCCATATCCCCGGTTCATAAGAGAGGCTTTCTCCTCTTGTGTATGAACCAGGAATAGGGTGTTTTGGGCAGTGCTCGGTATTTGCGCTCCTGTGTAACCTTTCACGTCTTGGAGGAGTATATACCGGAGTGTATCTCGCTCAGTGCATAGGCCACATCCATTGGGTTACGGTGTGTTCAAAGCAGCTCCCGGGTGATGCCAGCCACCAGGTTTGGACGGGTATACCTTAACTCGAATAGGTTCTCTCTATCCAAAAATGGAAGCTGGTTTACGTCTCCGATGAGGACGACCTCGCTTGCTCCTGACAACTTTACAGCCGTTACTATGGCCCCAAAGTGGTTCATTAGAGCCTCGTCTACCGTAAGACGGTAGCATCTATCTTGGCGTTTGAACCCGTTGGCTAGAATTGAGGCCATAGTGCGCACCTTTGTCCTTGTCTTTGGCGCGGCCATATTTAAACCCTCATAACTTTTTAACCATAACTTTGACAAATTAATGGTTTTGGTAATCAACTTTTACAAATTTTTATAATCTTGGAAGATTTTTTTATTTTATATCACCGTCGCCGCTCCTTTGAAACGGACTCGCTGTAGTACTACACCGAGTCCGTTTTTCCGAGCGAGTCACGACTTATTTCACCGCAATAGCGTACGCTATTGCGGTGAAATAAGTCGTGACTATCTATTAAAGAAAGTAAGTATCAGCGAGTTTTTTTTATAAATAACAACTAAGTATTATTAATATGTACACCTGGACACCCTGGATTTCTAAACTAATCAAGAAACTGCACATATCTGAGTATTCTGTTTTGAAAGTCGTGTTGTAATAACGGCTCAGCAACGTTTCACTACCGATGGGTGCTGACGATTTTTTAAAATTTGACGTTCCTAAGTACTCTAACCCTCTTATTAATAAACATAGATTCGGCGCGTGCCGCTAGGTAAATTCGTGGTGTGCGTTACCCCAGCCAGATGTTGTCGAAAATGGTAATTTGAATCTCATAGATAATTAGTTTTGCGGCTTCTGTAATTGTTGCGCACATTTTTAAATTTGTTGCGCTTATAGTTTTTTAATTATTTCACAAAAACAATTCCTGCTGGGGTAACGTTATCCCAGCCAGACCTTTTTCTTTCTAATGGGAATATTTAAATAAATACTAGCTATAAAATTAGTTGTCTAGATGAAGCACAGACATATAAAACAGTAGCAGACCAAACATTCGCTAAAAATTGCGTACCCATTACGCACACATAGAGAGTGTGTCGATATAGGGCCGGACTAGGGCCGGTTGCCGGTATTATATAACGATATTGAAACGACCGATAAATCTTACTGAAAATCTGCGAAAATCAATATTCTCTGGGTAAATGAAATGTAGATTACTTATCAATAAAGTCTTAACGAATATAACCACCCATCTTTTCCCGTGGTTACTGTAAAAGGCGACTAAGGTAATATTTTAAGAGGACGGTGGGTGGCAGTCCTTTCACCTCCTTTTGACGGTATATTTATACACAGACCGTTGACAGGCATCAGTATCGGATAAAAGAACTCTCCTTGCAGTCATTAACCCGCATGCCCAGCTTGGTGGGACCTAGAGTTAAGGTGTTGGTATGCCTGAAAGCTAGCTTATAAATATATCAGGAATTTTGAAATAAAACAATGAATTTAATGAATATTTACATATTTATTTTTATTTATTATTTATCGCTTTCCGCGATCTCATCCAGGCAACCATGGCACCAAAATGGGGACGTTGTTGGTGCAAATAATGTGTTTACAATATACTAAAATAGATACACAGATATATACATATCCTAAATAATAGATACATAAATACATACATACAAAATTTAAAACGAACGAAAATAAAAGCCTATACAGAGATTATTACAGTTTGGTACGAGAACAAGATCACAAGGACAAGGTAATGTTCTTTATTTTCATAATTTAAAAACTACTGGTCCTAAAATAATAATATGTACAGGTATAAAAAAAATAAATAATCATAGGACATCAAATAATACGTCCGCATCATTGTCAATGGGAAAAGTGGCCCACATAGGTTGGCAGCATTGCCACGTTGTATGGTAATGCTGATTCTTTGGCTGAAAAATAGGCCATGCCTTTGGTCACGTGAAGAGTCGATCAACCGCTTGGAAATGTCTCGGAAAACTAAGTGGGCACTCGGACCCCATGGCCCTAGAGTTTCAACCCCAAAAGGCTCGAACATATAGGTTCCAATAAGATTGGAATATTTGCGCCATTTGAGGTTCAGTTTCAATCGTGGAGTTTCATGTTTTTAAATCCATGCATCCCGTAAACTTACATCCTTTGGAAACCTGGAAAAATATTAATAAGCTCAATTATTACCTGCTGAATGAAATGTTAAAATTATGTGAGTAGCCTATACCGATTGATGTCCACCATCGTTCATGTTATCCATCACACAGACAGGGTAACATAACCGGCTAGTGAGACACAATTGATTTTCTATTGTAACGCATCACATGTGTACGCGCCGGGCCGGAGCGATTCTATAAATTTTACTATCATAGAATGTATGTTCACACTGGCAATCTGCACTCTGCAGTATTTTCAAACTATATCACCAAAAAAATTTGAAATATCGTAGAGTAAACCGAGTCTCTATTTGATAATTCCATGATAGGTAAATATTTTCCACACAATAAAAAAAATCGTCTTTGTTGCCAAATCCGTCCCTGACTACACAGCATAATACAAAAACTTACCGATGAAAGGTCAATCCAGGTGTTTTGTGGTAGCTAGCACTGTCACACTGGTACGCACAGCACTTTACCATTTTATTTTTGTGTAATTGTCCCAAACAATTAATTTTTCTAGTAATATTTCGCGGTTGAAACATAGAACGCGATTCAGGATGAATGTGGCTTATCGAAATGGCGGCGCGGGACAGACGGGCTACGCGTCAAATTTTGTCTATGTGTGAGTCAGTGTGACAACAGGTGACAGAACGAGATACTGCTTACAACTTGTCGCTTAGCAAAAAAAGGATAGAGAATCAAGTCCATCGACTATGGATTTATGTTTGGTCTGCTACTATTTTATATGTCTGTGAGATGAAGTAAATGTTGTGCCTTATTTTGTATTTGTTCTTTCATCGGTTGCGAAGTTATTCGAGATTTTGCTGGGGTAACGTTTTTGGTTTTGCTAGATCTTTGAAACGGTTAAGCGGATTCTTATCATATTTTGTACATGACTTCTTAGGAATTAGTTTAAATTTGTTCTGCAATAAAAAAACCAAAATAATGCATAGTTTAAAGGATATTTCATTAAATAGAAAAACACTTCAATTGGTTCCAGCACTCTCAATAAGAGGTCTAAAGACTTACTTTAAACGTTATTTTAAAGCTTGTAAATGCCTTCAAATGTATGTGAAGTTTCATTAGTATCCTGTAAGTATTTAACAAGTTATGATGATATTCAGTTCTTCACGAGCACGGTCTTGATGCGCGCGGTGTTATTTGGCCAATGGATTGGATAAATGAACTGAATGTTATGTCAATTATTAGTTGTTCAGTTCAGTTGTATATCAGTAAAATTTAGGCCTATCCCCGCAATGGGATCAAAAACGCTGATTATTCATATAATAGGGTATTTTCCAACTTATTAAAAACTATTCTAATTTGAAGATTGGGACGAAATATGGAACAGAAAAAATCAAATAAATTGATTTGTAGGTACCTATCCATTTTCCCAATTAAAAACGTGATAAAAAGTCATCATAAGGAGCGTTTTGGCGGTAAATTCAAAACAACGAAAAATAAATTTGATTTATGTCGTTTTTAATTGAGAAAATGATTTAAATAAATTTAGTATTACTTCTCTGTTAAATATGTCGTCACAATCTTCAAATTAAAATTGTTTTTTTATTAAATTGGTAAATACCCTAATATTATGCATTATTTAATGTCTTATCAACTTGTTTAGTTGGTATTGTGCACTTCTTGGCAAACTTGGTATAGGTACCTACTTAAGTAACTTCGGTGCCATTTCAATAATTTGTACCATGGAGCTGGTCTGATGCAGCTAGAAGTTTACCAAAAGAACTTGTAGCGTCACGTATTGTGCATTTGTGTACGCACGCTATTACGTGGCGTCGCGTTGCCTGTACTATGTTTAGTTGTTTATGTTGTTAGTTTGTCAAGTGGCAACACTAAGCTACGATCCGGGGACGCTCGCTACCCAGCGTTAGTTGTCAACCGTCACGGGACACTGAATATATTTAAGTAATTCGTTTATTCTGTCCCAACTAGTTTAATTAGTATTATAACTGTGTTAACGTGTGTACCTATCTAATTCTAAACTATAAGACGTGTGTGACAATATACAATCTTACTATCAACAAGTTGGAGTTCACCCCAGTGGGTTCCCGCATTATCGTTGCGGGGGGGCTCAAAAGCCGTGGTCACCCTTGATGGCGGACGCGGTGGGGCCGCAGTGGAAGAGGAGTGTCGGTATTGCGTTGGCCGCTCTCCCTATTCTCTGCGGCCGAAAAGTGGTAGGCGGCGGGGCCACTGCGCTGACCCGTCGCAGGGGGACCAAGGGTGCCAGACACGGGGTCGTCTGGGGCCCTTATGCTATTTTGTTCCTGGGGTGGTCATGGCGTGCCATGTGTCCTGGTGCGCCGGTGATAGGGGTTCTTCTTCTCCGAGGAGGGTCCGGAGACGGACAGCCGCGGTGGGTTCGCGGATGGCTTGCGCGTTTCCGTGTTCCCAGCTCAAGCGGCACTGGAGGACACCGTAGAGTTTTAGTAGGTTACAGTCCCACATAACTGCGTTATCTCCCCGTGCTAGCGCAGTAGGTATTTCTCCACGTTAAACAAAAAAAAAAAATGCCCGGGTTGACGGCGCGTTGTGTTCCACGCGCGACATCAGAGATGTCAGCAACAACTGGTGGGGTCCGCAAGGGCCGATGCCTGCCAGGGGTGCGGGTTGTTCGAAAGAGATACCGTCGCCCCTGGCACACAGGTAACTGAAGGAACACGGGTGGGTTTTAGTCAGTAAAAGACTGACACGCCCTCCTGCTCCACCCAGAGCGGGAGAAGTTATTTGATGACTACCCACGCTAAAAAAAATCGAAAAATTAAGCTGGAGTTTCACTTCCGCTCTTCGAACACATCCAACACATCCTCACCTCCAACAACTTAAGAAGACACAGGTAGTATACCTTTCACCTACGTCCCCAAAAACTCCCAACTAAACAAGATAGCTCCGTCGTATGTAGTCTCGTTGGTTTTGTCCTGACATTCTGACAAGTACTATAATAGTCTTGGTTGCAGTCCAGAGTAAGACGGTAGTGAAGCGACATCTACACCGCAACATGCGGAATACGCATCATACTGACGTCATGCAAAATCCTGCATTGCGCAAGTAGTTTACCGCGCGACTTACAACGTCCAGAAATCCTCTAGTCGGAGGGTCCTTTTCTATGGAGGATGAGTGAACCTGACACCCTGTTCCTCGTACTTCTATAGTGAAGCCGGAAGGTGGCCACAGGATTTCTTCAACTTACCAAGATAGCCCCGTCATGGTTGGACTCGTTATAAGTACATAGGTACTATAGCACTGAATGGAGTCCAGGTTCTAAAGTGGAGTTGGAAGGTGTCCAAAGGAATTAAAAAGTTCTTATTTAATACTTTTTAGTTCAATAACTCATATTTAGAGCCTGTATATATTTTTTTCGTATATTTTTATTTTAAAAGCACACTATAGATTATTACACCAATACCAGTTATGAAGGGTAGGTACACTTAAAATCACTGCACCTAGGTTGTCACAATGCGATTTTGCACAATCGATTGGCTCTTGATTGATATTCATAACGTTAATAAAGTTAAGGAAGCTAAAATTAATCCAAGATGTGATTCCAGTGATGACAAAGTGATATTTATATTTCACAGTTTTCTACAATCAATTCTACTTTCAATTAAATATTGTTTTGATTCACACCATACCTGTTATTTTTTTATTTTTTATTATACCTACTACTTAATAAATCTTGATTACCATCCCTTCATAGAATTGCAATTTGCAACACACTGGTCCATTCACACGTTAAAACAAAATCGATGCGAATAGGTAAGTGCGGATGCTATCTCACCGTTACAAAATGACGCTTCATTATTTGCTAGACTCTTCGAGTGTAGAGATACAGGAAAATGCGTATCCGTATAATGGATATGATAACATCCTATGTCTAGCTAGAAGCATTTCAGTGCGTGTCAACCTAGGTACCTAAGGGTTGACGCCGCTTTAAATTTGGATTTTAATCAATATTTCGTGATATGTATGAGTACGTTTTTATAACCCATTTTCTATACGTGCCGGGAAGGTTTGCATGACACTTATAGTATATGACTATGCACGATATGTGCAAATCATAAATATTTATAAGTACAAATATTTTATGAATAAATTAAAGCTGTACCTACTACCTTTTGCCCACGTGGAGGTCGGTAATTATTCCACATAATTCCGACCTCATTGGTTACAATTCATCTACTACGGTACGTAGTACCTACCGGGATGAAAAGTAACAAAGTATTAATGTTTTATACGCTTTCTGTGGTATTCATGGTGTGAGAAAACAGGCATACCTACCTACTTTCCATAAAATCGAGAGAGTTCTGTGGAACGTTCTAGGGCCTAGGCTAAGCAGATGATGATGAATCACCCTAGATATCCTTTTCACCAACTATGCTTCCAAGCTATTCGGATGCTGCTGAATACGGTATTTTACATGGAGCGACTGTTCTAGGCTGATGCTATGCAAACCGTACCTGCACGAGTTAAATAAATTATTTGAAAATAAAAAATATAGTTTACTTAACCGCAGCTTCAAAACCCCAGGGTCGGTTGACAGTGCCAATAAATCAATCGTTTAGTAATAATGCAAATTATACTCAGCTCAAGCTCAATATTAGTATCATAGAGAATCGTCTCACGATGAGACGACTGGTTACACTGAAATTGACAACAATTTATTACAGTGTGTAATAAATGGAATGAACATTTTAAATTGCCGGGCAAAAATTTATTAGCGTTGTTATAATTAAAACATGAGCAGTGACTGATGCCTTTAAAGGGAGCGTTCATAAAACACAAATAAAATCGCGTTCGAACAGCTTTTGAAGCGTGCACGCCTTTATGCCTCTTGTCATAACGTACCTATAAAGAAATATAAAAAAGGAGAAGTGGCAAGGGTACGTGTCTGTGTCCGCGCGTCGTGTTCAAAATGCTCTTATCCGTCTGCGAACTAGTGCGGTTCGACCGCGATCGTGATGCTATTTAAGAATGCCGTGTTGTTCAGTGGTTTCTTGTAACTTTTACTACAATAATAAAGATTTGAAACTTTCCGATTTAAATGATAAATGATTTTATTTCTGTAAGTAGGTTTGTACAAACACTTTTACACGTCAAACATATTTTTTTAAACTAGATGAGGCCGGCGTTTCCTATCTGACTATTCTGAGAAGAAAGGCCGAAACAGGCCGATTTAGTGAATCATTAGCGAAAAACTACTAGCTATTAAAATAAATGGCTGTTGCATAGCACGATAGCGACCGATGTTTTCGTGTGAGTTGTATGGACGGCGTATGGTACGGTGCATGGTAAATGCACGCTGTATTTGAAGGGATACGGTTTATAATGGATTGTGTAGTACGTTCTGATTGATGAAATGCGCGAATTCGTATCTATTGCTAATACCTATTGAACTGCATGACTTGCAGTTGTGGTGAGTGTTAGGGACAAACTGGAACACCGGGGTGCGATACATTTTTAACTACCGGGCATTATCTCCTTCTTGCTGACCAAGAACACGCATCGCGATGGCAACGTGGTTGCTATTCGTGCGCAGAGCATGCGTGCGCGTCGTGCTTGAGCAAATGATCACTGAACATAAAATGTACGTAATGACAAGAGACGTACAGAATGAATTCCAGTCTCTGAGAAGAGAGCGGCGAGAAAATCGCGTTCGTGTGAACGCACCCTACAGGTGTAGCAGAATTTAGAATAATACCTAATGTCAACATGCCCTACTGAAACTAACTAAAACAAAACCAGATTTCATATAATATATTGCACGCAGGAATGACAATAAAGCAAAAGCTTAAAAATGCATCGATACATTCGTTTTTACAGAGTTATTTGTTCTAATTGTCGACGTAATGCCTTGTGTAGAAAGTATAATTGTACACATTGATAATATCTCGGAACATAATTGCCTCCGGCAGAAAACAGGTTATACATGAAACCTTTAGGTATACCTTATTCAAGGGAGAAATACTATAATCCCCTTATTAATAAACGCGGAGTAAAGTTAAAACCAGTATTAACCCTTTGTACCCTTTGAACGTGGATCCACGCAAGACACAATGGCTTTTTAATTGTTTCTGTAATTACGGCATATACATTTTTCGAGGTTTAAGATTAGCATAACTTTATTCCGGATTTATTAGGTAACAAAGGGACAAACAAACAACTACCTACTTTCAAATATTGCCTGTCACTTTAACCACTGTCAGTCATAAGTTCACAACTCATACCCGTAATTCAGAAGCATTGGTTAGCCTCTGTAATTTTTTAAATGTTTTATGGCTAACATGAGAATGAACCTCATTAATAGCAGATTAACTGATCCGCACCAAAATTGCGTCACATACAAGAAGGATATGCATAATTCATTGCTGCGTTTGTGTGATTGGTCTGCTCGAACACGTAAATAAAGCAATTAATATTATTAAATTGATAAAATAAAAGGCTTTAGCATTGTAGATGGGTTACGCTAACCTATACAAATAGGCTGCTGCTATAAAAGTGAAATTGATACCAATACAATTTAAAATGCTAAAAATTATTTTCGAGGCTTTAATTAAGTGGGTAGACATTATAATCTGGCGCCAAAACTCGAGGCAGAAGACATTTTATCAGACAAAAACAAATTGTTCCACACCAGCACCCTAATTGCGTAACGCACGATCAATAATCAGTATCATTTTGAAACAGATTGCTAATCCATTGCTTTACTTACATGTTCGAATAAAGTGTCTGCTCAGTAATGTATATAACGCAATGAATCTTGTTGAACTGCCAAAATGAAACAGATTATGATTGATCGTGTTTAATTAGGGTTCTGGTTTTTGAAAGGCTGATCAACCCAAATATTAACTGACATGCTGTTAAATCTCATGGCAATAGGGAATATAAAAGTACTTAATTAATTATTTAAACAATTTTTTTAGCAGACAAGAAAAAAGTTGCATTGTTTTTAATTTTGTTACATAAGTTATTACTTATTTTACAATTATTTTATCATTTTATATTGTTTCTCTGGTGTTTTTCGATTACTGATCGCAAAAACTATAAAAAAACAGACTTCGAACAACACTACAAAATGAAAAATAACTTTAATTTCGGAAGTCGGTGTCTTTGGATATTTATTTAATTTTTTTGTCACCGCCTGCAGAAATGAGTTAACTTTCACATAGTAGTGTTTTTTCAGAAGTCGGTTGTTTTTATTTTTCACTTTTTGGTTATAGTACCTACTCCACACCAAATCCAAATTTCATCATCCTTGGGGTATTCTCAAAGTCAATCAAATCAAAACAATGCATATTTATGCGATAGCAGCAATCGCGGTTGATTTGCTGTCATTTTTTGAAGAGTTCCGTTGTCTGTCTCCGAAACTCATCATCAGATCTATATGAAAGATATATATAAATATGATATATAAAGATATATATAATTTAAAAAATATACAACGAGTAACATAATTAACGCAAGACCTCATACATCCCAATTAGAGTATTGAGTTAAAAGCATAATCCGATGACCAAAACTATTTTTTTTAAAGCTAACTGATATTATTAAGAAAAACATGTCGACCCAAGCATTATTTTATGCATTTAAACTTGAGTCTTAGTTCTTCTGGCATAAGATTGAATTTTCTTTGACTCAATCAGTGGTAGGTATGGCAAAATACATAATTTAAAAAAAATATACTTAAGTATTTTATAAGTTACTGTAATCGATTCAGTAGTCAATTAGGGTCAAACTACTTTCTGGTCTTGCGTCTATTCTGTAACCTCCTCCTTTTTGAAGTCGGTTAATAAAAAAAGGTATTGTCGATAATGACATCACATCATTGCCTCCTGGTCAGTAACGGAACCTTAAACTGCAGTAGAAAATTGTAAGAGTTTAATCGTTTGACTTAAAGTAGTTTTCTTGGTTTTATTTATATTCTTGTCTATTATTGATAAGTTAACAAATACATGGCATGCATATTCCCTACTGCGGTGATAGTTTAGCCGAAATATCAATAGGCATCAGTTTTGATGCATCGCGATCGTTGCCGATGTACCTATCACAAAAACCGATTAAACAATAAAGTAAGTAGTATTTTGTTAACATTGTTTCTTTCTTTCACTTCTTTGAATAAAGTCTATCCTTTGTTTTTCTTATAATAATTGTCTCATCTTGTGATTAATAAAATAATTTTAATTCATCTGCAGTGTTCAAAAATATAGCTACTTATAAAACTTTACTAACACAGTATATTATAAGATCATAAATAATAATACATTTACAATATGGACAAGCCCAACTTTCGTAATAAGTTTGCTGCAAATACATTTGTCAAACAGACCTAGTCATTGCCAAATGATTTATTACAGTTATTACATTTTACGCCTTGGCGCATGTAAGGATCTTCCACTAGGAGCGCACGTTAAGTCGCCACAAATTTTGTATGAATTGGCAGGAATCAAACCTTGTAACTCTAATCTATAATCTTAAATCTACTATCTGTTGCTATTTCTCTATAACTGCACGTGTGACTCCCGGAAGTGACAACGGCGGGAATGACAACAGTGGATAATTTACTGCGTCTCATCATTAGTCATAACTTAAAAGGTATATTTTACACTCCAGTTCCTCTATGCATAAAAAAATATTATCGCTATCGTCATCGGTAAAGTAAATTAAAAAATACCGGACAAGTGCGAGAAATACTCGTACCTGGAGGGTTCCGTCTCAAAATTGTGGAAGGTGAAGGACATTTTTTTTTCTCAAAAACATTTTTCAACACCTTCAACTTACACTAAGCAAGCATTAGTGTAATTAGTTTGTTATCACAAAACAATCGGATTTATATCTCTTTATTTGTACTGACTGTAAAACCTAGCTTCTTAACAAATTTCATGCTGCTAGCTCAACGGGAGGTACCCTAAAGGTTTCAAAAAGATAATCCGAAATCATCGAAGTAAGCTCATTTCATTTTAAATAAATAACACATGACATTATTAACCATATCTTGCGTTGACATAGAAGCATGAAGTTTTAACGAGTCTCCCAAATCTAAGGCCTGTGATCCGGATCCCCGGGCAACCTTGAGATTTGTATTTATTTATTAACTAGCTTCCGCCAGCGGCTTCGCCCGCGTGGAAGTCGAAAATTATCCTGTGGGAACGTACTACGGGGATGTAAAGTATCCTGTGTTAATCTAGGTTCTAATCTATCTGTGTGCCAAATTTAATCCAAATTCATTCAATAGTTTTTGCGAGTAACAAACATCCATACATACAAACTTTCGCGTTTATAATATTAGAAAGGATTACACCTGATATACCTATACAGTGCACTCATCCCATTCCAAAGAAAAAGGTCATGCTCGTGAAAGAGGGACAACAAAGTGAGCATGTGAGTTCCGTTTTTTTTTTTGTTTTTAGCTACGTAATCCTAAACATCTTTTTAATCGGCAAAATGCAAAAACTCGGTTAGCATCTATTAAGATTTTCTCATGTATAAAGGAACTGAAGTCAATATGGTCGACCTGCGGAAAAGGCAGAAAATTGATACTAGGTACTTTACATATATGGATGGGATTTTCCAACATTGATGAAATAGGCACAAAACAAACAATTCTAAAGCTCCAAGCCTGAGGTTTATTGAAGGTAGTAGCAAGTTCAGAGACAGTTGTTGAGGATAAATTAACGGATGTACCGTCTGACAATAACGTTTATATCCATTGCTTTGAAATAAAAGTACTATCACTTCCATAAAATAAAGAAAAGTTTTATTGAAAAGTCTTATCGTGCGCTCCCCCCATGGGACACCCATAACATTCTAAACACAAATATAACGTGGAATGTACACTAATATAAATTATGTCAAAACAAAACAAAATTTATGACAGTTAAATTTATTACTAGGATAATAATTCTTAACCATTAAGTATGATTTCTGTTTTTAACTCTATTTATCGCGAGATCGGTTAGCAAGCGCAATTATCCCGCGCGGCTGGAGGCGCCGCCAGGGGGCGGCCCGGCGACGCCGGCTTGTGCTGCACGCCGGACTCCGCAGCGTTCAGGTCCAGTCGCCCATCTTGAATGCTCTGATATATTTTCTTAGCAGTCTCAAGAAAAGCTTCCTCCACATTTTGACCACTGGAATTAAAAACCGTGACGATAACTAGGTACTATCAGTGTGGACCATCACCATCACAAAATTATTGAACGAAAAAATATAATCCTGAATTTTTAAGCCACTCCGAAATCCGAATCCGAGATTTGTCGGTCAAAAGTATCCGTAAATTTATTTGCACAAGGGATTGCGCACTGAATCCGAACCCCACCCGGTCGAATATAGAACATTTCTAACAGGGAACAGAAAACTTCTCCATGTATGCGATGGCAACGCTGACGACGGCGACGTGTTTCTGTAGATGATTAGTTTTTATCTCAAAATGTGTGCGCTTGGCTCATTTACAAAATTGTAAAAAAATTACCTTAAGGCCCTGGTAACTTAAAATACGTTATGAGCGATAATTGTTCTTAATGCAATCCGATACGGGTTAAAATCTATTGTAATAAATTCGAATAATAAATGAGCAAGTATTGTCGTAAAAATGCAAATAAAATCGTATAAAATTAGATAATAACTATTTAATAATAAATAATCCATCTCTGGATGCAGTTTGGCATTTGGAATTTTATGGTATATTTTTAATTGTAATTGTTTTTGAAGGGATACACTGGTTTTAAAGATAATTAAGAGGTGACTTGATTTTTTTGATGCATTTTAAAAGTATGTTTAATTATGTTTTGAGTTCCATCACTCTATTAAAAAAATACTTGAAAATATCATTTTTTTTTTCTTTCAAAATTATTTACGGTTAAAGAGATACACTGGTTTAAAAAACCACCTTTTTGAGCGTTTTCAAGAAATCACCGCCTTAACTCTATTGAACATTCATCCAAGTGATCATATCAATCATGAGAATGTTTATTTGATGTTTGTTTGTTTGTCATGATTATTTTTTCTACAATTAGGGTTTCATACCAAAATGGTAAAAAGGAACCCTAATGCCGAGCCATGCCAGACGGTGGGAGCCGTTGCATCCGATGAGGCTCTCGTCGCTCATTTGATCCATTGGTAAGTACGGTAAGTACAATGGCGCGGGGGCGCCTGTCAGGACCTGTACGAGGACGTTTCTTTCTTCTTGTTTAAATGGGAATACTCATCACGGGCAGCGCCAGGCCTCGACAGGCGTAGCAACGCCTAGCGCAACCCCGTTAGTTAACGGACCGTAGGAACGCGGCATGATTGTTTTACTAGTTTGGCAACTACTAACATTAACATGAAATTTTGAATAATTTTAAATTATGCTTGTCCACACGATCTTTGGGGATAGAGGATGAACATTTTCAATCGCAATGAAAACAAAAGCAATACTTATTGCTTTTGTTTTCATTATGATTGCCCTACGGACATCTAATTCAATGGTTCTTTTTGTGGCACTTGAGTCAAAATTTGCTGTACATCAGTCGCGTCCGTTATCACTAAAAAGATCGTCGCAAAAGTCTAAAAACTTACGTCTTGGCGCTAGCTTCAACGAACATAAGTCCATTTTCATCAGCAAATTGTTTTGCTTCTTCATATGTAACATCTCTTTGGCCATCTAAATCTGATTTGTTGCCAATTAAGAATATCACAGTGCTGGGGTTAGTCAAGTTACGTGTGTCTGTAAGCCAGCTACTTAGATGGTTGTAAGTGGATCTGAAACAGCAAAACATGAAAGCATAACATAATATCAAGCCTTGTTTCCCCGCATCCTGCACCCACACCCACATATTGTCAGTTATGTTTAAATCCCATGTGATACGGGGCGAACCTATTGCGATCATAGGCATGCTAATATAACATAACTTTATGCAATGTTTTAAATAAGTAGGATTACGTACAGTCAAAACCGAAGACTTTTTGGTGTACAGGGGTACCATAAATCCTTTAAAGAGCAGTATATTTGTTATTTGCATAGGATGTAGGATTTACAATAAAATGGCTACATAGTATGTAGGGTTGGAAGTAAAGGTGGGCCCAAGAGAAGAAGTATATTTGAATATTGATGCTACCAATTTTCAATCTAAGTAGAAATTAGATATTTATCAAAAGTTCAATCTGACCAACTCACATGCGAAAAGTTAAAACAGAAGAGAAGAAAGTTAAAAACTAAGAAAAGAAAGTTATAACTAAAACCCAACTAGAAACAGGACACTATGAGACATAATATGCCTCTGACCCGCGGAACATCATAACGCTTCCAACGATACCCCGTTTGTCAAAATACTACGAGTAGTTCAAGAGTTTAAATACATATGCAAATAGCTTGTTAAAATTATAACCCTCCTTTGGCTTTACCGTAGTCGGGTAAAAACATAAACCTTTCTATATAGCTTTGCCGTCGGTTATGGCGCCAATCGATGCGGTTAATCATAAGGAAAATAATAGGTCTTTACCTATGAAATTGCCGTTTTGTATGAAAAAATTTAAACGAATTTTTTTCATGTATATTTTATTTGTATTAATCGAAGTAATCACCCATGCAATCAATGCATCTTTGCCATCGCAGTGGCAGTTTATTGATGCCCTTCTTAAAGAAATCAGCTGGACGGGAGGCAACAAATTCTTCAAAGGCATTTTGTACTGCCTCTCGGGTATTGAATTTTTTTCCCGCCAAGAAGTTATCCAAATTCTGGAAAAAGTAGTAGTCTGTAGGCGCAAGGTCTGGTGAGTAGGGCGGATGACGGAGAGCTTCCAACCCCAGTTCTTGCAACTTGGAGACCGTCTGCTGTGCAGTATGAGGTCGCGCGTTGTCGTGCAGGAGCAGCGGAGACGAGCGATTGACCAATGCTGGTTGGAGATGTGCCAGCTTCTCCATCATTGTGTTCAGTTCTTCACAGTACACATCTGCAGTAATGCTCACCCCGTTTGGTAAGAAGCTGTGATGAATCACACCGGCGCTAGACCACCAAACAGTGACCATCACTTTTCTAGGGGTAAGTTTTCGTTTAGGGCATTGTTTAGGTGCTGAACCAGGATCCAACCAACTTGCTGAGCGCTTGCGGTTATCAAACAGAATCCATTTTTCATCGCAGGTAACAATGCGGTTCAAAATTCCTTCATTTGTGTGTCTGTTGAGCAGTGCAAGGCACGTCTCGACGCGTACTTCGCGCTGACGATCATTGAGTTCGTGGGGCACCCATTTGTCAAGCTTTTTTACCTTGCCAATTTGACGCAAATGGACCAATATTGTTTTGACGCTAACGTCGAAAGCTGCTGCTAATTCAGCCGTAGATTGTGTATCATCAGCTTCCACAATCGCCTTTAATTCGTCATTGTCGACCAAAGTCTTCGGATGACCGCGAGGTTCATTTTTCAGGTCGAAATTTCCAGAACGGAAGCGAGCAAACCAATAACAGGTGGTGCGTTGGTTTGTAGTGTTAGCTCCGTAAACGTCGTTGATGTTGCGTGCCGCTTGTGCCGCGTTGCTGCCACGACGGTACTCATATTCCATAATTACTCGAATTTTTAACGTATCCATGATGACGAAAAAGATTGAAATGCGATGAAAATGTAACACTAATCAATAAACAAATGACTACTTTTGGAAAAAAAAATCCATGTTTTTAAAATAAAATTAATTTGAAATTAGAATTCTTACCCAAACAAAAATTATTTTGATTTGAAATGGCCAGTACTGCAAAACGGCAATTTCATAGGTAAAGACCTAATATATCTAGTAATCAATGGCCCCTAATAATATTACTCCAAGGTTTTTAACCTGTTTTAAGGAGTTTCTATTTAGGCCCCTTAACCTCATCTTCAACTCAGGGTTAAAAACTGGATTTTATCCAGTAAAAAGCAATCAATGTTACTCCAGTACTGAAATCTTTAAATAACTCATATTCAGTTGATCAGTTCAACGACAACCGATTTTATTTCATCGTCTCAAGTCTGTTGTACAGTTGATCAAAAGTGATTAAAAATAAATATGATATTGAATTTGTAAGAGGATCACAAAACGACGTTCAATTATTAAATTAGCGTTTTGATTACTACTTTTAGGAAATCAAGATGTTGTTACGTGCTCGGGATTTTGTTTTCAATATGATCAGCAGTAGGTAGTATTAGCAGATACCTACTTAATTAAAGAGTATATGAGCGAATGAAGCCCACATTAGAAAAAAAAAATAAGTAATCAAAGCATTACGTCATATCTAATACTTAAAGAACAATGGCTATTTTGGACTAAGATTTTTTTTAATATGTTACCAATATGAGACTATATTACCAAAATGAAGTAGGTAAATAGATACAATTGATAAAGTAATCATTGGATATTACTATTATTTTTTAAGCAGTAGAATTTTTAATTTTATTTTATTTCTTAAGAAAACTTACAGCTATGATACCACGGAAGAGAAAAAACATGGAACTGCAAAGTAGGCGTGGCACGCGTGCCACAAATAAGCGCTGTTACGCGTAGTTGGTCCCAGTCGTGTTCTGACATCGCGTCGAGTCACTAGTCTCACGACAAATTTAATTTTCCGTAGCTATGCCGTATTGTTCCATTTTGGAGTGCAAAAATGATAGTAGGAGAATAAATCTTAAAAATTGAGGTGTTTCGTACCATCGATATGTACGGTTTTATTTGTTTTCTAATAAAATCTTAGTTATTTTCAATTTACTAATAATTTAATATAACGTCTGGTTAAAATCAACCTTACATGATTAATATAAAGTTTATTTTAGATTGATTGTATTCTCTATTTCATTCTGGAAAGTACTTCGCTACTCAATTAGTGATGCAGTCGGGTCGGATGTTGGTTTTATCGATGGATATCGATAAAAGAAAATTAGTCATTTAATATTTATTGCAAAATAACATTACAATACCACTATAGGTCGCTTAACATTCATACACGAAATTTATTTTAAGAAGTGTATTATGTTGCATAGATGCTTTATAGCAAAAATGTAATCAAACTTTTACCTAATAACGTAATTATTATAATTTTAATGATGCCTGAGACGTTGCATTGCATTGACTAATCGGTCATTTCGGTGTGTAAGATCATTCAGTCATCAAACCGCCTCAATGACAGTACAACAAATATTTCAACGCCACTCCAGTGCCACTGAACAGTTCACCGTTTTCGAAAATCATTAAGTTTTTTAATCAAGTCAGTTATCATGTTTTATTATTATCACTTAAAAATATGGATTGAATTGAAATTAAATTAAACACAGTAATATTTTTTTCTCCTGTTCATTGTTTTATTGGTATTGTTTTCAATAGTATTATTTTTATTTCAGTTATTTATTTTATTTTCAAATAACACTACGTTACTCTTCCTACAGTTTTATTACTGAACTCTCAACAAGACACCCAATTTTTAGTTTAATTTGAAAAAAGTATCTATCGATATCGATAACCTAATTAAAAATGCAATGCATCTGCACTGGTGCGGCCCTAATCGAGTAGCAATAGATATCGACCTATGACGCAAATGTCGACCTTATATTTATCACATTTAAGTTTAAAATTGGGACCACTGAAAATACTGCCATCTATGGTCGAGTAGCGGAATTTACTCGGCAATCGAATCTAGTTTGACTTTAGATTACAAAACGTTGTAAATACTTTCTGAGCTAAAGCAAAATAAATCCTATCTATAGAGCCTGAAGGTTTATTTCCAGATGAAGGATCTGTGGCTTATGTTAGTTTTGACTAAAACTAAAACAACAAATCAAACGAATTGCTTATTTGTAGTGCATTATATGATTATCGGTTTATGTGTGTGAGTTTGGCGACAACGGTTCCTATAGTAATTTTGTTGCATTGCAGTTCCACCTGTTTTTTTTCTTCCGTGTATGATACAGATAGTTGACCGTTAGTGAAAGAAGGCCAATTAAAAATTTTCACTGCCAATATTAGGATAGCACAAGTAACAACAGACAGGCAAGCGAAAGTAAGAATAAGTAAACACTTGGAAAGAATTAAGAAAAGACTGAACAGGTTTTAGTGATCTTCAAAGAATTTTTTACACAGTATTTTTTTTCCATGAAGAATCATTCCATGAAGTGTGAGTGAGCTCACACTTCATGGAATGATTCTTCCTCTCGCTAAAATTATTTTTCATTCTTGGTTCGGATAAATGTGACATTTTCTTCTAAGTTGGAGCAGTTAGCTAAAAATTTAAAACAACAGGTTCTACAAGCACTACTCAAGATTACAAAAAAAAAAAACGAAAAAAAGTAAAGATTTGTAGCTGAAGGAGCTAAAAAACCATCACAGGGTGTACATTTTCATTTTTTCTAAAAAAAAAGAAATTACTGTAATTTAAAAAATACATGACTAAGATTTTTTTTTAATATTTTTCTGGTAACTATTATGATTTGTCCTATCACCCGATTCAGGCTTGACGTCGACGTCTGAGACACTGTATACTAAATGCCGCCAGTAACAGTCACAATACCCCCCATACTAGTTGATACAGTATTGCAGTGGGGTATTATTCCTCATTGCTGTGACCCGTAGAGTTACAAACGAGAACTTAACATATAGGCTCCACAAGAGAAGAAAAAGAAACAAATAAAAACTTATAATAATTGAGCAATGAAATTGCTACATTAATACTATTTTGCCTTATCTGTGATTGTGAGTATGTTTGGTAGTATGTATGTATGTATGGAGTTTGCTATTTCAAAATTTTAAATGTGTCTTCAGTACAATCATAATAGTATACCAATATATACATAGTTAAAAGTGTAATAATTCAACTAACATATTTTTTTTAAAGCTAAGTATCTAATATTATTAAGAAAATCATGTTGACCTTTAGCATTACTATGTACATTTAAAGTTGAATCTTATTGCATTTTTTAAGATTTTACTTTTGGCCCAACCAGCGGTCAGTACTTAGCAAAACACATAATTTAAAAAAAATACCTACGTACAATGTTACTGAAATTCATGCAGTAGTCAATTTTGAACAAAAGACTTTCAGGACTTGCGTTTATTCTGTTACACCTTGTAAATTATCTTATTTCTGGACGAAATCTTAATTTTTACCGTCGTCCAAGTCAAAAGTGATTTTAATATTACATTTTATTTAAAGCAATGTGAGCCGCATATGTTTAAACTCAATTAATTATTTAAATACCAGGCCACTCAGAAAGTATTGCGAAAAAAACTTTTTATGTATTAGAGACTGGCCAGTTATAATCTATTTTGAAAATATGATTATTTGTAAGTAAAAATAGGTACGTTCCAATTTCAAAATTTCCCTCCACATTGTTTGCGAGCTAATCATCGTGTCTCCTAAAAAAATGGATCTGCGCCGGGAATATTTTCGCGCTATGATTTTTTACGTTGTGCCTCCTGAAACCGGACGAATCGTACGATAGACTTCAAATGGACGGAGGCCCTACTAAGGCAATCGCGTATCGTTGATATAACGAATTCAAGCGCGGTCGACTAACTTTGGGGGATGAAGAAAGAAGTGGTCGCCCTTTTACGGCTGTTACGGAAGACAACGAGCTAGCAATTAAAAAAAAAATCCATGACAATAGGAGAGTTACGTATCAAGAGATTCAGCACATACTGCAGGTTGGATCGGGAAGCCTTCACGAAATTCTACACGTGCATCTACGCGTGAGGATGTGCCGCACAACCTCACCGATGCTCAGAAGCAGGCCCGGGTGGAATGGTGCCGTGATATGATAAACAAATTTGAAGCAGGCTCGTCTCGGCGTGTAAACGACATCATTACAGGTGATGAGTCTTGGATTTATCAATACTATTCAGAAACGAAGCGCCAGTCGACGGTTTGGGTGTTTCAAAACGAATCAACGCCTACCAAAGTGAAACGATCTAGAAGCGGGGGGAAGATTTTGATCGCGAGCTTTTTTAATTTGACTGGCTACTTGGTATCAATTACTTTACAGAACCAAAGAAGCATTAACGCTGAATGGTCTACTACCAATTGCTTGTCAGAAATTTTCTCTGTTGTGAGCAACAAGCGACCAAACACTAAGTTCCGCGGGTTACTACTCCACCACGACAACGCGCCTTCGCACACCGCGCTAAAAACGAGGGACTTCCTGGACAGCACGCCGGTCAAACTCCTGGGTCACCCTCCTTACAGCCCTGACCTAGCACCGTAGCAGAATGCACCTAGCATGTGACTTCTTTTTATTCCCGAAAATAAAAAAATCAGCTCAAAGGAATACAATTTTCGTCGCCAGAAGATGCGCTGTCAGCGTTCGAGCAGGCTGAGTTGTCTGCGGCGGACTGGAAGTGTTTCGAAAACTGGTTCAGACGCATGAAACTTTGTATAGAGGCTAGTGGAGAGTACTTTAAAAAGATTTAATAAAAACATATTTACCTATAGAACGTTTATTTTTATTTTCGCAAAACTTTCAGTGTCCCACGTAAGATAAGCCATTAGCAGAATTTGATGTAGGTACCTAACTGATAAGTAGAGTTTTAATATAACGGGAATTTAATCAAAAGCGTGACATTTTAAAGTTTCCGAACTTAAAAGAAAAAAGGAACCTTTCCACGAATTTTGAAAGTGTAAGGTCTTCGACCGCCCCCCACTCCCCAGATTCTCCTATGAGGCCCTTGACCAGAACAGTGTGACGACCCCTTAGATACTATGATGCATGTGCAATAAGTGTGTCTTCTGTGAGATCTAGGAAAAAAATAAATCATGGAATAATCACCTTCTCGTTATATCGTATACCATAAGAGCTCCAGCAGCACCTCTATAGTAAGACCGAGTAACGGCTCTAAATCTCTCTTGTCCTGCTGTGTCCCATATCTGCAGTTTAATTTTTTGCCCAGCAACTTCGATAATGCGGGTCCCGAACTCTACACCAATTGTGTGTGGACAATCAGCCATGACTGAAAACACAAGTTACCGTTTTAAAGAAAGATAAAACATACAGATCATATATCCTAGAGCAGGGATGACGAACCAATGGCACGCATGCCTTTGGTAGAATGTAACAAAATAATTTGGGCACGACAGCCTACGTCACAGTATGGTAGGTTCAGTATGATAGGAGTATGGTAAGTTCATCTTCTTAAGCCTGCGTACTTTCAGAAGGCTTCACATGATTTTATTATGTCTTTCTGTATGTCTGTTATGCTTTCACGCCTAAACCGCTGAACCAATCGGCATGACATTTGGCAGAGATATAGCCTGGGATATGGAGAAGGACATAGGCTAATTTTTTACGCAATAACCGTCATCCACGAGTGCGGAGCCGCAGGCTAAAGCTAGTTCACCTATAATTTTTTAAATAATAGACAACGCCATTTTATGACACTACATATTATATACAGCAATTAACAGAAAAATTATCAGCCCTACCAAACATTTATGTTGAGTAGGTTTGTATGGGACAGTTGATAACCTTTTCGTGATTACGATGGTCCTCAGGGGAAAGTTGGTATGTTGAATAGACTGCGACACACCCTTAAATAAGACCACACCTTTCTTAAATTTGCTGTACGTAGACCAGTTATTTCTTCGAATTAAAATAAAACATTCAACGCATCGCATGGAAGTTCATCTTAATAACCGTTTGAGAATCGCAACACCCACTATTGACTATTGGGCCATATATTGCGTCATTCGATGTCCTAATAGAATGCGATTACGCGACGATGGCAAATTCGCGAGACCTATATCAACAAGTTCCCCCTTTTACACCCATTTAAAGGATGATTTTCATTTGCTAGTTCTTAGTAGTTTCGTTTTAAACTACAACAACTGGGAACATTTAAATTTTTATTGTAGGCTGTCCCAACTCCACGACTGGGCGTATATATTGCTCCTCAAGGCAAGTAATTCCTCAGTAAAGGAAATCTCATAGAACTAAGGAAGCCTCTGATAATTATTTTTCTGTTAGGTATATCAGCATTATTATTTATTTTAATGAATTACTATTATAATGAATCCATTGAAATTTTAATAGATAAGGAGAACATTTTTCTAAAGTTTTTAGGTATTTGCCACAATCAGGGCTTTAGCCATAATTATCTCTTTCCAGCACCCTAATTGCGTAACACACGATTAATCATAATCTGTTTCGTTTTTAAACAGAGTGCTAAACCATTGCTTCATATGTTCGAAAAATGTATTTGCTCAAAAACGTTAATAACACAATGAATATTGTTGAACTGTCAAAATTAAACAGATTATGATTAATCTTGTGTTACGCAATTAGGGTGCAGCTTATCCTTGGCCCACTGCAGGGAGGCCTTTGTCCCATTCAATAAAAGTTTGGATGAATTCAACTATTAAGTTGCTTAGATGGCTCATGGTATGCAAATGATAGAGGTAATTTAATAAAAATAAGAATATACTAACATTTCTTATCGGTAAACTGGTGCAATAGACATGATTTGCCAACTCCCATATCTCCAATGATAATATATTTAAATATGTAGGAGTAGTTGTATGGTCCTGACGTCATTTTTGATTCTGAAAGTAATAAAATACAAAAATTACCAATCACATGGATAATATTGTAATCAACCTAATATCACATCAATACAATCAACATGAAAAACAATGTTTTAATAATTTTTTTAATTCATAATATTATTATGGAATATGGATTAGTATTGACATGTACTCAATTTTTTAAGTTTTTCAATTCATAAGAACTTTAATAAGTATGTATTTACTGTTAATTGTACAATAATATAGGAGTGGCACGGAGGAGAGAGGCCTGTCTCAAAAAATAAGGACCTTATTGAGGGTGTCTTCTCTAAATAAATAATAGTAATAATACAATAATCGTGGCCAGAAAGTGATCTTCAGCCCTTCAGATTTGCTTTCAAGTAATAGAAGGCAATGACCAAAAGTGGCGACTTTTTTGGGCAGCCATTAACTATATACATTTGGTAGAAAATAGTGTAACAAAATAAATGTTGCATGGTTACCACCATGCAACATTTATTTTGTTCCAACCACAAAAGTGGCCAAGCGTATGTCAGACTCGCAAACAAAAGGTTCCATACCACCACACAATATTTAACCTTTTGACTGCCACCATCGGGTATAACCGACTAATGAAAACGTGTCCAACATGCCACCGTCAGCTAATGCCGACAAGAAAACAACATGTTAGGGTCAAATTAAATAAAAGAATGATGAAGAATGTGAAAGAATGGTGAACCTAGTCCACATTTTTTGCATACAAACTTCTGGAGTGTTTTACTATACTGTCTGATATGGCACATCCAAAGTAAAATATGATATCGTTTTGTCTCATTATCAATATTGTCTGTACGGAACCAGAATACTAAAATAAAAACCCATTAAAAAGTTAGGAGCCAACAAAGATTTGTTTTTCTTGCTAATTTTACTTAACTTTGGGCATGTTTAAGTAATAAAAGAAGTGGAAAATCACCAAAACCAAGTCGGTACCGACAAAGTTCAATTATCGAAAAGTTCAATAAACGTTATTGGTTACTGATTTATGCACTGACTTTTTCATAAAACCTGATCTTCCAAGACTTCTCTGAATTTTTTACTATAAATGATCCTGCATTTCACTCAATAACGTTGTGCATGTTGACTAGCATCTAACTGCTCATCATAGATACTATATCTGTCGGACACAAAGCCTGGTGAGACAGTGTGATTTTTAGCCAGGCCCACCAGTGAGTTCGAGCCCGCGACTAGGTTCCCCTTAAGAGTAATATTTTATATAAAAATAGGGGACGAAACCAATGATTAATTGATTATCGTTAAAATTTTGAAAAAAAAAAGCATAGCGCCGAATTTGTGGCTTGGCTTAGGAGGGACGCTGATGTGCTCTGGTAGTCAAAAGGTTAACACTACATTTTTTTTTTTAATTGCCACTGCTTCACACAATTTGGTCACTGTCTTTTGCCTGCTTGATTTCTAACACAAGCCAGGGCTTTTAAGTGCCAACATACAAGTTTCAGACATGAAATTGGTCTCAACAGAAAATGGCTGTCTGTAGAATATACGCCTTAATGTTTGATTGGTAAATAGCTACTATAGGACTCATTCGAATGTTTACAAAGCAAAATAAGAAAACATATTAATGTTTTTTATATTTTTTAGTAAAATTACTGCTGTTTTCCTTTTTTAATTTAATCGCTCATGTATATTTGAAAGCTGCACTTAAGTCATGACATAGCTAATAATAATTATTTATTTACCACTATAACATGACTTAGGGCTGATATTTCAATAGTCAGATAACTTTTATCTGAAGAATAAATCTGACAGTTTCGCTGCCAAACCGACATTTATTCTCCAGATAAAAGTTATCTGACTATTGAAAAATCAGCCCATAGACCATAAAAATTGTTAATATTTTGTGGGGGGAATATGCTTACAATATACTAAATTCTAACTAAACAAACCTGAACAATTGAATCCGATAGTGAATCAGATGGTTGTGGTTAGCTGTGCTGTACTATTTAGTAAATAAATAATTGCTTTAGGTCATCATCATCCGCCTAGCCTTTATGTAACTATGTTGAGGCTGGCTTCCAGTCTAACCAATTGTAGCTGAATATCAGTATATATGGTGCCTGTATCACCTCCACAGCCAACTTGTTGGGTATCATGACGTGATGATACTAGACTAAGCTTGGTAATCAGGCTTTCAATTACCCATTAGAACTGACATAACACCAACTTATTGCATTATTTAGCAAAACTGCTTTCATAAACCATGCAAATGTTAATTCTGTTGTAAAAAACAGTTTAATCAATAAATACTACTAAAGCAAGCAAGTGTAAGTACTATATGAAGCTGAACTATTTTGAATGTATTTTGGCCTTGTCTAATAATTATTTTAAAATTATTAATAGCAACTACAAAAAATCATTCCAAACTAGAAATAATAAAGCAATTGTCACTATTATCTGATAACAGTCATCATCCCTAACTTACCAAAAGGTAACCTATCTTAGCTATATGGAAAGGCAAGGCAAAGTATTGTACTTTAACAATCAGGTCAGTGTTTAGGAAGATCCAAATATCTGCAACCTTGATGAGGTTTGTTGAAAAGATTTTAACTTTCCGTTTATTACTGATGTATGAGTCATCACACAATGATCTATATTACAAAACCTAACAGTATATAATATATATCTAATAAAATGCTTATACACACGAAATATAAAAGTCATTATTGTACGTACGTAACAATGTTTATGGGAAAAACGGGGAAGTTTATTATTTGTAACTATGCACGCAGTTATTTGCGATCAATTACGTCCTTCTGCTTTAGGAGTATTAAAAACACTTGTAGATCAATATTTAACCACCTGGTATTAAAAAAATCAATACACAATCGATATCTTACTTTGTTAAAAACCACAACGAAACGTATAAAATTAGGTGAATCTTAATCTTTTTCGCAATGCAAAACAAAGGCTTCCTCCTTCGTCAAATATGACGTATTATAATCGGTTGTTGCCATATAAATGTCTTTTTTTTACCCTACACCCTACGAAAAATAAAAAAAACATTGTTGCTAAACTTGAACTGCTATCACTGTAAAGCCTATTCCTCACCATACACTGCTGCAAACAAGGATCGCGGCGCTCGAATGATGGATAGCCCGCCAAATTCAAATTTTGTTACGTGTTTACAATTTGCAAAAAACGTATTTCCAAAAAAATATCAATAATAATGCATTTACATAGGTAATTTAAATCATCAACAAACACAACCTTCTAATTTTATGTTCATACACGTTAGCAGGGATATCAACGCGTAAACTGTGACCGTGAATTCATCACATGATTCAAGACCCCCGGCATAGAATTTTATGTCAGTAATCAAACAAAATCTTGCGTTTTGATAGAAAATTAAATTCGATTCATTCATTAGAATGAATGTTTTTTTTTTTAAATAACCGACGACATATTATTCACCGAAGGGGCGTGGGCCCAAAGGGCTAGATAAAGATTTTCAATTAAAATTATCTATCAAGGTCAATTATTGAAGCCCGCCGTCGTCCAGTAAGGACCTGGGGGCCTACTCTCTAACTCCGTCAACGAACAAACGGGCCCGTCCGAAAGTAGTTAGAACCTTCTTCGTGAATCCTATAGCCAATTAACTAGCAATTTTGGACGGGAAAAAACATACCGGGAGTAGAGACATCTGTCAAATCGTGTTGTCATTCATTCTTAGTTCGGGCTCCAAACTAGTTTTCTGTCCGTAAGTGATTCGGATGTGGAAACGCCCGTTACTTCGACCGAAACGACGGACTTCGTGCTTAACGAATAGGTCCCAAGACTCGGGTCGACGGTGCGTTGTGTTCCGCTAGGGCCGATGCCTTGACCTTGGTTCAAAAGAGTTACAGTGTCCCTGGCACAGGCAACTGAAGGAACACGGGTAGGTTTTAGTCAATAAAAGTCTGAGACACGCTCCGCACACAACGGGAGAAATAAATCGGTAATGAAAAAAAAAGGGGCACGGACATTCAGGATCATGTAAAGAATCCATGGAAGCAGGTTTTGCGTCGATGTCCCTGCCACCCTGTATAATCCACTTGAATGACAATTTCATGAAATAATAAATCAGATTGCAAAAAACGTAAGAAAATTTGTATTTTTTGGGATACCTTAGCCCATTCTCCATAACGTTTTCATCATTATTTTATCATCAACATCCTCATTCATTATTTCAGCCATAGGACGTCAACTGCTGGACATAGGCCTCCCCCAGGCTCCTCCATTTCGACCGGTCTTGTACTTCCCACATCCAGCGGATTCCCGCGGATTCACAAGGTCATTGGTCCACCTTGCTGGAAGACTTCCCACTCTACGTCTTCCGGTACGCAGTCGCCACTCCACAACTTTTCGGCCCCATCGGCCATCTGTTCCGTGTGCAATGCGCCCTGCCCACTGCCACTTAAGTTTAGCAATTCTTCAGACCATGTCGGTTACCTTGGTTCTCCTACGGATCTCTTCATTACTGATTCTTCATTGCTGAAACTCAGAAAATAGACTTCTCCATTGCCCTTTGGGTGACTTTAAGCCTTCTGATAAGGCCCATTGTGAGAAACAACGTTTATGTACCACTAGCTTTTGCCAGCGGCTTCGCCCGCGCGGAACTTTCATCCCCTATTTAACTCCCTTGGGGGTTGAATTTTGAAAAATCCTTACTTATTCCTTGTCTACATTATAAAGGGAACCTCTGTGCATTTCAACTTTCTGGGTCCAAGGGCTTGGGCTGGGCGTCGATGAGTCAGTCAGTCAATCAGGACTTTCTTTTTATTTATATATATAGATCATCACTGACAACACACATGGTCAAAGACTTTCGTCTTGAGATACTGCGGTATCTGAGATGAGAAGATATTGCGAAGCCCAACCCGTTCCCCCCCCTCGTTCCCGAACGCTGTCCAGGCAAGTCGGAGTCGACGGTTGACTTCTTCCTACCTAACTGGATAGCTTGTCCTAGATAAACGTACTCGTTCACTACCTCGAGTGTACTGCCTCCGATCGTAATGAGAGTGGGTGTTACATGGGCATTCGACATGACCTTTGTCTGGTCCATGTTCATTTTAAATCCCACTCTTTCGGAAGATCTACTGAGGTCATCGAGCATTGCACTGAGGTCCTACTTGGTCCAGAAATGACAACTATATCATCGGCAAACCGAAATTGAGTGACGTACTCGCCATTGATGTTGATTCCAACCCCTTTCCAATCCAGAACCTTGAAGACATCTTCCAGTGTAGCGGTGAAGAGTTTCGGAGAGATTACGTCTCCCTGTCTCACACCTCGCTGCAGAAGGATAGGTTTCGAAGTCTTGCCCTGGAGTCGGACTGACATGTGGCGTGTGTGGCGTTTTCGTACAGACAATTCAGCACATCAAAGTACCGATACTCGATCTGGCACCGTTGAAGAGACTGCAGTACAGCCCATGTCTCGATCGAATCGAAGGCTTTTTCGTAGTCCACAAACGCTAAGCAGAGAGACAGGTTATACTCTTCGGTCTTTTGTATAACCTGCCGCAGCATATGTGTGGTCTACGGTTTTAAAGCCTTTACGGAAGTCGGCTTGTTCGAGAGGTTCGAAGCCGTCAAACTAGCGTGCGAGACGGTTCGTGATGACTCTCGAAAACAGCTTGTACAAATGGCTTCTAAAAGAAAAGTACTACAACATCTCTGTTCCATGCCTGTGGAGTTTTGCCTTCGAGTATTACGGAATAGAACAGCTTCGGGATGGCCTTAAAGACGGGTTTGCCGCCGGCCGTAAGGAGTTCGGCAGTAATTCCGTCAACACCCAGGGCCTTATTGTTTTTAAGCTGCTTCAGAGCAATCCCAATCTCGTACAACCTAACGTCTGGGATGACTTCGGTGTAGTGTCAAGTCAATCTGGCTCTTGGATCGTTTGCCAGATTCGTAACGAGGTTGTTTGTTGACGTGTATAACTATCCATAGAACCTCTCGATCTCTCTCAACAGCTCAGGTCCGGCGGACACGATCCTGCCATCATCGGTCTTCAGTTTCGCATGCTGACTCTGCCCAATAAACAGATCTCTTGCAAAGACCTTGGGGCCTTTTTCCGCTCTATCGCGTCCTTGATGCGGTCCGTCTTAAACCGGCGAAGGTCGCTTTTCTAGGACTTCCCGACCGTATGGACAGTTTCCACGAACCCATCGTTATTATCGTACACGGAAGTCCTTAGGCGCTCCAAACGATTCTGGAGATCGAGCTGAAAGCTGTCGGGGTTTTCGACATGGATCGGTGCTGGATGGAGCGTAGACTGCATCAGCCGGCATCTTTCCAGCTTGATGTTGATATCCAATGTGCTTCTTACCATGCGGTGATCGTTTTCGCTTTTCACCGGGTTGATCACAGAGACATCATTGAATATTTGCTTCTTCGTCGACATAATGAAGTCAATCTCGTTTTGAATTGAGCTATCATGGCTCTGCCAGGCCCACTTTCCATGCTCACGTTTTCTGAAGAAGGAGTTCATCATAAAGAAGCCTTCCTTCTCCTTAAAACTGGCAAGTAAGTGACCGCGACGGTTCCGACATCCAACTCCAAGTTGCCCTACTCTCAGCTCATCATCGTACCGTTTGCCCAGTTTCGTGTTGAAGTATCCCATGACAATGATGAAGTGAGTTTTAGAGCCATGCATGACTTTGGATATATCCTCACACATGGTATCTACCTCATCATCAGGGTATGATGAGGTCGGGGCTTAGACCTATATGACCGTCAACGAATATCTTTCGGATATTCTGAGTATAAGGTACGCCACCCTGGTCGACACACTCTCGATCTTCACCACATTGTTCACAAGCGACTTATGGACAATAAACCCAACACCACCTTGGGACTGCTGGTAGCCCTCCCGGAAATAGAGCAGGTTACCGGATTTGAGGATTATCGAGTCCTCCCCCTCTCTTCGGTCTTCAGATAACCCTACTACACCACACCGTAACCTGCTCTATTCTTCCTCGAGTTCTTGCGATCAATCTTGATCGAAGTAGTGTTTGGTAATCTTTCGTCGGTCCGGAGGGTAAGTGTGTTGTATGTTGCTAGGTGCAGTTTTCGTTTGTTGTGGTACCCATATCTCTTCCAGAGTTTCTAAGCACTCCTTGCCTCACCGTAACCTTGGCCGCTACCGTAGCCAAGGGTAAGCGGGCCGCCGATTACTAGGGGCCATTTTGCAGGGCTGCTTATAATTTTTGGGGGGTTTTGCCATAATCGCCACGCTTGGCAGGAGGGTTGGCGATCGCAGTATGGTGGTAAAATGCATAGAGAACGCTGCTGCCTATTCTCTGGTAAGTCCCTTAGTTGCCTTCTACGACACCCACGTGACCCACAGGAAGATATGGGATGGTGCTATGCTTTTTACGTCTGGGACCACACGGAATTAAGTTAAATTATTAAATAAAAATTAATAAATATTAATAGATTAATTAAATCAGCTCTAATAATAGGAGATTGACTGAATCGCCAAATCTGGCAACACTGAATAGAAAACAGATAGCGGACTGTTGCGGGAAGTGCGGCAGACGCAGCGTAGTGGGCGGATCACAGAGTAATACTATACTAGACCGGATATGCCTAGTATTGTGGGTGGATGGCAGCGGTGTTTTATCTATGACGCCAACAGGTAACATCGCAACATCGGGTAGCGTCATTAGTGTCATTACGTAGCGTAGTATCTCTATGTAGTCTGTGGGTAGCGTTATGGCAAGATAGCACGGGTGAGCTCTTAGAAAAATAACTAAAGGTGAGCTGAATACGTAGACAGAGAATAGAGCTCTATTCTCTGTCCACGGCTGAATACAATGCTGCCACGTAAAATCAGTGTTGCAAAATCCAGTAAAAAAACTAGATTTAATAACAAATTATTTCCTTATTTTTTTAAATTTCTCGCCCACAGAAAGGTACAGACGCCAGCACATCAAGCTACCAAAAACTGTCAAATTGTCCCATTTGAACTTGAACTTGAACTTTAAGAAATAAAGTTGAAAATCTATCAAAGAAATTTGACAGATTGGAGTAGCTTGATGTGCTGGCGTCTGTACAAAGGCGGGCTTAAGGAGATTATGTGTCTGATTCTCCCGGACGGTGCCATGCCCGACAGATGTCAACCGTACCATCTTTCACAATAAACCTCCGGTAATTGTTCGTCATCATAACTTCGTCCATAATTGCACACACAAAACCTTCGGTTTCCCCGAAGAGGTCACCGAAATACAGCCAGGCTACGGACGCTAGAAGGTCTACATCGGGCCCATGTAGGGCCCGGAAAAAGCGTCTGTGAAGCTACTTACTCTGCCATACCTCCAAGCGATTATTAGTGTCAAGCACTACAGGCTTGCGCCAGTCCTCATTAGACAAGGAGAGCGGGGAGCCCTTGTCCACCGCGACCACATAACGATGCATCCCCACGTCGGCTTCTAGGAAATATTCCTTGAGACTGCATATCTCGCGATTGTGGAGGGTATTAGTGTTCAAGAACCCTTGACCTCCGCACTTTCGCGGGATATACAGTCTCATTACCGATGACCGTGGGTGATGTATTCAATATGCAGTCAACAGCGTACGGACCCTATCCAGGGCGTCGAGTTCGGTTTGAGTCCAATTGAGTACGCCGAAAGAATACATCAATACTGGCATGACCTAACCCTTGAAGGCACGTACCTTGTTTCCGCCTGATTAAAGACTATTTAATACTTTTTTCAGACGGCCAAAGAAGCGTTCCTTCAACGATTGCTTCATGTCAGTAACACTGATGCCCAACGCTTCCGACATACCAAAATACTCATAGATTTCGGCTGCGGAGAGGGCTCGAAGGTTTATGGAATCCGAGAGTTGGGTTCCCACGGATTCCACAATCTTCCCTCGCTTTACATACATGACCGCACATTTGTCCACGCCAAAATCCATCCTGATGGCGCTACTGTTTCAGTTACTTTCAGTACCTCCATCAGTAGCAAATGGTTGGGGGCAAAGAGTTTTAGGTCATCCATGTAGAGGAGGTGAGATATAACCTGACCACCTCTCCTCAGCCGATAGCCTATACCTGAATCCTCCAGCAGTGTGCTTAGAGGATTCAGGGCTAGGCAGAACCAAAGTGGACTAAAACTGTCGCCCTGAAATATGCCTCGCTCGATCCTTATTGGCTCGCTATTCCTCTGGATATTTCGACATCCTGGATATCGACGGACCGTACTCCATTGCCCCATACATGACATCAGGAAGATGCGCAGAGTTGTATCTACTTTATACAACTCCAGCACCCTCATGAGCCATGTAATGGCACTGAGTCATAGGCCTTCTGGTAGTCTATCCAACATGTCGAAAGATCCTTTCGGGAACGACGAACCTGTTGGCTAATGGCCATATCAATGAGGAGGAGTACCTTAGTACCGTGGGATCCGTTCCGACATCCATTTTGAGAGAAAGACTAGACCATCGGTAAACACGTGATCAGCCTATAATTTTTGGGTTCCGCGGCACTACCTGATTTATGGAGCAGGTGGATAACTCCTGTCGTACTGGGGTAGCGAACCAGACTCCAAAGCAGTCTGGTACTGAGCTGCCAAGCGAGCGTGCGATCCAATGAACCATTTGATCCAGAAGTTGTGCAGCACGTCCGGCCCTGGAGACTTCCAGTTGGGCATCGGACGGACTGCACGGCTACATCTTGGGGGCAGATAGTAATAGCCCCCATTTCTGGTATTGGATCGCTGACTCGCTCGACTTCTCGAACCCAATCACCTTCGGTGTAACTGACGGGCACCGACCATATAGTGCACCAAAAAGAACACATGGCATCATCATCCGGTAGGCGCGTATCAGCCACACCTTGGTCCGGTCGCTCCCAAGCCCTATAAACCCACCTTTCATCACTCTGGAAGGTGCGGTTCTGAGTGTATGGGTTCACTCGCCGCTTATACCTACGAATACGGTTTGCCCATGCATACACTTTCTGCTTCAGGAAGTTTATGCGCTCTGTGATACGGGACATATAATCTTGAGGGCTGGTATCAGTCCCTGAGAATGCCCGCCTCACAAAGCGCATCACTCTAGGGCGAGTGTTGCCCTCCCTGAAGCAGATTAGCTTGCCGACGAGGGCTCTGGGCCAACCAATACAACGTACAATCCTGCACTGCCAAGCTGGTACGGCTGGTTTCGGTCGTGTAGCTCTATAGCCATTTGCGAATTTGACGTGAGCAACACGTCATGCCGCTACAGCCGTGCAGTACAAAATCGAATGAGTATCAATGAGGTCTTCGCAGTCATCAAAATAGTTTGACAATTACGTATCCAGAGCCGTCACCAACGCCCTATTTTTGTTATGCATGGGCAAACGAGGTAAGCGTGGCCTAAGTTCGGGCAACATGAACCGATATTCCCGAATCGCACCGTCCAAAGCACTCCTCAATTCCTCACAGCACTGGGTACTTACGTTTGTAGCCCTGTCAACACTCCCTTCATCAGCTTGAGGCGCGAGACGGTACCACAACTGTTTGCGGCGGCGGCGGGGGAACGATGACACGGCAACTCTGCATTTCACTTCGCAAGCGATCAAGAACGGTGTCATCCAACATATTATGATTACGCTGGATGATTCGATAGTCGTTGTGTCGAAACGTTGACAGCTGGTTCAAGAGATTAATTATTAATCATTTTTATTCAGAATTCATTATTATATTCCATAACTTGTTAGTAAAAAATACTTAAAACTACGTTAGTATAGTATATATACCATAAAGTGCCTACTTAGCGCCAACGGTGGTGAATTTGATAATAAGTACATTCAAAGTATACTTGACTCCAATGGAATTCAACAAAGACTCTTCACAAGTTCACACCGACACACCGGAACTAAATGGAGTAAGAGAACGTGAAAACAGAACGTTGATTGAAACTGCAAGATCCATGATGTATGCACACGAAGTAATGCCTCAAGAACTATGAGCAGAACTTATAAACACTGCAGCATACATCCTGAATAGAATGGGTCCTAACAGCATACACAAAAAGTCTCCATTTCGAACTTTGGTATGGGAAGAAGCCTATTATAAAACACCTCCGAATTATAAGATGTCAAGCTTACGCCCACATTCCAAAGCAAAAGCGGAAGAAATTTGAAAAGAAAGCAATCAAAGGCAGACGAAGATTGCTACCGTATATGGATAACGGACGGAAAGGAAAACATGCTAGTCCGTTCGCGAGGTGATAACTTAAACGAACAACTACTTCCCCTCAACGAAACCGTTTCTAGTTCGAGGGAATATTCCTTTAAGCTGCCGATTAATAGCACGAACGAAAGTGAGGCACCGGTTTCGTTAGAAATAAATCAAGAACCAATTCAGCACGAGGGAGACCATGTTATGGAAGAGCTTTTAGCCTCCATTAATCAAGAAAAAAGTATTGAGGGATAAAATCTGGAAGACATCCAAGTTGAAGACTTTGCGCATGAACATGAGCTTCAAGAAGATCACGATGATCACAATTTCGAGGAATTTCATGACACTGTAGAAGAGTCACTGCCGCCATACATTCTCCGTGACCGTAATCAACTAAGACGTCCAAAAAGATTTGATAACTGCGTATGTGTCACAGAAACTTATCCGTAAAACTTCGCGGATGCAATGAAGCGAGACGATTGTATAGAGTGGCAAAAAGCTATGCATAGTGATTTGAAATCTCTAAAGGACCTCAATGTTTGGGCGCCCTGTAATTTGCCTAAAGGAAAGAAAGCTCTTCCCTGCAAATGGGTTCTACGTATTAAAAGGAATCCTGATGGCTCTGTCGACAAAAACAAAGCTTTTCTTGTTGTCAAAAGCTATAAGCAGAGAAAGGGACAGGATTATGATCAGACGTTTAGTCCTGTTGCACGCCTTGCAACGATCAGAGCTCTGTTGCGTGTCAGCGCACAGGAAAACTTTCACCTAGTGCAGTTTGATGTTTGTACTGAGTTCCTCAATGGAACCCTGAAGGAGGAAATGTATGTACAACAACCAGAAGGTTATGCCGATAGTAAACCTAATGTTTTGAAGCTGAGTCGAAGCCTGTATGGATTGAAGCAAGCTCCAAGGTGCTGGAACGCCTGTTTCCAAGAAATATTATTAGATATGGACTTCAAGCAGTGTGAAGCTGACTGTTGTCTGTACACCAAACGTTTGAATGGCAAGAATCTACTCATTACATTATATGTAGATGATGGATTGGTAGCTGCCACGGATGAAGCTTTGGATAAGTCTTTTTTGAATGACCTTAAATAAAGACTACGGATTACAACGAAACCTGCGTCTCATCACCTAGGTCTTCAATTAACTAGAAAAGAGGATGGCTCTGTTTTCATCAATCAGGAAGCTCACGCAAAAATATTTTTGAACCGTGTCGGGATGGCTAACTGTAACCCTGTTGCTACATCTATAGAGAAGGAACCTTCACAATCAGGGAAAGCTGACACTACAAAAGTGGAAGACTTTCCATACCGTGAAGCTGTTGGCTCTCTTCTGTATCTCATGGTCGGAACACGTCCGGACATTGCCTACGCTGTAGGAGTTGCATCTTGAAAACTGGAATCACCGTCCAAAGAAGTTTGGCTTCGAGTAAAACGCATTATGCGCTACATCAAGGGCACTACGTGTGCTAGAAGGTTTTAGCGATGCAGATCATGGTGGAGACGACGTGGTGGACCACAGGAGTGGTCTGTCGTTATTCTTGTGGATTTATTTCATGGCTGAGTCAGCGACAAGTCTCTGTCACTTTTTCTACGACTGAAGCCGAGCTTGTAGCAGCTAGTGAAACAGCCAGAGAACTTGTTTGGCTAATGAGAATTCTGCAATACCTTACTAAGCTTACGCATACACCGACGCTCAGTGTGGACAACAAATCAGCATTTCGACTTACCCATAACCCGGAATTTCACAAGAGGACAAAACACATACGCATTCGTCACTTCTATGTAAGAGAACTAGTGGCTGAAGGTGCTATTGAAATTATAAGAATTGGTATAGCAAATCAAGTGGCTGACATTCTTACAAAGGCACTGCCAGGTTCAAGCTTTGCATCTCTCTGTGGTATGGCCGCGCATCGCTACACATAACATACATTAGCTTGTACAGACACCAGCACATCAAGCTACCCTAATCTGTCAAATTTCTTAGATAATTTTTCAAATTTATTACATATTTTTAAGGTTCATGTTCAATTGGGAAAATTTGACAGTTTAGGGTAGCTTGATGTGCTGGCACAGAGTACTTTGTAATCACAGAGTACTTTTTTATATTGTTTGTAATATACTGATGTGCTGGCGTGTGCTGGCGTCTGTAGTACGTAGATAACAGATACCATTGTATTTTGTCATCAATAGACAATTGGTGGGAAAAGTAGACATTTTGGGTAAGGCAACACTGTGTCCTGTCCTGTCAACTCCTGTCACATGTCCTGTGAAGCTTGATACATAAATATATTTACTCTCCTCTATGATGCTTATTATGCTCTGTGTATGAAGCCCAGTGAAGTGAAGCAAGAAGGAACAGAAGTACGCAATTTAAAAAGTATCATAAACCAAAACACCTAATTACTTTAGTATGGCTGGACAAGATCAGAACAACAGTAACCAAAATGGCATTATAGATAACAATGAGATTGAACCTACTGATCAGACTGATGAAAGTGTCGTTGAAGGTAAGTTTTATTCAAAGGTACCTTGTTTGTTTGCCTCTGTGTACCACTGAACCGATCGTTATGCAATACAATAGAGAGGTAGCCTGGAGTCTGTAGAAAGACAATGTTAAGCTTGTTTTCATCCTAGATTGATAGAGAATATTTTTATTAAATTTGTGAGATTTCTATACTCAATACTGCCTCACTGAATGTCCTGCGTGAGCCCCCATAGTTGGGAATATTATAGGCTGATTAAGTTTTACTATTTCTATAGTCTGTTCCAAAAGTATTCAGTAGTGTGGTGTGCAACATATTTTCTAAATCAAATTTTGTTACTTCCTTTGTAAATTACTGATCTATAACATTATGGTCTTGTGCACAATTTCAGCCAATTGTGTCAATTTCTTGAACTATTTTCAGTTTTTTCTAAAACAAAGTAAAAAAGAAAATAAGTGGAAATAATAATGAAATGAAGTAATATGTGGACTATATTGCCAAAAAAAAAGGATTTCCTGCTCAATTAATTGGTATATTTAAAATCTTGATATCTCAAAAGAATATTTTCCATAGGCCTATACAACTTTTTACTAATAACTTTATAAGTACATGTCATTTCAATTTAATATTTTTATAAAAACTTGTTTCTTTCTCAGAGTATTTTTTATTTACATCTAAACACAATAAGTACATATCACCTAGGTTCTGATTATTCAATAGTCAGCTGTTATCTGATGAATAAATCTGACAGTTTGGCATATTTTCGATACAAAAGCACTCAAACCAACATATTTATTTGTCAGATAAAAGTTATCTTATGATTGAAATTTGAAATATCAGCCCTTAATAATGTAATCTACTCCATATTTTGATATTTCTTAAATTTTCAGAATACGTCATGTTGGATTCTAAATTGGATGAGTTGAATTCTGCATTGGACTATTTGGAGCAGAAAAATGATAACATACATGAAAGGTTGAAGGAGCTGCTGCAATCGAATATTAATATCAGGCAAGAACTTCGCAATGAAAGTACAGAACCAACTGGGAATAAATAAATCATATAAGTCAAGATTCCAAAATGTATTTGTTTTGACTATAAATGTAATAATAAGAAGTTAAAATTGATTTACAGATGTAGGTTATAATCAGATGTACCTATCCAATTTATTTGTTAATGTATTTAATCTTTATTAATATAAAATAAAACTTACATTACCTTTTATTGTAAAATAATTGAAATTCCTCTAACATAATTTGAAAGAGAAATATTTACAAAAACATACTATATTGCACGAAATTATTCAAAAATCAGTACTCCCACAGAAGCACGGGACAGGCCACATTCAATGGCAGATCCGATTTGTCGAAATTATCGTATTGCGGGCAAAATTATCGTACAAAAAAATCACGACAAAAACTTCAAACATAAACAAACGACAATCACTAGTCAAAGGGGGAGAATATGCCAAGTTTCACCACTAGTAGCGTTAGCAGCACAAACCGCCAAACCTTACACACAACCACGGAATATATCACAGGTCAGCGTTCCAAAACTTCGGAAGAATTCGGAAATATTCAAGAATACTTCGATTGTAAGGAATACTACCGCAGCAAGAATGCAGAGTAAAATAAATATTGTAAGGATGAAGTAGGTAATCTACATTTTATTACCTACCTACATAGTAAGAATTAAATTATTCCCAGCAATTACGAATGTATGCGTAGGTGGGTGGATTTACAATGTCGAAAAATCACGTTGAGGGCTAAAAAATATTATTCGAGTTTCGTAACTTTTTTACATTTACAGGCTTTATTTATACTTGTTTTTTATAGCGCTTTTACCCGTTGGATGATTATTCTCAAAGACAATAGCTTTTTAATAATAAAATTAATACGAATATTAAAATCATCACAGTCTGTGAAAAAAATGCGACTCCGGCAACATACACGACTACCCGACGTATTAAATAGATTTTAATTTACGATTTACTTTTATCCGTGTTGTTTATGTCGCCGCGAACGCGCCCACCTGTTAAGATTTTAATATAATTTATGCGTAACTATTTATTATAACTGTAATAACACCATTATGCCCGGTGCTCCTGCCCTTTGGAATATTATTATTATGACCATTTGCATGCATCAGTCTGTACCTATCTAACATATGAACTCATCTTAGTACCTACCAACGTATTTAGCTCTGTCCAGACGCCAGCACATCAAGCTACCCAAATCTGTCAAAATTCTTTGATAGATTTTCAACTTTATTCCAATATCATAAGGTTCATGTTCATTTGGGAAAAATTGACAGTTTGGGATAGCTTGACCTGCTGGCGTCTGTACATAGTATTCTCACAAAATAACAATTGCACACCTAAACCCCAATCAAACCTCTATTAAAGTGTGGAGTTAGGCAGGGGATTGAGCTCTCCTACGTTATATATAAGGGAACTGGTTCGTGAGCTCAACAACACCTGTAGGTTGCTCCATAGATGGTCATATAGTCAACAACATTAATTATGCTGATGACATGGTGTTGTTGAGCCCATCGATAAGTGCCCTGCGTAGGCTCTTAGGTGTGTGTGAAGCATATATTATGCTGAATCACATGGATTAACATATACCTACTAACGTCAAAAAAGCGAGTTGCTGATGTTTCGGGCGGGGCAAATGAATCCTTCGTACCTATGTACCGCTCGTGACACTAGATGGGGTTGAGCTAAGACGGGTCTTTCAGTTTGTGTATTTAGGACATGTTGTGAATGAGAACCTAACTGATGAGTACTGATGACTTAAGACTTAGAACGGGAACACAGGGGGCTCGCGAATCGCTGTAATATGCTGGCTCGCAGGTTAGCCAGGTGTTCAAAGGCAGGGAAAACCACTTTGTTTAGGGCATTCTGCCAATCTTTTTATACCTGCAGCCTGTGGGACAGCTGTACCCAGCGGGTCATGAGTGCTCTCTGCTCTGATGTCGCGGCCACACTATGGTCAATGTGAATGCCGTTGTAAAATTATCGCGATTGTGGCTACACCGACGTTGAATGTCCAACATCGCAATAATCAACGGCATTTCTCGTTGATATGGCAGCGGCTTGAGAGTTCAGTACAATAATGCATTCAGGGTGTTTATCGGCGGCGGCGTCGCTATTGCAGTGCGTCAGTGATGTTTGCAGAATCACAAGTGGATGGCTATTACGCCATGAGCAGCATCATTGATAGCTAGATAGATTCTTAGCTAGATATTTCCCTTGTAATTTTTCTCGGGGAATAATTCCGAATATTACCCAATACTTCCGAATAATACGACGGGAATACTTCGGAATATTTCTCTTCGGCAACGCTATTCCAGACCAATCTGTTATTTCTGGAATAAGTTTATAGGTAAGTAAACCTACAACATATTTATTTATTGTAGAACAAATTATCTTTAATCATGATGAAAAACGTATCAAAATCTGTTGTTAAGAAGAACAACGCGGTCACAAATGCGAAAAGCGAAATAATAGAAATAAAATAAAAAATTATAGAAACATAGATTTATAATGAAACAGCTGCATTTCTTGCATTATCTCTTTATTTTCAACAATACCTACTTATTTCAACAAAACAATTCTTAGGAAAACAAAGGGAAGTGTAAACTTCTAAAAGGTGTATTTAGATTATCATCATAATCAGTGGCTATCCTTTTTGACAAATCGCAGACCACAGTATCCACAAGAATGATCACCAGGCTTATCCTGTGAAATGAATGTTCACACATTTTAATTAATACAATAATACTAGGCCAGTTTCTCGAACATATATTTATGGCAAAAACAATGTGACAAATTGTTAAGTGCGCCTAAACTACCGTGATTGGTTGAATGATTTATCAACAGCCGATTGTAGCAGTTTATCCATCCCAAAAAACCCACCATTAGGTGGATGCGAGGAAACGTTTGTTTGAGATTCCGCTCTAAGCCTTTAAATTCCGTTTATCCAACTAGGTCTTGGGTGGATTCTATGACATAGGACCACAAAGTACTGCGGCAGCTTCTACCTTTATTTTTAACACGGTCAATGGACTAACTTTGTAGTAACTAATATATTTTGGAATCATACCGCAATAATGTAGCCACCCATTTAACATGCGATTTATTAACGCAGTAAAGCTGTAACTGTTTCAATAGTTAGCATTGACGCAGGTGTAGCGAAAGTATAACACATGAATTAAAGTATGCAATCTTGTTTTGTTTTTGCCGAAATAACATTTCTTAGGTTCCTTGTAATAATGCAGGTCGTGACAGGTTGTATGTTGATCAAATTATGATTCACAACCATAACAAATATGTAATATAGAATTATAATCATTAGAATCATGTCAAAATCAAAACTACCCAAGCAAAGTTAATAAAATTTATAAGAGACCACTTTGCAAGCTTCTTCTACCAAATGAAAAAGAATCACGTAAATAGGGCTTAGTAGTTATGAAGAAATTGATGACCATAGATGAAAAAAATGCATAACTTTGTTTTTTAATAAGCAAGTTACCCTACATTCTGATATACAAAAATAGTATTTTTGAAACTGATTACCTTTATTTCTCATGCTTTTAATAATTAAGTACCTACTTCATTATGGTAGTAGAGCCATCACAATAACAAAAAGAAAAATAACAGGTCCAAAATGGATATTGTTCTTCTACAGATCTTCATTAAGGGCCATGTTTACTACTGCTAATTTTAATAAATGGAATCATACCAAATTGATGTAAACACGTGGGTGTCCTTCAGGGCCACTGCCTCCATCACACCACACTACCCTTTCTGTAACTTCTTTTGGTGGCACTTCTGCTATCAAATTAACTGCCCAGTTTGGATTGACTTGCTTAGGTGCACTCATGAATCGTGCCAACCGGTAGTCATCAGATTGCCATTTCTGTAAAGGAAAAATGTAGGCTTTCACTGGCAATTAATATTTATTAGGAATACAAAGCAGAAGGTGATACAGAAAACGAAGACCTTTAGATACTATCTTATTAATTAGTCATATCAAATAGATTATCAGCTTTACTAAGGATATACTATTGAGGTGACCACAATATTGACAGAATATGGGTCAGTGGGTCGTCTTAGGGGCGGTGCAAAAATGTATACAACGCAATTAATAAACAGTATTGGTGACAATACGACAAAAATGTTCATTTACATTGAGGTTTTTATTCCAATGTTTACTATTATGTAAGAACTGATTTTATTTGTCTCCACCTCAACACAATCATAATATACTTCATATTATTTACAATATATACCACAATATAAACCAATAAGTGTTACTGTAATTGAATCTCGTTAGTAAGAGTGTAATATAAAAGTTATTGTACTTGGCCAGTATGGGTGGGAACATCTTGAATTTTAGAAGCCATACAACGGCGAGTAACATGTGTTCTCAACATAATGCATTGTTTCACAGGGAATCGTGATACCGTATTATTCATATTTGCACTAATTGACGTTGAGTTACTTCACTAAATTTTCTATTGTGCACTTGCAGCTAACACAAAGTTTCAGAGCACACAAATTCTCAATAAAAATCAATTTTTATTTTGTAGACTAACTGCCAGTCAGTGTCAAATGTGTCACTGTCAGTCAGGAGTGTCAGGCTCAGGCACTATGCGGTCGACCTAGGCTACATTCCGAATTAGAAGAATAGCGCTGTGAGCGCTCACATCAATAAATTGCGTTCCGAGATAGATAACACGATTATGACAGCTAAGAACTGTCAGTTTTGTTAACAATACGGAACGCTCGTGTCGTGAACGCGCTAATAGTGCTCACTCAATGTTAAAACCTATTTACACCGTATAAAACTTGTATACACCAAAAATTTTGTCTTCTTATTTGGTTAGGTGGCGACTCTAGCCAAAAGCACTATATATGTAAGTTAGATATAGGCTGAGTTCCGAGATACGATAATATTGATTTGAGCGTGCTCACACCCGTTCCGAATTGGCATGAGCGCGATAACGATGTCCCGTGAATCGTCATAGATGACGTAATGACATGCGCCATCTTGCGATAACGCCGACCATGCGTAATACTAATATCACCGTGAGCGCTGAGAGTCGCCACCTAACCAAATAAGAAGACGAAATTTGTGGTTTATACAAGGCCACATTCCGAATTAGAAAAATAGCGCTGTGAGCGCTGACATCAATAATTTGCGTTCCGAGATAGATAGAACTGTCATTTTTGTTAACATTATGGAACGCTCGTGAACGCGCTAACAGTGCTCACTCAATGTTAAAACCTATTTACACCATATAAAACTTGTATACACCACAACTTTCGTCTTCTTATTTGGTTAGGTGGTGACTCTAGCCAGAAGCACTATATCTGAGTTAGATAAAGATATGTTACGGTTCAAAACAAAACAGCACAACTGTCATTTTTGACAGCGCTCACGGTGATATTAGTACTATGCATGGTCGGCGTTATCGCAAGATGGCGTATGTCATTACGTCATCTATGACGATTCACGGGACATCGTTATCGCGCTCATGCCAATTCGGAACGGGTGTGAGCACGCTCAAATCGATATTATCGTATCTCGGAACGTAGCCCGTTTTATATGGTGTAAATAGGTTTTAACATTGAGTGAGCACTGTTAGCGCGTTCACGAGCGTTCCGTATTGTTGACAAAAATGACAGTTCTTAGCTGTCATAATCATGATATTTATCTCCGAACGCAAATTATTGATGTGAGCGCACCCAGCGCTATTTTTCCAATTCGGAATGTGGCCCTAATCGACCTATACCTATCCAAATTATGGAACTTATTTAGCACAAGCGGAACGCTTTCTTTGTGAATGTTACGAGCACCGAAAAGTCGGCCTTGAGTTGAGTATCACATCTCCGCCGCGAAACTGCAGTAATAGGGTATATTTTACTCTATGTGAGAAAAAACCTCAATCAAAATATATTATTGAGATAGCTTAGGCAAAATGCAGACGGATTTTTTTTTATTATATTTTTTTTTTTTGATAAATCTTAAAATACAATTTAAAAATGTTCTTTTTTATCTGTTTTTGAACACCATGAAATAGTAGCCGCCACGTTGTGAAATCATACGGCACTTTAGTTATTTTTCTAAGTTATGGCATTTCAACCGTAGACAGAGAGAATGCGTTCTCTGTCTACGATGTCAACTGAGCAACTTTGTACTGATGACAGCAGGTCAAGCTACCCCAAACTGTCAAATTTTCATAATTGAAATGAACCCTATTATATTGTAATAAAGTTGAAAATCTATCAAAGAAATTTGACAGATTGGGGTAGCTTGATGTGCTGGCGTCTGTACACACGGCTGCACATCAAGATATACATTTCCAGTATAAGCTGATCTCGCATTGTATAGGATTTCCGTACAGTGCGAGATAAGCGTAAACTAGAAATGTATAGCTTGATGTGTAGTCGTGTGTACCTACTTTTATTATTTTTGTAACCTAAATAGCTAATTTTTATTGAAATAATATATCTCGTTCAGGAACAGCAAACCAACGATGTAGAAAACTAACTACGGCACGGTTGGCGCAGTGATTAAGCGATTGACTGCTGGCTGCGTGTCACGGGTTCGATTCCCGCACGGAACAAATATTTGTATGACCTACAAGTAGTTGTTCCGGGTCTGGCTGTTTGTGTACCTATGTGAGTTTTAAATGTTTGTAAACGCACCCACAATACAGGAGAAATTCCTAGTGTGGGGCAACACTTAAAAAAAAGCAATTATCATAAAAAAACATCAGCACATTTGTTTATATAGCAAACTGACGTCATACCCAGTAAATATGGCATCCACTGCGTCCAGCGTTTTCATCAAATTACGCGCGAAATTTGAAAATGTAAAAATTAAATGCATTTTATGGCACTAATCGATTAAATAAAAATGTGTTTTTTAATGGTTTATTAGCACTCTAGATTCTAAATAAGACACTTTTCAAAAATGGGTGTAATACCCTATTATGCCAAGACAGGTCCGTGTATGCATACATTATAAGTCCCTGATCTGCTCGACATTCAGAATCACTTGAAGCTGTATTTAAGCGAAGACCAAGATCTACATGTAGGTACCAACCTGATTCTAAGAACGAAGAAAATAAATTCAGGTTGCCAAGCTAATGTAACTGCCTTCAGTTAGGACCTTGTACGAAAGAAGAACCATCCAGTTTGAGGGAGGCCAGCTTTTTAGTATAGTACCGAAAGAGATCAGAGATTCTAAATCATTGAACATTTTTTTAAAGAGGTTATGTTGTATTTAGCAAACCAACAATAAATCACCAACTGTATGAACTCGATAGAGCGAACGACCAACTATATTTTGTTAAGTTTCTCTTATTGAAGTGAACCATGTATGTTCTTTTGAGAAATAAATTTCTTAAAACCGAATGTCAGTTACTATGTAGTCGATGACCTTGGTGAACGGTAAAACTAATGAGTTTATATAATGTTAGTAAGTGTTCAGCACCCTAATTGCGTAACACGCGATTAATCATAATCGGTTTCATTTTGACAGTTCAACAATATTCATTGCGTTATTTACGTTGTTGAGCAGACACATTTTTCGAACATATGAAGCAATGGTTTAGCCATCTGTTTCAAAACGAAACAAATTATGATGAATCGTGAGTTACGCAATTAGGGTGCAGGTCATTCACCGAACAATAATAAACATGTCAGCGTAATTGCGACACCGCGCTCTATGCCTTGAATATTTTATGTATTAATTACCTAAGTAAAATAGTCAGTACGCCCTCGGAAAGCATATCGGGCGCGGCTCAATCTCATATCTCATTTTACCTCATTAGTTTAATCGTTATCCCATTTGTATCACTGAAATATAGCTATCTTTATAATCCTTAATCTTAGTTTATCTTAAACTCACCCCAACCCTGAACAAAAAGTATATGTTTGTGTACTACTAAATAAATAACGAACACAGATTTTAATAAAGCTTTCGATAAGGTTTCATAAGGAATATTGAAAAGCATATTACGAGCATATGGTAATACCGTATCTTTGCTCTCGTAGATGTGTTTGTATCTTGAGGATAGATATTTTTATCAGGTCATCAACGGTTTTCAACCAGCCCTACGATATGTCTCGTCTGGCGTGCCACAAGTACACACTTAGAGCCAGTTTTGTTGGACCTACAGAGCGATCAAGAAAGGCTTGTGTATTGGTCTCAAACCAACAACAGGATGCATCTAAATCTAAGAAAATGTTATCAAGATAAATACATGCAAAAGCATTATTTATTGGACCAAGACTATTATATCGACGGATTAAAAATTGCAGAACTGGACATAATATGAGACCTTGGTGTTACGTTTGATCGAAAGCAAACGTTTATTCCACACCTGGACAATGTAATAAAAAGTTTTTTAAATGCTTGGATTTATTATAAGGAATCCCATACAGTTCAGGTGTTGTAAAACTAAAATTATTCATTATAATTGTGTATTTCGAAGCATATTGGAATATTGTAGCGTAATCTGGGACTCCACACTATGCCACACACCTGTTATGTCTATAACGTGTTCAAAAGCGTATGCTGCTGCACCTGGCGGTCTTAAAGGCGAACACTTACAGAATTCACGTTGAGCTCGTATGCCATCCACACTATTCGCATTACGTTACATATGTCTGGACTTTGGCTTTATACGTTAAAGAAAAAACGAATGTGACGTCCATGTTTTTCATGTACCTACCATTAATGGCATCTTTACAACTCTATTTACGACCCAACCGCCCGCCGGCGACCGCACAAAAGTTGCTCGCGCATGCAATTCTCTTCCGCACCCGCTCCAGTCAGTACAAAGTGGCTCATTTATTTAATTGAGACGCAGGTGCTAAATAATAACAGGTGACAAGTGGTTCTTGCGGTTACCGCTCAGCGATTTCTTTGTTCAAGAGCGAATAATAAACGAGCCCTTAAAGGAGACTATGGAATCAAGGACGTAAGATTGACAGTACTTCCTATAAATAATTAAAAAAAAAAACAATATAATAATTATGTAACATTCATGAATACAAACAAGGTACCTAATATGGTACAATACCTATATACACAATAGTTCAAAGATAAAACGTGAATATTTTTTATTATATTATATTTGTTAAGTGTACACACGGCTACACATCAAGCTATACATTTCCAGTTTACGCTGATCTCGCACTGTACGGAAATCCTATACAATGCGAGATCAGTTTATACTAGAAATGTATAGCTTGATGTATAGCCGTGTGTACAATCCATTTTATAATAAATACATAGGCATTATATTGAAAGTTTGATGCAAATTAGGCAAAAATATTAATATCCTTTGTAAAAGCATCATTCTCAGTAGACTTGACTAAAGAATTTTCTGTTCCGCCATAAAAATCATCTGCTCGATCGTCCAAAGTGTTTCTGAAAAAAGATAGATGTTTTAGTTCAAAATAATTACTTCGGATAACTTGTTACTAATAGGGATCTTGGAATGAGGGACAATATTCTGAATTTGTGCATAAAGTATATGCATAAATATTAACTCAACAGCAAACCAACATTGTGCTTTGCAGTGCCCTGACAGGGTTCATGTACAAAAACCGACAGTATTGTAAAATGTGTGATGTGCATGAGAGCAAATAAATAGATAAATTTATTAAATTGACCTAAATTCTTTCGACCTTTAGTCCTTTTATCTGATCCTCCTAATGACTTTGTGGTCTTCTAATGAAGATCGCCATTTTTTGTCAAAGATCTTCTTTAACTTGGTCTTTGGGAAACTATTTGGACCGTTAAACTTGGTTTCTGTAACTATGCTAGGGCACCCCGACCAAAAAGCATTAGGTTAGGTTCGAACTGTGAACTAATCACACACAAGCAGAGCGAGCAAGCCTTGCCGCCGGAGGGTCCAGCGACTAGACTTGTCGGTAAACTTGATATTGAAATTTATGTTTTCTGATGTTCTTTGTATCATGTATAATTTTTTTCATTTCATTCCAGTTCATACACTCCGTTTTGTGTTAATCATACAACTTAAACACCAGTGTTCATTATATATTGTATTAAAATAAGAAATGTTGTCCATTTCGTCAAAATTCGATTTCCTTCGACGAAATAGGTAAGCGATATGGACAAAACATATTCAGTTTTTAGCCTCTTTCATCCTCTTTTACAGAGTGGCCGGGACATTAACGCCCAACCTTGCCCAACCATGGATTCAGGCCATGATTCTGAACCAAGAAAAAACATTGCTCATTTTGACCACGTACGTTTAGGCACTTTTATATGAAACAGCAGATTTTTTTTATAACCGACGAAAATTTCTACGCTAGGATCATGTGCTGATTCATTGTTACAATTTTTGCCGACGTGCAATTCGTGCCGACGTTTAGGCTAGAACAAGATTCAATGTTTCGTAAACTTGTAAACAGTGCACTCTCAATTGTTACGGAGTGGTTTACCACAAATAACCTAGTTCTCAACGCCAAGAAAAAGAAATGTATCAAGTTCGCCGTACTGAATTTTAGGAATCTAGGACACAACATAGTCTTAGATAATGAGGTGCTTGAAACTGTAGCCTCGGCAGTTTTTCTGGGCTTAACAGTAGATGCCAAACTTCAGTGGGAATTACATATATCAAGCCTAGCGGAAAGGCTCAGTTCGGCCGCCTACGCCGTCAGGAAAGTAAGACAATACACTGACGTTGATACAGCTCAGTTAGTTTATTTTAGTTATTTTCATAGCGTTGTGTCCTACGGCATTCTGCTGTGGGGCATTCAAAATATTTTTGTTCTTCAAAAACGAGCTCTTCGAGCAATTTACCGACTAGGTGCTAGAGTTTCTCTGAGATAATTTTTTAAAGATATTGGTATTCTCACGGTGGCATCGCAATTCATCTTCGCCAACATCTTATATATTAGGCAAAATATACACTTGTACACTAAAAACAGTAATATTTATAATATTAATACTAGAAATAAGGACAAACTACGTGTTCCTTTTCACCGGCTTTATAAGGTTCATAACTCATTTGTTGCTCTTGGTATTATAACCTCTTTGCTAGATTTGCATTTTAATGGAGTACCTATGGTTTCCAATGTTTTGATGGTATATTGGCGTGTGCTAGCTGACATATGGCAAATGTAATATTTTTTGTGTTTCGTAAAGTTAATTACCTACTATTGTATAGAATCAAGTTCTTCTAACTTAGCAGACAGCTGTGCTGCTGGGGAGTTTGTTGCGGCACTTCTTCTTGCCAGCTAAAGCACTAGGAAGTGGTGAAAGGCGGGCGTTTTGGGGGGACTGTCTTATGTAATTTTGATGTTCAAAAAGAGCTGACTCTCAGCCTAGTTTGAATAAATGATTTTTGATTTTGTAACTTTCAACCTTTCAAGATTATCTGACTAGTCGCAGCCCGCTTATGACGCAAACAGATATTCAAGTGCTTCAGAGTCCAAAAGTAATAAAAAAATGCTCGAAAGTTAACATCACTCACGACTTACCTGCTATTAGCGCGATGCAAACTAACATCTCCAGAAAAGCTATCGGAGTCGTCATTTAAAGATGTTTGGGAATCTGCAAATATATAAAAAAAAATCGGTTATTAGATATTCATGTTCAAATCAAAGATACCATCATCAGAAAATCGCCACATTTATGATTTATGGCATAGATAAATCAGACAAAGAGACTAAAAATAATCCACAAGAAATAAAACCTGGCCAAGTGCGTGTCGGACCAAGCACATTGAAGGATTCCGCAGTCGGGATCAATATTTGCTCAGCATAATATTTATATTATCGACGGCAAAAAATTGTTGTGTTTCATACTATTCCTCAAAGAAACTGTACAAACAAAGATAAACAACAATTACGGTATGCTAATGTTCACACGGCTCGCACAGTGTCTATTAGAATTAATAATATAATTACGCCTGAAATTAATAATGTAAGTATCGATCTTTGTCTGTCACAAATTAACGGCTGAGTTTGTCAATCTGTCTTTTAGTGAGCAACTCACAAGCAGCCGTCAAAGACCGCGGATACAGGTCTACGCCCCGACCTCGTCACACCCCGTCGATGAGGTGGAGACCATGTCTGAGGATATATCCAAAGCCATGCATGGCTCTAAACCTCATTTCAGCGTTGTCACCGGGGACTTCAACGCGAAACTGGGCAAACGGGACGATGATGAGCTGAGAGTGGGGCAATTTGGAGTTGGACGTCGGAACCACCGGGGTCACTTACTGGCCAGTATTATGGAGAAGGAAGGCCTCTTTATGATGAACTCCTTCAGAAAACGTGAGCACAGAAAGTGGACCTGGCAAAGCCCTGATGGTTCAACTAAAAACAAGATTGATTTCATTATGTCGACGAAGAAGCAAATTTTCAACAATGTCTCTGTGATCAACGCGTTGAAAACCGGAAGCGATCACCGCATGGTAAGAGGCACATTGAATATCAACATCAAGCTGGAAAGATGTCGGCTGATGAAGTCTACGCTCCGTCCAGCACCGATCCAAGTCCAAAATCCCGAGAGATTTCAGCTCGAACTCCAGAATCGTTTTGAGTGCCTAGGGAGCTCCGCGGACGATTAAAACGATGAGTTCATGGAAACTGTCCATACGGTCGGGTATAAGGTCTTCAAGACCCGTCGTACTAATGGCAAAAAGAAACTCTCTGATCCTACTCTGAAGCTACTGGAGGAGAGGCGTGAAATGATCCTGCAGTCTTCAGACGACGCGCTAAAGTACCGGCAGCTCAATAGACGGTTCTCTAAGTCCTTGAAAAGCGACCTTCGCCGTTTTAATACAGACCGCATCAAGGACGCGATAGAGCGGAACAAGGGCTCCAAGGTCTTTGCAAGAGATCTGTCTATTGGGCAGAGTCAGCTTGCGAAACTGAAGACCGATGATGGCAGGATCGTATCCGCCAAGCCTGGGCTGTTGAGAGGGATCGAGAAGTTCTATGGACAATTGGACAGTTATACACGTCAACAAGCAACCCCGTTACGAATCTGGCAAATGTCCCAAGAGCCAGATTGACCCGACATTACACCGAAGACATCCCGGACGTTAACTTGTACGAGATTAGCATGGCTTTGAAGCAGCTTAAAAACAACAAGGCACCGGGTGATGACAGAATTACGGCCGAACTCCTGAAGGTCGGCGGAAAACCCGTTCTTAAGGCCCTCCAGAAGCTGTTCAATTCCGTCATAATCGAGGGCAAAACGCCACAGGCATGGAACAGAGGTGTGGTGGTACTTTTCTTTAAGAATGGTGACAATACCCTTCTTAAGAATTATAGGCCCATCTCGCTTCTGAGCCATGCCTACAAGCTGTTTTCGAGAGTCAACACGAACCGTCTCGCGCGCAAGTTAGACGACTTCCAGCCTCCCGAACAAGCGCATTCCGTTAAGCTTTAGCACCGTAGACCGCATACATACGCTGCGGCAGGTTATACAGAAGACCGAAGAGTATAACCTGCCTCTCTGCTTAGCGTTTGTGGACTACGAAAAAGCCTTCGATTCGATTGAGACATGATAAAAAAAAAACAAAAGTCATTTATTGAAATTAGGCTGAATCAGCACTTTTCGAACGTCAAAATACATAAGATAGTCCCCACAAAAACGCCCACCCGTCACCACTTCCTAGTGCTTTAGCTGGGAAGAAGAAGTAGCGGAACAAACTCCTCAGCAGCACAGCTGTCTGTTTAGTCGGATAGACTTGATTCTATACATACATAGACAAAGTAATATAATATAAACATTACGAGACACAGAACATTAATTCAATAATTAGTCATACATATGTCCGCCAGCCATGCCAATATATCAACAAATAAAATGAAAACTTCGAGCACAAAGAACAAAAATGTAAATAAAGCATAATACCAAAATAAGAGCCTTCTGGTATTGGGAGGGCGTGATAGCTTATATATGCAATGCAATGTTCACATAGCTGTTACTACCCGAGTTACAACTCGAGGCTACAAATGATAAACTAGGACCATCGACGTAAAATAAATAAACGGGTAGGTAATTATTAGTAACAATAACAAAATCATGGTCAGCAAGACGACCAGTCACCACAAGCAGCACCGGTTCACGAGCATAACGCAAAGATCAGCCACTACCCCCCTCGCCATATTTGAGGGAAGGAGGTAACCCGACCCCCGACGCTACCGCAAGCCACTGCCACCAATCACATCTACGGGACACCAGTGACATCTACGGGAGCATGACGAACTTGCTGCCGGTTACTCAGGCAAGAATAGAATTATCAACCGTTGAGGTCGCTAGCTAACCACATAGAGCAATACAAAGAATCATAAAAAAAAATATGGTTATGAGTAGATCATGTCAATAAGTAAGTAATGACATAATAGATAATAATTTAAAAAAAATACTTAGTCAATAAAAAATTAAATATATATTTATAAGAACAAATATAACCTGTCACTAGTTACGCTAATTCTGGAGAAGGAACACAAACATTGTCTTGAGTTAATCACAGCGACCAACTATTCTTGTCATTTAAATAGTCGTTGATGGAATAGTAAGCCTTTAAACAAAGGTTGGATTTTACTTGAGCTTTAAACGCATCAAAATGCAAATCTAGCAAAGAAGAGGAAAGCTTGTTATAAAAGGTTATACCAAGCCCACAAATGAGTTATGGACCTTATGAAGCTGGTGAAACGGAGCACGTAGTTTGTCCTTATTTGTAGTGTTAACGGTGTGAATATCACTGTTTTTAGTGGAGAAGTGTATATTTTGCCTAATATATATAAAATGTTGGCGAATATGGGCTGTACTGCAGTCTCTTCAACGGTGCCAGATCGACTATCGGTACATCGAGGTGCTGAAGTGTCTGTATGAAAACGCCACTATGTCGGTCCGACTCCAGGACCAGACTTCGAAACCTATCTTTCTGCAGCGAGGTGTGAGACAGGGAGATGTTATCTCTCCGAAATTGTTCACCGCTGCACTGGAGGATATCTTCAAGGGTCTGGACTGGAATGGGGCTGGCATCAACATCAATGGCGAGTACATCACTCACCTTCGGTTTGCCGATGATATAGTTGTCATGGCTGAGACCATGGAGGACCTCAGTGCATTGCTCGATGACCTCAGTAGAGCTTCCGAAAGAGTGGGTCTTAAAATGAACATGGACAAGACAAAGGTCATGTCGAATGCCCATGTAACACCCACTCTCATAACGATCGGAGGCGCTAGCGCTACACTCGAAGTTGTGGACGAGTACGTTTACCTAGGACAAACTGTCCAGTGAGGTAGGTCCAACTTCGAGAAAGAGGTCAATAGTCGAATCCGACTCGGCTGGGCAGCGTTCGGGAGGCTTCGCAATATCTTCTCATCCCAAATACCGCAGTCTCAAGACGAAAGTCTTTGACCAGTGTGTGTTGCCAGTGATGACCTATGATACAGAAACGTGGTCGCTCACAAGGGCCTTATCAGGAGAACCAAGGTAACCGACAAAGCCCGAAAAATTTCCAAACTTAAGTGGCAGTGGGCAGGGCACATTGCTCGCAGAACAGATGGCCGATGGGGGCGGAAAGGTTCTGGAGTGGCGACCGCCTACCGGAAAACGTAGAGTGGGAAGGCATCCCACAAGGTGGACTGATGCGGGAATCCGCTGGATGTGGGAAGCACAAGACCGGTCGAAGTGGAGGAGCCTGGGGGAGGCTTATGTCCAGCAGTGGACGTCTTTCGGCTGAAATGATGATGATGAATTAAGTGAATCAATCGAAAAAAGTGGTTAATAAGTGAAACTACAGACTTCCTACTTTAAAATGTCCGATCCTGACTTCACGCCTACAAGTATAATTATATGACGGTAAACATAACATCGCACCTGTTTTCCTCCAAGCGTTAGGCGGAGGAGTACCTTAGTACACCCACATTTTACCACTTATGTTTAAGTCCCATGTAATCTGTCATACATACCTGAAGTAGTAAGGCGATGAGTGGTTAGGTACTCGGCGGACAAATATGGAGGCAAATCGTCGGTAGCATCGCCCGTTCCACCCTCAGCGCCAAGAGTTTCTACTACCGACAGCCACTGGCCGTTATGACAGCGAAATCTTTCCACCTAAAACATATAAAAAATATTCACGTTCCTTATGCATTCAACTAAGCAGTGAACTCTCTGACAGACTGTAGTTTGAAAGGTGAACACGGTTATTTCTAGGCACTTTATCACTTACCATCAGATGAGATAATGGTCAAACGCAATCACTTGATAGGCTTGCGTTATGTGCATAATAACTTTATTGTGCACATACGCGCATACCCACACATCCTCTAATACATACTACACATAACATACAGTTTTCTTTTTGTTTATTTCTGATTCTGTATCAGATCTTTATGATCTGTTTATAGTAGCTACGCATTGCCTGTATGCAATGAAACTCCGAACTTTTAATGTATTATCGTACTGACTGGCGTCAACTCAACACCCACAACGTAAGTTTAATTTTAGCTTAGTTGTCAGAGGCTAACAACTCCGACAAATAAATAAAATAAGTGACCATTAAATAAAAAAAAGAATAGCTAATGAATGAAATATAGTTCTTTCATTTTTCTTTATCACCATTTGTGGTCCTAACCATGTTTTTTATCATCGAATAGATCGTCCTCAGCGTGCTAGGCTTGTTTATATTTGCCAGTTCATTGAAATAAGCCTAAAATTCATTCAAAAAAAGAGAATTCAGAGAGAAGAAAAGGTGGGAATTTTTGGTATTCGTCCACTGGATGATGGCATTCGAGGAACTGAAATGAGCAACTTTCACTCATTCATTTCATTCATCACCAAAAATCGTAAAAACTGTTCCAATACATTTCTGCGTGATCTGTCATCTTATCTACGTATTCACGACTTTTGGTCAAGAAGTCTTTTAAATCATTATACTTGCCTACGAAACTGCATCGATTTGCTTCATAAAAATAAAACAGCGTTTACTTTTTCCTGCTGCAGCTAACGCTGCAGTACGATATTTACATTTTTTACCGTACCTTGATTCTGACTGCCCACTCATTTTGCATCTGTGATATGATGTCAAGGCAATTGTCGCACATCTTCCTTATCTCCGCATTCTTATCTTGCATCAGGTCAATAAGATAGGCTGGAGCTTCTGCAACACAAAACATCTAAATAAACTTCCTCGCCTTTATTCATTTCAGAAGCAGCAGATTGAAGGATATACTTATTGATCTTGAGATTATCTAGTTATGCATCTCACGTGTCAAAGTAGGATTTTTGCACAAAATTTAGACTTCAGGGCGAAAGTCTTCAGTTATGATAAATAGAATAGATGGTTAAAGAAACCATGCGTGCGCAATTTTAGAGAAATATATGGGTACTATATCTTTGAGGTTGGTTTCATACCTTAAAAGTAAAAAAACGTAACCATAAAAGATCAATATGCCGTCCGGCTGTAAATGCCCTTTTTCTCAGGAGCAGATACAGATTTGAAAGTGAAGTTAATAACAAATACATAAGTTCGCGATCCCTTGGAAGTGTTTTCATGCATCTAATTACATGTAAGTCAACGCAAGCATAAGATACAACCATTTATGTCACATATTTTGACACTCGTAAAATCTATAGGATTTCCTGTTAAACTAGAATCATGAAAGTGGGTTTGAACATTTTTCCTTCTACATTATTTTAGTTTGATCATGCGGAACAGCGAGTGCTCTTGGTCAGATTGTTAAAACGCGGCTGCCTTTTTGTAGGCCTTTTATAAGTGATTGTTGCTTCAACCCGAAACTGGGCAAACAAGATGATGATGAGCTACGAATGGGGCAATTAGGAGTTGGCCATCGGAACCATCGGGGTCTTCTGGCCAGTTATGGAGAAGGATGGCCTCTTTATGATGGTGCAACTAAAAACGGGATCGACTTCATTATATCGACGAAAAATCAAATGTTTAAAGATGTCTCTGTGATCAACGCAGTGAAAACCGGAAATCATCACCGCATGGTAAGAGGCACATTGAATATCAACATTAAGCTGAAAAGATGTCGGGTGATGCAGTCTAAGCTCCGTCCTGCACCGATCCAAGCAAAACACCACAGGCATGAAACAGAGGTGTGGAGGTGCTTTTCTTTAAGAAGGGTGACGTAACAAAGGACTAGACTGTAATTTCAAATAGATATAATCCAGATAGGTGCAAATATATTCGATGTTGGTAAGCATATGGAGTGCGCGCGAGTGCCGTCGTTGGAGATCGGTACTGAAGTGACTCAACGACCCGCGTCCCGCACGTCGCACCTCTCGCCACCGCCCGCCGCCTTCCGCTGTCTCACGACAGCAGCCGAAGATTGCCAAGTGGTCGGAGTTGCCCAAACACTACCCCTTCTTAATAATTATAGACCCACCACACTTCTGGTGTTGGTTTTATCGTCAAAAAATACCTTGAAAAATCTATAGAAGGATTTATTGGAATCTCGGAGCGCATAGCAATGATGAATCTGAAGTTACCGGGATATAAAGACTCATGGTCTATTTTACAAATATATTCACCAACAGAACAATCGGACCTGGAAACAATTAAGAAATTCTACCTTGACTTAAATAACACTATCCAAGAACATGCCCACAAAAACCTAATCGTCATGGGAGACTTCAATGGGCAAATTGGAGCTAAGCGCCCAGGAGAAGAGACAATACTAGGACCATCCACCTATAGTAATAAAATTAGAAGCAGAAATGGAGAAAAACTGATAAATTTCACACTAGAAAATAATTTAACCATTCTAAACTCAGCATACAAAAAAAAAAAACTAAGAAAATGTGGACATGGATTTCACCAGATGGGAAAACAAAGAATGAAATCGATTTTATAATGACCAATAGAAACAATTGCTTTACAAATTTTGACGTCATTAACAAATTTAACTTCAATACCAACCATAGACTGATCAGAGCTGAAATAAAATCAGTACAACCAAAGAAACCTAGACCGAGACAGGAACTAGCAATTGGTAAGCTCAGTAAGCATCAAATGGAGCAACTAGTAGTCAACCTAAGAGATAAATTCACAGACTTCGAAGAGAACACAAAGACCAAGGGAACTCAGGAAAAGTACAACTGGATAGAGAATACTATTAAAGATCAATTACAACACACTACTAAGATCAGATCTGAACCGAGAGAATGGCTAACGACTAATACAAAGAAATTACTAGAACAAAGAAACCAGCTAATCAACGCAAAAGAAGTAAAAGACAGAAGAAGGCATTTAGCGAAAATTAGTAAAGACATCAAAGAAAGTATAAGAACGGACAGGAAAACAAATAGAATGGAAATTATCGAAAAACATGTAGCCAAAACGGGAGGTGTTAAAAAAGCTCATAAGGAATTAACAAATTCAAAGGACTGGATCGCAAAAGTTAAAAACGACAGCGGAGAATGGAACCACCACAGAACAAACATATTAGGAATCGCCACATCCTATTACAAAAAAATATATGAACACAACATCACTCGAGACAAAAACGACCTAGCGGAAATCTCAAATATCCCTAATATCCTTCTGACTGAAGTAATAAAAGCTATAGATAGTCAAAAGAGAGACAAAGCACCAGGACCCGATGGTATAAACAACGAAATCCTAAAAGAAAGCAAAGAAGTTATAACACCAGTTCTCACTGACATGTTTAACGAGATACTAAATACCGAAATTATCCCACGGCAATGGACAGAATCAAACATTATTCTTCTATATAAGAAAGGAGACAAATATGAAATCGGGAATTACCGCCCTATCAGCCTTATGTCCAACATATACAAAGTATTTGCCAAGATCATACTAAATCGGATTGAGAAAATATTAGACGAACACCAACCCATTGAGCAGGCAGGCTTTCGTAAAAACTATTCAGCGATCGACCACATTTATGTAGTACGCCAAGTTATGGAGAAGTATAAAGAATACCAATGTACCTACTACATCGCATTTATCGATTATAGCAAAGCATTCGATTCTCTGTTTCACGAAAAGATATGGGAGTCATTAAAAGAACAAGGAATTGAACACAAATACATCCGCTTGATTAAAAATGTTTACAGTCAGAGTACTGCGAGAATCCAATTAGAAAAGAAAGGCGAACCTTTCAGAGTAGTCAAAGGCGTACGACAAGGAGATCCTCTGTCACCAAAATTATTCTCGGCGGTACTAGAATCAATATTCAGAGGTCTTAATTGGGAAAATCTCGGTATCAATGTAGACGGTGTCTCGTTAACTCACTTAAGATTCGCAGATGATATTGTGTTATTTGCAAAATCCCCGGAAGACATAACAAAAATGATAAACGAACTGGCAACTGAAAGCGAGAAGGTAGGGTTAAAACTGAACCCGGAAAAAACAAGAGTAATGACAAACGGAGAGAAAATCACTATAAATTTAAGAAACAACCAAATTGATTATACAGATGAATATATTTACCTGGGACAGCTAATAACAGATGATAATCCGATGCGCAAAGAAGTTGAAAGAAGAATAACCAATGGCTGGAGAAGGTACTGGGGTTTGAAAGAGATTATGAAAGATAAAAACCTGCATATGAATATAAAAAGCAAACTATTTAATACTTGCATACTACCAGTTCTCATGTACGGCAGCCAAACATGGACCTTGTCACAAAACACGACCAGTAAACTTGCAACATGCCAGTACACAATGGAAAGGAGCATGATGAATGTGAAAAAGACAGACCGACTGAGAAACCATGTAATAAGAAGCAAAACAAAGGTTATAGACATAACGTGCAAAATTAGAAGGCTTAAATGGCGATGGGCAGGGCATATGATAAGAGGAAAAGACAAGTGGAGCAAAATTGTGACACGATGGTATCCTAGAGAAGGCAAAAGGAAAAGAGGTAGACCGCAAAAAAGATGGGATGACGACTTAAGACAAGTGGCAGGCGTCACATGGAACAGGGTGGCTCAAGAAAGACATGAGTGGAAAAGGTTGGAGGAGGCCTTTGTCGATTGGCAAACAGATCTACAAAAAATAACTAAAACTCAAATAAGAGACTAGATTAAGGTTTACATTAAATTTAAGTTTTCTATATATTTTGTCGTATAGTTGTAATATGGATCTGAATAAAAGGCTATATTATTATTATTATTACACTTCTGAGCCATGTCTACAAGCTGGTTTGAAGAGTGAACACGAAACGTCTAAGGTTTGACGACTTTCAGCTTCCCGAACAAGCCGGATTTTGTAAAGGCTTGAGCACCGTAAACCACATACATACGCTGCAGCAGGTTATGCAGAAGTCGGAATCGGAAACACTACACTCGAGGTTGTGGACGAGTACGTTCACCTAGGACAAACTGTCCAGTTAGTGAGGTCCAATTTCGAGAATGAGGTCAATTGTCGAATCCGACTCGGCTGGGCAATGTTCGGGAAACTACGCAATATCTTCTCGTCCCAAATACCGCAGTGTCTCAAGATGAAAGACTTTGACTAGGGCGAGTTTCAAAATCAAAAATCAAAATATTTTTGTTTCACATAAGTCTGCATGGGCACTTATGAAACGTCAGAAGCTAAGCGCACGGTTCCATTTTGTCGTTTCCTATGGAGAAGAGCCGGCAAGATACTCCACGGTTACTCTTTAAAAAATAATTGGCTTTTACAATGTTTTCAAATTACAGTGATAATATAGGTATGGGAGGACAGTGCAGGCCTGTCAATAAGTACCAGGTACTTAGAGGAATGAAAATACAGGGTAGAAAATCGTCTACAAATCTAGTCTCTACGGCCTACAACGTTCTCTCATTCACAATATGTAAAAGAATCTAACTATATAAAATGAATCTATTTGAACCAAGTGACATGATTTCCATGACAATCACTAGTCGAAATTAAAATTGATGTATAATGTCAAACAATGTCGAAAATATGTCAGACATTGTAAAAATAAAAAGAATTAACATTGCAATTTGGGAGCAGTTAATAGACTTTCACACAGTTTTGCTGCTAATGAGGTACCAGGGAAGCTACATGTGCAGAAGGAATTAATGCCAAACTTTCCTGTCTTCAACATAGTCTTTTATCTTATAATATGCTTTTTTGATAAGGACACGTATGATGTGAGTTTTAAACTTTCCATCGCTAAGTTCTGTAACCGACTTTGGCAACCTATTATAGAAGCGGATACTGTTTATTAGAAATGACTTGCTAGTTTTAGTTAATCTAAATTTTGGAATCACAATTTTCATCTTTACTACGTGTATTTAGATTATGGAAATCGCATCTTTTTTTGAAAAGACCTAAGTTTTTGCGAACATACGAGATATTTTCTAGGATATAAAGAGAAGGCAGAGTTAGTATATCAATTTCGTTGAACATGTTTCTCTCGCGAGGCCCCATTTTATAGATTGCGCGGATTGCCCTCTTTTGTAAAATAAAAATTGAATCTACGTCCGCTGCCGATCCCCACAGCAGAACGCCATAAGACATAATACTGTGAAAATAAGCAAAGTATACTAACCTAGCTGTGGCTACATCAGTCAACTGCCTTATTTTTCTTACTGCGTACGCAGCTGAGCTTAATCTGCTTGAAAGAGCTCTAATGTGGGCACTCCATTGCAATTTTGAATCTAAAGTAATTACTTTAGAGTTTTAGACTGTAAACTGTATTTTTGGGAATTCCCAAAAATACAGTTTCCGAAATAGCATCTAGTTTCTTGCCATCAAGTTTTAAATTTAGACCTACTTGGGGTACATTTGGTAACGAGAACTTAAGACATTTAGTTTTGTTCGCATTGAGTAAAAGATTATTATTAGTCAAAGCGTTAGCAGCAAACCATTTCGATAGAACAGCTAGGCTTTCGTTGACATGTAAGACATGTGTATCTTTTCTATCTATTCTAAAAATAAGAGAAGTGTCATCAGCGAATAAAATTATATCCGAGAAGTTAGCCATCAGATAGGGAAGGTCATTAATATAAACTAGAAATAAAAAAGGGCCAAAAATTGAACCTTGAGGCAGGCCTATCTTAACTAGAGACCCCGAGGATGTCGTTCCGTTAACGTTTACTTTTTGCTGTCTGTTTGATAAATAGGAAAGTACAAGATCAGCAGCTTGACCACGAATTCCGTAGTGGTATAATTTACAGATCAGTGTATTGTGGTCAACGCAGTCAAACGCTTTTGAGAGGTCACAGAAAATGCCAATCGCATCCTGGGAACTCTCCCAGGATTCCAAAATATGACTGATGAGTTTTACTTCTCCGTCAGTCGTCGACCTACCTTTCGTGAAATCAAATTGTCGACTATGTAAAGTCCCATTTCAGTTAAAATGTGACAACATCTGGTCTAGCATGATTTTTCCATAAATTTTGCTCAATGCTGGAAGCACAGATATAGGTCTATAATTAGAGGGATCACTCTTACTACCCGATTTGAAAAATGGTACTACTTTACTATGTTTCATTAAGTCAGGAAACGTACCACTGTCTAAACATTGATTAAATATGCCTGTTAGCTTCCAGTGATGACCACTGGATGGCACTGAAACGTGGTCCATGGACCTTATTAGAAGCCTAAAAGTCATCCAAATGGCAATGAGACGGCTATGTTTGGAGTTTCCCTATGTGATAGAATCAGGAATGAAGAGATCCGCAGAAGAACCAAGGCAAACGACATAGCTCGAAGAATTGCCAAACTTAAGTGGGCAGGGCACATTTGGCCGATGGGGCCGAAAGGTTCTTGAGTGGCGACCGCGTACCGGAAGACGTAGAGTGGGAAGGGCTCTCACAAGGTGGATCAATGACCTTGTGAAGGCCGCAGGAATCCGCTGGATGCGGGACGTACAAAACCGGTCGGTGGCGGATCTTGGAGCTTGGGGACTTGAGCTTGGACCTATGTTCAACAGTGAACATCTTTCAGCTGAAAAATGATGATGATGACTGTTGCTGGTACGTATCAAATCCTGCAAAAGAATGTTATGTCTTAGTTAGATCAAAGTAAGTATCTTTATCTCGTACCTGTGCGTGAAACGAGGTAATCGGCGGCGCGCGGGTGTGACAGCAGCTGGCGGAAGGCGAACACGGTCTGTAACACGTGATCGTCGTCGGCCTGGCGCAGGCGCAGCAGCGCCACGAGCGCCGTGGCCGCGCCAGCGCGCAGTAGCGCCGCCGCCGAGCGCTCGTCGCCGCTCAGTGCGCCCGCCGCCACCACGCCCTCCAGCACCAGCTCGGGCTCCACCGAGCTGTCTGCACACGGTACCACACGCATCAAATCAGCTATGCTAGCACCGATCTTTTGAACAATTTTTATCAACGTCTTGCCGTCTCTCATATCGTAAAGTTCTAATCATTAAATTTGAGAACTTTTTTTATTGTTGTTTTGTTTAATAAAAAAGAAAGTAAATTAAATGTTTGGGAGATTACATTATTAGGATTTTGTTGGTTGGCTGGACCAGATTTCATATAAATAAAGTTTCTCACCCGCTTTTGGTTGTAATGTAATTTGACACTAAGTTGTTCAAAAACATGATTATCATGATTCATCTTAGATCCTGATTTCAAGTTTAGGGGAGTTTAGGTGCAGGGCCGAATAACTTGCTTTAAGAGTACAGTTACTCCCACTTGTGGAAAGCAAAACTTAACGGAATTCTTGACAAATGGTGGAAACCAAAACAATGATGTCTAATGTACTGGTTATGGTTACAGCCTAGTTTAGACATCAACGCCTTTTGAACCTATCTATACCAAAGGTACCCATAAAAATATTGTTACAGAAATGATCATGTTGTTAATACCTACATACCATAATTACCTATGCCAATTAATATTTTTCATTTTTTAGGTTGCAAATAAGCAATTGGATAATTATTATAATTTAATTACCTGGATCTAAAATCTTCATGATGCAGGGAATCAAATTGTAGCGTTCAACTACTGCGAATATATCGATGTTATTATTAGTGTTCAGTATATTATTGAGAGTACCCAAACATTCCACCATGAATTCTTCAGTTGCATCACCATTTGTGACAGCTCCTGCTATATCTCCAACAAATTCCTGAAATTAAAGTTTTTTATATGTGAATGTAATGTGAGTTAATGAGTTTTATTTGTTTTTTAGTGTGTTGCTTTTGTTGAAATTACCTTGATCTTGTTCTCTAGTTTTTATATTGTTTCAAAAATTATTATTACATTTTAAAATTAGATCGCTAAGACATAAAACGCCACGCTGCCGCCACTTATTATCGAGTAGCAGTACTACACGAATATTCTCGAATTATGTGTACTACTTCACAACTATCTAGAAAACGTCACCGCCTTCTATAATAGTGGCACAACGACACGAATGTTCGGGAATTATCTAAAAGTTTATGCTCGTCATATAAATACAGGGCTGGCGGCACTGCCAGTCAGACTCATTCCGATCCGGCCCGTCCCTTGCTACCCTCTTACACACATCGACATTTTTCTTTAACTATATGTGGAGGCTTGTTATTAGCATTTTTTTTTATTACTTTATTTGTATCATTGATTTGTTAGTCTGTAAGCCTTCTTTAAAATAAATAATAAATAAATAATGCCTTTTTTATTTTTGAGGGTGGGAAATCATGAAATAACTTCTCCTGCTCTGGGTGGAGCAGGAGGGCGTGTCAGGCTTTTACTGAATAAAATCCAACCGTGTTTCCTCAGTTACCTGTGTGCCAGGGGCCACGGTATTGCTTTCGAACAACCCGCACCCCTGGCAGACATCAGTCCTTGCGGACCGTACCAGTTGGTGCTGACATCTCTTTGAGGCGCGCGTGGAACACAACGCGCCGTCGACCTGGGCTTGATCCTAACTGGACAGCGAGCTACCTATTACTCGCCATCCGCAAGCCCGCGCCTACGGTGGCCGGGAATCAGCCGGGATTCCTGACGCCCAGGGCGTCTCCTGCGGAGGCTATGGCCGTGACGGCGCATATACTGCCTCTCCCTTACGTGCGCCGCTTCTCTCTTTGCAAGCATTACTGCTTCGCAGAAGGAGATGACGGCTACCCATGCACTCTCACTCCGTACCATGGCCTGGACGAGGGCCGGACGCGAGAGATTGCCGCCGTCGACCGCCTCCACAAGGACACGGCGGTGTTCCGTCCAAGCCGGGCAGACCTCTACCGTAAGCTCCTCCGTGACCTCAGGGAGCATTGCTCTAAGCCGAGGTCCGTACCCCACAGGGGGTGCGTGCCCTTAGCGTGTAGTCGCTCTATTTTCATTTTTTTTTAAACTCGGCTAAGGCCTCAATTTATTAAGGTAGCCATAAGTCCGATTAAGCAGCCGACAACCTCATAGGTTGACCTGCGAGATGTCATTCACAGAGAAATAAAAACTGCGAGTCAGTTCAGTGATAAATGCAAAACTGTGAACTACAAGTGAGAGATTGAACTATTACGGTCTTATTCATAAAAAGTTATCGAACATCTAAACAGTTGCTAAAGTCTGGTTTTTCTTTGAAAAGACCGTTAGTGTTTTTGGTAAAATTGGTAAAAAATATTTATCCCGAACCCCAGCTCGTAACACTAGTAGCTCGCGACACGTAACACGCGGCTACATATAACATTTTTATAATTATGTCTCTAACCAGTTCCTGATAACTAACAGCAGGCTTAGCATGACGCTTTCTATTTCTACGAAGAAGAGACAGTGATTTTTCTATACAAAGTCACATTTCGTTTCTCCTTTTTTGACATCGCACCGTAGATATCCTTCAACAAACTGTCATTTTGTCTTTCGTTTTTATTGATCTTTGTCAAGGTCCTTCTAAATATAGACTATTTCAGAAGAATATTTCTTCCCAAACTGTCAAAATCACACTGACAACAAACTTTCTACTCGACGGCCACAAAGTTTATACGATTATCTACAAAATCATGATTCGTTTAGAACGCATAACTGTGATAATTAATAGAAAAACATAGCTATCTTCTCCTATTGTAAATCATTTAATTAATAGTCATGTCTATTCTTACGTCGACAAATCGGTGCTCGTGCTAAGCCTGCTGCAAGCAATAATATACGAGTATAGGCAGTGGAGTAAAACTTACAACAAAGAGGGCTTTATTCTGGGGATGGTGTGATAAATTGCGCACGAGTTTCATGAGCATAGAATTGCGGTGTCGGAAGGCGCGCGCTAGCAGGTCGCGCAGACGTCCCTCGGCGGCCATCTGGTTGGCGGCGCGCTCGCACCACGCCAGGTTGATGCATAGCGCCAGCAGAACGTCTGTCGTACCCGCGCCGCCGCCGCCACCCTTCGTGCCCACACTCTCCCCATTCACGTTCAGCAGCAACATGTCTGTGAGCTGTCAAAATATTACTTACCGTTTATTATTTAAGCAATGTAATTCAATTCAGTTGCAGCCTCTTCACCAGATTAATCACACTCAGCCAATAAGCTGTACCTACCAGTGCGTAAGTTGTGATGACTTACCAATTTTACGCAATCAGATTGCGTAAACATTAATTTTACTCTATCGTCCATGCTCAAATGGTATAAAATTTTCATTGCCAAATTAATATGCTTATCATCACCTGTAAATTTAAATAGTTTAAATATAAGTATTAGAAAAGTCAAGCAAGAAATCATATTACACTTTTAAAAGTAACATACTTGTGAATTGTATAAACTTTGGCAGTAATCCCAACTTTATCATCTTGTTGCGTAGTTTTGTATCAAAAGTTAAATTAAACAACAATTTTAAAGTAACATTAACTAGATCAGCATTAGTAGAATTCATCAATGGCGCTAATTTTTCAACAATTCCTCTCGATGCCATACTTGTTTTATTTTCTATGAAAATAGAGAGTTTTTGTAAAAATGAAACTATAAGAATGAGGAGATCTATATTAGTGTGTCTCTCCATCGCACCAATAAGCAGGCCAACAATATCTTTCTTGTGCATTTTCTCTTCCACTTTTATGTTATCTGCTATATTAAGTAGCATGTAAAAGGCGACCCTCAGTAATTGCTCCTGTCGCTTTGATAGTGTTTTTAATTTGCGTTTCATTTGTTCTTCATCGCTTTTTGATAAAAAATCATCAGATGCACTGCATAGGTCTTCGTGGTAGCTGGATACTAGTGACCTAGATTTTTGCATATTTACATCGGCGACAGCCCATGTGCCTGATTTGGGGCGACGCTTTGGTTCAGGAATACGGCTTTTTGGTGGCTCATTCTAAAAAGATAAATTACACTTATATTACAAGCACAACCAGCATTTATTTTGAGATGTACTAACATTAAATCCTCACCTTATCAGGTGTGACCACCTGTTTTTTTCCTTCAACTTTCTCCTTCCATTGATCATATCTCTTTAATTCATAATCAATTACATCCATACACAAAGATCCAATTTTATACTGAATAATAACAGGATGAAATTCATTATATGTAGAGAAACAAAAAAATGTGTAGACTATGTTTGTGCTTAGTTCGATGCTTCTTTTCCATTCTTCTCTCAGCACTCTTGAAAGTGCACTTAATAATGCCTCTGAAATTTCAACAAAGATCAAAACACTAATACTATTTCCCTTCAGGCATTAGTTACAGTAGTAATAATAATTCTAATAATTTGTCTCTTCTCTCAAATTTGATTCAAACTACATAGTTTGAATGATGTTTGATGAAGCTGGACTGTAATAAAGTTTTTAATTATAGTCCTGCTTCCAGGTGCTGTTTTCTGTGACACAGCTGGTACTCCAATCGGCACACAGAAGAAAAGACAGTAAAGTGTTGGCATAATGCTTAACAGAAGTGTCTAGGATTACAATTGCTGTTTACATAACAAAGTAGAAACTGTTTTCAGCAAATTTTATAGTTAATTCAGGCTAATAATCTATAATTATGTTATGATTTAGGCTTGTTACGCTTTTGCAAGCAAAGTACGTTTACAATGAATATAACAAGGATTTTTTAAAATTATTTGTAACTAGCTTTTGACTGCGGCTTAGCGTCCTCCACGTGACCTCCAAGTTCTCGTTGTCAAAATTGTTGCAAATTAGCTCTAGTTAACACAGTTCAATGAATGCCACAATTGCCAATCACTCTATAAAATCATACCACGGAGTAATGGAAAGAAGCGGAGATGCGGCAAAGCAGAATCTCTTTAGAAAATAGCGTCGCCTAAATGCGGGTGAGAGGGGACGGGGTACGGCGTACCCGCCCATTTTTTGTAAATCCATCTAGCCGTAGACAGAGAATGCTATAGACAAATTGATGCCTTTTGTCGCATTCACACAAGAAAAAGAGCAACTTCCGCCGATGTCGTGTAAAGGAATGAGACAGAACGATGAGATTTTTTGTTTCACGGCGCGTGCCACGTTTGTGAAGGTTTAGCATAGTACCTACTTTGCTAAACAAAGTTTGACAGTTAACGTGCAGATAGCTAGCGTCTTCTTGTAAAATTCAGTTTTTATGTGCTTTATGTTTAGTAATTTATGTTATTTTATTTTGTGAACTTATTAGACTTAATATTTCAACTATTAAAAAAAAAACATGGTGTGGTGTAGCGTTTTAAGGTGTAAAAGTGATAGTGGCACGAAAATGACAGACTTGTCCTTTCATTCGTAAGTACTTAAAGCACTTTTTATCTGTAACTAGGCTATCAATAACGTTTTATTGTGTTCATACATTGTGTATAATGTACCCTAGACGTAAATTCATCGATAAAAAGCACAAAATTTGGTGTTTTTGCCAAAGAATTTTGGTGTTGCCAACTTTTCCATAAATTATTACCCACTATTACGGGAAATATGTATTCTACAGTGTATTTCCCAATCCAAATTCCATGATTCCAGATCTATCCTGCTGTTGCCCTACTGCCGTCGACTAATGGTCAAAAACCATTTGAAGAAGTCTACCCTCCAGATTCGAAACAACCGTCAATAGTAAGTATCACAACCAATATAAATTGTGTATGTTACAAAGTTAAGATTATTTAGCAACATTTTTTTTACATTTTAGGACAGGACTCCAGAGTACACTCCTCGTACGTTGCGAAAGAAATGGAAAAACTCGGAAAAGTTATCATTCAAGCGACTGAAACAATTATAGGCTCTTCGAGTAAAAGTAGGCTTAACGAAAAATGTCGCTAAACTAGAAAATGTGAATGCGGAACTTATAACAGTCTTTTATAAGTGAAGAAGATGGGGATTTATTGGAATCTATTGACCCTGCCAATAGACTTCTTGAATTCTTCTGCTCAGCAAACGAATGGTTCGCCTTGAGGATGAGCAGCAGCTGGCCATGATAGCCAGAGGCTGCCCCCAGGGAGGGGTGCTGTCCCCCCTTCTATGGAATTTGGTGATTAATGACCTTATCACCAAACTCAACGCCAGCCGTTACTTTACAATAGGTTATGCGGACGACCTCGCAATCCTTGTTTCGGGGAAAGTAACGGGAACGATCTGTAACCTCACTCAGCAAGCACTACGTATAGTAGAGAGATGGTGTAGGGATTTTGAACTATCAGTGAACCCTACCAAAACGGAACTAGTCATGTTTACCCAAAAACGAGCATTAGGCCCTTTTCGCCTACCGAAACTGTTCAATACAGAACTCCAGTTGGCCAACCAAGTTAAGTATCTCGGGGTTACCTTGGACAATAAGCTAAACTGGAGCAGTCATCTAGACAACAAGCTGAACAGGGCCTGCATCACATTCTGGCAGTGCAGGAGAATGATAGGTAAGAAGTGGGGTCTATCACCCAAAATTATACTATGGCTGTACACCGCAGTGATCCGCCCCATGATCACCTACGGAGCCGTGGTCTGGTGGCCCCGCACCAAGTTAGCTACAGCCACCGACAGACTACAGCGTATGCAGAGACTAGCCTGCATGGCGACCACGGGCTGCATGAGGACTACTCCGACTGCAGCAATCGAAGCCATGCTGGGGCTACCACCGCTCCACCTGTTCATACAGCAGGAAGCAACGATGGCCGCAGCGCGTCTAAAGGCTATAAATCTCTGGAGTAAGAAAGACACACAACACACCGCACTGCTCAAGGAACTCCACAGTGAGTTCCCCATTACGAAGGCTATAAATGACCGGGTGCCCAAACAATTTATCTTCGATAAAAAATACAGAATCCAACTGCATGAGGATCAACGATGCGAAGGCTTGCGCCCCGCAGAGCTGCGCATCTTCACGGATGGATCAAAGACAGGTAGTGGCACAGGGGCTGGAGTCTTCTCGGAGGATTTCAACATCCACATAGCCACACCGCTGGGAGTCCATAACACAGTGTTCCAGGCCGAATGCATGGGCATCTCCCTTGCCGCGTCGGCTATCATGGCCAGGGAAGTTAAGGACCACTCGATCCGCATACTCTCAGACAGCATGGCTGTTCTGCAAGCGCTGAACAGTCATATAGTAGACTCTGGGCTGATATACGAGTGCCACCAGCGCCTCAACGAGGTAGGTAGCCTAAATAATATTATATTACCATCCAGTGGATCAAAGGACACAGCGGCTCGCTTGGCAACGATGCAGCTGATGAACTTGCCAGGAGGGGGTCAAGCATGGTACCAGTGGGACCGGAGCCCATTGCGCCTCTCCCCTTCGGGTATCTACGCGCTCTGGTAAGGAAACGTACCAGGGATCAACATCAAAAAATTTGGTTGGACCTAAGTGAGTGCAGGCAGGCCAAGGAAGCACTTCCTGCGTTCGATGCCCGCCTCACGAAACAGGTTCTCCGATTATCTAAACCACAGCTGCGTACAGTTACAGCAGCCGTAACGGGCCATGGGTCATTTAACAAACACCTCTTTGTCATAGGAGTAACAGATAGCCCTCTGTGCAGGGCCTGCATGGAGGACGACGAGACAGCGGCTCATGTGCTGTTAATCTGCCCGGTGGTCGCTAAGTACAGAGAAAAATACTTCGGGAACCCAGGTACCCTACGTGAGATTGTAAGCAACACCAAGGCGTTGCTGGCCTTTCTCGAGGAGCTGGGGTGGATCGAATAGCTGATTTTCCCACCCGTACGCAAAATACGCGCTTAGACGTGGAGTTGCGGACAACAGCCCGTATTACCTATTACCTACCTATTAGACTTCTTGAAAATAATGTTGAACCCCGCTTCCAGTGGTAGAAAATATTCACGAGTTTTACGCAAATTCGCTATTTGCTTGCAGTTTTTTTTTTTCAAAACCTTATAGGTTTTGAAAAAAAAAAAGGTATAGTACCCAAGCAAAAAATTAAAATATTCATACGAAGCTTGTTTTATTTAAAGGACAAGGACGTGTAAAATCAATAAAAGCTAATTAAAAATAAACTCTGTATTATTTACTATCACATAAGAAATAGTACTTTTTTAGAATCACATCATCATCATCCATCGTCACTCCCTGCTCTCAACGCCATTTAATTGAGTTCAGGAGCATGTCTCCGTCCATACATCACATACCTATACCGATGATAATCGATTTATCAGTGTCACTTTCAGGCTTTCTCTTGTTGGCCACTATGGCGTTACAAAGCATGACGCTTTCTTCCAGAACATTCTATGCACGTTAGTATGACGGGACCACGTTATTTATTATCCAACTGAAACGGAAATATCTAGCCTGTTTGAAGTAGTTTTTTTTATAGTGTCATGTGGGGTATCAGTACATATAGGGTAGGGTAGGTAGTTAAATAAAAAAGTTATTAATATCATCATTCCTTACTGGACAATATTTATTATTGGCCACTAACCACTAAAAAACACAGCAGCAGTTTTGGCCCAGTGGTAACGGCCGTGACTTACAAGTTGTAGGTCGTGCGTTCAAACCCAGCCACATGCTTTACTATGGGTTAGTAATTTTATGACTATTGCTCTCAAAACGGTGAAGGAAAACATCGTGAGGAAACCGACATATCCTAGAACCAAAAATTCGAAGTCATGTGACATCTACAAACCCGCTCTGGGCCCGCGTGGTGGATTATGGCCCACTCCCTCTCACGGAGAAGTTACGGAGACACAGTTACATACACAGTTTACATATTCATGTAAACAACACAGTTGTATTGATTAAAATTATAACGAAAAATAAGTTAGGATTAAAAAAAACAATTTATTACATGAAGATAATAAATTCGATAAAATAGGGTCTTGCTGGCATGATGGCAAATTTTTATTCATCACTCAGGACCGACTATTTACCGACAGATGGCGCATTTATCATATTTTAAATTCATCTTGTTTCATGTATTTAATTTATCTGTTAAATAACTTATAGCGAGCAAAATAAACCTATGCAAGTAAAAAAATTGCTGAGAAGTGGTTAGAATGCATCCCTTCGACGACATATGTCACAAGCTACAATCTGGCGATCAAAAGAGAAAATTTGATTTAAAGTGAAAATATTAATTTTAGGGATTTACACATGAAATGTTATGCCTTCAATAGATTTCAGTTTTAATCCTGAAAAATGTATGCATCCAAAAACAGCGCACTTCTTTGTTAAAACAATTAAACCATTCAAAACTATCAAAATACAACAGACTATAACGCGATGACGATTTACTCAAAACTGAGGTTTTCGGCTCCACCAATGGTGACATCATGGCCGTACTGTAGGCGCTCGGCCAAATAGCCTTGTGGCATCTCCGCTTCTTTCATTTCTCTGTGAAATATCCCTTTAGATGATAGTATATTTCTGAAGAGTTTAATAGAGTTAAGTGACCCATCAATATTTTACAGGAAAATTATAGCAGTTTGCGAAAAAGTATAGCCATTGAAATAGAAAACAAAAATAGGTGCCCATTTACATAGGCGTGCTGGGATTTCACACCAGCAAATGATGAACTTCTATATCTTCTATTTAACCCCTTTATGTGATACATTTTGAAAAAAACTTCCTAAGTGCAAACCTTCATTTAAAATAAGGCACTCTTAAGAAAAAATTCATGCGTCTAGACCGAGCAGTTTTGGTTGTACTATGTTTGTCCATGAGTGAATGTAGATAACCATTAAACTTACCATTTCGTGCTAGCTCTATTAAATTATCAGGATTTCTAGCAAGTTGCAGTATCAGAGCAGATCCTTTTATTTTTTCTGGGATATCATCATAAAGTAATTCCACATAGTCATCAATGCAATTTAATACAGCAACTGGAACACTCTCTACTGGACTCATCCTTAGAAGAAGCCAATTATTATGCCCCAGACAATCTTAAAAAGGTAAAATGATTAACAGCGTTATTCATAAAAAGTTATCGAACATCTAAACAGTTGCTAAAGTCTGGTTTCTCTTTGAAAACCAGACTTTAACAACTGTTTAGATGTTCGATAACTTTTTATGAATAAGACCGTAAGTATATAACATGTTGAATGCTAATTAACTTCAATCCGACAATTTCTTAGTGTCTAATTGGAGTGACTATGTTGGTTTAGTTTTCTTTGGGACACATTAAATCTACCAACCATGGCATGCCCAGTTCTTAATTTTTATTCATACCATACACCTCACACTTGGTGGGGTTTATTTATAAACTTTGCTTAGTTAAGAGACATTTCATCATCAAAATATGTAATATTATATGTTTAAGCTGACGCTTATCATTATAAATAAAATCCCGTATGTCCCTTTCAAACCTTAAACCCGCCATACAGCAAAAACAACAATTATTTAAATGATAGAAAAATCTTTACTTCTACCAGTACTGCGTATTTCATACAGTTTTTAACATAGTTTAGAAAGTATATCCGTCAAGGTAAGCCTAAGCAAATAGGTGTGTAACTCGCCAACGAAAACAAAGAAAAAAAAAGAAGTATTATTAGTTCAATATTATGGTCATAGCGTCATCTTAGGTTTTCATTACTTTTCAAAATCAAAATAAGTTTCTCAATGAAAATGTTTGATCATCAAAAGAATAAATCTATCTCAAGCTATGTGCGAAATACAATTTTGAAAAGAAAAACATGACATCAGAATCTCGTTTTACTTGCCTAAGTCGGCCCTTGTTGTAAATAAATTGGCGTTAAAACATGAAAATGGCTTTTTACTTACCTGGCTAATTGAATAACTCTAAAATACTGGTGTAAGAATAAGATCTGAGGAGAACTATTTATTCTATAGAAAAATCAATACAAAACACTAGTCTGGTTTACATAAAATTCTAAATGTCACACTCACAGAACACATATACTCCTAACGGAGAAGAATGCCAACTCCATACAATATTTAGTAGAACGATTGTGTGAGCGCCATCTATATTCGCCCCTAGGAAAAAACCTCGTATGGCGGTAAATTCAAACGTTTGCTTAGCATCCCCAGCCTATTGAACATGGTTTTTGGTAGGTCCATTCTCTTGTAAGAAAACTCAAATGTGAGTTTCTTACAAGAGAATGTACCTACCAAAAAACCTACAGAGTGGATATGGCAAAATAAAACAATAGTGTGTAAATAAAGAATTTCATATTTATTTCAACAGTTTCATTACAATTTATTATTATTGTGTTCATATTAATACATTCAAAAAGTTTAATTACCATCTGTTTGGAGTAGCCTCAGAGTATAGACTAAACCATAAGTTTGTTTTAACTACATTTACATAGATCATACAACAAGGTTAGACAAAAGTTGACGAAACACAATTTTCAAAATGTACTCAAACAGAATCGACAGTAGATTTTATTTATTTATAAGGTACTAATATTAATTAAAAGGTACACCAACGACTTATTCACTAGAAACATTAAGATAATAAAAATAACATATGCATTGAGTTATGGTGGATTTCTCACTTACAGGCGTACACAGCACTTCACAACACACAGATCAGTAGAAATAGTGACCAAGTTATTCAGTTATTTACGATACGTACAGTACTTATGTAGGTTTATTATACATTTAACGAGTCCTGAAGATACATGGTAGATTAGATTTTACTAAGAATGTATTAATTTAACAATAACAAACCAGAATTTCAAGGACATTTATCGTCTGACTGACATGACATTGAGTTGCCACTATGAATTATCAAAAATAACTACTATATTTTCGGTTTCATTAAATTTAGGACAATATTACTATGATATTACGTAATTTGGACTAACAAAAAATTTGCATTACTTCAAACAGTCATTCACTTTTTTACTATCTAATAAATATTTATATTTCGTTGGCAAATTTTCTGTCTAAAAACTACTATTTAGAAAGGAAAAAAAACGCGACAAACACAATGCAGCCGTGTTACAACTTAAAAATAAAGTATTGTTAGGGACCTAATTTTTTGGGTCCTTCACAATATTTTTAATGTTGGCAATGTCATATTTCTGCCCCGGGTACCTGTCCTACATTGGCCAATACAAAGTTGATACCCCCTGGTCACACTGGCCCACCCACAGATTACTATAATATGTAGCAAGCTAGTCTATGAGCTAGTCCCACCACTGCTGCTGCTGCTGCAGACGGACTGTCATTGTCACCTGTGCTGTCACGAAAACCCCATCTCCATGGAAATTAGTACATAATAGAAAACACGCAACAAATATTTTTTCTTGATTTTTTTTTTTTTTTGAACTTTAGTTCAATTATATTGATCAGCATATGCTAGTGATCACAAACTTTTTTTTGATGTGTGTATGACGGCAGCTATATAAAGCGTAGACAGCATTCTCTGTCTACGACGTAGACAGAGAATGCTATTCTGTCTACGGTCTACGATATATAGTTTAACAGCTGTGAGAGATGGCGAATACATGGCGCTAGTGGAACGTGCACCGGACGCATCGTAGACAAATCATTCGCTCTATCTGTCATTTGGCTTAATGTGGGTACATACGTTTACTTACTCACATACACAGCAACTAGACCCGGAATAACTACTTGTATTGTAGGTCATACAAATATTCGATCCCAAGATACAGGCAAATGCCTACTTGCCTAGTTTGGGGGTCACCGTCCAGTATGTTTGTGTACACTATTAGATAAATTCCAACTATTTCCAACCAAATGGATAAAGAATGTAAGATAGAATGGATATCATTCACTTTACTAAATGTTGCATAGACAAAAGAGGAGTAAACCGATTGCCGTTCTAGTTGGGCAATTGCGCATCACTACCCTAGACAAGGATGGACGACGGACGACGGACAAAAGAAGGAAGACACAACACTCAAGACTCAACAGTGCAGTGACTAATTTCAGGAATTTAGTATTTCTAATCAATTTAAATTTTGAATAATAGTTCTTGGAAGCATATTTTCGTGATAAACATTTCGAATTTCCAACTATTTCCTTGTGATATTACTGTGAATAATTATTTATTGACTTTAAATCCGCGTTATGAATGTTCCGTGACGATACAACATTATTTGTGTATTTCCTTTCAGTGAGATAAGAACAACGATATGAGATAATTTGAAGGACTTCTGTCCTTTGGATCGCCTCATTAATGGTATTTTGTGATGTTATTATATTCTAATAAAATGCTAGACTAACAATAATACTTTTCCGTCGCACATTTCACACTTGCTTTCAATTTGTTTATTTTGCAATATTCGTCAACCAGTACAGTGCTGAACTCGATCAATAACTCTAGCTGAACTATACTATTCAAATCAATAATAACTAGTAATTAAACAAATACATTAAATGTTTGCGTAAGTTAAATCTTACGAGTTGCAAATTACTGTAGCAGTTTCTGGGGAAAATTTATTTCCTTTCCATTATTGTAATCCTATCAAAGACCCTGTCTTATCAAGGCAGAAATTACCTATCTTTTTTATCTAACCTAGTCATAAGTAATTAGTACATATTCCTTTTATTCTATGTGTAATTTTGAGATGATCATCAAAAGCAAGGATTGGTCATTGTGGTTTTACATCAAACAATATTTTATATTTATTATTAAAAGTATGTATGCAAATGAGAAACATTCAAAGAAGAAGAGTGACCTGTACATACAAAGATTTAGTTATTCTTAATGATTATTTTTTGTTTTAGGTGAACAGATTGTAAACTGGAATGCTATTCCTATCATAATATGAACTGAAAAATACATCACAATGACTGAAACTGTCCCATCTTTAACAACTCCAATCTCTTTGTCAACATATCATCAACTGAGTCTTACAGGTATTTTCTGATTCATACTTTATTATTATCTCCTTTATTTATTAAAAACTCCATTTTCAATATTTGAACTTAAAACAATAGTACCTAGATCAAGTTCCAAGCTACTGTCATTCAGGTCTCTGGAGAGAGGAGCTTACCTCTCTGAATCAAACAATATTACTAATATTAACCTGTACTGTTCCCATATTTTTCTTATGACAACCTAACAGTTGATTTAGTTTCAGATTTTAGTATGCTGAAAAGATACTTTAATTGTTTATTCAGTCTCTTTCATACTTGACTAACCCATAATAATTGTAACTATAACAAACAGAAAAATTGTTCCTTAACAAAGTAAATCCAATTATTTCTGTGTTAAGTTAATTACAATTTGTTATGTGAACCAACATCAGCAGCAGACTTATCTGAGAATTTTTGTTTTACTTCAATATTAACTTCCAGAAGCATTCCTTTGTACATCACTTTAAATTGTAATGGCTGCTGCTCTAAGTTTCTTATTGCTAACAAGATTTGTTTTATTTTCCATTAGTTGAATCAGCAAACATTAAGAATTCTGGGCTCTTTAAACCAAATCCATATTTACAAGTGATAATCGATGACAAAATTTCAAGACGCACTGAAGTTATAAAGAGCACCTTGCATCCAAAATGGAAAGAAGATCTCACAGTGCTTGTAACACCACAGTCTCAGTTATTGTTCCGGCTTGCAGATTATCATAGTTTCAGGAAAGATAATGTTATTGGTGAAAAACGAGTAAATTTGTTGAAAGTTTTGCTTTACTGCAATGGAAAATGTGATAATGTGGAGCTGATTGTAGGTAAATATCAAATTTCACTTACATCACTACTGTAATTATGATAATACTAGCGACAAAACATTAGAATGGTTGGTAAAACATTAACTTATACAAGTTGGTATGTTTTACACATCTTCTTAATCCATTCAACCAAGTGAACACGGTTTGCTGATGTAGTCATAAGATTGTCAAGTACACAAGTGACAGGGCAGGCGCAAGGTGGTCGGTAGGCTATTGTCTGCGAAGCGACACCACATATACTTTCGGGATCTCAGCCATGTATTAACCCTTGTAGAGATTGTCTTTACTACAACCAACTTTGGATTCGGAGTCTATTTAAGGATTTCGTAGTCGGCCGCGGTAATGCGTGCCAAAATGGCTCGATAAAGTTGTCAGGGGGTTTAAACAGGTCCCGCCAGAGGTCATGCCTTGCTGTAGAGGGCCATGAACCTAAGAATATTTTAATGGCTTTTAAACCCCCCGAGGCACTGAGACATAGTCGTGCATTGGGTGGCGTGATCCAACCTGTAGCTTTGCCGTCTCAATGGAGATGGCCTATCGTCCTATGAATTTCTAGAGGCACAATACCAGTCCGTAGATACACGCACAACGGACCGAATGGGAGTCTATGTACCGAAAAGGGAGTCCTATCATCATCAGTCCGTAGATATTACATTCGTACCAGGGAAAGGTTTAAGGCTACCACTAATCATTCGGCACGGTACGTCTCGTATAGAGCAGTATCACTGGGTTGTCGTGGGCAGAACGGTTCCATACTTGAAAGGCATATTCACCAGCAGAAAAGAAAACCGCCAAAACATGTTCACAGGAATTGGGGAGATGCCTGCATAATCATCCTTTTTTTATACTTCCAAACGCAGGTATTGCACTTTTCTATGATGTTTCATAGAAAAGTGCAATACCTACGTGGTCAAAATGTATGGAACAGCTGATTTCTGTTTTGTTGTATAACCAACTAAAAATTTCTGGACAGGGGGGGTCTAGAATGATATGCTGAATTCATGGTTACAATTTGCGCACTGAATAAAAACTTTTTCTGTATACATATAGATGTCAAGCAACATTTAGGCTTAGATTAATAAACGTTATTTAGCGCGTGCTTTGGCTCAGTTGTTATACCGTCTCTATGTTCCACTTGTAGTTTGATAGTTGTGCGACGGTGACAGGAATAATGCTTATCCAAAGCATTTTCATAACTATTATTAACATCAGTCTTAAGGAATAACTTGTAATGTGCAGGTGAAGTACTACTCCTTTGTGTGCTAGTTTCAGGATATTTAATAGCTGTTACTGTGTCAAAAATGTAAAGAGTTATTATAAATGAATGTTGAGGAAATACCAATTTTTATTGAAACAAGTTTTTTTTCCTCATCTCTTATTGTTGAGAAAGAATAAATAATTCACGGTTTGGTACAGGAACGATTTTATTATTTTAAATCTTCTGAAACATATTTGGGTGTATTCATAAACAATGAGTAAAGTTAAGATGTTTAAACGTCTAAAATGTATGGTTAATCAGTCGCTAATCATTACTTAACTTTAAGAAGCGTTTATAAATAAGGGGGATTATGTTATGGTTTCTTTAGGGTTTTCCGCCGCGTCTTCTGTAGAGCTTTTCGAGTGCTACAGTGCTGTAGGGCATTATTTTGATAATAAAAATCTATTGGAGACTTGTAATATCTATTTCTAGCACGGTGGTAGCTACCTTCACTTTATAAGAAGAGCGCGACTGGACACCCGCTTGACGCGGAAGTTAGGAATCACGGCGTCTCAGTCACATCGCATCGGGACTTAGGAAGGGAGCCTTAGTAACCTATATGCTTTAGGCAGCAGCGTCACCATGAGTGATTTTCATAGCTTGTTTAGTAAACTCTACTATCCTTCAACTTAAAATGTATTATTGTATTTAACACCCGAACCGAATGTGGGCAAATATGTTGACAAATGCGAAGAAGCAACTTAGTTTTACACTATTTACACACAAGTAAATTGAAACCCATTTTTCAGATTTGATGAAAACTGTGTCCCAAGAAAATTCGTCTACTGTAACAGGAGAAGTAAAATCCGCTGAACTGGTGATACTTTTGGACGGCCTAAGAGTCGATCCATCTGTTTTAAGTCAGTCACATGAATTACTTGGAGAATCTACTAACAGCAGTGGTCCTCTTAATGAAGGAGTTCGGGCTCGGATTAGGATACGAAGCAATGCGGAATCTGCTATGCGATCTATTGTTCGCTCACAAAATCTAAGAGTAAGTGTTGTAATAATTTAGAATAAGATGCACTTTTGTGTGATTATATATTTTACTTGATTATATATGAATTCTCTCGTACATATCTAGCCTCCACCGGGCCCGCCACCGCTTAGCAACGGCACACTGCAGCATGGAGGCCCGAGCGGTGCGGCCGCGGCGGCCGGCGCTGGGGCGCCGGGCGGTGCGGGCGTGGCTGGCGTGCCGGAGGGCGGCGCGGGCCCGTCGCACGCGGACGCGGAGCCAGCCGCGCCGGGCGTGGCCGTGGTGTACGCTAACCCGGCCGAGGAGCCGCTGCCCGCCGGCTGGGAGATGCGCTACGACGTGTACGGCCGCAGGTACCGATCGCTTGTCTTTATTAACCCTCGACGTATAGTGTTGTTATAAGTTTGCCGGTTCTATCGTTCGGTGTATCTGTGTCTGGCATCGTAGCTCCTAAACGGATGCGAAATCAATGCTGTTTGTTATTTGATCGCTGGTTTATACGGGGTGGTTCTTAGCCAAGTTTCACGAAAATCTCTTCAGCAATTTTAAAGATAATCTGGTGTCTGTTTGGTGTGGGATTTCAGTCACACGGGTAATTTATTTCACTTTGACGCGTCCGATCGACTTGAAATATGGTACCCATACAGTATTTTTTTAACACTGCATTAATATGGTACCCTTGACCTGATGCTGCAGCCAGGAAAGTCTGCGTAATAACCAATTCCTTATCAACTTGCAGCAGACTTATCTTGTTTGGCATCATTCAATTGGTCTTGATGCTTAGTTGACTTAGAAGAGATGATGAACATAGTCTGATGATGGAGCAGGAACGTGGTCACAGGAATTCGGTGACCCGTTGCATTGGTCAATATGAGTAGTAAATGTGTGTAAATGATAGAAGGTGTTTGGTTAGAGGATGTCAGGTTTCTGAATTATAGACTTACATCGACTCGTTCAAAGCAAGCAACTTATGGTTATCACAACCATTGTAATATTCAATAGTTAAATTGTAATAAACAATTATAAATATAAAATTTGTTGATAATGGTAAAAATGGTAAAAAACAAACCATATAAATAATGTACAGACGCCAGCACATCAAGCTACCCCAAACTGTCCTCAAAGTTCCACCCTGTTGTTGTTGGATAACAAACGACTTTCCTGAATGTTCTGTGTGCTTTCTACTATTAGCCATGGTCTGCAAATCCCAACCTTTGTACTTGTAGCAGTGTCGCCATTCCATATTCCTATACATATAAACTCCATGCTGTATACATCGTAAACGCTGAACGGATTTTTATGAAATTTGGAAGACACTGTAGACCATTATCTGAGTTATGACATAAGATACTTTTTTATCCCTGTAGCACATTTCAGTGGGACCATTTCCGACCTCCACGCAAGTGAAGCTGCTAGCAAAAGCTAGATTGAGTCATAACGATCGATAGTTATTACGTTACTAAAACGTTTAAAAAAACAGCCTGGCTACGGTACGGCCTTGCAAGCGGTAACTTGTCGGTCAGCGATTGAAGTAGACATTTCCACCACCAGATACTACGTGGACCACAACACGCGGTCGACGTCGTGGGAGCGGCCGCAGCCGCTGCCGCCGGGCTGGGAGGTGCGGCGCGACGCGCGCGGCCGCGTGTACTACGTGGACCACAACACGCGCACCACCACGTGGCAGCGCCCCGACACGGAGCGCCTGGCGCGCTTCCAGCACTGGCGCGGCGAGCGCCGCCACGTGGTCGCGCAGGGCAACCAGCGCTTCCTGTACCCGCACCCGCAGCCGCCGCACATCACGGATACTGAACACGATCTCAACGCTAGCGGTACGTTGCGTTGCTTGCTTACTAACATAATCGTATCACATAACTTATTCCACTAAAAAAGTGGCTCGTTTCATCATAGACCTCGTCCATCGCTTTCCATCAGACGTGACCGAGGTCAAGAGCAGGCCCATTCAGCATTTTTTTTTCTGAACTCGTTTCACTTGTTCTGGCCATCGGCATCCCGATAAGAATGAGGTAAAAGAGTATCATTAATAAAAAAGGTCCTAGTCTTTTAGGTACATATAAGGCTTTATTATTCTTTATCTAACCTTGTAAAACGTCATATTATGCCTCCTAATAATATCAGAGTGCCAAATAAGTCATACATATTATGTTTTAATGAGTTATTTGGCTCTCTTAGTGATATCTGTATATATAATCATGCATATTTACGTTATCACACTAGCTACGTAAAACAATCTTATCACCTTAATACCATTCTACCTATATAAACTTACAGTAAAGAGTATGATAAGTCCTAGTAACAAAATTAATTACTTACCTGTTTATTTCTAGAACCTGAACATCTCATTTTCCTTATATAATTAAAACCTAAATTTATGTTAATACCTACTACTGTGGCCCTAGTGTGAGTTTCATTTAACCGTCTCGATCAAACGCATCGAGCGCGTTCGACGCTCCGATTGGTCCGCCGCCAATCCAGGGCTAATCGGAGCGCCAAACGCGCTCGAAGCGTTTGATCGAGATGGTTAAATGAAACCCTCACTAAGGCCTCAGACTGCGCGCTGACCGTCCACGTGGATTTACACGTTACCCTGTGCATCACATCAACGAAACCCTATTACTAAGGCTCTTTTTTCACACACGATTTTCATATTAGTACCGGGAGATTGAGTGAAGTAGGCATGCTTATGGAAGCTCTCACACGCCACCGCGAGTCCGCGACCGTGCCTTGACGCGGTGCGGCGTTCTGATTGACTGCTTCACGGTCCCACGTCCCGTGTATTCTGCCCACAGGCAACCGTGTATGTGCGTAATCTCTAGAGCTCGAGCCGTGTGTACCGTCGCCATATAAACGAAAACCGTGTGTGAAAAGGGCCTAAAACTATGCCGTCTATCTGACACAGGACTGTACCCTTTTACTGGACTGCGCGACATTAATTTTTATTGTGTTGAGTTCTTGCCAAATAGTGATGTATTTTTGTGTGTGGGATTCTTTATACCCTCGCATCCGAACGGCTGAATGGCGTTTAATACATATGGTGTCTAGCGACTAGTCTGGGTCGGCCGATGGTTAAAGGCTAGGTTTTGTTTGTATAAAATCACAATGCCGGATTTTCGATATCACGAGTAGAGCATTGAAAAAAATATATAGTACCATGGTCATGTGGGGTATCCAAATGAAAGGCTTGAGGAATCGATTCCAAAAATACAAGACACTAAAAGGTTTAAAATAATTTTAAAAATATGAAGAAATCACAAAAACCTATTTAACCTATTTTCAAGCAGTTTGATGCAGTCGATGGCATCAACTCTGATATTGAACTCAAATGACTGCATAATGATTTCAGGGAGCGGTGGAGTGGCAGGCGGCAGTAGCGCGGGCGTGGCTCACCCGGGCGGTACGGCCGGGGGGCCCCCGCCGGCCACCGCCAGCCCCGCGCCGGGCCCCGCCCCGCCGGGCCCCGCTGGCCCCGCGCCCGCGCCGCCGGGCCCCGCGGGCGCCGGCAGCTCGCCCGCGCCTGACGACTCGCTGGGCGTGCTGCCGGCGGGCTGGGAGCGTCGCGTGCAGCCCGACGGCCGGGTGTACTACGTCAACCACAAGAATCGCACCACCCAATGGGAGGATCCGAGGACTCAGGTCACTAGCTCACCATCATAACGTTATTTTATTGTTTTATGGTTCCATGCCCAAAAGGAAAAAAACTGACCTCTTAGGGCCTGGCCGCGCACGCGCTGCGGGATTTTATGCGACTAATAGAAACATAACTTATTGTATGACAGTAAAAATAAAATTTTAATGGCAATGATGCCGCGGTATCCTGTCATGCCGCGACGTCCTTAGGCATTATAATTACAATTTCAATCGATAACAGACAAGAGATGAATATCTGGCGCAGATTCTTAGTAAGTGGGGTTCTTGAGTTAACGTTATTTTATGTAGCGATTCTTTACACTGATAACGTCCTACCCTTTTCCTACTTACCCATTAGTAGTTCCATGACTGACGTGGTTCCGCTATAGCTGAACTGAATTGAATGGTGTTTTTATCGTTGAAGACATTACTTTCAATGTATCAGGAGCGCAAACAAAAGCTGCTCGAACATTTGTATTTTAAGTGTTTTCAAGTAATTGATCTCGACCCTCTGTAACGGGTCCAGTAGGCCACACGTAGACTATATAAACCACGATAGTTGTTTGTCATGTACAGGGGCAGGAAATGAGCGCTCTGGAAGAAGCGCTGCCACCAGGATGGGAAATAAGGTTCACAGAGGAGGGCACGCGCTACTTCGTGGACCACAACACGCGCACCACGACGTTCCAGGACCCGCGGCCCGGCGCGCCCAAGGGCCCGCAGGGCGCCTACGGCGTGCCGCGCGCCTACGAGCGCTCCTTCCGCTGGAAGCTCAGCCAGTTCCGATATCTCTGTCAGAGCAATGCCCTACCCAGTCATATTAAAATAACATTGTCTCGACAGTCGCTTTTTGAGGATTCTTATCATCAGGTAAATGATTCTGCTATATTTTAGTCAATGTAATACATCCTGCTTATTCATAAGAATAACCTTAGAGTCACTGGCATCAAATGTATAAGTACTGAAATCCATTTGAATGGATGGAGAAACATTATAAAGGTAAAAGTTGCTTAAAATTACCATTGATAATAATTGCTTATCATTGTAACTTGTACAAATCCTGTATTATTCGGAACCGCTCGACAACAGTTCGTCTAGACAGGCGAGCTGCGGTGGCGAACGGTTGTAATATAATATCTGTTATGGAGCTATACAAACAAGCGCGGTACGCATTTCAACTTACCGCTACCACCTCTGTCTGAACAAAGTACCTATTACAGCATTCACTACTACGCCAGGGTTTTATCAAAAGTACTGGTTAGTTATATTTCAAGCAAAATGTTTAGTGATGTTAATTTAAAATGGGATGCTCTTATAAACGAAGGGAAATAGTTGCCAGAAAATACCTGTTTCAATGCCAGGATTACATTCCCTAATATATTACTTATAATTAATATACCATTGGGTTCATTTTCCATTGTTTTCTCATTTCTTAAAAGAGTATATTGTTTTAGAATATTTTTATGTGACTCAAATCATAATTATTTTTCTATTTCAGATAATGAGGTTGCCTGCATACGAGTTGCGCAGAAGATTGTATATTATTTTCCGTGGTGAAGAGGGGTTAGATTATGGCGGCGTCAGTAGAGAGTGGTTCTTCTTGCTATCTCACGAAGTCTTAAACCCTATGTACTGCCTGTTTGAGTACGCCAACAAAAACAACTACAGCCTTCAGATTAACCCAGCCAGTTACGTCAATCCAGACCATCTCCTTTACTTTAAATTCATTGGCAGGTTTATAGCAATGGCGTTGTATCACGGTAGATTTATTTATTCAGGATTTACAATGCCTTTCTATAAACGAATGTTAAACAAAAAACTAACCATGAAAGACATAGAATCTATAGATCCCGAGTTTTACAATTCTTTGGTATGGATAAAAGATAATAATATAGACGAATGCGGCCTAGAGATGTGGTATAGTGTGGACTTTGAAGTGTTAGGTCAAGTCATACACCACGAGTTGAAACCATCCGGTGATAAAGAACGTGTCACCGAGGTAATTTTATACTTACTGATTGTTATAATACCTGTTATTTTGTGTCTATGCATACTTCATTATAACTGTTATTTTTAGATAAATAAGGAGAATTATCTGCAGTTAGTCACTCAGTGGCGAATGACTAGAGGAATCGAAGAACAAACTTCAGCATTTTTGGATGGATTTAATGAGGTGAGGCTGTCCTAACTATCATTGAATTATTGATGAACAAAAGTGGTTATATGTAATTAGGTGATAGCATACCTAAGCATGCCTTGGACTTAAGATCTTAATTATTTTTATGTAATAAGAGCCGAGAGTGCAACAACAAATGCACACAGAACAGAAATAAATACAACTCAGGAAATATTTAATTATTGAAACAATAGCTTTTATTATGTCGTTAATGTTTGGCCCTAACCGTGCTTTTAACATGGAATAGATCATCCGCAGCGTGTATTTATTTGGCAGTTCATTTATGTAAGCCAAAAATACTTTCTTAAAAAGGACTGGGCGTTTTTGCTGTTCTTCCACGGAATTAAATTTTCTAAGGTGTACTTATTTTTCCATTGATTTTGGTGCCAACGGGTTATCCCTTGAATTTTGTGGCTCAGTAAGTGTAACCCGACTGCGTCAAATCTAAAAAAACGGCGTACTACGTGGCCGGACCGCAGTTTTGGGTACCGTACTTGGGATGAATATTTACGCATGTATTTTTTAAAGTTTAGAGTCTGCTATCGGTATGTTTTTGGAAACTCTAGATTTTGAAATACCTTGTTGGTATTTCAAAATCTGTAAAACACTGGTATTCAGCTAGATTTTACTTCAACATATTTGGGATAAGCTACGCAGTCGATGATGATATTGATATAATTGAATGAACTTGTCTCTTCTCAATTCTAAGAAGAACAAGGCATTGAAAGTTGGCATTATGTAGTGTTAGCAGAATGATACAATATAATTTTTTGCATGACATAACGATAGTTGTGAAAATTATTATTTTGCTTCCCAGGTTGTACCTCTAGAGTGGCTGAAATATTTCGACGAGCGCGAGTTAGAATTGATGCTGTGCGGAATGCAAGAGGTGGATGTAGATGATTGGCAACGAAATACTATTTACAGACATTACACTCGCACTAGCAAGCAAGTTCTTTGGTTTTGGCAGGTATGTATTATTAAAAAAAAAATACAAAGTACACAATACTTATAGCATCGGCGATGTAATCGCTTTTTAGGAAACTCGATGCTGATAACGGAAACTCATGGTTTATGAAGTTATGATTTTTTTTTAAATGTTAAATTCAATTTTAGTTTGTTCGACAAATGGATAACGAGAAGCGAGCAAGATTGCTGCAGTTTGTGACTGGCACGTGTCGAGTTCCAGTAGGTGGATTTGCTGAACTTATGGGATCAAATGGTCCACAGAGATTCTGTATAGAGAAGGTAATTTAATTTAATTAATAACTAGGGTTTCTTCAATGTATTGAATTGGTTTTGTGCCCTATGTTATATAGTACAGCGGTCAATACAAGTTAAAAAAAAAAACAAGTATTTTAACAGCTTTAGGGCTTCTTCAAACAGGTGCTACACGACACTTATAGGAAAAATTTCTACGAAAACTTCATGGAAATTGTTCTACAAGTGTCGCGCCGCGCTTGTTTGAAGAAGCCTTTACCCCAAAATGTATGGTATTGATTTTATCCAAATAATCACTATAATCACTGAAGCTTAACAATACGGTATTTTGTAATTTATTAAAAACTATTCTAATTTGAAGATTGGGACAAAATATGTAACAGAAAAATAAAAGTAAATTGATTTAAATCCATTTTCACAATTAAAAACGATTTAAATCAAATTTATTTTTCGTTGTTTTGAATTTATCGCCAAAATGCTCCTTACTATGAATTTTTTTATCACGTGACCACACGTGACGTCAACTTTGTGTAAACTAAAGTAGTTAGTAAGTAAACAAGTGAATGTCGAGTTTTATAATTAACAAGATTTTGAATGGATAGAAAGTTATATTACTGGTGTGCGGTGCCTCTGTGCACAAATACTTCTAAAACTGCGCCAAGCTAAGTATTTGTACTGGTGCTGTTTACACAAAGCTGACGTCACGATGTCACGTCATAAAAAGTCATCGTAACGAGCGTTTTGGCGGTAAATTCAAAACAACGAAAAATAAATTTGATTTTAATCGTTTTTAATTGAGAAAATTTACATAAATAAATTATTTTTTTTATTTTTCTGTTAAATATATCGTGTCAATCTTTAAATTAAAATAGTTTTGATTAAATTGGAAATTACCCTATTGCCACTTTTTTTTTTTTCAATCTTTAAAATAACGATATGTATGTACAAGTCACGCCACTTCACTAACCTACAATGATTGTTATCGTATTAATAAACCTGACTTATTGTGCAAACAAAATAAGAAACTTATCTAAATTTCAGTCACGATTATATTTTAATTCTTATTCACAGATAATTAACTTTCATTGCCAGTTATTCAATTATCACTGTAGTATAAATTGATTTTTGTGGTTTAATTTGCAATAAACCTAAAAAAGGTTTGGTTACAATGCAATTTGAACTTTGTCCTTCATGCATGACATTGATTCTGAATTGAAGTTGTATCGTTTGCTGTTTTATTGGTTATCTTTTAGAATATATTATTACATATTTGATGTTTTTTGAATTTTGCAGGTTGGAAAAGACACTTGGTTACCCCGGTCACATACGTGTTTTAATCGGCTCGACTTACCACCTTACAAGAGCTACGAACAATTATGCGAAAAATTGAATTTTGCTATTGAAGAAACTGAAGGCTTTGGTCAGGAATAATGTAATTATTATAATATGTTATTAGAATCACTAAAATTGTAAATTATTATAACATGAATGCACCACCTCAAAGTGAGGATAAATCACCAATGGAATTGGTGCTGTCATAAAAAGACCAACCAAATAATTATATGAATATATTTGTAATAAATTACTTCTATATGATAAAACTATGTAGATATTGTTAGTGTATTGTCTGATGTTTAAGAAATATTTGTTTGAACTACCTTTAAAACGAAGTTCTTCTAAAAGTTCATTAAATAATTTTTAAACAGTATATTCTTTTTATTTTCTTTTGACGAGCGCATATATCAGTCTGTCACCATGTCCTCCGGTTAGTGTGAAAAAACCAGAGCTCTCTGATGCTTTCGATCCGACCTATATGGGACACTTATTTTTGACACGGTTTATACCCATAGACCGTGTCAAAACAAGTGTAACACTTTACACCAACAGCACGCAACGGAGTAGATGATAACAACGCAAGATGCTGCAGCCGACCGTGTCCGGAACGGGAACGGAGCGCATGCTCGCAAATCCGAGCAGGAGGCTTACAGTGGCGTGCAGTCCATAAAGACACTGCCTACCCTTCCTAAATCAAATAAATATTTAAAACTAATATTATTTTATCAACAAACAAAAAAAAAACAATTATTCATAAATCAGCTGCACCTGTCGAGCGTTGGTCGTATCATCGATACAAAACCCGTTCGTTCGTACAATTTGACGCAACTTCGCATTGCGATGCATTAACCGGTATCGGCCTTCCTGAGTGCCTCGGGAGAGACACGAACTATTCGCGGCTTAACCTTTTCAACGCCACGGACTTTCATAGTTCCAGATTTTCGTGCCACCAGCACCACGACTTTAATAGAAGCTCTTAATTTTAACTATCATAGAAAAATAAATTCACTGTGTTTAAAAGCTTTGTTTCATTTTATTAATTAATATAGTACTGTCTAATACCCTGTCTTATATTTTTCCACACAATAGAAGCCCCTATTTGTTTTAAAATCAACAAAAACTCCGAATATTTTTAATGTCCCCAGAACGCCAGGGACTTCATATACAGCATGTAACAAAAACCCTGTCCGATCCAGTAAAGGTGTATTCCTGGTTCAACATACGTACTAGAAAAAAATGATATAAAAATTTAACTCATAAAACCCAAAAGTATTTTTTTATTTTTATAATCATGCGAAAACACTGAATATGGCAAATTTTCATAAGTTGACAACACTCCACCCGGCGGCAAAATCTTTTTATTTTTACCTATTTTTATTTCAAAGAACACCGCCCTACACTACCGCGTCGCAGGCACTCTTTCAACTAGTCGCCGCCTCTTTGATCTCGCCGACTAGCTGCCTACCGGCCGGCGACGCACAACTTGTTTTGTTGCCAGTAGAGGTGGGCAAAGTGTATCATTTTTGCGATTGGAACATTTGCATCTCGATCACTGAAATGATCCGAATCACTGATATTATTATGTTTCATTTGGATCATCGGCTCAAAGGATATAAAATACAGAATGTTACGTATTACATTACGTTGCGGCCGCGGGCGCGATTTCACTAAAATGGTTCCACAATGGACTTCTCTTGCTTATTGGAGGCATTTTAATAATAGAATAAGAAAATAAATGTCTTAGGGCAAGTATGTTAGTACCTAGGTATACCTTAGAAAGTCATTTATTACAAAGTACGAACACGTAGAATTATTATTTACACCCACATTAGTCAATTGAATTCCAACGAAAGGAATATACTATTTCAGCATACAGATCGACATACCGCCTTTACAAAAAATATTCAACTTGGTGGGCCGCTTCATTTGATGTCAAAAATCGAAGGTCTGAATCTGATGAAGAACCCTCAGCTGGTCTCAGCTGTATTAGAGATATGGTAATGCCCCCTTCTACATTATTATAGTTAATGTTGTTTGACTTGGCCGTTGAAGGGTACACAAGGGTACAAAACCAGGTGCTCCATGACACCATTGCACCAATCTATCGCCAGAACCGCTACCTATTGACGATGGATAATTGCCACTTGGAAAACGTTGATTCAATAACCAGTCAATTGTAGGCTTGACAAAGCTGCGTATTTCAATCAATGCTGAATGCATGTGTTGCACAATCAACAGCCTAAAATGAGACACTAGCGTCCAATTACCAATACCAGTATTATCTCGCTTAACAAACATAGGTAGTTACAACAGATATAACATTACGTGTAAACAAAATTGACTTGTACCCACTAACGTATAAAGAATGTTCAACGGCCAAGTCACAAACATTAACTATAATAATAAAGAAATCGCAGTAAGGAACCTTAGACTTGGCACGACTTTGTCTAGATTTCATTACTTTTTAGAGATAAACAAGCAGCTCCATCGAGACTTGGCTAGTTTTTTACAGAATGTTTTTGGTGGGATATTAGTTACTAAGTAATTCGATTATCAAACCATTCGCCCGCGCCGCTAGTAAATAGCTCGGGCATGTTTCCGTTCTGTCTGAACTGACCATAACGCGGCTTGCAGTAGGGGTGGACTGGTAGACATCGTCTTTCTATTATTTACGAGTGTGCGTGCGAGTGTGTATTAAAGTATTGCACTGCCGGGTGTACACCTTTATTATATTTTTGGAGATTCAAAATATGGACTGAATCATTTCGAGAAGAGAGGTTTCTAAAACAGCGTTGGACCACCGTAAACGGGCCAACTAGTATTTGGGTAAGCTAATGAATAAAATACAAAAATAAATAAATAAGAGCATTTAATTAAATAATATATGAAGCGAATAATTATTTTAAGCAAAATAGGTAGTGTTAGTAATTAGTATTGAATTTGAGGTCACCACACACTACACCTCTTATAGCAGTATTATTTTAATCTTACTACTAAGTGTAGGAAAGAGGTGGAGCTTACATCCTGTACGCACTGGTGTAAGATTTAAATAACACTGCTTTATGAGGTGGTGGTAGGCCCCCTAATATCATAATTTTGCAGTTTTAGATTAGCAAATTCCTCTGCAATTTTCATCGCTTCCTCAAGATTGGTGTAATTATTTCCAGAAGCTTGGCCAGACTCTGCTTTGCCACCACCCTTTCCACCTATAACTGGGACAACAGACTGAATCCATTCAGAAGCCAACAAACCTTTCTGAATTGCATCTTTAGGCACTGCAGCAAGACAAAATATCTTGTTTGTTTCATCGTCCACAGAAAAGAACATAGCTGCAGTAGTCGGGCAAATAAGCTTTACTTGTTTTAAGGCACCGTCTAAAGCTTTGGTATTACTAAATGCTTTTAATTCTGAAACAATAACTTTGCTTTCTTTATTCTCCTCGCAAATTTCTTTAGCTTTTTCGGCAACCTCTGTAATCGTCACAGCTTTTGCAGCTCTTTCTTTATCATCAAGTTGCTTTTTCAAATTTTTAAGCATTGTTCTTAGTTCTTCTTTTTTCCAATACGAAATCTGAGCTTGAGATATGTCGTTTGTAAGATCGACAATTTTTCTAAGAATTTCCTTCTGATTGACATTGTCACTCTGATCTTTAATGAAATTAGCGACATTATTGACTTCATTCTCTAATGTACTCGATTTACTTATAGCTTTCATTGCCTCGGGTCCAGTCAAAGCAACGATTCGTCGAATTCCTTTTGCGATGCCTTCTTCGCTAACAATCACATAATCTCCAATGTGTCCTGTCTGATGTAAATGGGATCCACCACAAAATTCTACGGATGTTTCGTAGGCAGTTGATCCATCTGGATTTTTCTCCAAATCATCAACAGGTACACCAACAGATACGACACGAACTGGATCCGGATATTGTTCATCAAACATAGCTCTCAGACCTTTAATTTTTTTGGCATCATTTAAGCTCGTGTGTTTAGCATAAACAGTTTTATTTTTATTTATAATCTCTTTAATCTGATCTTCTGCTTCTTTAATTTGTTTTATAGACATTGGGCCCTTGTTGGTAAAATCGAACCTAAGACGGTCTGGCATGACAAGCGAACCACGTTGATCAGAATCATTTCCAAGAACTTTTCTTAACACATTGTTTAGAACATGAGTTCCCGTGTGATTGTTCATTACAAGTCTTCGCCTTTCGGTATCAATGTGCATTGATAACTTATCTCCAACTTTTAGAGAGCCTTCAAGTTTTCCAGTATGTAGTACATATCCACCCTTAACTTGTACATTATTTACCATGAACTCAACACTCTCGTCATCTATCTTTACCATATATCCCTCGTCATAAATTTGCCCACCCTGTTCAGCATAAAAATTTGTTTTGTCTAGTATAATGCCACATTCTTGACCAGATAAGACTTCATTAACAAATTGTTTGTCTTGTCGCAAGGCGACTATAGTTCCAGTACAAGGAGAAAAATTATAAACTGCTTCACTGTCGGTAGATGATGGCAGATAGTTATATTTAGGTGAATCATCTGTTGCAGGCACACCAGACTCTTGTAAATGACTTATAGCATGTACGTCGAGAGCCAATAAATCTTCTTGACCTGCAACTTTTCCTTGTGAAATTAGTTGAGATTCTTTCCTTGATTTTTCATAAGCATCCATGTCTATTGTTAGCCCATTTTCTTCACACATTAATTGTGTTAGGTCAACTGGAAAACCGTAAGTATCATAAAGACGCCAGGCAACATCACCAGGTATAACTTTACCACTTAGTTTCTCAACAGTTCTGTTAAGTAAATTTCTTCCACGTGAAAGTGTTTTCAAGAATTGCACTTCTTCTTCATTTATAAGTTGAATAAGTGATAAAGGATCTTTTGTTATTTCCGGAAAAACATCTCCCAACAGTTCAACAATAGTGTGCACTAAAGATCCAAAAAAGCCAGGTTTGGCATTTAGTTTTTCGGAGGCATAACGTACAGCTCTCCTTAAAATTCTTCGAAGTACATAGCCTCTTCCAGTGTTGTCTGGACATCCACCATCTGATAAAGCAATAGTTATTGTTCTTGCATGATCAGCCAAAACTCTATATGCCATGTCAATTCCATCAACATCATCCAATCCGACTTTTCCAGAATAAGGTCTCACTCCTGTGCCAAGTTCTATTGCTTTAAATATAGGCATAAAGAAATCTGTATCATAATTTGCTCTCTTATTTTGAATAACAGACACTAATCTTTCCAGACCTAATCCACAATCAATATGTTTTTTTGGCAGCGGCTTTAATGACCCATCGGTTTCCCTATTGTATTGAATAAACACCAAATTCCAAATTTCCAGTACATCAGGGTCATCCATATTGACGAGATGAGCTGCATCACGACCTCCAATTCTATCATAATGCAACTCTGAGCATGGACCACACGGACCTGTTTCTCCCATTTCCCAAAAGTTATCTTTCATACTCCCAGGAAGAATATGTGACTCAGGAAGACCTAATTTCAGCCAAATTTCTTTGCATTCTAGATCTGGTTCTAGCCCTGAAGAAGCATCTCCTCCAAAGTAAGTAACATACAATCGATCCTCTGGCAACTTAAAAACTTCAGTAAGAAGTTCCCAGGCCCATGCACATATTTCTTTTTTGAAGTAATCACCAAAGGACCAGTTACCCATCATTTCAAAAAATGTATGATGGTAAACATCCTTACCCACATCATCTAGGTCATTGTGTTTACCTCCAGCTCTAATGCATTTCTGAGTATTTACAACACGTACATACGAAGCCATATCAGAGTTAGGGTCCACAGACCCTAAAAAGACAGGTTTAAATTGGTTCATACCTGCGTTGGTAAATAAGAGTGTTGGATCATCCAATGGTATTGTAGAAGATGAATGAACATATTTATGCCCCTTATTAATAAAGAAATCAATAAAGGTTTGTCTTATCTGGTTGCCACTCATTACGGTGTCCATTTTTGGGTCAATCTGAAAAAAGAAAGATTTATGATAGGACATAGATAAAGAATATTGAAAACCTGGCAACCAGCAATTGGCTGTAATGATACCTATTTGTGTCACTAACAAATGTTGAGTGAAATGTTTTCGACATAAATCTTAAAATTGACAGGTGAAAGTAAAAGAATTATAACGTTTTACTGAAATCCCAATCAGGTAGAAACCTAAGCGAGTCAGGAAGGCAAGAACCATCTTGAATGGATTAGAATCCTTAGAATTCAGAGTAGTGCAATAAAGTTTAAGCTAGATTTATCAGTTGCATACTTTAATTTTTGATATAATAGTTGGACAGACTTTAAAAACATGTATTGAATGATTAAAGAAGAATTGCTTTTCAAATAAATATTATCTAAAAAAGTATATTTTATTTATTGTTTAGTATACAAATGGTTTTAATAATTTTATCACAATATCTTACAATTGCATCATGTTGTTGTCTGTTACGTATGTACTTGGTATATATACATATAGGTACAACTCTTAAATAGGTTGTTAATACCAAAAGTTTAACAATTTATTTATTTACTTTCTGATAACTGATATGACATCATTATCATCATTTCGCTTACATTACTTAATACACTTATAACTTGTTTTCATAACTTAAATTTATAGGTACCAGAAATAATTAAAATGATGCCGTGTACCATATGGTAAGTAAGTAAGTATTGTTCTACGGTTCTATACAATCTCGAAAAAATCGTAAATAAAAAATTATATTGACAGAGCGACCACAAAATAGGTAATGGTTAATCCTGAATACTCTTCTCATGAAAACTCACCGGTTAGATTTTGCAGGAAACTTGCGTTGCGACTACACCTACGCCAGCAATGACAAATGACCTGTTTGTCAAACCGTCCAGTCCACAGCAGTGTGACCATCTCATAAATGGCGAATCTGCCACAGACTGGGCAAAAAATCTGCCAAAATCTGCCACACTTGGCGCTACAAATGCCAAAAATATGCCTTCATGGAAACGGAAAAAAACACACAACGAATTCAACAAAATTTCTTTAATAAACAAAAATATTTTACAATTTTCTTATGCATTATTATACCTATGCACTACTTACTCTACGTATCAGCATTTGCCTCCAAATTTTCGTCATTTTCGGTGTACATAGATTTTGACGACATCTTTTTGATCATGTTTTTAGTTGCTTTAAAGGAGACACAGTCTCCGTGTTCCTTAATCCCCTCTTTTGTTGTAATTAAAGCTGACACATGTTGATTTAGGAACCTATTTCTTATTTTTGTTTTATTTAAATTCACCTGAGAGAAGATTCTTTCGCACGAAGCGTTGGACATTGGCAAACATAATAACGCTTTCGCGAAATTCGTAATGTTTGGATATTTTATAGCCCCATTCGCGTCCAGGATTTTTCCAATCGCTCCCCAAAATTTGTCTACACTCAAAATTGTGCTGGTGGTGCTACTTCCACCTGATTCTAACAAGTCTTTTACACTTTCATCAAATTTAATTTGTCGAAGTTCGTCATCAACTTTTTGAATGTTGTTTTCGTCTACTATGTTGGGAAAATTCTTTGCAACGTTTAAAGTTGACGCAAAATCTTTGTAAACTACATGCTGTGGATCCAAGAACTGCAAATCTTTGAAAATATTGCTCAGTGGCAACCGTGTCTTTAATTGAGTACACAGTTCAGTCAGAAAAGTTTGCATTCTTTGAAGGAATGATTGGATTCCAGGTTTCAAACTCACGTCTACGGATAAGCGATCGATTTCAGTGCTCACATTAACGCCTAAATACATATCTTTCAGGGAAAAAAAGTTCACAATGGATTTTGGATCAATTGCAAGTGGATCTGTAGTTTTCAAATAATTTCCTTTCATATAACAACTTAAAAGGCACGTATACACTTCAGAAATGTCTTTGAATGCTGTGTGGACTGTTGTGTAATCTCCTTGAAATATAGTGTTTAGTTTGTTGACAATTTGCAATATATAATCCAGGGCATAAAAATACAGTTTATATATCTTGTCATTCAAACTATTGAACAAGAATTCTGATGAAATATTTCTGTCTTCCAAAAACTGCGACTGAAAAAAAAGTTTAAGGGCATCCCATTGCTCTAAAATTCTTTTGATGCAAGCGTGCAAACATAGCCAACGAATTTCGTAATGCCTTAATATTTTATGCTTTTCAGTGCCAATAAAATCTTGGTATTCTACAAATTCTCTTTGTCTTTTGCTACTATGTGAAAAGTATCCGTAAACTTCCTGTACTATTTGGTTAATAGCCCGTGGTATGGTGTTTTTACTAGCGTGCGATACACACAAAGCGGTAGAATGGCAGACACATTTAATAAACATGCAATGTGGATTTAAATGTTTTATTTTGGCAACAATACCACCTTGTTCCCCGAACATGACGTTAGTGGTATCAGCCCCAAAACCAATAGCATCTTTAATATTAAGGTTAGCATTAGTCAAAGCCCCGGAAAGTGCATTAAACAATGATTGCGCATCAGCCCCGTTCAAGTCAACCAAAGTTAAAAATTTAGTTTTTACTTGGAGATCTTTTTCAGAATAATATTTGGTTACAACTGCAAGCATCGAAGTGGTTGTAACATCTGTGGTCTCATCAATTATTAAAGAAAACATCGGTTTACGTGTTTTCATATTTTCACACGATTTTAAATCGGCGAGCATCTCCTCTTCTAAATTAGGCTTCAACACATTATACGTTACCGCTGCTGCTTTAGTCCTCTTGCAGGAAAATTGTTTGGCGATTTCAGAATCGTGGAAGCTTTTTGATATTATGTCGCTCAAATGGTCCATTAAGCGAAAAGGTAAATTGTGTTCCACTAGCATAGCACAAAAATTTAGTTCCGCCTTTTTGACTTCCTCTTCTAATGGAGTTTTCTTAAAAAACTGTTGAACCTGAAACAGTTTAATAAAAAAAAAATACTTTTAAAAAAATCTCTGAAGTATCTGATTATATATATATGTATATACTTATTATAAAGTACTTACCGATGATTGGCCACTATACCCAGTTATGTTCTTTTTATGTTTCTGAGATGATCCATGCTCTTTTAAAGAAGACAATCTGGTAATTAATTTACAATTGCAAGCTTTACAGAATGCAACGTCCTGGTCATCCTTAGCCCTAGACAACCAGGAAGAAAGCAAGGGATCTTGCTCCCACTCAGGTCGATAAGAACGCTCGTATTTTCTCTTCATAATAAACTATTTGTTGCAAAGAACCGCACACGATATACATCAAAAGAGAATGAACTTGAATGAAGTAAAATCATAATTTGATTGGAAACCAAATCAATAAAGAAGATAAGAATATGAACACTATTCTCGTTTGATTACAGTTCATAATCACATGACGCACTTGTTTAAAAACAGAATAAGCGGGAAATGCCCGTATAATTTCCCTATGAAACAGAAGTTGCCAGTTCGTTAAAATCATTTGTTTATAAAATCTGATGTAATTACTAAAAAAAAGACGAATTCATTGGAAATTTAAATTAGGTAGTGTGTATTTTCTTGAAATCTTTTAAATCTGCCAAAATCTGCCACATTTTCAAATCGTCAGTATGATCTGCCACAGACAAAATTTAGGCGCGAAATCTGCCAAAATGGCAGAAATCTGCCACAAATGGTCACACTGGTCCACAGAACACATATACTCCTAACGGAGAAGAATGCCAACTCCATACAATATTTAGTAGAACGATTGTGTGAGCGCCATCTATATTCGCCCCTAGGAAAAAACCTCGTATGGCGGTAAATTCAAACGTTTGCTTAGCGTCCCCAGCCTATTGAACATGGTTTTTGGTAGGTCCATTCTCTTGTAAGAAAACTCAAATGTGAGTTTCTTACAAGAGAATGTACCTACCAAAAAACCTACAGAGTGGATATGGCAAAATAAAACAATAGTGTGTAAATAAATAATTTCATATTTATTTCAACAGTTTCATTACAATTTATTATTATTGTGTTCATATTAATACATTCAAAAAGTTTAATTACCATCTGTTTGCAGTAGCCTCAGAGTATAGACTAAACCATAAGTTTGTTTTAACTACATTTACATAGATCATACAACAAGGTTAGACAAAAGTTGACAAAACCCAATTTTCAAAATGTACTCAAACAGAATCGACAGTAGATTTTATTCATTTATAAGGTACTAATATTAATTAAAAGGTACACCAACGACTTATTCACTAGAAACATTAAGATAATAAAAATAACATATGCATTGAGTTATGGTGGATTTCTCACTTACAGGCGTACACAGCACTTCACAACACACAGATCAGTAGAAATAGTGACGAAGTTATTCAGTTATTTACGATACGTACAGTACTTAAGTAGGTTTATTATACATATAACGAGTCCTGAAGATACATGGTAGATTAGATTTTACTAAGAATGTATTAATCTAACAATAACAAACCACAATTTCAAGGACATTTATCGTCTGACTGACATGACATTGAGTTGCCACTATGAATTATCAAAAATAACTACTATATTTTCGGTTTCATTAAATTTAGGACAATATTACTATGATATTACGTAATTTGGACTAACAAAAAATTTGCATTACTTCAAACTGTCATTCACTTTTTTACTATCTAATAAATATTTATATTTCGTTGGCAAATTTTCTGTCTAAAAACTACTATTTAGAAAGGAAAAAAAACGCGACAAACACAATGCAGCCATGTTACAACTTAAAAATAAAGTATTATTAGGGACCTAATTTTTTGGGTCCTTCACTATATTTTTAATGTTGGCAATGTCATATTTCTGCCCCGGGTACCTGTCCTACATTGGCCAATACAAAGTTGATACCCCCTGGTCCAGTCAGTACGAGTCAGTCAGTACCACCACGGCCACCTCAACCACGGACCACATGTACAACCTGTACATCAAAAAAAAAACTTCAAACTTCAAACTCAGTCATGACTTTACGTGATTTCGCAAAGACGGTGACGCTAGGTACACACACAGCGACATTGCCTGCCACTCGTTGGCGATTTGAAAATCTCGTGGGATAAGCCATCTGCTGAAATAACTCACATGAAATCACAATGTGAGAGTCTTTTGGAGGAGAATGAAGGGGCTGTTGAGGATTGGTATTGGAATCACCAACTCGGTAAAATAAGGCCAGCTTTCACCAGGTAACCCGGTGCACCACGGCATTGCATTTTGAAAAAATTAAATATTTAAGGTTTTCAACTCTGACACTTTCCATATCCAATACTAGATTTACAGTTATAGTTATAGTTTATAGTATAGATAGAAATAACCGAAATAAAACCAAACTCAATAATCAAATTAAGGTCCATATTAAGGTGAATGCGCAGTGGTAGAGCGCGAAATTCAAATTTTTCAGGGTACTGAAACAGCACCCTGACGCCATCACCACAAGGGAACACGGAGCCTCCGTGTACGTTCAGAACGAATTGTTCTGACCAGTCCGCCTGGTGAAAAAAAAAACAAATATAAACTTACATTTATCAGTAACACTATGCAAAAACTAGTCAATATTTTTCTAAAAAAAAAATTACTCAAGCATTGATCTCTGTTAAAACTAGTTTTGAGTCTGGTTTTAATTTTTAATTGTAGAACGTTCCTCGAGAATCTCTATTCATTGATCATAGTTTAGCTGAGTTTGGCTTTATTTTAGATCGTTACTCAGTTTCGTGAATCGAACCAAAACAGTGATTGGATCTGTAATCAAATCACCCAAGTGTGGTCGAGACCGCGCTTGAGCATAGATTTTTAAATATTCTGTTTCGTTATCGAGTTTTTATATTGTTGTTTTGATTTAAAACTATCGAAATGGATATATTTGAAGAAGTCGATCATTACAATAATTTATTCAACGATGACTCAAATAGAAGATTGAACTTTAGCGTTCCCTTCAGATTCAGATATTTGATAGATCATGCACAGGACCCGATGCTCAAGTAGGTATTGATTTTGATTCTATACTTAAACTGTGGTCGACTGATCGCAGATCAAACTTTACTAAACTTGAGGAACGTTCTGTAATACGGCCCTAAAGTATCAAATTGTGATACCTACTTGTTGTTTTTGTTGTAATAGTAGTTAGCACTACAGAACACACATGTCTCTTAAGCAAATACCTTACTGATTCCATGCTTGTTTTTATCAAATACTTGACTTGTCAAATGTCAAACGTCATCAGTGTTGCCAACCCGTACGATAATTATGGGGGCGTAGGATAATTTGGCTAATGGTACGATGTACGATAACGAATGTCTAATGTACGATAATTTTGTGCTTTGGCTCTACATACTCTTCTGTAGTTGACAGAAAAAATAAACGCAAAAAAATCATCAAAATTTGAATGGCAAATGTGAAGAATCATGTGAAGGTTCAACAAGTAAATGTCTCTTTTTCTTTCCCTTACATTAATTAGCGCCCAATTATGAAAATATTCTGCTGTTGCCATCCGCAATAAGCACATAGTAATAAACAAAACCGTCAATTGCCTTTTAGGTGAAAAACTTAAGCGATGTTTCTGTATTTATGACTTTATTTAATTCTACGGTGAAAAACATAAAAAAAAATATTAAGTAAACACTACGACAAAACACGGTTACGGTTTGATCTTTTTTCGCTGAAACCTGGCACATACTCCTCCTTTGAATCTAATCTTGTCATTTTTTATCAATTGAAATGAATTTATTAGGATTTTTTTTTGTGATTTTGCTTTTGCACGATAATTTTGCCCGGAGTACGATAACTTTCAGATCGGTACTCGATAATTTAAACTTTTGGAGTTGGCAACACTGAACGTCATATTTTGAGTAGGGGTGTTATCAGTGTGACCAGATTCAGTATTTTAATACTTTTTGAGTATATTTTAGTAAGTTTTCTAAGAGTCAGTATTTTTAAAGGTATATTGGCGGAAGCCAGTATTTTTGGGTATATTTTGGAAAAAAGTTATGGCAATACCATAGCCATGTCATAAAATTATTAAAAAAAAATACTGCGTACATTGATGTTCAGGGGAATTTCCGGATTTATTCTATATTTCATTTTGGAGCAAAGATCAGTAAGTTACAGATAGGAAATGACAGGTGGGCCGCCTAGAATTACAAATAGTATCAAATCATTCAGTCACAAAATGATTTTCTGTTCTGCACTTGGCTTAAACTTTGAAGGTTTGGTTTCAAACTTTCAAATATAAACTTAGGGAAATTCCCGAATTACTGAAAGTTTCAATAATTCGGGAATTTTTGAAACTTTTGAAAATTTAGTAGTTTAAGAAATGTTATAGAAACTTTCCCATGCGAAGTACAGCCAGATCAAATGCAGATAATTGACGAAGAATATAGAACACTCAAACTTGATCGCGAAGTAAGTAATTTATTACAATCTTCGAGTACTGGCTCACCCCTTTCTTGTGAACAATTTTGGTTGGAAGTTGGGAAAATTTCTAACAGTGATGGGACATTAAAATACAAGAATATATCTAGTTTCAGTAAATCTCTGTTATGTATACCGGTGTCGAATGCTACATGCGAGCGCATATTTTCACAGATTAATTTAATAAAAACGGAACAAAGAAACAAATTTATACAAAAATGTATCTGCAATTTTAAAAACCAAACAAGGTATAAAAGATGAAGGAGGCTGTGTGAATTTTAACCCATCAAACAGAATGTTAAAATATAATTCTAATATTTATTGCGATGATGAAAAATTTGTTTTGAAAATCAGTATTTTTATTGGTATATTTTCCCTGTGCAAGTTGGTATATTTCAGTATTTTTTTAAGGAGCTTCGGTATTTTTGTAAAATTTAATCTGGTCACACTGGGTGTTATTGTGGACACTGGACAGAGTCAGAGACAGAGTATTTCACAATTTATTTTCAGAGTAATTCTTCGTTCTTCGATCAACAATACGAAGTGCTTTACCAAAACTGAAATAAGTTAATTTTGTGAATTTATCCACAGTAATGGCGCTATCCTCGGCTTTTTATAAGTTTTTTAAAAGCTGTAGAAATAGGGAAGTTAAAAAACAATTTTGTGGTTATTTACAATACGCAACGAGTAGTAGCCTGGTTAAGAACGAGGATTTTGGTGCGAATGTATTGAAGCCCGTATCCGAAGACTTGTCCAATTTCACCCCTTACTTTTCAAATACTTTTAATTTAGCAGCATATGTAAATCAATCTGAAACATTGAAGAATTTAGTTAACCTTAATGTAAACATTAGTAAAATCGAAAAAAAAACTTATATTGTTGATAAAATTTTAAAATTGGATTTTGAAAAAGACATGAAAAGCCATATATTATATATAAACGACTATATTGGAATGGAAGAAATTGGTAATTTTCTAACAAAGAATCCAATGATTTTATGTGAATCATTAGAAGACCTTCAAGTACGAGTTAACTATTTATACTCAAAAGGCTTCAAAGAGAATCAAATCAAGAGAATTATTACAAAAAATCCCTTTTGGTTGATGTTCAGGTAAGTTGTTTTAAATAAGTACCTAATCATATACTTGCTCGGCATCCAATACCGCGAATGCAACATTCATCAAATTTTACAGGTGACAAAAAAAACTTTTTTAAATGTACTGCATAAATACTATTATTTTAAAATAATATCTTTTAAACAAAATTAATTTGTTTTGATTGTACTAAACACTTTATTTGTACTTTAATTTAATATCGGCAGGGGTAAGTTACGTTCGCGGTTTTTACCTATTACTTTTGGTCAACTTTTATCATATTTGCGGTTATGCACTAGAAAATCAAACAACATTTTTATGTTAGTAATGTAATTATATTTAAACCAGGTAGGTAGGTACCTACCTAATTAAATAAATATTTGGTTAATAAAAAATCAGATGAGTTGTTTAATAAATTATTTAAAAAAAAAAACAAATAGTTTATAGGTGATAGAAAGTGTAGTTTTAAGTCAAATATCAATAAGTGGAATGACAAACTAAATTGTAATTAATAGACAATAATAAATTAAATAAATTAGCTGAATTCTAATAAAGAGGTAACAAAATAAACCTTTACGTAACATAACAATAATTTTTCTTTCTTCGCAAACATTATTAACATCTAATAGGAACATTAATCAGACTTGTAGAAAATAAGAATCTTATAAAATCATTGTTGCTTCATCTACATTATTAATCTTTATGAGGCAAATTGTCATAATATGCATGGCAATCTTTAGGAATTAACTGTTTTAGCTCCTCCTACAATGCGTATATAGGAAGGGTAAGGCGAGACTTCCAGGTCTGCAAGTTGCGACTGAGTTTCTTTTTCAGGGAGGTCCAGAGTAGTTGGTACAGAAAGCAGTGCCAGTAAAGGAAACTACTTGTCCAATTGGTTATCAAAAAAATTTGGCTGAAGGTGAAGACCTAAATCTTTACAGGCAGGCTGAGCCAAGACTTCTAGGTTGGCAGGCTGTGACTCTGCAACTATGTTTGGGGTTTCCGAAGTGTCGAGTGGAGGTTCTAGTGCTAATAAGGTAATCTGAGATTGAGACATCAAATCTTTTTCACTGATATCCAAGAGAATACTTAGTGATTGTTCATCTGATTCATTATTGATCATTGTATTGGTCAAATCAATCATCACAAAGTTATCAGCATTATCGGTACAGGATTTAGGAGACGGTACGTCATCTTGGGGGAGGGGTTCTATAGTTGAAGAAACTTGCGAAACACTGACACAGCTGTCAATATTTGCTTTTGTCACTAATACGTTTGCGTACGGGCTTGAGTACTGCTGGGTTGTATGATGATGAACATGACAATATCGAAGAGAAAATGTTCTTCAAACGCGATTTCTTGTTAATTTGTTCTATCACTTCATTGCTGATTTTCTTCATCAGACGAGTCTTCCATTACGTTGTAAAAAAGGGGCTAGGTTCACCACTTCGAAATCTGAAAAGTCTTGACAATAAGCTAGCTACCTATTAAAAAAGCTACCCCTCACTATTCGCATAAATAGAAAGACAGCATCAGTAGGTAAACCAAATCGCGTGAAAAAAAAAAAACAATCCAAGGGCACAAGTGCCGTTCAAGATTTAAACAACCTACCGACTTTTCGGCAGTCGGGTAAAAAATATCCAATTGAATTGCTTAATAGGCTATAAACCTACTCACACTAGATGAATGCCTAATAAATAAAGTCCTGACACAAACAAAAGTCCCTTACGAAAGTGGAGTAGGTAATACCGCGAACCTGTTCAAAATGTTGTATACGTAAACAAACGTAGGTCAGTTAATCGACGCGAATACGATAAATTTATTTGGAATCGTTTTTTTTTTCAATAGTACATTTATAAATATGCATGCATAGTCTTGATTTCAACTTATTATTCATTAATAAACATATGCAAAAAATTACGTGAAATACGTGCATTAAAACCCAAAACTTACCCAGAATTCTTGCGGCACTGTTTTGCGCTTGCGATGGATATGGCGGCACTAAGGAAGTAGGAAATGACGCATATTCGCGGATTTGGTGGCGAAAAATTACTTTCGCGGTTTTGAATGACTCGAATAACAATATTTAAATGTAGGATCACATAGTTGAACTTTTAGAATGAAATAAAACAAAAATCTGATTTTCGTCAAAAACGTCGATATTCGCGGTAGGTATTGGATGCCGAGCGACGATATGTATTTTTTCAAATTTTATTGGGTGTGTAGTCGCAGCGGAAAAATTTCAAATTTCTTCATTTCAGTTAAGCAGATATTTAGTGTATGACTTTGTGTAATTGTGTATAGTAAATACAAATTTGTGCATCCAACCATTGGAGAGCTATCCCTATTCAACAAAAACCGGCCAAGTGCGAGTCGGACTCGCGCACGAAGGGTTCCGTACCATCATATCTCTATGTAGTCTGTGCGTACCATTATCTATAAAAACGGCAAAAAATCATGTCTGTTGTATGGGAGCCCCCTTAAATATTTGAGGAGTAACTAATCAAAAACCGTTAAATCCATATTGTATTTTTTTTTCACAAAATGATAAAAACCTTATAGCATAGTGTAATTTATAGAAACAAAAAGTTTTTTTATGACAAACTTATAGTAAAATTACCTACCTAGGATTGAAATGTTTTCGAAAATGACGATTTTTATAAAAAAATGTTTAAATGTTCGAGAGCGAAAACGGTCGTTGACCTCCGCGCGATATGAAGTTTGAGTTTCAATATTATGAAAATGTTAAGTAGGATTCCCAAAAACATACTGCTGTTCGATTATTAGTCTATTCAATAAGTTAGGTACGGAACCCTAAAAACTCTTTCCACTGGAACTACGTTATCCTAGTGGCACTTTATTTCCCCTATGGACGTACAAGAAAAAAAAAGCAATAAATTACTGTGTAACGATAGGTAAATGTGTATGTAATGAAATTTGTGTCATTAAACTGCGGAGATAATCAAGTTTCCGCTGCGCTGACATTTGGCTATTTGATGAAAATCATTTACAACAGTTTAGTGTAGAGTTGTAATTTCGCACGTTGCTTTGAATTTGTGTATATAGTGTGAAACCAGAATTTGGAAAAAATATACCGTTCAGAAGATATACACGTAAAAGTAAAATAAGGTTATTAGGTCCAAATAGGTACTTTAAATAGGAAGTCTAGAGTCTAACTTATAACGTTTATTTGTTTCTTGTAAGGGTCTACAATGTCTTGCCAAGTTTCATTCATGTGCTCTTTGTAATTAATGAGCAGTGGCATAATTTACTACGACTGGACCACGACCTATATTGTATGACATGCGATTGTAGGAATTTTTAATAGAAAAGAAGAATAAAACATATTCCGATATTTAGTGTATTAATGCAACTATTCACATGTAAAATTTCAGATAATTACACTAAATAATTAAAGAGATATAATAAAAATACCAGAACAACCGTAATACTTGGATAAATCGAGTAAGTTTGAGTGGCTACGAAAAGGCGGCCGTGCAGTAGGTACATAGAGCTAACGTTCTAAAATTTCCATTATTAATTTTGCATTATTAATTGCATTAACTTTGTAGGTATTTTTATTCATTACACTTAAAAGTATTTATTAGTTAAGGACTAAGTAATTTGTATTTACCATACACAATTACACGACGTCATACACTAAATATCTGCTAAACTGAAATGAATAAATTCGACATTTTTCCGCTGCGACTACGGTATAACTTTCACCAATGTCTAGCCAAAGAAGCAAAAACGCATTAACATGTATATTAGTCAAGTAAATAGCTGCTTAGATTTTGTTAAACGAGAAGTCAAGATTACAATACCAGCTTGTTAGTCTCACTGAGGTCAGACTTCTTCACATTCAGAGGAGGCATGAGCATTAATCACCACACTTACTCAATGTGGTTTGCCGATTTCAGACCTAATGTTAATTATGTATGCATGAAGTGGATCTTGGCTCACATAGCCAGCCCGGCGAAGCTCCACAGGCTTTGCGGAGCGACCTCCTATTCCAAGGATTTGTTCCTGTTGGGAAGCCATGTATGTAGCTTCTCTCAAACAAAGAGGTTTTATTTTCTGTATTTACTTTCTTCTTCCAGCACAAAAAGGATTGACCAAAGATTAGGGTTTTATCAAGAATGCTTGACCTTATGTGGCAAAGAAGTAAGAGATTTGGCTGTTAGGCAACCTAAGCTAATAACATTCAATTTACATGCCGTAAAATGCAATCTATTTGTAATAAAAGAAGAGATGGGCTTTGAAGATAATGAGGTGAAAGAACTAGTGCTAAACAAACCTAAACTGTTAATGTTGAGTAAGTATTCTTAATATACATTAGTTTAGTCATTATTTAGCGTAATATTGACATGACAATTATTCCCAGAATGTAGTTAATAGTTACCGGCACGTAAGTTGGCAAAAGATTTTGTAGTGGGGGAAGTTCGCGCAGGCACCATTTCATACATTTTTACATGCGCGAATTTCCCCCACTACAAAATCTTTTGCCAACTTACGTGCCGGTAACTATACCTTGTAATTGTTTTTTTTCTTAGATTTTGTTATAGTTGAACATGGATCATCTGGCACGTGGCCAAAATCGGAACTAACGGCATCTTGATTTCAAATAACAAATGTTCATCAATAGCGCCCCCTGTCAATGTCATTAAAGTGGCAAAAGATCCTTGTAGCACTAAAGAGAATTGTCAAAAGTATCCATTATCGTATGTAAAAGCTTTTTATAAAAGTTTGGACCCTATCATTTGACCTAATTTCTAGGTAATTTCATTTTTTGAAATATGTTTCTTCTCCATACATTTGTGGCACACGTGTTTACCAACAGCGGGCCCCTGTCAAGATCCCGAGGCGGCGCACGTGAGGGAGAGGCAACATATGCGCCCTCGCGGCCCTAATCGCCGCAGGAGACGCCCTGGGCGTTGGGAATCCCAGGCTGATTCCCGGCCACTGTAATCGCGGGCTTGCGGATGGCGGGTAATGGGTAGCTCGTTGTCCAGTAAGGACCAAGCCCGGGTCGACGGCGCGTTGTGTTCCACGCGGGCCTCAAAGAGATGTCAGCACCAACTGGTGTGGTCCGCAAGGGCCGATGCCTACGAGGGGTGCGGGTTGTTCGAAAGAGATACCGTGGCCCCTGGCACACAGGCAACTGAAGGAACACCGGTGGATTTTAGTCAGTAAAAGTCTGATTCGCCCTCCTGCTCCACCCAGAGCGGGAGCAGTTATTTGATGATTTCCCACGAAAAAAAAAAAAACCCCTGTCAACGTCATTCAAGCACCAAACGATTATTGCAGCAGTGTAAATGTTGACAAGTTTATGTTAGTCATAAACCTGGGAGAACACAGAAATATAATTTATAATTTTACACTGTCGCGTTTTAATAGCGGTCGTTGACCCACCTACATTTTATAGCATTTTTTATTCCAAACACAAAGTTCGTATCTTCTTGAATTAATATCTATCGTGATCTGCATTCTTCATCATTTCCAATAACGAAAAACTATAGTTTATTAGAAAAAGGGGTAATGACCGTACCATGCTAAAACGCCACAACTATAGCTTTAAAACTAACCAATCATTGACTTTTCTCAATGTCATATTTTTACTGATAGATTGATTGTTTTTGATTTTAAGTTACATGATCTCTTGGAGTGCTTGTTACTGAGTCGAATTTTCGAACTATGACGCAATGGTTTAGCGGTTTCCTTCAAAATCTTTCAGATTGTGATTGAAAGTGTGTAATACATTATGGGTGTTAGAATAAGTTAAATAAATAATATAATCTTTATTTATTACAGATCAGAGAACCCTGCTGGAAAGATTTAAATTCATCCACAATGTAATGAAAATATCCCATCAAAATATACAAAAATCCCCTGAGATATTATTGAGTAGGAAATTTAGAATAAAACAACGACATTTATTTTTGGAAAAGTTAGGTCGCGCTCAATATAATCCAAAGAAAGAAAATTATATTCCAATTAAATCTCTAATAGAAGATACAGATACAGAATTTTGTAAAAATTTTGCAAAATGTAGTGTTGACGACTTTAATATATTTTTAAAAACCCTTTAATTCAACCAGCTTTACCTAATACAATTTTATTTTGGAAGGCATTCAATGAATGATACAAAAGAGCATCAAGGATTCCAGCGACTGTGAAAACTCCTCCAATTATAGCACAGATGTTTGTGGCAAAATGACCAATGCTCCTAAAAAAAAAAATACATATACATATATAATATTAGCAACCATTGGTACTAAGCACTAAAACTTAAATGTTAAATTAGATACCTTTCCTTTTCGGTGTATTTAACCATAAGAGGCGAAAGTTCGTAACTGAAAAATGCTCCTGGCATCCCAGATTCTGCATTAATATTGGACACTGATTTCTGATGTCTTGTTACTGAAAACTGGTTTGTGTGTAACACAGTCTTGTCCAACTTGACATACATAGTTGGGACTATTTTTAAATAATATTGAAACATTACGGCACCTTAAACAAAAAAAAAACAGGTTATGAAATCGAAGACTCAAGATTCTTAAGCGCATTTCACGCAATGTTGGTCGAAGTGGAATATTAGAAGAACATTATTTCAAGGTCAAGATTTTCCATTGTTTTTATTAAAATATGAAAGTAACTAATTGTACCTATTGTTTTATTTTAGTCTCGTTGTTAAAAGATTTTAAAAATGCAGTCGTTCGCAAATCAGTGTCCGATGATAGCAACTATCACATGACGCTAATTTTCAGCTGCAGCCCACCGGAACCAAGACTCCATCGCAATAAAAAAAATATGGTGAGCGGGCGCAGCGGGTGAATGTCACGATTGATTGCGCAATTGATTGTGACTTCTTCTGTATACTCGACTTCTATTTTACCTACATATTTTCACATCAATTGTCGCCGAGATGACATTTACGGGAATTGACCTTCAGAATTGTTTATAGAAAGATACATACTTAAAGTAGGTACAGAGGCCAGCACATCAAGCTACGCCAAACTGACTTTCTTTGATAGTTTTTAGACTTTATTAAAAAATATAAGGTTCATGTTCAATTGGGAAATTTGGCAGTTTGGGATAGCTTTATGTGCTGGCGTCTGTACGTCTAATGACAAGCGCCAATGGGTTGTAACAACTTTTTTGGGTTATTTTTTAAGGATTTGCACAGATTAGAATGCGAACTATCGTCAAAATAAGGGAATTGTTAGTAATTATATTAAACACTAGGAAGTACTTATTGCGAGCGGATTTTGTACGTTTTCCCAGCCAGATGTTGTCGAAAATGGTAATTTGAATCTCATAGATAATTAGTTTTGCGGCTTCTGTAATTGTTGCGCACATTTTTAAATTTGTTGCGCTTATAGTTTTTTAATTATTTCACAAAAACAATTCCTGCTGGGGTAACGTTATCCCAGCCAGACCTTTTTCTTTCTAATGGGAATATTTAAATAAATACTAGCTATAAAATTAGTTGTCTAGATGAAGTAAATGTTGTGCCTTATTTTGTATTTGTTCTTTCATCGGTTGCGAAGTTATTCGAGATTTTGCTGGGGTAACGTTTTTGGTTTTGCTAGATCTTTGAAACGGTTAAGCGGATTCTTATCATATTTTGTACATGACTTCTTAGGAATTAGTTTAAATTTGTTCTGCAATAAAAAAACCAAAATAATGCATAGTTTAAAGGATATTTTATTAAATAGAAAAACACTTCAATTGGTTCCAGCACTCTCAATAAGAGGTCTAAAGACTTACTTTAAACGTTATTTTAAAGCTTGTAAATGCCTTCAAATGTATGTGAAGTTTCATTAGTATCCTGTAAGTATTTAACAAGTTATGATGATATTCAGTTCTTCACGAGCACGGTCTTGATGCGCGCGGTGTTATTTGGCCACTGGATTGAATATATGTACTGAATGTTATGTCAATAATTAGTTGTTCAGTTCAGTTGTATATCAGTAAAATTTCAGCGTAGTACATTGGATAATTAATGAGATAATACGATTAAAGTCATTAGGAAGTGAAAGACCGAGGTAACCCGACCAAGTTTAGGTGGTTACGAAAAAGCGAAATCGCAGAACATTATGGTACCTTCTAAAATATGTAGGATAGTGTTACAAATTTAGTACAGACATGTACACAAGTTTTAAAAAAAACTACATGTTTATTAAATAATTTTTATTAACAGGTAAAATAATCATTTCAACTGAACTTTTAAAGTATTAATAAACTTATACTTAAAAACAATCACAGATTCAAATTACAGATAGTAATTTTGCTATTTTGAAATTTTCTATTACTTTTTATTAAAATTATAGATTTCAGTATACACAGTACACAGTTACAGTTTTTATTTAAATATACACATATTGGAATGTGTAATGATCACAGACAATAAATTATATATAATGACTTTTTTCAGTTAACTCTAAACTTACGTATGTCTACTAATACCTACTTATATCAATTAAAATCACAGATCAAAGGTAATATTAAATGATATCACAATGTAGTAAAATGCTCACAGTTAGTCCTACTGATTTGTTGTCTCATTTCAAATATCACATTTTCCCGCGTCCCACCGAACGACATGTTATATCGGTGATTTTTGATAAGTATGTGCAACTGGAAGATAATAATAATGTTTTCATAGTACAGATATTATTATATTATTATGTATTTAACAGTGTACGCGTCTGTACCGAAATTGTAAGGTGTATTATTCTAAACATTTCAAAAGATAGCATAATGTTCTGCGATTTCGCTTTTTCGTAACCACCTAAACTTGGTCGGGTTACCTCGGTCATTCACTTCCTAATTACTTTAATCGTATTATCTCATTAATTATCCAATGTACTACGCTGAAATTTTACTGATATACAACTGAACTGAACAACTAATTATTGACATAACATTCAGTTCATTTATCCAATCCAGTGGCCAAATAACACCGCGCGCATCAAGACCGTGCTCGTGAAGAACTGAATATCATCATAACTTGTTAAATACTTACAGGATACTAATGAAACTTCACATACATTTGAAGGCATTTACAAGCTTTAAAATAACGTTTAAAGTAAGTCTTTAGACCTCTTATTGAGAGTGCTGGAACCAATTGAAGTGTTTTTCTATTTAATAAAATATCCTTTAAACTATGCATTATTTTGGTTTTTTTATTGCAGAACAAATTTAAACTAATTCCTAAGAAGTCATGTACAAAATATGATAAGAATCCGCTTAACCGTTTCAAAGATCTAGCAAAACCAAAAACGTTACCCCAGCAAAATCTCGAATAACTTCGCAACCGATGAAAGAACAAATACAAAATAAGGCACAACATTTACTTCATCTAGACAACTAATTTTATAGCTAGTATTTATTTAAATATTCCCATTAGAAAGAAAAAGGTCTGGCTGGGATAACGTTACCCCAGCAGGAATTGTTTTTGTGAAATAATTAAAAAACTATAAGCGCAACAAATTTAAAAATGTGCGCAACAATTACAGAAGCCGCAAAACTAATTATCTATGAGATTCAAATTACCATTTTCGACAACATCTGGCTGGGGTAACGCACACCGTTTTCCCTAATAACATCAACACGCTTAAGGTAACGTAAGCGCCAGGGTAGATTAAAGTACCTAATTCAATGTGATTAAATATAGGATTGTAATAGTAATTTTAATGGTTATAATTCTGCAAAGCCATATTTGTTACTGTTGCGAATTACCCTTGGCACACAGGCAACTGAGGGAACACGGGTGGGTTTTAGTCAGTAAAAGTCTGACACGCCCTCCTGTTCCAACCAGAGAGGAAGAAGTTAGTTGATCATACCCCAACCTCAAAAAAAAAAAATAACCTAACTGCAAAGGACATGTCCAGAAATGGTTTTTTATTATTTTATAATTCCAACCAGAGTAAGTTAAATATATTTGGCTAGCAATCCCAAAAATTTGTCGTTTTATTAACTATATCATACATTTTTAAAGACCTCCCAATTTTGAGAAAAAATGTTTTTTATTTTCGTGAGAATTTACTTCTAAAACGAACACACCTTTCTAATTACCTATCTAGGATAATAAAGTGAACACACCAAAAAAAAAGCAAACTTGTCAGAATTGACACAGGAAAACTGTCATTACAGTCAGTGTCAATCAATATTTGATTTAAGAGCATGACAATGTAAAATACAAAATTCATTCTGTTTATGCAAAATCCACATGAATATCAATCCGAGTTAGCTTGAGGCGTGTCATATCCTGAGTTGGTACATCTCTAACGCCAGTGACAGATGAATAATCATCTGTCAAATATGACATTAGAGTGTCATAGGTTTTATTAGGGTTGCCAACAACGAATAACATCAATTATTATTGTATGATTTTTCGCTTAAATGGAGGGGTTTAAAAATATTATTTCAGTAGTTCTGAGTTCCATATTCTCGTATTTATTTGAGTCGAGTTTGATGCTCATTAGATTTTTCTCGGAATAAAAAACCAACGTCCATACAAAAAGCGGACATCTCATTTAAAGAAACTTAAGAAAATTTGAATTTCGCGGGATACCTAAAAGCATGCACCTAAAGGGTAGATTTGGAAAATCGTTACGATCTTAATTATTTACCTTATTATGTATTTGTGCCAAGTTTGTAAACCGAAATAATATTTTCTTTATTTCTGTCCATCTGTATATTAAATAAACTTGTATTGTTAATGAATTTAGAATTTCGCATGTTCGAAACGAAACGTTCGTACACGCGAAACAGTGATTCTTTTGAAATATGAATAACACTATCGCTATCGTAATACGACTCGAATGCGTCATTACTAATACCATGAAGGTACTAATTCATAGCAATGGTACATACACCTGTGTACAAGCGGTGCTTGACGGTGATTATATTATTGGTACATTTTATTTTGTGAACCAGTCGGATCTGGACCTATTAACATATGGCAACAACGCAAAACTTAAAAAAAAAACAATCTATGCCTACTAATGTCACTTGCCAGTTTAGAGAACGTTTTGGGCTAGAAGTATTGATAGAATTTCAAATTCTCCTGAACCTGGAAATAAGACTGATTAAAGATGCCCGTGCCAGGCGGAGTCTATCAGAGTCAAGGACCATCTTGTTTTGACAAAATGAAAATGGGCTTCATGATTGGATTTTGTGTCGGTATGGCGAGCGGCGGCCTATTCGGTGGCTTTACAGCTTTGAGGTTAGTTACAACACAACTGTCATAATACATTTTTTTTCGGCACCTAATTTATCGTTCTTTGCAGATATGGAGCAAGAGGAAGGGAATTAGTACATTCCGTTGGAAAAGTTATGCTTCAAGGTGGGGGAACCTTCGGAACCTTTATGGCCATCGGTACAGGGATCCGTTGTTAATGTTATGGTGGTCAAATACTAATTTGTAAATACAGTCATTTAAAATAGTGCTTAGTGAGCACCTGTCTATTCTTTTAAATAGGGATTTAATATTATGATTCATTAACAGTTTGTTATTAAATATTGTTATTGAAAACATTAACATTATTGTTCATTTTAGGCTGTAGCATTTGAGTACAAAGTTCCTATAAAAATGTTTCTAACAAGTACTGGGACACAGTATTACAGACCTTGATAGCAGAATATCCTTAATATCATTGTATCAGGGTGTAAGACTATGGTACCTTCATACATTACCGAGACTATCTACTACCAGCTGTTTGTAGATAAATTCAGTTGTTTGTTGCTCACAACATTGCTGTAGTAGCAGCTGTGGACTAGCTGTTGCGGCTGCACTAGGCTTTGTTAAGTAGGCCCGGGCCTAGTAAGTCTTCTGGAGATTCTCATGACTCTGGTTATCAGTCATGTCCACGCTGCACCCCTTTTAAATATGGGTCAATTTTGAACATAATGCTGTCATCATTTGATCCAAATATTAATTTATATAAAAATCTAAGAAAGAATAGTAATTATCCCTTACCTTCCTTGGCCACACCATTAATCCCATCTAAAGGCGCAGTATTTGTACCTTCAATATCCGTTCCAAAAGATAAATGTTTAATGAAATGGGTTGTATTAAATACTGATGATGAATATGGCTGTACATCATGGACATGTACATGATTAATTGTAAAACTTTTTCCTGGAGCAATATGAAAGCTTCCTCCAACCTGGAATGCGATATAAACATAATTTTTAACTGGCAAAATAAAAGAGGACGTTCTTATGTCGACGCGTATGTATATTTTATTATTTATGTATGATAAATAAACTGTGGGTACCTGATTTAAGGCAGGTTAAGCGTTGTTTGCATAAGTGATTGACTATGTTGCTATACATATCGATGGCGACGCTCTTAGGGCGTGGGTAACATCTATTATAGATAAGACTGATCCAATGACTACCTACAAGCTACAACATTTAAGTTTTGAAGAAATAAAAGAGTTAATGAAAAGGGATTATGCTACATAAAATGTAACAAGAATGGGCCGTCCAAATGTAATATGTGATTATCATATATCTTTTACTGACACGCCACCTACATGCATTGTACGTTTCTTGGGAGAGAAGATAGCTAGTCGCTTTCTCGTCGGCGGTGGAATTCATCCCATGAAGGGATTAAATAGGGGATGAAAGTTTGTTTACAAGTTCTTAAAACTTCTGTTTATAACAGAAGGACGTACCTAATCCACCACGCCAGCCCAGTGCGGGTTGGCGGATGTCACATGCCTTCGAATTTTTGGTTCTAGGACCCGCCGGTTACCTCACGATGTTTTCCTTCACCGTTTTGAGAGCAGTGGTGATTCAATATTTTACACAAGTAAAAAGCCTCTTTGGGTTCAAACCCACGACCTACATCACGTAAGTCGCCGTTACCACTGGGTCACCACTGCTCTCCTCCGTGAGCATTTAGCTGGGTACAAATCTAGTCAACGGACTGCTACTAAAAAAATACTGAGTATTTGAAAACTAGCAGCGGCCGCCGAAAAATCTCCGTGCCGTAGGAAACCCTAATAAGATTCTGAGGATCGAACCCAGGACCCCACGCTCAACAGTATCCTTTCAAACAACGCGGCAGCTGAGTCAGTTTTGATTCTGTTTAGGTACAAAAATTTATTTACAAATTTACCACTTAGGTACCAATTACAAATAGTAGTAATAAGACTATATTCCAGAAACGGCCCTGCATGCAATGTACGCGTACTCTGCAATAACAAGTATCTCTCGGCGCTCTAATAACGTTGACATGAATTGTATTAAAAAAAACAAGATTGCGGTGTTCGTTCTGATATTGGCCACGCACCAAAAGAACCTTATAGCGCTGTACACATGCATGATTATTAAATTATTATTACATACTCTGTTAACTTCCATGTACCCATAGATTTGACAGCCCTCTTTGAGAGCCAAATTAGTTTTTTCAATGGAGTCATCGTTTTTACATTGTTCTATGGTAGATAAATCAGGTAAGGCCCATCTTCTTAGTCTGTATGCTTCTTTCACCTCATCACAGGTATTGCAACATCTGATACAAAAATATTAACTAGGTATAGCCGGTATTGCCATAGCAAATCATAAGCCGCGAATTGTGTAGTTTATTTTATTGACAAGGTTTACATTGCAATGATTTATGCACGCTCTTGAATTCAACAACCGTAACCCAGCATTTAAATATAACAAGTTCTGATACTTTAATAGATAGGATATTTTATTATTAATTCGTTTATGTATTGATTTTTATCAATTTAAAAAATATTTTTAAATATTTACTAAGTATAAAAGATAATTATAAAATCATTTAAAAAATAAAACAATAGTGGTCCGCCGGTGTCGGGAGCAGGTTCGAAACTACCGGTGCGGTGATTAAGGCTCCAGAGACAGGAATCTCCTCACGATGCGAGCCGTATCGAGGAGTAGGTTAGGCAAACGGTTAACCGCCGATACGCCGACCGAGATTTTATGAGATAAAATTTTCGCCCAACGAGAGCCTCGAGGTATGATGGTCGAGGCTTTCGGCTATCATCAGGCCACTTGCCGTTACGACAATCGGCACAATGATAGCCGAGCTCACAATCCACAAGTCAATTAGCCTAGTGTGCTATGTCGAGATATTTTATTTGTTGCTCTTTCTCAGCTTTCACCAATGTGGTGGAATGGTAACATCGACTATCATTGCGCGGCGCGCTAATCGAGCTATCACCACTACGAGTACATATATCAAGTTTATTCGCGACAGTTATTATTATCATTACTTATCTATTTATCTAAACATACTTCGTCAGTTTGTGTAAGTAACCGTGGAATTTGTATGTATGGATGTTTGTTACTCTTCACACAAAAACTACTGAATAAATTTGGATGAAATTTGGCACACAGATAGATTATAACCTAGATTAACACATACTTTTTATCCCGGTAGTACGTTCCCGCGGGATAATTTCCGACTTCCACGCGGGCGAAGTCGTGGGCGGAGGCTAGTGTAAAATAAAGTGAGGTATTCAGAAAATAGCCTTTGATTGATGGATTAATAACTTACTGAGATTCATTAAGTGCTGCTCCATAACAACTTCCACATGTTATTATTGCGACCTCAGAAGTGTTTTGTTTTACCTAAAATAAAATACAATACGATCTAATAAATTAGTTATGTTACCCACATACACAACTACTCGTAGGAAAAGTAGGTACAGTGTACATAGTAAATCGTATGCGGGAAAAGTACCTCGAAGAATGGTTTTAATCAATGCAGAACTTTAAAACACATGATACATACAGCTGTCTTGTAGATATAGGTAGTTACTTAGCTTATTAAAAAAAAAAAACTCTTCCCCCTATAACTCTTAGGTTCATTAAAGCAGATTTACACAGGGTCAGTAGCGGACTCCAAACTCGGACGAAATCAGCGCTGACCCATAACTGTCTCCATGTACATTTTTTGTAGTCAGTACACTCAATACGGTGCTGAGCGAAATATTCCTGCTTGAACATTTTAAAATCAGTCCGCTCCCCGAGCCACCAAGGCCAACGGTAGGTAGGTACTGTCCTCGTCTAAACGACGAAGTCCGTAGTTCGTCTTAGACATGGGCGAAAGAGCGATTAGCTCTTTCACTCTAAAGAGCTATATCACTCTTCTAGCTCACTAGCTCCTCTTTAGTTTAATTGACTCACGCCGCACGCGCGTCGAAGGAGACGGCTCGGCTTGCTCAATAGTCATTGTCAATAGCTCTTTGGAAGTTAAGAGTTAAGTTAAATAAGTTTTCTGTTTGTTTATATAATGTTATGACTTTACATAAACAACACGCAAAAAAATAAACAATGCAGAAAATACTTTGGCACATTATAAAAAGAATACAATGAATGACGTATTATATCGTAGAGCTATTGTTGGAAGAACGATTGAGAGATGCGATCCGAAATACTCCGAAGCGAAACGAATGAGCCGTTCGGTCGGTGACTTCGGTCGGTCATCGGTGTCTCGCTGAAGTACAGAAGTACTGAGAGTTAAGTGCTTATTATACTTGGCTGAATTTAGTCATCTAAATTCTGAAGCAACTTTAAAAGCAAATTAGAAGCTTCTGATCACACAGTCCTTATTTAGTTACTGAATCAATTACCAGTGAAAGCGCGACGGAGCCGGACGTGCCGTGTACGAGGATGGCTCCAGTATTGTCCAGACACCAGATAATTGGCCTTTGCCCAGCCGTGGCCGTTGGCTCAGTTAAAATACACTTCTCACAACAATTAAGGGAAGAAAAAGAAAATCCAAAATTTTGGTGATTTTCAACGGGGTGTATCTTGAAGAAATAAGTGTCGTACAGCAAATTAAAAAAAAAGCAAATTGTAGCTACAAGTAAATTTTTTTTTACGTTTTTTTTTCGAGTAATCTTTCCAAAACTACTGACAAAAAAATTTTTGGTTGGACAGAATGCCTTGTTTAATCAGCCCCAATTTCTTTTTTTAAAGACCTTGTTACGAGCATTTTTCGCTGAGATATCGGTCTTTGAATGGAAAAGGATCATTTTACCTTTAAGTATCAATATGTCGGCAAACAATGATTGCACAGGAAGTTTGAGAGCGTTTTCAAAAACTTGAATTCATACATTTTCTACAAGGATTAGCAATCGATTTTTCTAAACAAAAATTTTATTTAACCCACAGACATATAAACAGTAGATTTAACCATTACTTACATGAATTTTAAAAAGCAACAAAAAAAGGCTTTAGGTACTTATTTTTTTTTTAAATAAAGTGCCCAAACTAAAATAATGAGGAAACTACTAATGTTAAGTGTGCCTTTTACAGATCAGTATACCCAAAAAAAACCTACAGAGTTTCAATTTAATCCACGCCGCTTTTTTTCCCCACTCGATTGAATCTTCGAAAAAACTAGAGGAGCGAGATTTTTGCTCTGAAAAGCTCACAATTTTTATCAAAATGAAAAACAAGTGTTTTTAGCATTTTTTTTCTCAATTTTGCATCAGTGACATGGGAAATTTGAAAAAAAAAAAAGAAAAATTCAAGAATACAAAACAAAAGTACCTATACGTCCTCCTCACGCACGGACAGTTACGTAGCGACTGAAGTCAGTCGGTAACTAAATGCGATTACACCTACCTAAATGCGTTTCTAATTAGGCTTCTAAATGAGTCAGTCAGTCAGAAACCATCCTTGCTTCTGAATTTAGGATGCTAGCTTGCTAATTGCTATTATACTTGACTAAATTCAGTAACGACTGAATTAAGATCACTAATTTCAGCAAAGTGTAATAAGCGCATTAGCTGAGCTAGTGAGCTATTTAGCGAGCGAGTGAGTGAACGAGACCGACGTCCATCAAAAGGAGCTAGCTCTTTTCTATCACTCGCTCACGAGTTACCCAAGTACAAGTACTCACTACCCATGTCTAGTTCGTCACGCGACCGACCCTTGCTCGTTGAAGCGCCAGCCCGCGCCGCAGCTGAGCCAGTAGAGTTAAATTCCCCTATTAATAATAATTATGCCAATATTTTGATCCAGCATGTCCACACTCGCTGTCCCCCTAACAGTGACGCCCTGAGCCGAGGCCCGTACCCCACAGGGGGTGCCGTCAGCGTGCAGTCGCTTAGTACCTATGTAATTTTGGTTTTTAAGCCCTGGCTGGAGGCGTTAAGTTAACTCTTAATGGCAGCCCCAGGAAAGCCCGGTTGAGTAGTCACGGTCTCTCAAGGTCAACTACGAGATGCCCAACAAAAAAAATCTAGTTCGTCAGTTGTTGACACTGTATGGTAGGCTGGCGGTGCCGCGGTGGCGACGTGTCGTGTCGAAAACTCAAGCGAATTTGAACGAGAATTTTGATGTGAAAAAAGATTTCTCTTTCTTCTTCAATACTCTGGTACTAAACGAGAAATTGATGGTTTCGAGACACAATCAAAGTGACTGAGGTTCCGATACGGCATTATTGTAGTCAAAAATGACAGTGTTATTTCGAATTCTATTTTGGCTGGCAAAGGCATCTCTTATGAATGAAATGAATACATTGAATAGGGCTTGTTATCAATGAAAGCAATTCGTTAAAATTCTTCAGCGTCGTTCTCAAAGCCAGTTTGTGTTCTTCAAGTCTTTAATTGTTTTAACAACAAAGTAGAACCTAGAAGTGTATGATAGTAGAAATGTAACTGGAGTTTCTTTATCTTTCCATTTTCTTATACAACAGTAGATAGAAACATATACTCAACAAACAATTTTACCATAGTAAAGTCTGCTGTTTTAGAGGTTTAATTTTCCCCCACTGTCTTCAATAACGTTCGGTCACCGTGAAGAAATAACCATAACTACTGACTGCATGTAAATATGTAAATAGTTAGTCAGTTCTCGGAGCCAGCACTGACTTCAGTTGGATTCAGCTACTGGCCATGTAAATCTGACTTAATTCTGCCGGAATATTGCTCAACATAATTATAATGAATCCACCTATTATGTGAGTACGGGCTTTGGTCCATTTGGGCATAATGTTAAAAACAATTATTGTGATTTGCCTAACAGTTGTGATTCTGGCCATCAATTTTGCTGAGTATATTTTGACATAGATAGAATGACTGCAGCAAGTGAATGCTTAAATTATAAATAAATTTATGCAAGCAGCATTCATAAACAAATTGAATAATCTTACAGTGGTAGAAGTTGCAATTTCTTGCTTTTTTGGTTCTTCTATAGGATTTCCATTCAAGTCTAGCCTCCTCTTATGAATATTTTGTTCCATTTGCAGATGCTGCTCCCCTGATGAGTCCATAGCATCAAGGACTAAATCTGAAATAGAACACAAAATATATTAACAAAAATACTGGGAGGAGTTTATCTACTTTGCATGTTTAAACTATTTTATTTTACAATATAAGCACATAATATAATATTAATAATATTTTCTGCTGCCGTGGGCCATGATAGGTTTCAAATCTGTCATAACTAATTGCAAGGAAGCACCCAACTACTACGAGGATATGTACATAAAATACTATCAATAAGTACTCAAAATCGCACTATGACATGGAGTTGTAGACACCAGCCCATGTTACCTATGTACTATCAATTGAATAAACCTTAAACCTCTCGCACGTTAAGTTTACACCATGTGTTCCCATAACAATAGAATTTCTATTGTGTCTGCTAATTAGACATGCAACTAATTAAAGTTAAACTGATATTTCCATTCAATGAATCAATCATTGAAAAATAAACCCCCGTGGAAAAAACATCCAAGTATCCTTAAAAAACACAAACCCATTAATTCACAGTGAAATCCCAAAGCGTATTTTAACCCACATTCTTGGTGTTAAAATAATTATGTAGGTATGTATAAACCTCAAAATACAATTGATATTGTTGTGACTGGGCTCTGCTAGAAATGGATGCTATAATCCATGCTTCTTGTTTGTTAATGGGTGCCGTCAATTTGGATTGGCCAGGTATTAGCTGGCATTGCTTATTTGAACAAATTTTCAATCTTGCATTGTTCTTAATTTATAAAGGCACTAGGAGAGCACTTTGTGCAATTAAAGTTATATACTTACAATTACATGAGATTGATGGAACAATGATATCTAAATTAATTCGTAGTTTATGGCCTCTTGAAGTGTCTACGAACAATTCCTCCGAAATATTAGGTGACATGTAAGTATATAGTTCAGAGAGGAATAATAACACCATAATCAGCCCACCGGTTACAGTAACTGCAATGGGAATGTATTTTAATTAGTATTTTAATCATAAATAACGAGAGTTAAAAGGAAAGTAAAGAATATAATGTTTTACTTGCTGCGCCGGTGGTGGTTTTAATTCTAAAGTCCTCGAGTGTCTTCGCATATGCATCTAATTGCTTAAATCTATCAATTAATTGAGATGACATGTTGTCATGCACGTTAATGCCAATTACTTTACTATTTAATTGTTAATTTCCACAATTCGTTTGTTTTCTTCTTGAGTTAAAGATAACAACAGTGTCCAGTGTCATCAACATCAAGCCGTCAATCGCACTGTCAAATGTCAATTCAAAACTCAAAAGTTAGCCAACTAGAGTACCAAATGACATCAAGTCTAAAGCTGTACGAGTATCTTTCGCGCGTGGTCAATATTGAACCTAACGCTGCTAAATTGTTTTTCATTAAATCTAATAGTTTACCAACAGCACCACCCTGTCAACGTCATTCAAAGGCAAAAGATCCTTGTAACAGTGTACTAGTGTAGTCTCACGTAAAAAACCGGCAAACATGGCAATTACACGCTGCGTTCGATCATTTGTCAAAATGACACTAGGTGATTGTTATGTAAAATTGTAATTGGCTAAGCTAAACAATGTGATACTACTGACCAATCAACGCCCGTTGCTGTTGTGGTTTTTATACTGTGATACTATACTCTATGGTTTTGAGAGTAGGCATGCGCAATAGACTACCTACTCGCTAAATAGAACAATTTTACCTAAAAATTAAATATATTTACCTAAAAATAAAATACATAAATAAAATATATGCATACTTACCTTTCTCTAAGTCATAAATTGAGATAGGCGTATCCGGTTCCGGTACGGTGAACCGTTTAAGCCCCGCAGCGTCATATCCGCCCCAATCAGGCAGGTAGTGGGGATGCGTTTGCGCAACGCATGGCATTATCCATGAACCTTATTGCGGCTCAATTTACAGTGGGTTGCCAAATTATTAGGGACAGTCACATTTTTTATCAATTTCTTACTTTGGGCGCACTTGACTGCAGTTTTAAGTGGTACAAGCGTTCCACGAATATATTATTTGTTTTCGTCATGTCTCTGTAACTCAAATTTTAAGTGGATGTTGATATTTAGAGGGTATATTTATTTTCTACAATTTTTTTAGTTACGTGAGAGCCGTAGTGAACTTTAGACGCTAATCAGTGAAATACTAATTTGAATATTTTAACCAAGTTACTTTTATATTTGTGCTACAAAATTTTGATAAAATGTAAGTATTGTTATTATGTTGTTATAAAATTCAATTATTGATCTAATGATTGTAAAAATAATATTTTTTTTATAATTTTTTTGCTTTCAGTATGGGTCAAGGGTGCGATTAGACTCAAAAAAAAAAAATCCGAAATTAAAACCCTACTGCTGCATACCAGTCATTCCCAAAGGAAAATAGCAGACATTGCTGGTGTTTCTAAGTCTGCAGTCAATAAAATAAAAATTAAATTGGACCTAAATCAGCCAATTTCGCCTAAGAAAAAAGGCAATTGCGGCAGAAAACGCATCACTACCCCACGGTCGATAGGAAAATAAGAGATATCTGTTTGCAAAACAGGAAAAAAAGTGCTGGACTGTTAACTCAGTTAGTCCAGGAGTTGGAAATACCAGTTTCCAAGAGAACTGTGCAGCGCAGATTGGCAGAGGAAGGCTTGACAGGTTATCGTCCTGTGAAAAAACCACGGCTGACTGATGCAATAAAGAAGAAACGCCTTGCCTGGTCTAGGGAACATCGCCAAAAGACGGTTGAGGACTGGAATAAGGTTAGTTTGCATTATTAGTGGTATTTTACACCATTTAAAATATTAATAATCAAAATAATAAACAATTTTTTTTTTTTTTCAGGTGTGTTTCTCGGATGAGTCAACATTCGAGATTCTAACCGACAAGAGCAGCTTCGTCAGGCGACGTCCAGGAGAAAAATACCACCCCGACTGCATCGTGGAGAGGGTAAAACACCCTGTTAAAATAATGGTGCGGTCTGTCATAAGCGCCAAGGTTGCTGGACGCCTGTACATTGTTCAGGGAACCATGAAACCAGACTAGTACACACAAGTTTTACAAACTCGCCTGTTACCGACACTTGAAGAATGGTTCCCTGATGGTGAGGAATTCATGTTTATGCATGATTCAGCGCCATGCCATAAAGCCAGAAGCGTTACCAAGTTTTTGGCAGACCACAACATTCCAGTTTTACCTTGGCCTGGAAATTCTCCTGACATGAACCCCATAGAAAATTTATGGGAGATTACCAAGGCCGAAATAGCCAAAGAAATGATAACCACCAAGGTCAGGCTGATAGAAAAGCTCATAAATGTTTGGCATCACAACCCTATCATTATAGAAAGTGCCAAACAGTGCATAGCAAGCATGCCCAGGCGAATAGAAGCACTAATTGAGGCGAAAGGAAATGTCACTAAGTACTGATCACTACTAAGTAAAATATTTTTTCGCCTATTTATGTCCTTAATTATTATTTATTTTTTTGTTCTTATTTTACTTCGTCAATAACTGTTTTGTGTAATTAAAGCTTTTATCATTAAAAAAATGTGTTTTTCTAATTAATTTAAGACTCATACTTAACAAATTAAAAACAATCTTGACTGTCCCTAATAATATGGCAACCCACTGTACATTGATTGAAAGGGTATCAATCACATACATTTATAACTAAGTATCCGCAGACAGAAATATAAATTGTCTTAGAGAAAGGTAAGCAGGTATGCTTAAATATCAATTTTATTTTTAACCGACTTCAAAAAGGAGGAGGTTATCAATTCGTCGGAACCTTTTTTTTTTTTTTTTTTTTTTTTTTATGTATGTTCCCCGATTACTCGAAGATGGCTGGACCGATTTGGATTTTGTTTTTTTTGTTTGAAAGGGTATACTTCCCAGGTGGTCCCATGATCATCAAGTCAGGATCTGATAATGGGATCCTGAAAAAATAGAGAGAACTCTTCAAATTTTATAGGCACACAAAGCGATTTAGGTATTTTTTGGAAGAGTACTGTCTCGTAGTGGTCTCATTTCAATTTGGTGAAGATTTGATGAAGAACTTTGGAGATAGGCAACGGAACTCCTCAATAAATGATAGCAAATGGACTGGGATTGCTGAAATCTCATCTCTGTCTATTGCTTACACCAGTTCATAACATAACATCACGCCGGTATGCTGTGAAGGGGTAAGCACATGTGAACCACTAAAACGTGAAAAATAAAAACTTTTTCCAAAAAAGAACAACCGACTTCCAAAAAAACACTACAAAGTGAAAAATAACTTTAATTTCGGAAGGCGGTGACAAAAAATTAAAATACAGCTCCAAAGACACCGACTTCCGAAATTAAAGTTATTTTTCACTTTGTAGTGATTTTTTTGAAAGTCGGTTGTTTTTTTTTTGTTAGGTAAAATTGTTCTATTAAGCTTGGCTGTAGGTACCTTTCTCTAAGCCATAAATTGAGAAGTGTTTGTTATCGACTGCTGGATTGGGACTAAATTAGAACACCAATGTGATCAACAAAGTTATTTATGAATTTTCAACTTTTGATAGTTCAAAAGTAAATCAACAAAATTAGTTCCTATGACTTTAATTATAACACTACTTCGATATTATAATTAAGTTAATCATCTTATTGTTTGAAACAGATTACTGATCTGATTTGATACATTTGTGGGTCTGTAATCCTTGTTTTTTTTTGTAATATTTGTGAAATGTCAAAGAAGCAGAGCGCCAATTTCCTCTCTGCAAAATATGACCAGTGCGAATATTATTTAACCAACTAGCCGAGGCTACTGCCAATCGCATACTACCAGCACCCTAATAGGTTTTTTTTTTGTGTGGGAAATCATCAAATAACTCCTCCCGCTCTGGGTGGAGCAGCAGGGCGTCTCAGACTTTTACTGACTAAAATCCGCCCGTCTTCCCTCAGTTGCCTGTGTGCCAGGGGCCGCGGTATCTCTTTCGAACAACCCGCACCCCTGGCAGGCATCGGCCCTTGCGGACCCTACCAGTTGGTGCTGACATCCCTTTGAGGCACGCGTGGAACACAACGCGCCGTCGACCCGGGCTTGGTCCTTTCCGGACAGCGAGCTACTCATTACTCGCTGTCCGCAAGCCCGCGCCTACGGTGGCCGGGAATCTGCCTGGGATTCCCGACGCCCAGGGCGTCTACCGCGGCGACTACGGCCGTGAGGGCGCATATACTGCCTCTCCCTCACGTGCGCCGCCTCCCTCTTCGCGAGCATTACTGCTTCGCAGAAGGAGGTGACGGCTAGCCATTCACTCTCGCTCCGTACCATGGCCTGCACCAGGGCCGGACGCGAGAGATCGCCGCCGCCGATCGGCTCCACGAGGACACGGCGGTGCACCGCCCAAGCCGGGCAGACCTCCACCGTATGCGCCACCGTGTCCTCAGGGCGATCTTCGCAGTGGAAACATCCGGGCGTTTCCTCCCACCTTACGCGAAACAGGAACCTCCTGAAACAACCGTGTCCGGTGAGGACCTGCGTCAGGCGGAAGGTGAGGACGCCATGCCGCCTCTCAAGCCACTCCTCAAAGAGGGAACTTACGGCCGCTATCGTGGCGTGCCCAGCACCCTAATAGGTAACGTGCACGAACTATATAGATGGCAACACAAATCGACACGAGCGCCGCGGTGTGGTCAAAAAAGAAACTTTCCTCTATCATCGTGTTGTTTAAGTTAGTGTTTGCATTACATTTACATCGTTTTTAATGATTAAAATGGTAAAATATGGGCTCCAGCCGATTAATAATGATCGTCAGCGTGGTCAAAATATGTCAAATCGCCAAAAACTCTTCGAGTCCGTACATGCCTTAGATGTAGAAGAAACAGTTAGGAATCATGAAAATGCAGTAATAACTGAAAAAATTGTAGCTCAAATGACGATTTCTAACGTTTATGATGTCAAAATAAAGAAAGTAAAGTAAAGTAAAGTATTTTCTGATCTAATTTTGCACCTAAATATTTTGTCTATATCATTATTTAAGTTCATGTCGCCTTGTTTTCAGCGTGATTGCAATAGGCAAGCCTATCTGAAAAATTTAAGAATATTTGTGCTTTAATTTACTTTATAAATTCTCCAGATATCCTTTATCGAAAACTAACTAAAATTATTTGAAGTTATGTTTACCCACAGATTTGTTTGTGTTGAATAATAGTACTACATACAAAACTTAGCTGTTTTTACAAATACTATTATAAAGTAATTTCTAAATGTTTTGAAACTCATAATTACACATGTTTTTTTTACTGCATTTATCTACTTTTATCGTTTATCACGTAACCAAGGAAAGTGAGTACTATCCGTGGGAAAGTACCTAATATAATTTGATTTATTTTTATATTTCTTTGAAGTGTTCGAGTTCAGTTGTTCTTTTAACAGTGGGAACAAGTAGAAATCACTAGGCGCAAGTTCAGGTGAGTATGGAGGATGTTCCATCAATTCAAATCCAGCATCTTGGATAGCTGTCATCGCAACTCGGGACTTGTGTGTGTGTGCAGGGGCGTTATCTTGGTGAAACAATATCTACAACTTTAGCAAGTTTGCCGCGGCGATTTTCGCATATTTCCTGACGCAGTTTTTTTACTTTAGCAAGTTTGCCGCGGCGATTTTCGCGTATTTCTTGACGCAGATTTTTATTTGTTCTGCGTATAAGGGCCCCGTAATAGTGGCTCCATGATTGAGGTATTCAATCATTATCACCCCCTGGCTGTCCCAGAAAAGAGAGCCCATAATCTTACCGGCGGATGGAATTGCCTTAAACTTCTTAGGCGTTGGAGATGACGGCCTCTTCCAAGTCATGGACTGTTGTTTCGTTTCAGGATCATAATGGTGGAGACATGTTTCATACATAGTTACGGAGCGAGCCAAAAATCGGTCAGGATCTTGTTGTAACAATTCCGAATTGATTTGAGAAATCCGCAGTCTTGTTTGTTTATGCTTGTCTGTAAGCATTCTAGGCACCCAGCGCGCCGATACTTTTTTCATGCCCAAATGTTCATGTATAATACTATGGATACTTCCTATCGAAATCTTTAGTTCTTCAGCTACAAAACGAACAGTAACACGACGATCTGCCACAACAATTTTTTCAACTTTTTTTATCATTTGTTTGGTAACTGCCGTCGTAGGGCGTCCCGAGCGCGGGTCGTCTTTAGTTAAAGTGCTTCCTCTCTTAAACTCGGCACACCACTGCGCAACCGTAGAATACGGAGGAGCATTAACCCCTAATGTTCCTTTCAAGTCTAGATTGACTTGCTCAGTAGTAATTTTTTTTCAGGCAGAGATATTTTATTACGGCGCGAATTTCAATTTTATCCATTTTTGCGTACCACGCTCCAACATGACAAAAACAAATGACTTCTATTTTTAAAATAAGAAAAGAAAATCAATAATTTTTATTTTATCAAATGTCTGGGCTATACCTGGCAGTATTTACTTTTTTGTTGTTCAAGGAGTTTATGTGCCATTATTACTTTTTATTGAGCACCCCTCGTACCTATTTGCGCCGAATTTGTGGCTTGGCGGGGGAGGGACGCCGATGCGTTTACGCTCTGGCGGTGAAAACGATAACTCACTCAAAACAAAAAACAAAAAATAGCAAGCAATGGCAAATTGCTACTGAAGGCTGCAGGAGTCGACCGGGACCTCAGGACGAGCTGTTTCTCACATGTCAGCAATACTTTCCGTAAATTTTGGCTGTCGAGACCATTAGGTATTCAGGGAAGATATAAAAGTCTGGCAGATATTTTAGTACTTATATTTTTTTGTCTTACGACTTCCACGCAAACAAAGTCTCGGGGACAGAAGCTAAGGAGTAGTAAGGAGCACATAAAATTGCAACTTTCTAGTTCGAATGGTTTTTGATTTTGTCGTCGGTTTGAGGCCGTAAGTAGCTCGTAATGGTTCATGAACACGATACGGGTGCGCAACACTCGGGTGTGCATTGCTTATTTTCTACTGAACTTACGACACAATGCCGTGCGGCTGAATAAAGCGATAATTATCCAGATCGTTAATCAATCGTATTAGGTCCTATCTCTCAATTCAATTTTTAGGTAGATAAATTCAAGCAAGATACCTCTAATTCAACACCTATATTTCTAGAACCTAACTCCCCTTTTACCTAAGTTAAGAACCTCAAAACCTTAACCTAAGTTAAGAAACCTAAGAACTCATTTAACTTCCCTATTCCTGAGTTCCAAGACAAGTACTTAGCAATAACTTTCAAAGCGTTTGGTATTTCTGTAACGAATTTCAATAGGATTGACTTATTATGTAATAAAATCTTTCGATTATTCCTAACCTGACCCGAAACCCTAACCTGCACCCTAATTGCGTAACTCACGATCGATCATAATCGGTTTCATTTTGACAGTTCAACAATATACATTGCGTTATTTACGTTGTTGAGCAGACACATTTTTCGAACGAATGAAGCAATGGATGAGCAATCTTTTTCAGATCTTATTCAGATTATGATTAATCGTGCGTTACGCAATTAGGGTGCCGGTTGCGGGTTAGGTATTAGGAACTTGAAAAAATTCTAATATTTGTTTCGAACGTAGGTAACCCTATTCCTAACCTGACCCGACGTATCATTCCTATCATAACCCGAATTGCGATATAGATAGATATTTCACCCCTCCTCTTTCTTAAAATAAAAAGTACCTATGTGTCAAATCAGTTTCTAATTTGACACATGTTTAAAAAGTAAGTTCAAAGTATGACAAATAAGTTTTTTTTTAACTATAGGTACTTAGGTACTTAATTTTTTTCGTATTTTAATGTTAATATTGATAGTGTGATATTTTGATTATACAGGAAAAGTTTTTATTCAGTGCGCAAACTGTAACCATGAATTCAGCATATTTCTTTTTGTATAACCGACCAAAAATTTCTCCGCTGGGGGGTCTAAAATGATATGCTGAATTCATGGTTAAAATTTGCGCACTGAATAAAAACTTTTCCTGTATAAGTTCGCTTTGTCTAGGCTCTCAGGTGTATTGATAGGGGTTTGTAGGGACGGGAAAGGGTTGGACGATCAAATAATAAGATTACGTAAAATTAAAAATTTATTGTCCATATGTAGGTAATAACCTAATTTACTATGAAACGTCAGCTTTTACCTATTTTTTGCTAAAAAAACAGTAACGGCAGTAGGTATTACTTGAGCGGTAGTCACTTTTCACTTGTAGGTATTTAATATAACTAATAAAAACAATTTCACTGCAAGATGACGCCTTGCCACATTCATAATAATTACTGTAATTATTATTAACATTATTGAGTATTATTTACATGTGTACAGTCTTTTAATTTATCTTAAAGAGATCACTTCTTAACATTGAAGCCTTCACCCGTGGGGTCTAGAATCCATGGATAGTTGTTGGGGCATTCCATGCAAGTGAAAAGACGGAGAGTCTCCCCTGGTAACTCGCGAGTTGTAAGGGGGCATGCATTTGGTAAAGAGCAGAAAGGTTGACCTTTCACGTCACATTTGTCTTGTTTCCACTCTTGGAAATCTCTGAGTGACGTCAACTCTGTGGGGTTCTGCATCCACTGGATTACTTGAATGAGAGAAGTGAAGTAAACGTCGTTCTTTTCCAACATCTCTTCTATGAATTTAATGAGCTCATCTCTAAACTCTTTCTTGGACTTGAGCCATGAAGCGTGGAAGTGGAAACCTAGCGGGGCACGGTTGGTACTGTAGTGACGGTTGAAGTTGTGACGCAGAAGACGCGCAAACTGGTCTCCGGTTTGGATGTTAGAACAAGAGTCGACGACGTGACAACCAGGAAGAGATTCATCGAAAGTTGGGTCGTCTCTTCTGTCCAGTTCATTCATTACCATTTCCCAAACCGGGTGGCTTCTTGATGGGCAGTTGTGAGCGTTACCATTACATTTGTGAGGCATACGGAAGTATAGTGTGTATGGCCAGATGGGAACACGGTTAAGGGGAGCGGTAATCGACGCATCGTAAACAAAGTACTGGTCGGCCATCATTTCGAATTGCCTATTTCCTCCAACACGCAGATAAGGTGCGCGGACGCCAATGATTGACGAGTCAGTTATGTTAGCAAACCGTTCTACGATCAAACGCCCTCCGGCCATCTCAGCTAGCCAATCGTCGTAGCTTCCACTGCTCCAGTAATTGGGATCATCCTTGTGAGTGATAGAAAATACGGAGATTTCGTGACCTTTACGATGTAATTCCTGAACGGCAGCGTAGTTAGTGTATTTGTGGGACACAAAGAATGTACCACGAATCTGGCAACCATTAGGATTTTGGCGTTGTCCGTTAAATATTTGTTCATACAAGTCAATGTTGTCAACGTTTACGGCACCATTGAAAGTAATTGTTATCATTTGAGGGACTTGGTTCACCTCGATTCCTCCTGGAATACGAGTTCCGTCAGCCGAGCAGAAACAATCGGGAAGTGCGCACTGGTTGGGGTCGCAGTCAGGGGCTCTGTTGGGATCCACGTCGACCGCTGTAAAGAAAAGTAAAGTTACATATTTGTCTCGAAATTAAGTTATTTTTATCCTTTTTTCTTTAATTCTTTGTACTTACTGCACGCGTTTTCGTCAGACTCATCCTTGCAGTCAGGCTTTCCATTGCAGAATAGTTCCTTTTCTATACAGTCACCACTACCGCAGGCTAATTTTCCTTCAGGGCATATCGGCTCATCCGTTTTCAGGATAGGCAAAATTTTCCTAGGTTCTGAAATACAGAATATAATTAATCTAACGAATTCGCATTATTTTATTTATTTTGGAGGTTTTCGGTGTATCGCTTTACACATACGCAGGTGCCACTTACATAATTACTTCGTTTGTGTTTTCATTGTAACAGTGTTCAAGGGTCAATAAGAAAATAGAAGGAAATCAAGCATGAAACAATGATCAAGTTAACAGAAGACAAACAAGTAGGGAATAGGATAGCTGATAAATAAGTAGGTTGTATTTATTGTCAATTATTTTTGACTGGTTATACAGATTTATTAGATGATTAAACTGTAAAAAAATATAAGAAATATTGGTATCGATGAGTCCAAGATGTTATGATGTATTAAGAAGAATTTTTATTTCGATGAAAGAAATCATCGGTTTTGAGTGATGAATTTCCCTTCCAACCAACGTTTATTTAATTAAAATATTGGAATAGACTAGCATTAAAATATATTCTAAACTGATGCCGAATTTATTTTAGTGCTTAAATTCCATGAATACTGTATGTAGTACACAATTGGAATAATAAATATCCATTACAAAATATATTTACATGCTATTCTAATTTTTGAAATAAAATTATGTTCAAATGGCAAGTAATTTTTGGAAATACCTTATTAATCATATATAGCAAATTATTTTGGTTAAAGCAGATTTGGTGTATAATACATACGTAGCTAAGTTAGGTAATGTTGTGAACACTATCCAACGGTTAGTAATAATTAGGTTCCCTCCACGAAAAATAATATTTTGTATATTGTCGTTAGTCAGTGTCATGGTAATGAAGCTTAAGCCATAAGTTAGCAAGTTTTGAAGGAATGCGCAGTAGAAATGTAGAGTGTCTATTATAACAATTCTTATTTGTTTTTCAGCTAAAAACGAAACTTTTATTGAGAAAGTCTAGATTTATAGAATTTCTTTATGCACTGTGATGTTTTAATGAACTTTCAATAGATATTGATTTCAGTGGTTTACTTTTATGTTATCATTTGCGATCTTAAATATTTGTGAAGTACCATAATTGTTTTTTTAAATATTTTGATGTCATGTTTCGTTTATATTATCAATACAAATAGATGGAAAATTTTGTATTTAATTTTCATTTGGTGATAATTAAGTAGGTACTTATTTGTTTAATGTAGTGCGTAGGTAAAAGGTAATTGTGTGTGTTTGTGCAATGTGTTACATGTCCATAATTACATTGAATTGAAGTGTGTACAAATGTTAATAGTTTGTGTTTGGTGTACTAAATTTTTGTTGTAGAAACAATGTTAATGCGTAACAATCGGGTCGGGCCACGGCGGCCGCTCCCTCTGTCCGGGGCCTCATGCAATACACCTTAACTACAGTGCGACGCGGCCCCTTCACCCAAGCCTAGTTGCTCGCTACGCGCCAATAGCTTCATTTCGGCACTTACTCTCAAGTTTGTCACAGTTGGCCACTTTACCCTTCCAGTCGCAGGTTTGTTTATCAAGATCGAAAGCCAGTCCAGACGGGCAAGTGATTTGTTTAAGACCTGACCTAGTGCACCTGCGTTGACAAGAAATGTGACATTTCATTAAATGCATAATAGCAGGAAGTGGGCATTCGGAAGGCTAACAGGTACTCCGGCTTGCGACACTGGACCGGGTCCATAACGGAAGCTTAGCCCTCCGCATGTCCACTTCCGCCATGCGGCGGAACTTACTTTCTATTTTATCGCAATTCTTAACATTTGTTTTCCAATCACAAGTTTGACGGTCGATATCGAAGGCGAGACCGCCGGGGCAGCGCACTGAGGCGAGCCGAGTAACTCCGTTCTCACCGCCCTGGTCGCACCTGTACACAGCGATACTCTTAGCAAACTCTGCTCAGATACAATTATTATGTGGGTAAACCTTAATACCAACATTAACATAAATACACAGTTCTATCGCTAAATTAAATTAACAAGAATACACTCATGAAGATCTGAACATCGTCTACATTAGTGACATTTTAACGGGCCGTTTACTCCGTGATACTGTCACGGTACTAGCTAGCGTTACTATTTTCTGTATGCGTACCTATATTTTATAACAGTCCGGTATATCTTCCATTGAAATGTCACCAATTTGGGCGCAGCTTTAGATGTAAACTACACAGATAAGTTAGATATTCAAGACATAATTAAGGAACTTACTAGTTTTCGGGTGGGTAGGTACTACTTACTTTCAAAAGCCTTACCCCGTGTCCCCTAACCAAAGCGATCGGTTGCGCGAATACGCGATCGCGACGTTCATATATGTTTCTCACTGCGCGACCACGCGCTTGAGTTCGCCAAAGAAAATGAACGCGACGCTCGCATGTACGCGCGACAACCGCTGGGGTTTGGACGCGGCGTTAGTATTGTGACTAGTGTGGTACCCAAATGGTTAATATAATAGTGTATTGCTATTTAACAAATATATAGATATAACTTGTAGAGATGACATGACAAGAAGCTTATATGTAGGTACCTACTGCTGAAACTTGAGTCATCAGTATAAAAAAGTTTAGTTACAGTACGTTGTACAAGTTCAATACTAATTCAAATATTCACGGCACGAGGGTGACCGTTCTGTGCACAGACTGGAATATCAGTCATTGCCTCACTGCATACTAAACAGCGTCCATAAATAAATCAAACGGCAAACAACGGTCCTTGGTCACATTCACAGCTTTGATGAATGAAGTACCTACCTTCATGTAAATATTTGGAAGTAGTTAACTAGCAGTACCTTGCTGCAAGGGCGTTTGTGCTAACTTTCTGTCGCAGGTCCCTATGTCGTTCATATTATCAGTACTAGGTGTGTATAATACCCATAAAGCCAACCTTGCCAGCTTTCATTACGACTGACTGATTCATGGAACTGGTTCGGTTACTAACCAGTTTTCTCTAGACTCTGATAGAAACATGACAAAGTTATGACGACAGAATAACATTGCAACTCAGTAATATTTCGAAACTACTATATCACAATATTCACAACGTGGCGTGGGTATATTAAGTCGTTACAACAAATGAAGTATGCTAAGACGTAGTTGTGTAAAACCTACCTGACTACATCGCGGCAGTCTCCTTCGGTGGATAGACGGAAATATTCGTCAGCCGGGCGACCATCGCACAACTGTTCTGGGGTGGCGTCATCTCCTCCATCATCCTCCTGCCGCTTAACCCGAGTCTCGCCATTAACTGCAGAAAGAAATACGTCAGCCAATATTGATTGTTACGGAGTTAAATACTAGGCCTTATATAACTAAGTATCTATCTAATATTTTGAGCCAGAAACAGAGTACCAACACTGCAGTCTTAACGCGCTCATTAGGTAACACCACTTAACGTAAGCCGCTATTACAACACAGCGGGTAAAGGAATGTAGTACCTGCAGTTTCATTGCAGTGCCGTACATATAGGTATACAGGCACATGTCGTGCTCATTAATTGCGGTAGCTAGGCACATATATATATATTGTTTTTATATTCACTTTGAATGCGCCATGTTGTTCACTTGTAGATATTCAGTACGAATAACGAAAGCTTTAATTCCGTGATTAGTTAATGATGCCTTTCAAAGCTGGGTAATGTCATTGTGAGCTTAGTTATATTTACGATATTTTTTTTAATTATTGAGGTTTTTTCGGGAGTTCTGAGTTTAGAATATTCTGAGTCAATTGCAGCTCTATTCCATGTCGGCATTGAAAGTTGAAACGTTGAAAAGAAATCGAGGTCAAGCGAAGTAAACGAGCCACGTCGTGGCCGGCGTTCTTTCTTTGTTGCTTTAAAGCGAACTTTAACTTATGTAAACGTAGTTATTCAATAGTATAATATATTTAATAAAATATTATATTATTCATATTCAAAATTATAAGGTAGTTACAAACTTTGTAAATTTTTGCGTTTTGTGAAACCGATTTAGGAATATTAAGTTTAAACTTTAATCACTATTAACAATTTAATATAAATGAATAGACAAATAATTATTTAGGAATGTATGCATTCAAAATATAAAAACAACAAAAAAATCTCCATAAAAAAACCTTATTTCAATTAATTGATTAACTAAACAAAAATGTTTTATAACGTCATAATAAACGTAAACAGTGGCTTTTTACCGGCACAAACAAAAATCATATAAGATAATGATATTTATTTGATAAATAAATATTAAATAGGTATACTGGTATTAATGTATCCAGCATATTTGGTAAAGGATACTAAAATATTTAATGTAATATAAATATTTTTATCCTCTAGATTTATAGCACCCTATTTTGGTAATAAAAAAAGAATAGTTACCGAGACAGCTGAGCAACAACACACCAAGACACAGACACGCGTGTCGAGCCATGATGCTCGGCGAGGACTGGTCGCTGCGACGTTCGCCGTCAAGAAAGTGCAAGAGGTCTCCGGTTGCCCCTCTTCACCTATTTGTATTTATATAACCTGGCAGCGCACACTCGACACTCAACAAGCTCAGACACATCAGCCGTCCTATAGGTACTACACCTCCGGGCGTTATAAACTATTGTACTCAAATCACAGCTTTTAATAAGCCTTCGATGCCCACTGGAAACAACGTAAATGATAATGATGCTATTGCTAATGATTTCAGTAAATCACCTTCAAAAACTTTCTTTTGCATTTCGACGAATGCAGATTAAATGGCACACGTTGCATTATCATCTTTAACTTTACTCGTCACATATTGTAGTGAAGTTAATTAACGATTTGGTACAATGGTTATCTGTATCTCTGTCAAACTTTACCTTCTTGAGCCACATTACTCTTCAGGTAATAAATCTATTGCATTTTATATAAATGCTTTTGCCTGTTCATTCAAAAAACAATTTGATTTAGGCACAGGTCCAATATTGTACTTACAGAAGATACATAGACAGAAATCTGTACTAAATGTAAGTTAAATATAAATATACCTATTTTATACTTACAGATAAACCTTCTGGAATAAATGTACTGAAATATAGTTAAAATCGCATTCAAATCCAGTGTGTAATTTGGAGAACTTAGCGGTCACACATTTAAAATATTTTATTTTATTAGTATACATATTATTATAAAATTTGTGTCAGCAGATTAATGTAATCTTGCATAAAATCTCAAGACAGGAAGTTTTAGACACGGCGGACGCATTAAGCCAAGCGGAAGATGATGTTGATTGAATTATACACACACCTTCCTTTACCAAATGCTAGAGGATAAACGAGAACCCGCGTACCTACATTTAAATTATGATATCCACATAAAGCGACTGTAGATATTCTTTGAAAACATAAAATAGTGAAAGTTCTACTACGCCCATGTCATTTACAAGTAGATACGAAAAGGAAATTTTTCCATCAGTTGTATTAGAAAAGCGCAGCTCAGATTATTTATCTACCTTGTAACTCTTCTTACAACACACACATCCTGAAATTGGTAATGGTATTTCCGTTTCCACTTACACGGAAATAAAATTTGATGCTACGTGCCATAGTTTCTGAAGACACCGTGGTGGGTTAAAAGGTTTTCAACATCGATGAGTCTCGATGACACTTGCTGATCATAACTTTTCCTGAGCATAGTTTAGTAGGGAAAGCTGCATTATTTTAAAACTTCAATAAGATGAAAGATAACTGGACAACCGGGCACCTTGTCGTCTTAGGAATATATACTAGTAGGTACCCCTCATTGACAAAACATTTGATACGTTTAGCTTAGTAACTGATCAGCTGAATATTACATAGATACCAATATAATGTGTGAATTATAGTCTTACTAATTATAAATGATAATAATCACAGATCGCAGTAGCCGGTGGGTATAACGGGGCCCCTAACAACATCACTAACTTGTTTTACGAGTCAAGATTCTGGGTACACACATAAGCAAACATGTGGATATGTCCACTTAAATCACATTTCTTAGAATTACTTCAAAATATTCCAAATCGCTACAAATACCTATTTAAAATTTTGGGCTCTAAATAAATAAATGGATAGGTGTTCTAGGTTAATTGAAAGATTTTCGATTAAAATTATCTATCAAGGTCAGTTATTTAATATAATATTATGAAATATACATAGTATGTGACTATATGTAATGTAAGTATAGTGTTTTCATGTATTATTATTTTATCATCCTAACTTTTTAAATATGCTTTGCGTAGGTTTATGCGTTGACACAAGATTTGTATCTACACCACGTATGCAAGATTTCGGGATGATCCCAACTTTGTTAGATTCAGCTTCTATTCCAGCCAAGAGGCACCCATATTTAATTATTTACTTTTTATTCCATGGTATGACATTCACTGTAAGATAAATGTTTCGGCGATGGAGAATATTGAAGAGTAAGCACGATATGATTGGCAGTTCATATAATTAATGCCATTTTAAGTATGAGTACTTAATCAACGGGAAGACGACCTCACAAAGCATCCAGGGTAGACTAATAATACCTAATAATTTAGGAGAATCGACCGCTTTAACACCTATCACCAAAACCAACACTTGTAACCAGAAACGCCCTTTGTATTAAACTCATTATTGACTAAAACAACTGAAATCACAATTACAGGGATATGTTTACCTGTCCTGTGTTTATCAGCTAGCTACTTGCCTACTCGTTAGTCACAGTAGTCACAGTTATTGATATTAGCTAAATAAGTTTTACAGTATCAACTGATAACTAGATCATCTGTAAGTCTAATAAAAAGTCACCATATAAATAACAAACCATAACTTCACGCGTGTATCACCAACAGGTTAGGCAGTGGTATTAAGTACACATTTAGTTCACCCACATATACTTACATAAATATGTTTCAGTCCTATATATTATAAGGGTAAAACCTATTGCTATCAACTGGTTACCAATCCAAACTCCGAGCTGCAACTGAGTAATTCCTAATGGAAAAACCTAACATAACACTTTGCCCGGCCTGGGAATTGAAACCAAAATCTCGCAGTCAGCAGTCGCGTCGGCGACACATGAGATAATTTACTAAATGAATGAAATACAGGCCTGGGAATTGAAACCAAAATCTCGCGGTCAGCAGTCGCGTCGGCGACACATGAGATAATTTACTAAATGAATGAAATACAAAGACTTTCGCCAAAGTTTAGTCGCCCAGTCACGGGAAACGGCTATATGATCGCAGTGTGCGACTAAACGCCGACAGACAATTTGCCGCCAGACTGAACACCGACAAGACTTTACTTCGACGGGACTGTTCGCCAACAGGGCTTATCAGGTAGGTTAGGTTAGGTTAGAATTGCGAACAAACGCGCGCGAGCCGAGCGAGCGTAGCGAGCGGTGCCGCGGCAGCGGCCGGCGAGCGCTACTTCCATGTTAGTGGTAGTTACTAGACTATTTAGTAATAGCGCAAGGATGAGCCTTGTCTGCGAAGAGTCCTGTCAGCGTAGTGTCTGTCGGCGTATAGTCGTACACTCAGATGATGGATGCACAGAACCGGGAAGTATGGCAGAAAACCGGAGAGGCCGATACCTAGCAGTGGGTGAACTCGGGCTGAAATGATGATGATAGTCGCCAAAGTCACGCAGCCGCACGGTTCAATCGAAGGTTGAGCTACGCTTACCGAGGTCAAAGTCAAAGCATTTATTTCAAATAGGCACTTAAAAGGCACAAATAAGTGCCTGCATTTACATTAAAATAGAATTGATTCTAGTCGCCCCTTCCAAAATGTAGTTTCGTATGGAGAAGAATGGGCAAGAAACTCCACCGTTATCCGTGGTCCGTCCATGGATGACCATCCATTATATCGACACCCTTTAACCCGCGGATTCCGGCAGTCATTTGTAGATCCTTGACAGTCGTCACGAGTAGTCAGAAACCCAAAACTCTGACAACAAGTCTTACTAGGGGGTATTGCCCAGTAACTGGGATATTGAGGTCAGATAAGTAACGGTACTGATATACTGGTAAGAAATACAGATATTTAGCTGCATTCGGTTAAACAGGAAGCCGATCAAGCCGACCCCAGATTATGTTTTTTTTTTTATAAGATTATGTACCTACTTAGGCTTAGAATGTATTTCAGTGTAAAAAAAACTTTTGCCACATAAAAACATTGAGGGATTATTTATTTGTAAATCTACTAAATAACTGAGCGTAGTAGGTACTGGGTAGATTTTATATGTTAATAGGTTAGACTAGACCTTCAGAATTTAATCGTTTTCATTTCATAAAAAATATAATCGTATAGTATTTGGTTCCTTTTTTGCATAGTTGTTGAGTGAGACTCACTTTCGATTAACGATGGAACCTGTTTTATATAAATTTATGTCAATGTCAAATAAAGGTGGAATGAAGATCCCGATATAAAGGTAATAAATGCAAATCAGCTTGAGATCGGCTTAATGTTATTAGGACATGATACCTAATCTTAGTTCGATTTAAGTGATTTTTGTTAAATTAATTACGAGTGGATTGTTTTTTAATTATTATTATTATTCATCTTGTATGTGTAGTTCTTTGAAAGTAAAATAAGCACAACTGTTTCTTTCAAAATGTCTACATATGTAAAAATTTATCTGAAAATGTCAATATATTCAGAGGTCACATCTATTTTAACATTTAAACCTACATAGTAAGAAGATAAATCTGTCAAAAGTCAAGGGCATCGAATTACCTGTCATCAGAATTTTGATTAAAACATTTACGTGTGTTCCCGAACAATGTAGGTAAGGTATACCTACATACTGTCATGCATGACGGTTCAAAAGTGTAAGTTGTACACCTAGGCTGCCTAGGCAAGACATGTTTTATATCTGATGTATGTCATGTACCTACTCATGTAGGTAAATAAATATGTCCGATATCTTAGAAGACGTTCTATTTGTGGTCATGTTGAAGGTAGACGTGTGTACTGCTGTGCCTACTTTTTTGTTGATTTAAGTTTCTTTAGATAACTAAGTAATTAGGTATCAACATATTATAAGTACCTATTTAAGTTAACCGAATTTGAGAGGCATCAGATTTTCTTATCATTGTCTAAGATATCGCAATGTACGTAATGTATGGAATTTGAATGTGTTTGCATCATCCTAATGACTAGCTAGTATTAAACAAATTGTTTGTTTAAAACAAGTCGGATGCAGTGATTAGTTTGCCTGTGGGTAATTTGAAAGAACATCTACTGCCATGTAATTGTAATACTCAGAGCTGAGAGGATTATCACTTAATTTCAGACGTACAATTCACTGTATTTGTATACCGAGGTTACTAATTAAGTAGATAAGTATACGAGTATGTAGTCTTCAGGAAAATCATAAAGAAAATATTTAGGTACCTATAGGAAATTTGTGAGGTTCATGGGTAAATTTACAGACAACACTGGCTCACAAGGTGGCCGTATTCTTGAAGTTGCAATCAAACTCACCACGTTATCAATTTCATTAGTGATGAGGTTAGGTACTTGTACCACAGAATAATGTTCTGTGCTTGTAATGTGACCTGAATACACGGAACTCTTAACAACGTAATTATTGTAACAAGTATTGCATGATTCATGTTTTTAGAATGCGTTTCATGTGCATGGTTTGTTGTTTCATTTACAAGGATATCGGAACAATCTGGAACTTTAAAGCTTACGTCAGAGAAGTTACGCACCGTTGTAAACAAACGAATAAAAAAATGTGTTTAATGAATGCGTCGTAATAAATTAATTATGTGGGTTAGGTCCCTTAAAATACTGCCCAGAACAATTGGTTTGTTGTAGGTGCTTGAAAATAAGGTAAATGTTTACAGCATTTGATAATCCTTTACCAAGTGATGTTAGCATTTTCAGACTGGCATACCGTAAGACCCGTTATACAGGCTCGATTAATTTATGAAACTATTTTAAGATGACTGGAACTAAATGCTAGTTGATGTACTTATGAATGGCCTTGCGGCAACATCCGGGTACTAAAGTTATGTAATGTTCGAGGAACGAGGCTCATGAGATACACAAAAAGGCGGCGCGGCGCGGCGGGCGGCGGCTGCGGCTGCGGCGGCGGCGGGGTCAGGCGGCGCGCGGCTACGTGCGCCTGCGCCGCCCGTACCGCGCTCCATCGAACCTCCGCGCGACTCTTCTCGCAACGGGTCAACATGATGCACCAGCGAATGGCTCGGCTGCGTCTCACATAGGCTGTATGCTACTTTTTATTTCTGGGGATTGGTAAAACTTTTCGCGAATCCTATGAATTTTTGCCTAGGCTATAAGGGGTGCTTAATCGTTGCAAATAGGTCACACTATTACGTCCTGTAAGGAATACGTCAATTTAAAAGTCACCCTGTATATATTCTTGTAACAATTACTGCGACGAAGTGCCCTCCAAAGCACGAATATCCATGATTTGCGAAAAGTCACCAACATCCGGGGTTCTCTCATCAGATAGATAGGAAACCCCCTATCTTATACTCACATAGAGACTCGTGTAGGTAACTACCCAGATACACGCTCTGTCAGATTGGAACCACGGAAGCAGACAGCAAGGCTTTGTATCTTATTAAGTAGTGTTTTAATTCTTCGAATTCGTCGATTTTTTTTAGTGAAGATGTTTTCCTTCTATTCATAGGAACGATTGAAAATGTTGAAAAAAATGCAGAAGTGACCTATCCTAGCGTAGTCGAAGTTTTAATAGAATAAGAGACCAGCCTAAACTGATTTTGTTACTTACTTACGTGCGGCGTGACGTACATATTATGTACGGTCACCAAAAAAAAAAGTTACTAGGGTCGTCGCATATAAGTAGTTGAAGTTTAGTAAGAAACCGATGGATGTTTTAATTTAACAGTTAATTTATCAAAATAAACTCCATTTTAAAACATTCATCATTTTGTTCAACAATATCTGACGATCCTGGAACCTTATCTGTTTTGGTGGCTGTACTTACGAGTTTTTTTTTATTAATTTTGATTGACTCCAACTGAAAATAAATTCAAGATTTAATGCAAATAGTCAGTCATTTTCACTTTCGTGAGATATGTTGTTCGTTGCATAACATACTAAAGATGTTAACATTTAAACTGCCAATTGCTTATCGAAATGCAGTTGTTACGTGTATATTTGACCTGGATGTTAAAGCTAGACCTACTTTCAGCATTAGGTGTGACCTAAGTATCACGTATATGTTTATGAATCTATAGCTATAGAATCTCATTTATTTCGTCTGCTTCCACTTGTTTTTTATACTAATACTAGATTTTTCCCGCGAGTCGAAAATGATTCTAATAGGATTTTTTTTTGGTTTTTTACGTTATTAATTTTGTTATAACATATAAATTATTATGATAAAATGTAAGCGTTGTCTAGCTGACACAACCTATGTTAGGTGTGCTCCTACCGAGTTATGACAACCTGGTACTTCGAAGGGCGTACCGGTAACGTCCCGCTGGCCCACCGGGTGGTTACCACCGATTCACACAGTTTTCTATCTTAAACAAGGTTTTATATCGTCTGGATAATTTTACTCTATGGCCAGATATATTATATTCTCGTCAACTTACTACTTCCGTAACAAAAATATTTTCTAACAACCTAAAAAAAAACTTGAAATAATGTTTCGAACTCGTTTGTCAATAGGGCGGGCGTTTTCGTGTTATGTTTCTCTCTAGTTTTTTAGTGTTTTTTCTTATTTTTTGTGCATATTCGACGTTAAGTGGATAAATAAATATTCATTTAAAAGTAGTTATTACATCGTTTTAGATAACATTTGAATCAAATAGCATCATAAAAAGTAATAAAAACTTCGTCAAGCCCCGCCGGGCCACGCCGTGGCTCGGTCCGACGTCTCGCGGTTTTTATTTAAAAAGCTGACTAACAAAATGTATTGAGAAAACTTTTTCCAAAAAAAAAAGAGGTGTACCCCTACCATGTTATGCCCACCTGGTACTTCAACGGAAAGCGCTTTCTAGCTGACACAACTTTGTTCGGTGTGCTCCTGCCGAGTTATGACAGCCTAGTACTTCGACTGTATAAAGCGTTTTCTAGCTGACACAATTATAAGAGGTGTTTCTACCGAGTTATGACAACCTGGTACTTTTTTTTTTTTACTTCAAAGGCATAAAGCATTTAAAAAGCTTACTAACGAAATGTATTGAGAAAACTTTGCCCCCGTTTTTCACCCCCATAAGGGTAGAAAGAATTTCGGAAAATCCTTTCTTATTGGATGCCTACGTTGGAGGATGTGTTCTTTGAATGCAAAGAACACATCCTCCAAGTTTTAGGTCTCTACAATCAGCGGTTTAGGCTGTGCGTTGATCCGTCAGTCAGTCATTCAGGACAAAGCATTTTATATGTATAATTCGCTCGTCAAGTGCTCACCATGTGTTCCGATAACAATAGAATTCCTATTGTGTCTGCTAATTAGACGCGCGACGGGTTGAGGTTAATTTTGTGAGTTTGTTTGTAGGGGTAATCTTAGGCACTACTGATCCGATTAAGAATTTTTTTCACTACTGGGAAGATACGGTAGATATTGCCGAGTGTCCCTCAATTTTTAGTTTTTTCCCCCAGGCAGAAGCTGGGATTTTATATTTCGATTAAATTTTATTGATGATGAAGATAATTCAAGCAAAAACATGATATTACGAAATTCTTACACTTTTGCTACTGCAGCAGATCAGTACAGCCAAAATCTATAAACATACCTACCTAATTCTTTATTTTACGAACATATTGATTTAGTTGCTATGTGTGATTTTAAATCAAGCACTCAGTTGGAATATGATTTTAATCTGTGCATAATACATATATGTATATTATGTTATTTCGGCGAAGAATATAATTTTAATTCTTGAATAATATTGCGAAATAATACATTTGATTGATATTCATTATGGAGATTAGTATTCAAAGAATATAATCTATTAATAACATTCAGAATATAATACCGTAATCGAAACTTTTAATGATCTCATTTAAAATGGATAGGTACTTATGGATATTTAGTTTAAATTATTTCTAAGTAGGTACTTTGCCTAACTATTGCAGTTTAATGACTAATGTTGTTGACACAATTACTCAGCTCGTTTAGTAATAAAGGACATGAACTTTCCTAAGATGCACAGAGGAGAGCATGCAGAGGCTCACGGCTCAGAGTCACAGCCACTGCGTAGCAAGTAGGCGCGCGCGAGTCAAGGATTCTACAAGATATTTCCTTTCACTTGCGACAATGCATACATATTATACGTATTGGTATGTATAGCTATAGCGTGCTTGTGCCGACATCACAACATAGCTAGCCGGGGTATTTATGGACTATTAAATAAATATGCGCGTCGCATTATAATTGTGAAGGCTACAGGTTACACCCGTCTATGTACCTACGTAGACGCTAATCCATCAGATAACTATTTTGTTAAATATTCTCCAAAAAGCTTCAACTAAAAAGCTTTCTTCATCAATTATGTTCAAGTTACACCCTCTGAAAACTGACTTGCAATTAGCTGAACAAACTACTCGATAAATCAATAATATTACTAAATATGCAAGTATCACAAAATAATTAATTCTGTTCTGCTTTATTTCCTTCGCAGAATAACTTATAAAAAGGTTAAAACCGAGCTCATACTGGTTGAAATACTAATTTTTCCTTGTTGTTGTAAGCTCACCAAGAACGAGCAGGAAAAAGCCATGATTTTATATTTAGCGTCACAAAAAAGTTATACCATACATTTCTTCAGGACATAAGTAAGCCGCTATGTTAAATGTTAATTATGTATAAACAAGACTGCAGTCTACAAATCTTAGATCTTCTGGAATGTTCTAAAAACTTCGTAGCCTTTGAAGTAATGAATATTCCAAGAAGTGGTGACTAGGTACCTACACAAAAATCAATTGGTGTTTTGCGGCCAAGGTCTTTGCAAAATGAATCAGGATCATGTTTATAAAATAAGTACTGTTTGCGACTTCGTACTTTTCTTATTTTCTGGCTAGATTCCTCTTTGATTGCATAGGTATATATTTATAATGAAATAATGAGTTTTAGTTGCTTATGAACAATTTATTAATATCAAAACAAACGCATAAAGAAAAGTACTTAATAATTAATAATTATTAATACTTAGTTTTAGTTAAAACAGGTATTCAAATTCGATAAACCTGCCTCTGAGCTACACTGTTCAAATCAGAATATTGCTGCTACTTGTGGTATTGGGTCAAATACATATTTATGTGGATTTTCTTAAACATCTAACAGTTCAGAACTCAATGTACCTACTAAACTAAAACAACTACAGTAAAACAGTAGGTACGTGCAACACAAAATCATTCATTCAAAGTTACCAAATGACGATCTGCAATATTTTGCATGTATGGATTCTTTCAGAAGCTGATAATTTTGTGTTTGTTACAAGACTAAGTAGTTTAACTTTAAAACCACTAAAAGCGTAGCTTGTGTGAATTTTAAACGTTCAGAGATGTATATGCCAATTTGACATTTATAGTTGGTAGACGTTTTTTGTATTGTGTATTTAAACATAAATGTCATTTCATAATAAGCGTTAACAACAAACGATATGAGTGCGAGTGCGCTGCGGCGATGCTGAGGAACACTTTCACTGCTTTCACTGTCACAGGCTGCATCGCGGCTCTCCGTGCCTCCATGCCTAATACCACCCGTGAGCGCCCCGTGCCCCAACTCTCTATTTATTTAGATGCTGCTAACAACACAATTGTTTTCATTGTCCTTATTCTCTACTTTGATAAACGTTGCGCGTTGCAAAACAAAATGGAAAGTTGGTAATGGAGTTGAGGATATGTACCTACATGGCTGGAGGTGATGATGTGCAACGCAAGTCCCCGCCCACAGATGTCATGGAGATTAACGTGTTGGTGGCGCCCGCCGCCGCCGCCGCCTATTGTTCCACTCGCGCCTGTCACGCACGCATACCACGCGCATGTGTCAAACTCATGCAAACTGATGACATTTTGACGCGCAGATGTAGTAAGACTATCACAATGTGGCTAAGCCGACACTTCATAGGATCATAGCAAGAAACTGCACGGTTTTTTACGTGATATTTATCACAAAGAGACGAGCAAAGTCGGCTGGAATAGTTAAAGTAAAAACTTGCAATAGCGACTTAAATCCGACGAATGTTAATTAACTAATTGATATAGGACTATGTGAACTTGGGTACTTAAAAAGTATAGGTAGATACTCTAGGTAGGTATCTACTCGATTTTATTTCATGTTTGCTGCGAGATGGTGGGCGCTGGCGTTGCACCTAACGGGTGTAAATCATTTGGTCAATACCCTTTTAAATCGGATTTGCATTTTTTACGGGCTGCCATGTTTGAAATGTTGTCGGGATACCGAAGTAGACACAAAAACTTTCCACGAGAGGCTAATGACTTTTGCACCCAGGTAGGCAGTTGTTTAATTTTAGACGTTCAACTCGAATGACCCACACGACTTCATGTTTTGATTTTAGAGATCCACCATAAAACATTTTTCTAATCATGAATATAATTAAATTGCCCGTGATAAGAATGTGTTTATGCTACTTTTATGATGATTAAGTAATTTTATATATTATAGTTACAAAAGAAATGTGCGAGATATGTGATGTATGTGTGTTGTCGTATGTATGTACGAGATACACTCTACACCCCGCCATCAGCTGCTTAGCCTTTTCCCAACACCCCCCCCCCCCATGTTGGGTTCGGCTTCCAGTCTAATCACGAAAAGGATACATTTACTAATATAATTCATGAACTCTGACATGCAATTGATCCATGAGAAGTTTCACCAATTTAAAAGTGGCGCCGTAGGCGGAGAAGGCCCGAAGGCGACGCGCGACGGCGGCGACGCCGACGTGCGGCGGCGGCGGAGCGGCGGGCGCGTAGCAAGCGTAGCGCGTAGCGCCTTTTTTGTGGGGCTAGCGTTCTCAAGGTACGAGTCTACGAATCTTCGAGATCAGTAATTGTTATACAGTGTGCACATGTAGATTTGTAGACGTATGTAACCTATGGATATTTTTCCCAAGCCTAGATGTTTCTAAATGATAACCACATTCAGTAACATATGATCTACGAACGAAGTTATTGACGTAATATGTTACAAAACCTAGCACTAGAACAAAACAAATGACTATGTAGGCACGTAATACTCGTATCATCAGTTATTGGAACTTGTTTATAAGAGAAAAGTGTTTTCGCGTTTCAATGATTTGGTTGAAGCAAAGTAACTAATACCTACGCAATCTTAAGTTTTTTGTTCTACTTAGTATGGGTCAATTATTGTTATCAGGTTGTTTCATAATGCTACCGCGTAATAAACTAGAAGATACTTTTGTAAAGGATTAAAAAAAAAAACACTATTATGTACGGAACGCAATGAAAAACCTTACAGTAAATCGATGCGACTAAGCTGCCTAATCTCGAACAGGCTCCACGTTGTCGTTGGCATACCAGGTAGTAGTAGGTATACATACGATCATATAGCCACGGCGTGTCACTGACCGTCCAGAAGTGTTTGCTCTTTGTTCAAATATTCGTGCAGGTACTTACCAAATTTTACTTTATAGCTCGTGAATGCACCTTGGTAAGTGCACGTTTGTAATGTATCACTAAATACGGTCTGTGGCATACTTCCGAGCCGCTATCAAGTAATGAAATGTTTTAGCATACATGCCTTGCTAATGTTTTGAACACTAACATTATTGCTTAGTAATCTAAGAGTAACTACTTAATTACTTACTTAGCTTTAACAGCGTTAAGTGTTGTAGAGTTCAACTTTATTCTTTATTACATTTGTCGACTTCAATCGGTTCAACTAACTATTTAGTTGCATTTTTGATAAAATATTTGATTGAGGTAAAAAAAAGAAAGGTCAATTTTTAGATTTTTTTATTTTTTATAAATTTATAAAACAGACTTACATTAGAAAAATCACATAAACTATTAAACAGACCTATTAAATATTTATGTGAGTCTATATTACATACAGTAAGGTAGGTACTTATGCTACGGACGGGATTATGACCCGGTACATTTGAGAATTACTGGAAAACATAATCGCAGTTCATAAAAGTTTAGTTACTTAGATATAATGATAAATCAATTTAATTTAAGTTCTCTTGTTAAATGTTTTCACTGCGCCTATGTTATCCATGCAAAAGACTCATTAGATTTTTTTATATGAACTACTTAGAGCACGAAAGGCGTGAGATCATGGCTCTGTTAGTAACGGCCGTCACCCGAGGGGTCGTTCAGCCAGGGGTAGTTGACTGGGCATCTCACGCACGTCTGCAGGTTGATGGTCTCACCGGGAACCTCCTTGGAGGTGAGCTTGCAAGAGTGGGGTACCCAACAAGCTTGGTATCCTTCAACGGAACACTTTTCCCTCCAGGGCTCGAAGTTCTTCGCCTCGGTAACAGTACGGGGGTTTTGGATCCACTGGATTACTTGAGTCATAGTTACAAAGTATACATCATTGTGACTTGAGAGAATTTCGTCAATCCAGTACAAGAAAGCCTCTAAGAATTCAGGGTTATTCTTAAGCCAAGCGGCGTGGAAGTATAGACCCAATGGAGCGCGGTTTTGGTCGTAGTGACGGTCGAAGTTATGGTTGAGGAAGTTGTAGAACTGATCTCCGGTCAAAATGTTGGAACAAGAGTCAACCATGGCGCACCCTGGCAAATACTCATCGTTGGTGGGGTCCTCACGACGGTCAAGTTCGTTCATCACCATCTCCCAAACGGCGTGGCTCCTCGTGGGGCAGCTCTGTATGTTTCCGTGGCAACGGTGAGGCATTCTGAAGTACATTGTGTATGGCCATAGAGGAGGGTTGGAAAGGGGAGCAGTAATAGTACTGTCGTACAAGAAAGCTTGTTCTTCCATCATGGTGAACTGGTTGTTACCACCGACTCGAAGATAAGGAGCGCGAACACCTACTACACTGTTATCAGTGATGTTAGAGAACTTCTCAATGATGACTCGCATGCCAGCCATCTCCTTGCCCCAGTCGTCCACGGAAGCGTTGCTCCAGAAGCGTTCGTCATCGTTGTGCCTAACATATGAAAATAACAATTAGTACAATTTAATTAAATCAACTGTTGAATGTTAGAATGTGTTCATTCAATTTTAACTTACGTGATTGAATGTACAGCGATTTCGTGTCCCTTTCTGTGGGTTTCCTGAACGGCTGAGTAGTTGGTGTACTTGTGCGAAACGAAGTATGTACCTCTAATGTCGCAACCGTTCGGATTTTTACGTTTTCCGTTGAAGATCTCTTTGTATAGTTCGATGTTGTTATTGTTGATAGCATCATCGAAGGTGATGGTGATCATCTGGGGGACGTCTCTAGCGGGAAGGTCGCCGGGGATCACCGTGCCGTCCTCGGAGCAGAAGCAGTCAGGCAGCACGCACTGCGACGCGTCGCATGGCGGAGCCCTGTTGGGGTCGTTGTCGATGTCTACAACAAATAAAAACCATTATTATTTATTAAAAAAGACAATGTAGAATTCACACGAATAAGTATACCAATACCTATGCAATTATGAACTTTAAATGAAAAATATCGTGAGAAAAACACTAGAACTGCGCAACAGTTGGGTCTAAGATTATGAAATGCAGGCCCCTAAAGAAATTAATGTATTTTCGGTCACAATTCTTTGTGGGTCTATGCAATGTAGCTATTGTTGCATCAAACGTGATGAGAAGCTTTGGCGTTCAGATTGTGATATAGTTTGTCATTGAGAGATATTAACTACAAGTCATGTGCAGCTGCAGAGGCGTATGAATCTCTGGCGGCGCGAGAGTCGGAACCAGTATGGGTACTTTCGCTTGGTCAAATCACTCGACACAGCTGACACACACGTTGGATTTCACTTTTGATTCAGTAATACATTCGTACATACCTACACCTTTTGCGTTACGTACACAGCTTGTTGTGTTTTTTATAAATCCCATGTGTAGAATATTGTACGTATACTTTCAATTTTTGTTGCCATTTTATTGACTTTAAGTAATTACTTTATTAGGTAAGCCATTCTATTCAGAGACTCAGCAGTCGTTTATGTTGATATGCACATACATTTACGAAGACGTGAGCTAGAAGTTTCTATTATCTCGCGCAGACCAGGGTCTTCGTGGTTTGGTGAATGGAGTTTTGTATCCTTGTCAGGTACATAATAACAATTCAAAGTGATTTCAAGTCATATAGCACAGCAGAGAATTGTATTGTATGAATCGTGTTTGAAGTGAGGCGATGCATACCGACTACCTTGTTGATGTGTGAGGCCATATTTACTGCCGAGCTTTCTATCTAAATTCACACATTCCATGTAGGTATGTCTAATTTAAATAAAGCCAAACGTTATCTTCATTAATTAATTAAATAAATAACCCATTTGTGTTACGACATAGCATTGAGATGTTTTTTTAGGCCAAGTGATTGGCACTTCAGGCAGGTCGTTCGTCACGCATTACGAGCTAGTTCTTATTTGTGAAGTTGCTCGTTCAAGTTCATTTGCGTGTTTTAATTTTAGATTAGATACAATGTATTGACCGACTGGCTAGATAAAATCACAAATTGGTAGTTAAAATCCGTAAGGACGACCGCGAGTGTGAGGGTACTTACCGCAAGAGTTTTCGTCGGAGCCGTCGGCGCAGTCTTTTTCGCCGTTACAGAAGAGTCCACGCTCGATGCAGTTGGAGTCACCGCACGCGAGGAAACCATCTTGACACAACGGCTCTTCAGTGTACAACAAAGGTTTAACTTTACGCTCCTTATTTTTCAATTTGCAGTTTTTGACGGCGTCTTTCCAGTCACAGGTCTGTTTCTCGATATCGAAGAATAATCCAGCTGGACAACGAATGGCTTGGATACCCTGTTAGAGAAATAGACATGATTAATGTAAAACAATAACTACCTACTTCGTTTCGTTATCTAGTACCTACATAAAATATAACAAAACCCCTTAAAGTGGTGCAACTGCTTGAGTCAGTTTAAATGCAAATTCCAAATTATGCTGTAACCTCAAAATTACCTAAGTCAGCGGAAAATTATAAAATATATTTATAATTCAATGGAATATTCTAATGATATCAGCTGTAAATATTTTTTTCATAGAACAGTCATGGGGCAATGTATGAGTGTGTTACATTTGATTCTACAGAACAAAGTAATGCGTGTTGTCCCTGACTGAGCGGTCTCCAATGCGTGGTAGTTTGGCGAGACATACGCGGTGAACAATTATAGCAATTTTCATTATAACGAGCGTGCGCGTGCGGTACAAGCCGGCCGGCGACGCGGCTTCTTACATTACCTTGAATGTCGTAAGAACCCAATACCAGAACCTCTGATACGCAATGCTCTGTTGTTTATATTGAGGACAAATTTCTAACGTTTATTGCGCTTCGCATATATTTAATTATTGTACCTTATTTGCACTCGTATATATAAACTAAGACCCACTAACTATTAAATGATTAAGTATTCAAAATGGCAGTCATATTTTAATTTAAACAGTTTGGCATTTTCAATGTGAGCCAGTTCTAAGGTAGCTTACATTCCAGGTGTTGTTGGTAGTACATGTTGTAAGGACATATTTACTAGAGAATGCGTGTGTAAAAGTGTAGTTATGTATATATGCACTCACCGAGGCGGTGCACTGGATGACGTCGCGACAGTTGTCGCCCTCGCCGGCCACCAGGCGGAACCACTCGCCGGCGTCCTTGTCCTTGCATAGTTCTACCTCCAAGCTGTCGTCTTTCTTCGCCGCTTCACGTTCGTCAGCTTGCCGCCGCAATCGGTGACTATCGGCATTCGCTAAACAAATAATAAATTTATTGAGCAATTGTTGATCACTTCATTTCATACTGATCTGAGCAATTAAAGAAACAAACTTGCTGCTCAATTGAAGTCCGGAAGTATAAAAAGGATTTTTATTTTTCCTAGTGTTAACGTTAAAAATTGATCAACATAATCAATAGATTAACATAATAGCACGTGGTCAAACGTTACACATTCACTATTTACTGTTTTTTGAAGCTAGAATCGAAATATCACTTGGAAACTAGTATCTAAATGTCAAAGGTGGGGTGAGCGCTCGTGACATTTGACTCGCTCCGAAATGTCAGCGCTTGGGCAAGCGACAAGGACGACTCTTTCTATGTCTTCTGTCTGTACAAAATTGTACATTATGCATGGCATTTGATTTGTGTGCCGATTAGGCTGACGAAATTATTATAATTCAGAAAGGTTACGGAATAGTAGATTTCCTTGAAGCATCCTCGCGTTCCAGGAAACTTACGACGTGCCTATTAACAAACTACAATTATTATAAAACCAGTTGTAAAAACTGTTATTCGCCGTGTAATATTAAATAATATCCATGATGTTCTAACTCAGTTAATTGTGTCTGCAAAGGTTCTCATAAAATCATGTGTCAGGTGTCGACGTTGTCGTTTTTTGTCAATTGTGCACTTCGCTTGAGTAATGTTTGCGTAGGCAGTAAGAACGACGTGTACCTATTGCAATTGCAAGCGGGCGAAGGAGCGCATGCGAGTCGTGTGAGCAGCGAGCGGCACGTAACACTAGGAAACCGAGCTCTCGCAACGTTATCTAACTATCTCGCTGTACCGAGCCTCCAAAGCTGCAGTAGCGGAAATATAACCATATATTCAAAGAATATGAATAATTGGACATCCTTCAACGAAAAATGCTCTGATTCAAAAACAAACTTTTTAACTACTTATCCAAATATAAAATGTCGAGACATAAGAAGTTAAAGTGGTGAATGCGCTCACGGTGCATGATTGTTCATAAAGCAAGCGATGTGGGTTAGATGTTGCACGCTGCCAATGCAATCGATAGCTCGATTAATACACGACATGCTAGCGTGTATACACATACATACTTTTATTATTTTCATTGTTTGCTTATAGCAACAGCTTTGCACAACAACTGCTACGTTAATGTAGCACAAAATACTCGGCTGATTATAGTTTTTGCACAATTGCTTATTGGTATTGATTATTTGAAAAACAATTCAACAAAGACCATATAACAATCTGTTTCGCTATAATTAATAGAACTTAGATAAGATTTCGTAATATTACGATTCAAGGTCTTAACTTTTGCTTATATTAATTAAGTAGTCAATCCACACCATTATCTTAACAAATGGCATCGGATTATACCTAAATCTAATATTTGCCAAAATATCATCTTATCTAAACCAGTTTTATAATCTAATTTTAGTTTTAATCGTGTCAAAAGCATACAAACGAGATATCTGGGCAAAATTATTATTTTATTTGTTCGGTTCTGGTTGGAGTTGAAAATCTAACTAGTTCTCTTTGACCCGGATCTACCACGTGTGTGATTATGAGATAGGTATCGAGAAGTTGACTTGATAAATTATCCCCTACAATATGAAAATGTCTGATCTAAGAAAACTAACACAATAGCCATGACGAAATAAAAGTTTCTCTGGGTCTAAAAGTTAGCACCTTTTTATTCGTAGCAATGAGAGCGCGTTGATGTCTTTTGCACTGAAAAATACGTTCTCGTCAAACCATTAAATATAATATTAACTTTTTTTATTTTGATTGTAATTTATATACTTGTATTTAATATTTCGGCGTTCAGGACTGTTTGTCGGAATTACATTTTTAGACAATATTGTTCTGAAATATTTTACTGAACAGTTTAGTGAAAATAAAACTTATGATATGGTACCTACCGTCAATGTTAAAATGAGAATGGAAAATCAATGCAATAAGCTAATATTTTATCAACCAAGAAAAGGGAATTAATTGTTGAACCTATATGTTTCTTGAAATAGAAACAATATTTTCAACAAACCTCTCACTCAGGAGAGATACCGTACCCCCAGAATTGACTATTGTGTGAATAATAAAGCATGAATGTGGGAACAACTAGGTATGCGAGCAGCTCGGGCGTCGACCGGGCACGTTGTTGGAATACCAACGGCCGACCTTATGAATATTTAGCACCACCGCTCGACTTTCCTTCTGCGGCACTCCCTTCAACGAGTGATAACGGGAGACTGGCGTTTCCGCATACGGAAGTAAACAGCGCTCACCTTGTCGCCATCACTCACATGCGATCGCGACGACCTCTGGGGCTCGCGATCAATATTCACGTTTCACTTTGTCTCTTCTGTGTAATCAACACGAGATATTATGTAATATGTCGCCAATCTCCTCTTTGTCTTGAGATATGGCTCCTTCATAATGTGAGAGTTGCGCGGAAAACCCAAACAAAGAAGTACCTAATCGTACGTGCTAGAAATACCCGAGTGCCTGCGACGTGCACTACATTATACTAAAGGCACTTAAACTTGACCGAGGCCGTGATTGCCGTATTGTACATTTCTTCATAAATGTGATGAAATACATTTACAGCATACATTTTGTTGTTAAGCTTGCAAGGAGAATATTTAAATTCAATCACTTAGCACATGATAATGTGAAATGATTAAGCTCAACGAATGAAACTTGTGTTATGTGATAGGCAAATAAATTAAGCAACTCCAACATTCACTTAACCAAATTTTATATAACTGAGTGGAGTGGAATGCATATCTATCTACAGTCACTGCAAGCTGACGGAAGAACAGCGGACGAAAAGGATGCACGATCAACAAAATAAAACTAAAAAGTCTTCCTTTATTGTTCAAGATCTAGTGACCCTATTTTACTTATTTATGCAATTTCTGTTTTAGGAAATTTGTGTAAAATAACTTTTGCTCAACCAGCGTAAACCGTGAAGGTTTACAAAATTAGACATACGCTAAGTAGTTCATTCAAATTAATTGGCGCACACTCGTATTATGCGATGCTATTTCGACACAGTATCGAGTTGTCCGGAGCCTGTCTATGTATCTCACGTGGTGGTTATGTCGCAACAGAGTTGACCTAGAGACCTAAAGATCTGGAAACCTACCATAAGTAGGTAACTGATAAAGTACCTCACTGAGCCTTACGAATAGTTATATAATGTGCGAGTAAGCTATGGTATTAAATGTTCGAATACAATTGAGACATTGTTATCACAATATATATTACTGTTTTAGTAGTTTATCTCGAAAGTATGTAACATAATATACAGGGTGATTGGAAGATGGGTGCAAAGCTTTAAGGCGAAGATAGTACAGACAATTTAGAACCATTTAAGCCATGGTTGTCTTAGACGAAGTCTTACCAAATATTTTTAACCAAATTTTTAAGTTTTTTTTCGGAAATTCTCAAAATTTAATGTAAACTGCATAATTATGGCCAAATTGAATGATAAATGAATTCATTTTTTATTTATTTAATTAAAGTAATGCGTAAGCAATCAAGCAAAACATGTTTTAGGCTTCTCTGTCATTAGACATTTTTTTTACAGACAATTAAAGCTCAGAAAAAATAAAAAAAATTGTACAATACATCTTTTAAACCTTATTAAAAAAAAAAAAATTTGGTAAGACTTCGTCTAAGACAACCATGGCTTAAATGGTTCTAAATTGTCTATACTATCTTCACCTTAAAGCTTTGCACCCATCTTCCAATCATCCTGTATAATATAATAATAATATAATAAATGAGTTATTATTTATTATATAAAGTATACAGGAAAAGTTTTTATCCAGTGTGCAAACTGTAACCATGAATTCAGCATATCATTCTAGACCCCAAAGCGCAGACATTTTTCGTGGGTTATACAAAAAAAACAGCTGTTTCATACATTTTGGCCGCGTAGGTATTGCATTTTTCTATGAAACAGCTGATTTTTTTTTTGGAAAGCCAAGGAAAAATTTATTCGCTGGGGGTCTAGAATAGTATGCTGAATTCATGGTTAAAGTTTACGCACTGAATAAAAACGTTTCCTTTATATAGTTATTATTGTTTATAATGTCCGCTTCAAATTAAATCGTTGCATATTATCAAATTTTTCCTCAATAGTTTCCATCTATTTAATTATCTAGACGAGTCAGTGACCAATATGAATTAAGCAATAATTTATTAAAGTCAAAGTAATACAATTGATTAAAAATCATTCGCTTGTAAGAACTAAATAACGATCGTTCACGTCCCGGTTCCAATTAATTTTCCAGTCAATTATAATGCCGATTTTCGAAGTTAATAATACATTTATCAAATGAACGCAAACAAACAAACCATTCTGTCTGTACTTTATGATGATCTATCATAAATAATTAAATAAACTACAAAATGTGAATATTCGCAGATTCAAGGTTAAATGAGATAATTTATTGTTTATTTCTATAATAATCGAAAGGAAGCTATTATTGGTAACGCCCTTGAGCACTTGACTCTTAGTTCACGTGAACTGTGTGAGTCTATGACATTTAAAGCTATCGCACCTGAGCTCTATAAATATGTCACGTATGTGTGAACGGAAACAATGATCAGCTAACTTGTTTTATACGTACCTATAGTAATAATACATACAATAATCGTTTTTTAAAAGATTTTTGTGTGATAGAAAGATCAACCTAACTGTGACTATACAATGAGATTCCAAATAAAATTGTGTAAACTCATTGTAGTAAAACGATTTTTTTTACAATTCATGATTTTTGAAATGTCAAATGTAACAAATTGTGATTACATTGTCAAGCTTACATTGTGACTTACTAGACAAACAGTTATTTTTCTTACTCAATGTTTAAAGTAAACCCATCAATTAAATCAATCATGAAATGAGTCCAAAAGTTTATGAGCGTATAATATACCAATTTCATAGCATCTGACGAAATCGCTTATTCGCGAGAATTAAAGCGTTGCAAAGTTTACTGACTTTAATTACTGTTGTGGAATTTAGTTATGATAATAACTTATAGAGAACTTAACCTATAGCAAACGAAGAGCAAAATAGAAATATAACCGATTTCAACCGATACCGATACTGATTTCAGATGTATTGTTTTATGTTTTCTTCGTCTTTATCAATTGGCATGTTTGAATTTAATAGGATTTTCAGGCAATCCCCTCGAAACCAAATAGATCTAAGATTATTTTAAATATACCTCTGAGATACTCGAATCTTAGACTTACATTATTATCAAAGCCTTCTTGAATCCTAGCAATACATGCGGCAGGATTTACATTTGTCGTTAATCGTTCCTTTGTTTGTTAAACTTAAACATGCCTTTACAAGGCTATGGAACGTAATGAAATTTTCCATCAAGATAACATTATGAGGAAGGACATTGTGCGGCTTTTCATCTTGAAACGAGCGACGCCGACTCTAGGAGCTAGAATAACGCTCGCGGTGATATGTGATCTTTGTGTTACACGCTTGGCGTATTCATAAGTCGTCGGCCTAAATGTAAATTTTGAGAAATCAATAGGGCCAGCTCATGTAACGTCGCGTCGTCGTAGCAGTCTCGCTGCCCTCGACACTATGTCGAGTGTGACGTCACCGGCGCAGGCGTAGCGCAACACGGAACGAATGTGAAAGTTCTCCGCAACCGCAGCGCAGCCGCAGCAGGTGCTAACCAATAGTTCAACTAAACACGTCCTAATGACAGCCTATTCAGATGAAGTAATCAAACACATATCCTTGTCCTCGTCTCGTCACAGTTGTCTAGACAGCTGCTCAAACCTTGTTCACAAACATCAAAGTGATACCCGATGTACTGAATGCTCAACGACTGTTACGGAAAGTTCATATACAACATGTTTTCGCAACATTGAAACGTTTAAACATTACCGAAATTAGGTAAATTCTATATTTGTTTTCACATCACCGACGCCAATGTATAAAAGATACATAGTGACATGCCGTGAGTGACTATCCTTGAAGGGTTCGGTCACTGTGCGTTGATGTCCTTTGGTCGTTCAATGCAAGGCGATCGCGGTCGGCTGCATTCATTGGTAAACTCTGCGGAGACACAGTCTATCTCGCGATTGTCGAGAATGGGCAACTTCACTGTTCACTAAGTGCGACACTGTATTGACGCAATCACTAAATTATTGCAGATGTGCGGATGTGACGTCGAGCCACCCGTGACGTCGCGAGATGGACGGTGTCTGGATGCGTAAGATAAGGTTAGGACTCACCGCAGGCGAACAAGAGACACGCGGCCAGAGTAGCGACACGGGCGTAGCGCGCCATGACGGGATCACAACAGGTCGTTGCGCGGCCGTCGTGCGGTTAAATAGTGGCCTCAATCTGCGCCCCGCCCGCCCCGCTCGCCCACTGCGCTCGCACCTCTGCCAACACCCTTCGCACTCATCAGCTGTGAATCACCTGCATCATCAGGACTGCAGCGCATCTGCACGTACGGGCCCGTGCTGCATGCTACACTTTCGTATTCAGTCATATTTATTAGTTGTCTTTAGTTGCGCCAGAAAACAAATAATAAAACACACATTATGTAAGTATTATCCAATTTTATGAAGACGAATCAACTCTTTACGCATCACTAAAGTACCTACAGCTGAATATAAACTCTTGTGTTGATGCATTATTTTATTACACCTATTGCAATACCAAGCAATTGTTTTTGCTCAGAGATGCAGGCATGTGTTGTGATTTTTCAAACGCTCGGTACATATGTATGTGATGTCCGAGTTACTCTTTGAAAATTATTTGATTTACCTTCAATTGACTCGAACTTTGGCTTACTTGAAAAGTCAACCTACCTACATTTGATTGAGATTATTTTTGAATTATCGAAGACTTTAAAACTTGTCTACGCATGAGTAATGTATGTCAAAGTTTATAATACGCAACTAGTGACCCGCCCCTACTTCACACGAGTGCGATCAGTGGATCCACGTCAAAATATTGAGATTGCTGTACTATATCTGAGTTAAATATTCAGGTATTATACTTACACAGAAATCTTCTGGAAGAATTTCTGTAAGTGATGGTGAAAACCGCAACAAAATCTATTTTGCCATTTGCAAGAAATAAGCGGACAAACAGATAGGTAAAAAAGGCCGTTTTCATACCGTACATATTAAAATTAAATAAGTAGTTATACAATAAATTTTGGATCATAGGTTTGCATTGCGCAAACACATTTTATTTGTGTTTGTAGGCGCGCCAACTCTCACGATTATCTCCATGGAGACTTGGGAATGCAATTATTATGTTGATTGAAAGATACAATTGCAACAACCGACGAAGCGTGGGTTCGGCAATCTTCTGCTAAGTTCATCATCAGTTCTGAATAAAAATAGAAAAGCAGTACCTATTATTTTATTTAAGAAAGAAATTCAGTAACGCGAAAGAGCGTTGCTTGTCCTAGAGGTGAAGTAAAAAAACTGAATTTGCATAAGCGTGATTTCGTTTCAAAAGAATCTAAAAATCCATATTCAGAGGCCTGATTTTACTTTTCTGAGTATGGATTTTATTTATTATCTGATGACCGAACTGATCTTAGGGTATCGGGTATAGTTGACGCCCGAGGGGCATTTGGCCCAATTGCCAAAAACGCCCTTCCTGGAAGAAATCCTGGAGGATTGTAGGATACTGTCTTGACCAAGTGTTCCTTAATAAATACATAAGTCGAACAGAGTCATATTTACTTGTAGATGCAAAAGGCTTTGGGGTATAATAATTAAATCCTGCCAGTAAATGTCAACAGGTGCATCAATCTTGAAGTCATCAAAAAACGCTACATTGGATACAATGCTACAGATTCCTATTCTCCCTTTTTTTAGAGGGCTTGGTGCTCATAGGAGTATATTATGAAACTCGCAGTACTTATAATACTAATGTAACTTCATTGGATCTATAAACTTCTTTTTTCTTATCTTTATGTAATTTTACTGGTGTTCATTTAGGAGTAGGGTACTTGCTTTTATTACCACACTTAGGAATGGTAATTTATTTCGGCATTTATTCTCCGGTTCTCATTCTTTTGACAAATGCATTAGGGCCCTTGTAAAAAAAAAAGGTGACTGGGACAGACTGGATGCGGAAGGCGGAGCATAGAGTGTTGTGGCGCAGCCTGGGAGAGGCCTATGTCCAGCAGTGGACTGCGATAGGCTGAATTGATTGATTGAGTTGTAAAATATCCTATGGCCCATCGCCATTTGTCATATTCCCTTAACTATATTTATTGAAACTTTACAAAATGACTGTGTGCTGGACAGTAGTAGAATGTGAAGGGTGCGCTTACAACAGAGACGTGTGTGGACGCTAGTAGGTGCGAGGAGCCGTAGCTGATGCTGCTGTGTAAGGATGCGGTGTGCTAAAAGTCTAGGACAGGCAAGAATTGACAACCAGTGATGTGCGAGAATACGAAGCGAGGGATGCGTGCGATAACCGCAAATAGGATAACCTCATTATCGTAGCCTTTAGAGCAGCTGTGGTGGAAATGGGATTAGCAGCGGCGCGGTCTTGTATATACCAAACAGGTGACTCGAGATAGGCCCTACATATTCCTCGCTACGCATCCTCGCATATCCGTGGTGGAGACGCAGGAAGGAGTAATCATGTACATACTGTGTTTTTAATTCTCACGCCTAAAAATTAATTCGTAAAAGATAATGGAGTCCAGAGCTAATAATAATGAACCTGCTATCCATAACTAGCTAACGACTTCTTATTACCAGCACACTATCTAGTTACTGCCTAATTAATAGTTTAATGGTAATCACTGTAATCAAGACAATGACTCAATTTCTTTTACTTACTTATTGCTTTTTCTGTTTATTCGTTATTTAAAGAAATTTTGTAAATTGTTAACAGGATTTTAAGTATTATTATGATATTTACGAGTCATTACATTATTAGACTACAGTTAAATAATGTGGTGTCTTAAAAATAGAATTATGTAACAAGCACAATTTAGTTGGTATCTGCCTTTTAATTTCCTTGGAAATAAATATCTGAATGTTATAGTCATCATTATAAAAGCAAGAAGAAAGACGTACCCATTTGCTAAACCAATCCTTTGACTTAAATTCCAAGCAAAACTTTTTTTGAAAGCTTATGCATATATCTTAAAAAATGGTTACATTTTTTATTTAATTGGAAAAGGTAACCTTACGAAAATTAAGACTAAACGTAGTTATGACCTTATCTGAACCACGAATACACATAAATACCTACATAGTTGTTGATCGACATTATGTTAAACCAATAATACATTTAAATATTTACGTTTAAAACATTTATAATTTGTAGGATACACATCACTTCATATAATATTTTAAACCAAAATCCCCCGCCGCGTCTGTCTGAACGCGCTAATCTGTAGAATACATGTCGGATTTGAAAACTCTTTTTGCATTTGATTGTACAATTTTTGAGGAAGGTTATAGGTTTTTTAATATCACGCTGCGGCCTTTGAGAACTGAGCAGAAAAGTGAGAAACAGCGTTAAGAAAAAAAATTGTACATAATAGCACGAGCGGGTTGGACGGTCGTTTGCCGAAATTCCTCGTGGACAAAGCCATACGCAGAACCAGACAGAGACCATACAGAGAGTATGAGATGGGTTAGAAGCGTTATGACTACCTCTCGATAAGTTTAAATAGCAGATATTACTAGTTCGCAATAGGACTTAATCTCGATATGACTAGATCGCTGTAAAACTAATTAGCTGTTTGACTTTATGTAAGCATACGTCCTGTTATCAAAATGACTTATTATCTATATGACGTACAATCATAGAATATCTAAAATTGGCATTAGTATAGGAACTTCATGGAGCTTTACTGAAGTGTGAATACACTATGAAGTTCCACTATTAAAAATAAATTGAAACAATAGTTGTCATTATCACTTTGAATTTTTATCTTGCATATTTTATTGTTATTTAAAATGCAGAGTAATGGAAAATTTCATTTTATGAAAAATAAAAAGAATAAGGAAGCACTTCCTCATGATGGCTACCGATACAATTTTGTGTCCAACAATTCAAGCGAAACATCGTTCTGGCGTTGCTACAAGAGACAAGAGTGTTAATGCTTCTCTCACACTAAATCAAGAAAATACCACTATAATCAGAAAGAGTCTGCACAAGTGTGAGCAAGACAATGGCAAAATGCAAGAAGACCTTTTACTGGATACGGCAAAATAGAATGTAGGTATGCGAAGATATGTCTTCAGCAAAAAAGGTTTACGAAGAATTCCTCTAACAACTGCCCTCTTCTTCAACCTTTAATGGCAGACCTTAAATTCAGTGAAGGATGTCCTGTACAGACATCGTAAAAGGTTCCTTCAAGCGCAAAAAACAGAGTTTTCTTAATCCAGTGAAGTGACAGTACCAAATATGATCAAGAAAGACTTTTTGATTGCCGAGTTTGAATTACCAAAAGACGACAAAATGCTTGTATTCTTATCACGATTTTACAAAAGGAATATGAAAATTTATGCAGATCAAGAAAAGGATTTTTTTGGTGACGGAACCTTTAAAAGTGCACCTAGGCCTTACTATCAATTGTTCTCCATTCACGTAGAAGTTGATAGCACGGAAGAAACGACAAGTATATTTCCCGTCTTGTATGCTTCGCTTTATTTACAATAAATAATACGTGGTGCTTAAAGTACATATTAAACATTTTAAATGTGATTACGAATTGGGACTCATCAATGCATTTAGGACTGTGTATCCAAATGCTAAAGATACAGGATGTTTTTACCATTACAATAAATCTGTGTGGAAAAAGGCGAACGATATCGGTTTGACGAAATCTCAAGAAGGACGATACATCACTAGAGTTACTGCTAATTTGCCGCTCTTGCCTTCATCTTATATACAAGACGGATGGTCTGCTATTGTGTTCAACGCAATCACCTGAAATTAATGCATTCGCAAGCTACTTTTGCAGGCAATGGCCAAAGAATCCTTTGCTTATTTCCTGTATAAAACAAAAACACAGAACCAATAATAGATTAGAGGCATGGCATCGTCGCCTTAATGAGCACATGCAGCACAAACCAACGTTGTTACAATTTTTATTTTATTTAAAAAAAGAGGCACATTTTCAAGATTAAAAAAAACAAAATTCTCTGTTTGAACCGAACAACAAAAGAAGAAACACCATATTATTCAATCGCAAATATCAAAGAGAATTAAATAAACTTGAGACGAAGAGAGAGAGATTACGCTCATATGTTTTTTTTTTAAACGTTAGCGATTTAAAGCGTAAGTTTAATTAAATAAATAAATATTTATGTTACAATGAAATGTTTTCATTTTAAGTATTTTAATATAGGTTCCGAGGAAAAGAACTTAACGCTTATCTCGATAACTGTACTTCAAAAAACAAACGAAAATATAGTCGTTACGCTATCGGCCTTATTGCAATCTAGTCCAAACACGATATAGTCCAAACAAGATCTAGTCATATCGAGTTTAAGTCCTAAAGCGAACTAGTCATATCTGCTATTTAGTCTTATCGAGAGATAGTCATAACGCTTCTTCTAACCCTATGAGATGAAATAACTTGAAAATAATCAACTAAAGTTGATAAAACCTTAACGCACACTTGTATGTTAAATAAAACGACAGCGTTACGGATACGCTCCTTGCTGTAGCTTTAAGGCTTGGTGACGCTCTATAAAATAATTGTTAACAGACAGCATTTCAACATCTGTTTTTAACCCCCGACGGAAACAGAGCGGTGTTATAAGTTTAACGTGTGTATGTCTATCTGTGTGTCTGCGCCATAGCAGCTCCCACACGGCTAAACCATTCGATTATTTTGTTTTGTTTGAAATGTTACTTAATCGAGAGTGTTCTTATGATTCAAGATAATCTATTGAGCCGTTAGAAGATTATTAGCTATTTTTAAACCGACTTAAAAAAGGAGGAGATTCACATATATTTTTTTATGTTTGTTCCAAGATTTCATTGTCAATTGTGGATGGATTTCAAAAATTCCTTTTTTTATGATCGGGCATGCTTCTGGTGAGGTCAATTGACCCATCGACAATAAGGATCTACAGTGGCGATCGATAAAAAATACGATATGGATCGTCTGTGACCTCACAATTACAAGATGACGAGATGAAGATCCGATCGAATCGAGCACATGTGTAAGCTCTAGATCTAGAATCACGTATTGAAGCATATATTCACTGGGAATTGCGTGCTAAAATAGTCAGCGGGATTTTTTATCTCTATATTACATGATTTAAAAAAAAAAGATATTTGATCACCTTCAGGTGTACAAAAAAAACATTTATATAATAAACACTATGCAGCGTTACAACTAAGGGAAAGAGTGTTTTCGATGATCTCTGGCACCCAATATAAGATTTAACTTGTGTTTAGGGTGCCAGCGTCCTGGCCTATAACTGAACATGTATCAGTAGTTGTAAGCCGAGCACAATATATTATTATCTAAATAACTATTTACTAATAAATGCAACTGTGAAGTGGCCTATTGAAGTACATATGTATGTAATTGAGAGGGAGAGAAATTATGATGAGAACTTGTGTTTATGTTAGTCTATAGTATGTATATAAATAGTTAAGAATATATGACCTTATTAACTGCGTTAGGCTAAGCGATTGATATACGTAGTAAATCTTCAGTCTTATCATAATTGATTGTCAATAGCCACTTTGTGACCTGGGTCTTACAACCATTCAGGCACATGGGAGCAATGGTTAACAGTTTATTTATTTTATTGTATAAATGGTCAGACAGAACATCATAATGAAGCTGAGCAAGGGCCGTTCTACATCCACCAGTTGAGAATACCTCGTAGAATCTACGTTTTTTAGCAGCATTCGGGTTGTAAACCACAGAGCGATGTTTGCGCAGAATAGTGCTGAGAACAAAGAGCTGTCTCACAGTGATAAGTTAATATGCATATATTTATAATTGAGTATAAACTTAAGTATGCATGCAATGGTTACTTTGTCTCAGATAATCTTATAATAATTTCCGTTCTCGTTTATTTCTACGCCTACTCTATAGGGAGATTAGTTATTCTAGTTGTTAACTTAGTTTCGGTAAATTTTGCTTTAGCTTCCTTATCGCGTTTTTAATCCACTTTATGTATCTTGATGATATTCTGCTGCTTCTTGTCACCGTAGTTTACATGGCAGGTAGTGGTATACGAACTGGTGTGGGGGTAGGTACCATAAATAAAAAGTGAAAAATAAAAACCTGTCTTTGGATAATTATGTATTTTAGTTTTTTGTCACCGATTTCCAAAATTAACACTATTGTTTGTAAACTGGCGTTTATCGCACCGCTTTTAGTTCCTAATGCAGAGTATTAAACACATGTACATTTGCGCTTTTAAAATCCAGCAGACTCTTTATGACTTTTTTATTCCCAATACATAATATCTACTTAAGAATAAAATGTATACAAAATACATTCCCCCCAAAAACACCCGCCCTTCACGATTTCCTAGTGCTTTAGCCGGGAAGAAGTGGCACAACAAACTCCTCAGCAGCACAGCTGTACCCTTGGCTACGGTAGCGGTCAAGGCCACGGTGAGGCAAGGAGTGTAAAGAATCCCCGGAAGAGATCCGGCTACCACAATCACCGAAAACTGAGCCTGACAACATAGTACACTCCGGACCGACGAGAAGATCGTCGAACTCGAAGAAGAATTGAGCAGGTTACGATGGGATATAGTAGGGTATCTGAAGTCCGACGAGAGGGGGAGGGCTCGATAATCCTCAAATCCGGTAACCTGCTCTATTTCCAGGAGGGCGACCAGCAGTACCAAAGTAGTGTCGGGTTTATCGTCCATGAGTCCCTTGTGAGCAACGTGGTGAAGATCGAGAGTGTGTTGACCAGGGTGGCGTTCCTTATACTCAAAATATCCGCAAGGTATTCATGGAAGATCATACAGGTTTAAACCCAAACCTCGTCACACCCCGACGATGAGGTCGAGACCATGTGTAAGGATATTTCTAGAGCCATGCATGGTTCCAAAACTCACTTCACCGTTGTCATGGGGGACTTCAACGCGAAACTGGGCAAACGAAGTGACGATGAGTTGCGAGTGGTGCAATTTGGAGTTGGACGTAGAAACCACCGGGGTCACCTACTGGCTAGTTTTATGGAGAAGGAAGGCCTCTTTATGATGAACTCCTTCTTCAACAAACGGGAGCACAGGAAGTGGACCTGGCAGAGCCCTGATGGTGTAACCAAAAATGAGATTGACTTCATTATGTCGACGAAGAAGCAAGTATTCAATGATGTCTCTTTGATCAATGCGGTGAAAACTGGTAGAGGTCACCGTTTGGTAAGAGGCACATTGAATCTCAATATCAAGCTAGAAAGATCTCGGCTGATGAAGTCTACGCTCCGTCCAGCACCGATCCAAGTCTAAAACCCCGAGAGCTTTCAACTCGAGCTTCAGAATTGTTTCGAGTGTCTAGGGAGCTCTGTGGACGATTACAACGATGGGCTCGTGGAAACTGTCCATACGGTCGGGTCTAAGTTTTTCAAGACCGGTCGCATCAATAAAAATAAGAGACTCTCTGATTCTACTTTGCAGCTCATGAAGGAGAGGCGCGAGATAATCCTGGAGTCTTCAGACGATGCGCTCGAGTACCGGCAGCTTAGACAGATCTCTAAGTCCTTGAAAAGCGACCTCCGCCGCTTTAATTCAGAACGTATTAAAGACGCGATAGAGCGGAATAAAGGCTCCAAGGTATTTGTTAGGGATCAGTCTATTGGGCAGAGCCAGCTTACGAAACTGAGAACCGATGAAGACAGGATCGTATCCACCAAGCCTTAACTGTTGAGAGAGATTGAGAGGTTCTATGGACAGTTATACACGTCAACAAGAAACCCCGTTACGAATCTGGCAAACAACCCAAAAGCTAGATTGACCCGACACTATACTGAAGACATCCCGGGCGTCAGCTTGTACGAGATTGGAATGGCTCTGAAGCAGCTCAAAAACAATAAGGCGCCAGGTGATGACGGAATCACGGCCGGACCCGTTATTAAGGCCCTCCAGAAGCTGTATGATTCCGTTATACTCGAGGCAAAAACGCCACAGGCATGGAACAGAGGTGTGGTGGTACTTTTCTTTAAGAATGGTGACAATGCCCTTCTTAAGAATTATGGGCCCATCTCACTTCTGAGCCATGTCTACAAGCTGTTCTCCAGAGACATCACGAACCGTCTGGCGCGCAGGTTTTAGCACCGTAGACCATATACATAGGTACGTTGCGGCAGGTTATACAGAAGACTGAAGAGTATAACCTGCCTCTCTGCTTAGTGTTTGTGGACTACGAAAAAGCCTTCGATTCGACCGAGACGTGGGCTGTACTGCAGTCCCTCCAACGGTGCCAGCTTGATTATCGGTACATCGAGGTGTTGAAGTGTTTGTACGAAAACGCCACTAAGTCAGTCCGACCAGACCTCGAAATCTATCCTTCTGCAGCGAGGTGTTAGACAGGGAGACGTTATCTCTCCGAAACTGTTCACCGCTGCACTGGAGGATGTCTTCAAGGTTCGGGACTGGAAAGGGGCTGGCATCAACATCAATGGCGAGTACATCACTCACCTTCGGTTTGCCGATGATATAGTTGTCATGGCTGAGACCATGGAGGACCTCAGTACAATGCTCGATGACCCCAGTAGAGCTTCCGAAAGAGTGGGTCTTAAAATGAACATGGATAGGACAAAGGTCATGTCCAATGCCCATGTAAAACCCACTCTCATAACGGTCGGAGGCGCTGCACTCGAAGTTGTGGACGGGTACGTTTACCTAGGACAAACTGTCCAGTTAGGTAGGTCCAACTTCGAGAAAGAAGTCAATCGTCGAATCCGACTTGGTTGGGCAGTGTTCGGGAAGCTACACAATAACTAGTCGTCCTACTTAACGCAGTGTCTCAAGACGAAAGTCTTTGACCAGTGCGTGTTGCCAGTGATGACATATGGAACTGAAACTTGGTCGCTCACAATGAGCCTCATAAGAAGGCTTAAAGTCACCCAAAGGGCTATGGAGAGGGCTATGCTTGAAGTTTACCTGCGTGATCGAAACAGGAATGAAGAGATCCGTAGGAGAACCAAGGTAACCGACATAGCCCGAAGAATTGCCTAACTTAAGTGGCAGTGGGCAGGGCACATTGCTCGCAGAACAGATGACCGATGGGGCCGGAAGGTTCTGGAGTGGCGACCGCGTACCGGATGACGTAAAATTGGAAGGCCTCCCACAAGGTGGACCGATGATCTTGTGAGGGCCGCAGGAGTCCGCTGGATGCGGGAAGCATAGAACCGTTCGAAGTGGCGGAGCTTGGGGGAGGCCTATGTCCAACAGTGGACGTCTTTCGGCTGAAATGATGATGATGATGATGATACTATACGGTTCTTTAAACCATTTTTTTATTTTGTATGTATGTCTGTTTGTTCCGGCTAATCTCCGAAACGACGACTGGACCAATATGGCCGGGACCTCCACTGGCATAAAGCGAATGTGTAACACATAGGCTTCTTTATAACCCGGTAACACGTTCCCGTGGGATAATTTCCAACTTCTGCGCGGGCAGCAGCTAGTCATCAATATAAACTTAGTGAAAAACCTCGTATTATTGAAACTAACTCAAAAACCACGAATCAGAACTCAACTAAATTCACATGGGACCGCTCGTTAAGTATGCAAACCAATGAAGAATTTTTCAAAATCTCAGACATTTCTTTCCGTTTTTAACCGACTTCAAAAAGGAGGAGGAGCCGAGCGAGCGCAGCGAGCGGTGCCGCGGCAGCGGCCGGCGAGCGTTACTTCCAAAGGCTGTTAACGAAACGGCTAATTAAGCTAGTTGGCTGCGACATATCACACGTAGGAAATTAGCCATTTCGTTAATAGCCTTTGGAAGTAACGCTCGCTCGGCTCGCGCCCTTTTGGTCACAGTTCTAACCTAACCTAACTCATTTAATCGGGGTGCCCAGTTTGGCCTGAAATCGGGTTTGGCCGGTAACATATATATAATAATATTATTACATCCTAGTTGCGCGGCAAACACTGCTTGCGCGATGCAGTTTTCCGTGGCGTCAGTGTGATGCGTAGGAATAGTTTTAGCCTCGTGTCCAATGAATTTATGTTTTTATTCGCAGTGGCTAGAGCCTCACTCCGCTCCCCTTGGGTAAAGAGACCTGGCGAAAACCCTGAAGTGCCTGACACTAACTACTGTACAGGGATGTGGCAGAGAAAGCTCTAAATGGGCAAACTATACGGCCAGCGCAGACCTGCAACACAGCGTGGTTTTCATTGAAAATCAAATATCTTCATTGCGTATCTTAAAATAAATCGAAAATAAATAAACCCCTAAAACTTAAGGAAGCTGGACTAAAAGAAGTTAATTAATTTTCAAGTTTCGCTAGTTTCATACCTGATAGATGAACAGATTTGAAAAATATTGCAAACTAAAAAAGGTAAGTTATTCTAAATAAATATACCTTTTTAACCCTTACAGATACTGTAACCAATTTATATTGTATTTAAAACACGTTACAGTATTGTCACATATCATATATACATTACGTGCCTGCCATCACCAATCACGGTACCTAATAGCTGCTACTACTACACCCTAATTGCGTAATACGCGATTAATCATAATCGGTTTAATTTTGACAGTTCAACAATATGCATTGCGTTATTTACGTTGTTGAGCAGACACATTTTTCGAACGTATGAAGCAATGGTTTAGTCATCTGTTTCAAAACAAAACCGATTATGATTAATCGTGAGTTACGCAATTAGGGTGCTGGAACCATTAAAGCTTATTCCGCCCATTTTTTATTTATTTTAACATAGTTTAGAAAACTACTCAATCATTGAAATGCGATTGGAAATGAAGAGTTTCCTAAATCACATAAATTCAATAATAATTTCAAATAATCACACGGTGGCAGGGACATCGAAGCGCAAAATGTAACCATGAATTCAGCACATGATACTTATAGCCCGCGTAGCGTAGAAATGGTACGCCACTCATCAAAAAGAAAAAAAAAATAGCTGTTTAATAAAAAAATGCTATAATCTACACGGTCAAAATGTATAGAACAGCATTTTATTTTATGTAACCGACGAATAGTTTATACGTAGGGAGATTCACGAGACATTGAATGACTTTTTCATGAAATAATCATTAATTAATTAAATAGTAATGGGATTATGTGAACTTGGAATTATATTTTGTTTTTGCCTGACACTGACCGGCAAATTGCAAAAACGTAAGAAAATTTGAATTTCGCGCGCTACCGTGGCTCTTTCCGCAAAAATTTAACATTCTGGCAGTATAAAACGGCCTGCACCTGCCTCAGGACCCCAAGAGGCCCGGCACACAGGAGACCGACTGCCGGGGTTGAACAGGGGTGGTGCCCGGATTCCCCGTGCGTGACGGTCACCTGCTGGGATGACGACTGCCGCCTGGGACACCGACACCTAGGGAGTGAGGAGCAGCAGCACCGGAAGCCGGATGCCCTGTGGAGGCAGACCCAACGATAGGCCCGAATTTTACGGGTCGCAACATTGCATCCGCGGACAGGGGGCGATGCCCCGATACCGCCTGCCGCGCCTCCTTGAGGGGTCGCTGCGATTACCGAGTTCTCGTCACAGAAAATTACATATTTTGTCTGTCCCGGACTGCCAGTCCAGGAAATAGACAAAATACGTAATTTCCGTAATTTAAATTCCTAATTTTCAAACACTTAGCTAGTTCATGGCATAGTAAAAAAAAAACACTCGTATACCTCATAAATCTATCACTATAAAATCGTACCAGAATCGGTAATACCTGTGGATTTTCGATATGTTGTTAATACTAATGCGTACTACTAACTGTAGGTTGATTAAAGAAACACACGACCAAATAGTGCTGTTCCTTTGCAGACCATTCCTCTGGTTACGTTGACTGGTAATACAAAATAAACTTTATGTGGGACCCCTTTATTATTTTTACGCAAATACCTTTGGCACGTGGCAATAATATTGACTAACGTACTTACGAACTTGTATTTTTCAACGCAGTCGGGTAATAAAATGTCCATGATTTTTGATTTTACACAAAAATTGCACAAGTGTTTACCAGCAATGTCCTGTTAGTGTAATTCAAGTGCTAAAAGATCCTTGTCACACTGTAAGCGTTAGTTACCAGGGTTACCAGTTCTTAAAATAACATTTTTGACAGACCGAGACCGATCGATTGTTTTTATAACCTCACTTCATCATAATTTTGCAGTGTCTTCATTTGGAGCTTAAAAAAGGCATTCGTTACATTGCAACTTAAAATGACGGAAACCAGTGATCAAATGTTACAACTCGTTGCCTATCAAGTAAAGATGATGACGAGTGTCCTGCATCATTTAGATATTACTCAGCATGAGATCAGTGAATTGCCTCCTGATACCAAAACATATGAATCTGTTGGCAGAATGTTTCTTTTTACGGATTTGCAAGAACTGAAGAACAACCTTGAATCCCAGAAGGCTCACTTAGAAGCCCGTAAAAAAGAATTAGAAGATCGTATCCAGTATCTAGAAAATGATCTGATAAAAATTAAAGGCAACATCAGTGCGACAAAACTAGAAGCAAAGTGAATAGTTGTGTGTGTATGGTCCATTCCAAAATGTATTTAATTGTAAAATTAGTATGTAGTCATAAAAATATTGGAACTTTTCCTTAAGTTCACTATTAATTGTAATTTTCAGTTGTATTACGTATATTTAACCGAAATATATGTAAGCCTTTAAAATAATCAAAGATAGTATTAGTGGATGGATGGTATTTCAAAATGTCTTAGAAAATAATAGAATGATATTATTACCTGTCTACGGCGGAGCTCAAAAGGACCGTAATGTTTTTGGTTGGTAAGTATATTTACCTGTCTCTGTGTTCCTAGAGGCTAAACGAGCGGACGGCTTTATCAAATGAGGTATTTGGAATAAAGCCACTAAGAGACAATTCCATTAATGTAACGCACTAAAAGGTTGAAAATAAAGAAATAAATTATCTTTTTTCAAGGGGAAATGTAGTAGTATCGTGTTTTTAATACTTCACAATTTAATAAACAATGTTATTTTCTTGATGTAAGAATTTGTTTTATTTGTTCTCTCGACTCTCAACCTCGGCTCGCACGCAATTATCGACACTTTCGTTGATGGACGCTTGCCGTCGCATGAATCAACACTATGCTAAAGCTATAAACTCTTACGGCCTTATTCATAAAAAGTTATCGAACATCTAGACAGTTGCTAAAGTCTGGTTTTCGAAAACCAGACTTTAGCAACTGTTTAGATGTTCGATAACTTATAGTATTTATAAAACATTTACAAGATTGTAACAAAATGCCCATGGGAGATGCGCACAATCTACAATAGGTAGGTCTAGGCATGGAAACCTTTTAGCCTTCGGGGATAAGGCCGTGGAGACTGGGATACTTAAATAACTAAAACCACCCTGGTGGTCATTACTGCTGCCGGAGGCTGGTTTCGTAACGCTTGGAGGTCCAAGAGTATCCTGCATGGCAGTGGCGAAAGCACCATAAAACACACGATTCCTACCGGCTTCTCTTCGGGGATTCGCATCGGCAACTTTATCGCTATTAAAAAATGGCACGTCAGTAGTGGCTACTATTGGCAAAAAATATAGTTAAGTACAGTAAGGGTATTTAATTCACCATAACATTCAAACAACAAAAACGGTTATTTTTATAAGCTTTATATAGTAAAACAAAAAGAAAATACTAAATTAACCCAACGCCAAAACGTCATAATCGGGAACTAAAAAATCATACAACAGTGATCCCGTAATGATGTCACTTTAGTTCACGTGGCACCGCTTGGTATAGACGAGAGCAAGCCGCTGTACAACGGGTTATGAATGTTATGATCGACAGAGACAGATATACAGGATAAGTTTTCTACCAGTGTGCAAACTGTAACCATGAATTCAGCATACCATTCTAGATCCCCAGTACAGAAATTTTACGTCTGTTATACAAAAAAAATATCAGCTGTTTCATACATTTAAACCGCGTAGGTATTGCACTTTTCTATGAAGCAGCTGATTTTTTTTTGTGTAACTGATGAAAAATTTCTGGCGCTGGGGGGTCTACAATGATATGTTGAATTCATGGTTAAAGTTTGCGCAGTGGATAAAAACTATTCCTGTAGAAAAATGCGTCAGCGAGAACGAGATGGAGGAATATTGCACAATTTATTTGGTTTTCAGCTGTTAAATTTTATTGTTTTTAATTCTTTATATTCCTATATTAATTTTAGAATGATAGTAAGTATTCTTTCTTGATAAGTCAGTAAGTTAAAGCCGACTTCGCTTCGGCTTCTCTTAGAAAAATTGACACCTCGCCGCTGCTGCATGGGTCTGCTTCGAGTTTATAGATTATGGACCTTCTCTAAGGCACTAAAGGACAGACATGCAGAGATGTTGCGTTTTTTTTTATTACACTGTAGGTACCTACCTAAGGAAGCTACGTAACGTTACTGCCTAATGTTTAATGTCCCGTGAAACAGTCTGTAAAGTCATTAGATTTTATTGTTTATGTTATTGACTACAATTCCGTTTAGTCATGCTATTTCATTTTGTTCTAATTCTTGGCAAGTAGTCCCATTTCAATAAGCCGTTGTTCGATTCATATCGTTCTCCCTTAGGTACCTATACTGGGTTTCCATCTCAATCATTTCCAAATCAGACCAGCTTTGCACAGAGGAATGTGCACAAAATTATGAATGAAATTTTAAAAGGATCGATATCAAAGTGCAAGTTCTCTCGTAATACAGGGTGGCTGGGATGACATCGACACGCAAACTAACTAATTATTACTATAATAACTAGCTAATTATTTTTACTCAGCACATAGTTCTAGATCCTAGTGACAAATTTTTGTCGGTTGTGATAAACAAAAATCTGCTATTTCATTGAAAAGTGCAATACCTACGCGGTCAAAATGTATTGTAACACCTATTTCTATGATTAGCCTTCGAACAATTACAACGCGGGGTACAGAATCAAGTAGTAGATGTCTGCCACGGCCACCCTGTATACGTCCCAGCTTGTCGGTTGGTGGTAACTTTGGTTTATCGAACAAGACATTGAACAGCAAGTCAGGTACGTAGGTATACCTAGGTACCTATCTTTTCGGTACAGATATGGTAGCGACTGAAGATAGTTTAATTTAAAATAAAACGCCCCGCACTGCTTGTTAACTAGGCACACATTTCAAATGTTCGTAAGAAATTTTTAGTGGCCCTCAACTAACAATTTCTTAGAATTATATTAGTTTTTCTTTCTTTATTTCATTTTTTTTAACTTATTTGGTTTTTACTTAAATTGTTTTTTACATTAAGTACAATAAGGTTCATTATTACCACACAATAAACACACGGATTGTAGATATTGCTTTATTTAATAAATTATAGCCAAGAGAAGTTCAACCTCCAGATTTAGTTTGAGCTAGAACATGTATAAAATTATTAATAAGTAGTCACAAATCACAGGAAGTTGGTAATATCACTAGAGAGAAAGAAAATAAAATCATCTTTCTACATACACCTAAATACGAATTACAGTAATAATATCACCACTGAGATACCTAGATTGTATTATAAATATCTATGATAGATCTGTGTAAGGACCTACTCCAAAGACGACAACTATGATTACATCCTAGTAGATACTTTATAGTCTAATACAAAAGTACACAATCAATACTTAGGCTAAGAAGATATTCTAGGCGAATTATAAAAGCACAGTTTTAGTGATGATACAATATAATTCTATTATTGATACTAATATTTATGCAGTACACAATTATCTACTTTTATTGGTTACACACTGCCACAGACGCGTCCGTCTATATGAGATTTAAGCGACACTGATACTAACTTGCTAAGTACCTAACAATCAATATCACAATATAGCTACTTAAATACATGAAGATTCAAAGATGAGGCAACACCAACTATATAAGATTTACTGCAAAAACGATGTTATATAACTGTGAAACTCACAAACTACAAAATATATCAGAAAAATTAATAAAAATAGTAAAAGAAACATACAGCCTTGGATAAATAGTAAAATAAATAAGATGTGTAAAAAAAAGGATCAACTATTTTTGAAATGGAAAAATGATTCAACGAATAAAATACTGCGATTGGAATATAATAAGGTAAGAAATAGAACTCATAAAATCATCGAAAAATCGAGAAATAAACATTTTTTAGAAGAAATAAATAATTATAAAACGAATCCTAGAAAGCTATGGCAAATTCTAAATAAGTTGTCGGGTCGCAATAAAAAGTCGGTGGATGAAGCCATCCTGAGTGCCTTCAAAAATAATAATATAGAAATAAAATCAATAGCTGATAATTTTGCGACAGAATTTAGAAAGAGTGTTAAGAAGATCTTGCCCCAGTGTAATCGTCGTTTGCTGGACGAATCTGATTATACGTTTCCCCTTAACACATCATTGTGCTTCAGGAAAGCTACAAATAACAGTGTCAGTAAGCTAATTAGAAACCTTCATACAAATAAAGCCCCTGGAGTTGATAACATTAGGTGTATTGATATAAAATCTATCTGTGACAAGATGACAGGCGTTATTGCCAAATTGATTAATTCTAGTGTCAAACAAGGAAAGTACCCGGACGTACTAAAAACTGGTATAGTGCGCCCAATACATAAAAAAGGAAGTCTGGCCAACTATGAAAACTATAGACCGATCACTGTTCTACCCGTTATCGACAAAATAGTAGAAAAGTATATCTGTAATCAGATTCAAGACTTCTACGCTAAAAATGACGTGTTGTCCAGCACACAATACGGTTTTCAACCCAATAAGTCCACCTCACAGCTGTTATCTAAGTTCACGGATGAGGTCAATGAATCTCTCAATGATAAAAATAATGTAATTTTACTATTTATCGACTTCAGCAAGGCGTTCGATACGCTTAGACATGACACTCTGCTGACAAAATTAAATAATTCTGGAGTTCGAGGACCAATACTTAAATGGTGTGAGGACTACCTTAATAATCGTAAATACAATGTCAAAATATGCAATGAAGTCAGTGACGCCATTGAAGTCACCGAAGGAACAGCCCAAGGTTCAGTACTTGGACCCCTACACTATCTGACATATGTTAACGACATGGAACATGTGGTCAATCACTGTTCTGTTTATCAATATGCAGATGACACGTGTCTTGTAGCTTCCCACAGAGACGTAAAAGTAGCAGCTCAATGGTTACAGGAAGATTTTACTCAAGTATCCAAATGGGCACATGATGCTGGCCTGGTTCTCAACGCAAGTAAAACCAAAATCGTTCATGTCCACTCTAGTCACCTAAAGCAGATTACTTCTTTTAAGATAATCGCACACGGTCACAATTGTCTTCACTCCACTATGTCAGGCACATGTCGATGTGAAGCAATTGATCAAGTAACGCACCACACCTATCTTGGATTAGTCGTGGACAATCGCTTTAGCTGGACTTTTCACGTGGACTCAGTCTGTGACAAGTTGCGGGCTATACTGGCAAAGTTCTACATTTTAAAACCTAAAGTTCCATTCAAATTGCTTCTCAACATGTACATTGCATTAGCAGAATCAATTTTAACATACGGACTTACGAGCTACGGGCGAACATTTAAAACATATACTGAAAAAATTTCCAATCTACAAGTAAGACTACTAAAACTCATCGTACCCAGAAAAATAAAACATAAATATAAAGATAACGTTATCGAACTATTTAAATATTGTAAAATTTTGCCAGTACAGACCAGACTCAAAATGGCCCTACTAATTGAGCAATTTAATAACAAAAGCACTCAAATACCTGTTACACATAAAATAATCACAAGAAGTATAACCCAAAATAAATTAACAGTACCTCAAGTTAGAAATTATTATGGCAGGCGAACAGTAAAATTTTTAATTCCCACCATAATGAATGAAATACCAAAGTCTATTAAAACCGAAATAAACATGAAAAATTATAAGCAAAAATACAAAAAATATTATTATAACATTTATAACTAACACATAACTTAGTCTAATAAATAATAAAAAAAAAAAAAAAAAAAATCCTAAACAAAAATTAAAAGCAACCTGTATAGGAATTTTGAGATTGACTGGAATCGTTCTTCATAAACATTGCATGTGACTCACGTAGGTAGGGTACTTACTAATAGATGTTTACGGCTATCGTAGTTTTTACGTACAAATTATTTTGAATGTACCTACATTGTTTACATAATAGTGAATCAACACATTAGTGATTAAGCAATGTTATCGAACTAGTGAATGTGAGTATCAATACAAACCATCTCTGGTTTAATGATACAAATAAACGAACTTGTTAAGACAATATATCTACGAATAAATAATAATAATAATAACTCGTCTTTACTCGTGCGGGTATGATTGTGCATCACTATTTGTATCAGTTTATTCACGATGCTTATTCAACAATCACAAAAATGTGTTAAACCTAAAACATATTGATTTTAAAGAGTTCATAATATAACCACCACCACACCACACAGGCACACACCATTGTATTATTTATACAACTGGAGTTTTGACTTTTCCCCATTGATGATGTTAAATTATAATTATTTTAAAATAAAGCTAATAGAAGCTTCGTGTGACTTGTGATAAGCTCTGCGCCTGGCTATATACCTAAGAATTAATATTTTGGTATAGGGGTCGCAGACGCGGACGTGTAGCGAGAGGAACTGGGATAGAGATCATGGTATAGAAAATCGTTTATTTAAGTTCAGGATATACCTAAATATTTTTTTTGTATTTCAGTCTGAATTTGTACAGTGTTAAAAATTGTCAACTTTTACGAAAATGTGGTGTGAATCAGAAACGACATAAGCAAACATATCTAAGCTATTTCTCTCCTAACTCTACGGGAATTACCTACGGAGAACCGTGATTTAATTTTATGCACACATTTTTGGTATAGTTTGGATATAATGATGTCTTAATTAGAAATGAGTAATAGCGTTAAATGAAGCAATGCATCGTGTGACGAGAAATTGTATTTCAATTATCGAAATAATAAAAACTACGAGCTTGTTTCATTAATTAACAATAAACAAAAAAAATAACATTGAAAAAATCCGTAGAATGGTGGTTCACCAACCACATACCAGTTGTAATATGTAGCTACTATATGTCTTCTTTGCGTAGTGCCAAATCACTTTTGAAAAACTCCTAGATTTGGTGCTGGTTGCGAAGTGATAATGATAATTACCCTGAATTATAATTTATTATTGCTACACTTCTTATTACGTATTGATGAACTAAGACTAATAATGTCCTTTTTCTCAAATGTATAATAATTTATTCCTTAAATACTGCACAAGTACTTGAAAATATATCTATATGACGCGACGTGATCACATCACATTATTTTCATCACATTGTTAATAATACTTTAACTTTAAAAACACATTATTTTTAAAGAGCGTTTTGACAGTAGGATGATATTGTTTTTTTTTGTTGTTATAAAAATCCGGAGGGTCATTACTTAACTGAATTACTTGTACCTTTTCTTATATTTTTTTGTGTTTCTTATCTTTTTGCGTCATGTTTACCGCAAATAAACGTTTTTTCTTTCTTTCTTTTTTGTATAGATTGAACTTATGAAAACAATTTGATGATTGTTCACAGTTGCGAATGAATTAGTCACTGTTATTTAGGTATGGATACATGTGATTAGACATAGACGTCACAGACCTAAGCAGTATTAATATTAAACCTTACGTAACAACCATTAGACAGCACTCACTTTCTCATTATTATCAACCAAAGATAACAGGCAACTAGCAATCAAAATGCAGCGAAAGCAACATTGAAGCACTCAGTTCTAAAAGTATTTCGTCTTCTGGAATTTTATTTTGCGTGGAAAATATTATTTATAGTATTACCCAGAATTTGGCGTAATATTTATTCATCCCCGGGGAAAGAAATACATTCAGTTAACAATTAATTACTAAAACTAGTACGTTACTATGAAGCTAACCAGAATTCCGTTATCCTGATACCATATCAATCATACCAGAATTTTTGCCTTTTTATGAGCACACAAAATAGAAGAAGGACACTTTAAAAAGAGGACAGTAGGTACCTCAGACATTGTTTTACCGTTATAAAACTGCTGAATTTGTTAATATTCTGGTGAGATACATCTGTTTAATGGCCTATTTAATATATAGGGTGGTCAATAACAGTGGCCGAAACGATTTTAATCCTTTTTCCAAGGGCTTTCCAAAACAGCCCCATTGTGATTGTGAGTGCTTTCATCGTTTAGGAGAAAACTTAGCTCAAAGGAAAATATTTTCTTCCACAAAAAAGTCGGTCCAGACGTGAGTGTGGCAAAGACTTCCCAGTAGTTTAAAAACTCTGTAATCACTACACATACATGGGGTACTAATTTATTGAATGAAAAGCCCTTGGCGAAGCGTGAGGTTTAATTTTTTGTTTTATAACCGACTGTAATCAGGCCACCATGTACCTATGTAATTTAAACCCGCATTCTAAGAATGTACGCACATGCATTCGTAACGTACCTACTAAATCCACACAACTCAAAAACAATCAAATAAGAATAGATAAATTAAGACGTGAAACCTCTTGTCGGAGCTTTTGTATCTTCATGGAAACCTATTATGCTATATCCGAGTCAGCAGGTTGTCAAGCTTGCACTATCGTCGACCGCCTCATCACTGACATTCAGATGAGATGGTGGTCAAATACAAGGTAATATTTGTAAGTACTAATTGTACTCGAGTAACTCTTTTTAGAGTATTTGAATTTACGTCCATAAAACAACCATTTTCTGGAGTTAGATATGTCATTGTTGCTAAACACGAGAAGATAATGACTTTTTTAACGATGAATGTAGCTTATGATTGTAACATGGAATGCGAAGATTGTGTTCAGGCGGGTAGTAGAGGCAGGTCGGCGCCGGCCCCGGGGCGCGCGTCGGCGGCGTCCGCGGCGCCGGCCTCCTGCGCCGGCTCCATCTGTAACGGAGTAACGAGACTGCATACTACTATGTTTGCATCATCTTATGTCGACGTTCTTTCCGGGAAATGACTATACTTTTTGCTTCTGATTTTTTCGTTTTGTTATTGATAGGAGCAGTCTATGACTATAGACTAGGAAACCTAAGTAGTGCATGGGAGAATTGACAAAACAATGATCTACGAAAGTACCCGCGTACAAGCACCGTTAGAAATAAATTGATTGATAGAAATAGAATCTTCGTTTCTGCAGCTGTTGTTCGGCAAGGATGATGTCGCGTACGAGGTGGTCAGCCTAATCGTCCAGTGCGACGAGAGACAAATCGCCCTGTCCGGGTAGACTGTCCACCGCGACGCGCACTATGTTCCCCTCCTCCCCACGCCGCCGCCTCCGATGACGATCCGTCATGGAGGCATAACTCGTGTAATTGTGTCACAATATCCGTCGGTTACGTTATTATAATCTAACGTATGTTTACGATGTTTGTGCATGAACACACAGACAACGTTAGATTTATCACGGCAATTCGTTAGAGACTTACGGTCATTTTCGAAAAAAAGAACACAACTAAAGAAACCTATAAAAATTCCCTATCTCGTGGAAATACTCTTTAAACTAACAATATTAAGTACAGCCATAATAGCTAAACTATAGGTACAGCTATAAATATTAAAATGTAAATTATCGGAGGTCACATTTTTAGTTCAAGTACAGCTCATTCGTATTTGCCACTGATGCATTAACTAAGTATTTGGTAGTTTTATAACTGATTAGATAAAATGTCTTCTATGTACACATTATGTGTTACTGACGGTGTGTTTGTCGGCGGGGCCGCTGGGGCCAGTGGGCGTGTCTCGCTTGCCCTGCAGGTAGTAGGTCATGAGCTGGCCCTTGCCCTTGACCGCCACCAGGCCGCGCTGCTCGAAGTAGTAGCCGAAACTTTGCAGAATCTCGCAAGTCTCCTCTGTAACCTGCGACAAACAGAAGTATCGACATGTTGACAAACCGTTTGAGAAAAAAATTACCATGTATATTTTGGAAAAGAAAACGATATCTCTGAACAAAAAGACTCAATTTATTTTACTGTAGTAAGTATTTAGAATGTGATGTTTCGTAACGTCGCGTCATCGCTTTCTATACAAGCCATTTATTAATTGTTGACTTTGCGTTTTTCTAAACTTTAATGTATCATACCTGAATGCATCCAGCTTTGCCAGTGCTTTCCATCCGAGAGGCAACGTTGACGGTGTTGCCCCATATGTCATAGTGTGGTTTGCGCGCGCCGATGACGCCGGCGGTGATGGGCCCGTGGTTGACGCCCATGCGCAGCACGAAGTGGTTGAAGGACTGCTCGTTGATGGCGGCCAGCACGCGCTGCAGCTCCAGCGCGAACTCCACCAGGCACGCCAGGTGCGCCCACCGGACCAGTACCCCATCTGACGGCTGCACAGACCACCACGCAGCATGTAGGTACAGCGAATGAACTCCATTGATATGCTGACTATCAACTTGAGTTGTCCCGTAAATCTGTCATTCTCTACTTAAGTCAAATAATAATCGGCGTAGTTTTTCGATTTGCTTAACTTCCTTCAAATTCCTGGACTGTAGGTAGGTCCATCAATAGGGGAAGTACGTACAAAATGACACACCGGGCTTTTTTCGAAATTGGCGGGCTATAATGCTGCAGTTGTCTTATCATTACGTGACGCCGACCACGGTCGCATACCTGCTAAATTTTTAGCGCCATTGACTCGGTCAGATCGGTGTAACTGGTACGAACGCATTTTGTGCGCGTAAAAGGTTTTTGTTTTGATAGATTTCGTCTCGTTTTTGGTCAATTTTACATGGGTTTTTTTTACAGCTATTGATGTCAATTCAAAAAATGTTGCATTACACTTCATTACATTATAAGTATTAATTTATAAATCTTGTGTTTATAGAAATTATGGCTTTGTTAATTTTTTGATTACCTAATGTCATCTTGCCCCAGGGCAATGATGACCCAAGAAGACCAAAAACTTCGTCTGTGAAACATGTACTTCATAATTTTCGTTTTTATCATTTGTCATTTTGTCCGTACTATATGAACAAAATGAATTTTCTTAGAGGCTGCGTTTAATTCATTTTTTTTTATATGGTCCCTATTCAACTACGAGTTTACGTAGGTTAAAACGAATGAACCAAAGATGATTATTAAAACTAAAGACCGATAGTAACTATGTTAACTAAAAATATATGATTGAAAAACAAAACCGTATGTCATTTTGGATTCAAACAGACAGTACTGCGCATTTAAGTGAGTTCGGCATTACTCAAGAGTCAAGGGCAGGAGGTCAAGCAGAATGCTCAACCACAGTTCGCTCTTGACACTGCGGCTAAGCTTCGTTGACATAACTGCAGACAGTGGTCGTAGATAGTTTACTCAAGTATTAGTGCAGTGAAAACGAAATAAAATCACGGACATGACATATCGGTATGTTAATCTAGTTCACATTAGAGGTTACTCGAAGTGTGCGGAAGGAAGGTGCACAACGAGAAGGTTAATGGCACTCGTAAAACTTTGTTGCAATGTGTGCATTTCAAATTCACAATTTACTAATCAGCAGTCATGTGATGCTATCGATCGAGTGACTTGACATTTCGTTAACTGGTTTCAGATACAAAATATTCCTTTAAGTCTTATAAAAGAACAGCATTTAATAAAACAATCATACTCTGTTTTAAATCAGGGTCATGATTTAAAACAGGCAGATGATGATGAACCTGTTTTAAATCACCCAGTTCACTCTTTAACTCTATCGTAGACTTTTGTTCAATACAAATGTCTGGACGACAAATTGAACTTTCACTATTTGCAAATGAATGATTAATGACTCACCTGCATTTGTCGCGTAGGATTTAGGCCTGACGCAGCCATGTATGTGGAGCTGATCGTTTTTATTTTGATTATGTCCTTACTGAACTTGGAATCTTCCAGCAACTGTAACCAATACGTAATAATGTTTACAATGTGCAAATCATTAGCATGATTTATGGTGTTTACACAATAATTTAATGAAACAACGAACAGACAAAACACTGTTAAAATTGTTTTTGGAACGAAGGTATGCTCCCTATATCTACTATACAGACACTATGTATTTAATGAATTACCGATTAATTAATACGTGTGAAGAGTAATCCAATAAATGGAGGCAAGTAAAATGCAGTACAAGCAAAAAAAAATACTATTTGAAAACAGATTGATGGGTGTCTACTGTCTATTAAAAACAAGAAAAAATAATCTCTAAGATATTCTAAACCCATGAAAACGCCCAAACCCCAGTGCGTGCTACGCCGTAGCCGCTGCCGTAGCAAAGCGCGTAGGGGTTGTTAGAGGTACGCACCCTACCTGCAACGATTTCTACTTCTTATCACAAGACTGAAGGAGCTTCGAATTTAAATACAAAAGGAATTTGTAGATACTACTGTCATAATATCGCACCTACGGTGCAATAACGTCACTTATGCAATTTTTGTCAAAACTTAACTGATTATGAGAAAATACTCCAAATCCACCTCTTTACTAGGTGCGTTATTGTCATTTGTGAAGTACGCAAACTTTCCTCGTGAAGTTTGCGTACTATACAAATGACAATAACGCACCAAGTAAAGAGGTGGATTTGGAGTATTTTCTCATAATCAGTTAAGTTTTGACAAAAATTGCATAAGTGACGTTATTGCACCGTAGGTACGATATTATCATTTAAATTAATCATTCGGGATGCAATATTTTTAGCTCGATCACTTCCTTGAGTTTGCTCGAAAGTTACATACGGATCTCGATCAGTATGTAAGTTAACACCAAGTATGTAGTCCAACCTATCGCTTGGTGACTAGTTTGTAACTATGCCCTTCAATCGCCTTTTACAACTTGTATAGTAGAAAGCAGTTTCCTTCACGACCGTACGTACACACCTATTTATATTATACCCGGAAGAACAATAGATAGAGATAATCTTAAGTCCAATTAATAAAAAAAGAAAGTAATTATATCTTGTTTATTACTTAATCGTGCAATGTGGACGAAACTTTCTAAAATGGACACTCAAGACCAAATAATTTTATAATTTTTTGAGATACATCTCAAAAAATAATAGAATATTGAGTGTTGAGAATAAGCATGTCTCTCTAGGTCACGAGGACAATGCTAATTCCTTGTTATAATGTCAACTGGCACCAGTTCAGTAGTCCCAAGAACTTCATTCTACAAGCAGGTCAGATCAAAAGTTATAACATACATAATACTACGACCATTGTCAATTCAAAAAAGGGTTGTGCTTAAACTTCCACAACAGTAGACGTGACCCACATAACTTTTATGTATGTTATTGTTAGGTAAACTGTAAATAACAATTACCTACCAAATCGAAATCTGATATCACTTCGTTGAGGAACCGTAAGCATTCTAGGCCTTGGTTATTGACAGTTTCTTCCGAGTAGAACTCTGTAACAAATGACAATTATTGTATGTTTACGATTTATTATTTATTATTTTTCATACCTTGATAAGCAACAGTCGTTAAGTAAGGTTTTACTTTAGTATTTAAAGTCTAGATGAAATATTTATATAAAACAATAAAAATATATTAATTCAACTGGTTCATTAATAGTCTCCGGAGACAAAAATGTTCAAGGCGAACAACGAAAGCCACATTTTTTTTATAGTAGAGTAGGTAGGTAGTGTTGTTGAAGATGCATTTATTAGATACGTGGTCTTTGAAAATTATCAATTAACATAACTGTTTAGGTGGTAACAATATAATATACCTATTTCATAATATTATGGAATCGAACGCTGGCACGTATACCGTACCTACCTAGTCGTTAACATGAGACAAATTTTAAGTAACAATCAAAAGGCTAATAAAATTGTCGTAATTAAAAACGTTCACAATTTAGTCGCAGTCTCATGCATTGAGTTAAATAACTAGAGAAGCAAACCTCATTAAAATGCGTCAAAAAAGTGTAACCACTATTTAAACGCGACGACGTAGCTTTGAAACTACTAAACATTTAAAAGTAAACATATATCTGTCTCACTTACACAAGTCACAAGAATAATACCGTCGCTTAGATTAGACAAAGACCGCAATATAAACATGCAATGGCGGAATGGGGTTGCCTACCCTTGCGAAATTATACCCATCTTTTTTAACCATAAAAAAAAACGTTAAAAAAAACGTTAAACGTTAAGTTAAATTATTTTTGAAATTTATTGATTTATTATGTATTTCTTATTGGATGTGTATTAGAAGTTTCTAACTAATGAAAATAATGAAGACATTTGCTTTTTGAATATTGTTTATTTATTAGTAAGGAAATCATACTCCGCTATGTAACATTAATTTTGTATACAATTGCCTTTTAGACTCCGTTTTGTAAGTTTGAGTGAATAATTTGCTTTCATGATATAATCTTATTTTTAAGTATTTATAAATGATGGCATTTATTAATAAAAAGGGAATGATCAACTTGTATTGATGATAAATGATCTCCCGGGTGTATGGCAAATTCTTTTAATATTTTGTTTCCTTTGAATTTTTCTAAAGTTTTTGTAGCTAATATCAAGAGGCCAAATTTAGGAAACAAAGACTTGGTGTCGGAAAGTGTTATGGCATGTCTTACAATGCTTTCGCAACTCGTACATATTTCAAATACATATTCCGATGGGTAACATAATCCTCCATTTTCTTTTATATTTATTAGTTTGTGAAACCACTTGAGTTCTGTAGCTAATAAAGCTTTGATGCATATTTCACATTTAAGGTCTTGACCACCCCCCCAGTGGGTTCCCGCATTGTCGTTGCAGGGGGGCTCAGTAGCTGTGGTCCGCTCCCACGGTGAAGCGAAGAGGAACCCCAAGGTGGGGCCGCTCGTCAGTGCTTTTGCTTCCAAGCCGACGACCTAGCGGCCAAAAAGTAGGTTGCGGTGAGGTACGCCGCAACTGAGGCGGGGCGCGATGTCGAATGGAAGGCATCGCGGCTGAGGGTTACAGGCTGCGGCGGAGGAGAAGTGCCGGTACTTCTGAGTAGCGCTCTTCCCTTCCGTGGCCTGTACGGGGCCGCCACCGTTTGATGGTGGACGCGGTGGGGCCGCAGGGGAAGAGGAGTGTCGGTATAGCGTTGGCCGCTCTCCCTATACCCTGCGGCCGAAAAGTGGTAGGCGGCCGGGCCACTGCGCTGACCCGTCGCAGGGGGACCAAGGGTGCCAGACATGGGGTCGTCTGGGACCCTTATGTTACTTGGTTCCTGGAGTGGTCACGGCGTGCCATGTGTCCTGGTGCGCCGAACTGGTGGGGTCCGCAAGAGCCGATGCCTGCCAGGGGTGCGGGTTGTTCGAAAGAGATACCGTCGCCCCTGGCACACAGGCAACTGAGGGAACACGGGTGGGTTTTAGTCAGTAAAAGTCTGACACCAAGAGCGGGAGAAGTTATTTGATGATTTCCCACCCTAAAAAAAAAGAAAGATCTTGACCAACTCTGTCAACAACATAGCCGGAAATATATCCAACGACTTGTTTTGTTATATTCGTAAAAATGATATTGTCTACCCATTTATCACGGCGTGCTGCATCTTCAGGCACCCTGCAACGTTGTTATTAGGTATTAAAAAAATCACTTATTCCATAAATTAAAAACTTAAAAAATATACTTTTATAAAAGAAAAACTCCCCCAAATGTGGGAAACTGGAATTAAGTTTTTAATGGTAACACTGCACCTAATTTACAAAATTCTACATTTTATTTATTTTAAATGCGTTTTTCGTTGATATAAACACAGAAACAATAAACTTTCGTGTGGAAAGTAATTCCGGTTAATTTATTATGTTTTTGTGATCTTGAATCGCACTCTTTCACTACGCATTTACCCATTTTGGCGATATTTTTCGGCGCGTGTCTCTCGGTCCAATTCGGTTGGCGCCAAACAGAGCACTGAACTGACGTTAGCTACGCATATGGCTGTGGCCATATGTCCAGTAGCAACGTCTTGGCACGGTAATTGCTTATCTAGTGTAACATATATATCAATGGTCTCATGTCAGCGACAATCAAACGTCAAAAATGTATGGAAATTCGCGGCTTTTTTTGACGGACTGAGACTGAGATCAGAGGGGCAATTCTCGTAATTATAAGAACGTTCACAGTCTGATCTCAGTGTCAATCTGTCAAAAATACCTCGATTTTTCATACATTTTTGACATTTGATTGCCGCTGAGATGAGACTGCGACTAGATTTAGAACGTTTTATTTTACGAGAATTGGCCTTCAGGACTGTGAACGTTCTTAAAATTATTAGAATTACAAGGTCATATTCTTAATCATCATCATCATCATATCAGCCGAAAGACGTCCAGTGGACGTCTTTCGGCTGATATGATGATGGATGGACATTCTTAATAACAGCGTGTAACTGTACCGCTGCCCATAGAGACAAGGAGCGCTGTTTTATCACCACGTGTTGGAATTTTCAGATCATAATGACCAGACATGCATAATCTGCCTATTATGTTCCCACTGCTGGGTCGCAGTCCTCCTCTCTGTGAGATGGAGTGGGTTATGATCAACCAAGCAGGACAACAGTGCGGGTTTCGGATGTCTCATGTCTTCTAATTTTTGGTTCTGCGGACATGCCAGTAATCTCACAATGTTTTCCTTCACCGTTTAGAGAGCAATGGTGTTAAAATAATTTACAAAAATCATCCAGACATGAGTGAGAGAAAATCTTCGAGCCAAGTGCATAATGCAAAGTCTTACCTGAAAAGTTGGGCATAGAGGCGAAAAGCACGCCGACCTCGGCGTAGCTCTGGCTGTAGAGGTCGCGGTGATGGTGGCGCGCGCCCATGAAGTGCCGCGCGACATGCGGCGGCAGCACGTTGTGGATGAGCGCCTGGTTGCGTCGGCGGAGGTCGCCCGCTTGTTCTGCCTGCGCGCGCATGCGCTCCCCGCGCGAGTGCCGCGCGCGCTCCAGGGACTCTACCTGCGTCGTGGTCACAACTTGCCCGATTGTATGATGGTGGAAACATTAAATAGCTCCAAGGCTTCAGGCACAACTTAGATTCCAGGATATTCATCATATAGAAAGTGTAACGGAAAGGGTATTTACCTACATACCAGGGCACGGCTTTGGATGATATCAAACGATATTGGAAGGGATTTTTAATCCTATCTCTACATGTTCGGAAGTTATGAGATTTTTTTATACATTGAAACCAGAAACCAAATCATCAAATTGAAATAAACACATCACTCGAAAGAGATTATCGTGATATTGGCAAGTACCGTGGAAAGTTATTGACCTACGTGGTGCGGTGACACGCGTGTTATAATTTGAATTTAAGAAACATATGAAACTGAAAATTTGGCATCAATTCTTAGAGTATTTTATTTTGAGCTAGAACTTTGTATAGTGATTCTATACCAGCTGTTATCTTTAGTGCTTAAGGATAGCAATAGGGTTTCTGTTACACCCTGTATATTGTAGGTACATAGAAACTCAATAAATCTAAATCTTATGTTCGATCTTAAATTCGCACTAGACTAAAATTCGGTACTGTCTGACTTTTGGTTACGTGCTTAATATGTATGTACAAGTGTCCAGGATTCGCTACGCTTTCTGAAGTACCTACCTATCTTTGTAAGTATTCGTTTGTAATACTTTAAAAGTTACAGTAATACGCACGTATCTGTTGAAAATGAGGAGCGCCAGCACAATGAAGAACAGCATTATTATGTTGCGTCCACCATGAATGCGAGCCCTGTAAGTTAAAGATTAATCATTCAATGCTTAAGCCATCTATGTACTTCAGGATCTCACATTGTATTGGGTGGCTTAATTTATTCTATCACATAATAACAGAAGAGAAACTCACAGTATAGCCAGCATATCTTCATCGTAGTCGGTGGTGGCGTTGTACCGCACGCGGTAGGGGTCGCGGTCGAGGCTGGGCCGCGACAGCAGCAGTGCCGGATGCAGCAGCGCGGGCAGCGCGTGCGCGCCCGCCAGCAGCGCCAGCAGCGCGCCGCGCGCGCACACGCCCAGCGGCGACACCCACAGCGCGCCGCACGCCGCGCCCGCACCCACCTGTCAACACATACAAGTCATTTTAAAAAAATTACCGAAGAACTATTTTTAAAAATATGATTATCTAGCAAGATAATGCAGGCGAATACGAGGCAAAACCGTGCATGATATTCCGGCAAAACCCGCGAAACCTCCAAATTCCGACGATTTAGCAACTAATAATTATTACTTTTACAATACAAAGACTATTGTTTTGCATATACATAGTTCAATGGAAAGTTACTTCGTTTTACTTCATAGACCGTTGACATTGAGCCGACGTCATTGCAAGTGGGTATAATTAAGTCGAGATGGCTCGTGTTTGCCAGGAAAAACGATAATTAGGAAAAATAGCGCAAAGTTTTCTTCTTTCATATGTACATACCATTAATTAATTAACCAAACAAGAAAGACATTATTAATGTCACGTCGTAGCTATAGTAAGTATAATTGTTAGAAACTATCTTACTTCCTAGAACGTTTCGACGTGGATTATAAGATAGATCTATCTAAAATTATGCTTTCTAGCTGTAGATAGTTCCATTGCATTTATAATGAGTTACGTGATTTATCATGTTGAAATACCAAAGAAAAAATAGAATTGTACACATCAGCTGTTTGTCTTCCCACGATGCGAGATTTAAAAAGTCGAACGGGGGAAATAGGTTACTATGATATTTGTAAAGTGACAACGATGAGAAACCTGTCACCAGTTTGGCGTTGTTTTTTTGTTGCATTCGTTTAACCCAAAGAACTTTGGTAGGTTTAAGTAACAGTAACTGTTTACGACTATGTGAGAAAGCTAGGACGCTTGAAAGGTCAACTAAGTTATACAACCTCAACATACCACTGAAAACATAGTATATACAAGTTATCTTTTTTGTAGGTACGATTGTTTTATATAATACCTATGCGTCTGCAGCGGTTATAATTATAGCAAAGGTAGAACTAAACTCCACGTCTGCGTACTAAAACTAGCTTTTACATCATAGTGAAATATTAAGACATGCAAAATGCATTTCATTTGTGGACTTTAAAAAATATTAGCATGAACTCAAATGCCTAAAAACTTAGATCGTTGCTTATACAATTAATTATGTAAGAGTCTGGTCAAGTCTAATGCTCATGCATTTTAGCATGTTTCTGTTAATTTTCAACAGCTGTATAACTTAAGGCTGGTGTGACAAATCGCTATATTGGTCGTTAGTTTGCCATCGGCATCAGAATGTGAAAGTAGAAAAGGTACTTCACGTGATAGTAGTAAGAAGGATGTATGCAGCGACGTGCGCCGCTGTGCGCGGGTGCATCGTCTCGCAGGCCGTCCTCCAGAAGCATCGTCTCGAAATTTCCGCAAATGATCTGCACAAACACATACGTGCACATTTAAAATCATCGGATACGATACTAGGATTGGTATCGTATTCCGACAAAGTTTCTACAATGTAGATAGTAGATAGGTAATTGAAATCGTAAGAAAACATCTATGAGTAGGTAGGTAGTACCTAATCTATTTTTTTTTTAAACAAAAGTGCAAGTCAATGATTTCCGACGTGCGCCATGATAATGACGAGACATTTGTAGCGATAGTGATAGTGTCTTGATCGTGACAGAATCTCACCGCGACGGAAATAGAAATAACAAGTACGATAGTGAGAGTGGCGGCGACAGTGAAGATAGCTTAGATAGTATAGTAGCGCTGGAGCGCGCACTCACCAGCGGCGCAATGTTCGCGGCCACGAACATCGCGATGTTGAACGTTCCGCATGTCAGCTTCCAGTAAGGACTGACTGTTTTTTTCTGAAAGATTAACAAATACTTCAAATGAGGATAGCATTAAACAAACCTAATCAACTGCAAACCCTAACATGGTCCGATAAATCCAAAATTAGCGGTTAAGCAGAGAATTACGTTTATAATAATGGACTACTCAATCAATACTTAAGTTTGGCATATCAAATAAGGCTAACAACGACGCGACAGTCAAACTGCCGTCTTAGGGACGGATACCAGATTGAAGGCTACTTGTGTGTTTTGAAACGAATACCTACGTACCTATACGTATGTTAATATGTATACCCAATAATAACTTATGTGAGGAATAAAGACCTTTTTGTAATAGAGGGAAACAATAAGATCGAAATTTCTACCACTAACACTAATAGAAAACCGATAGCCAAGTCTCCTGGACGTCACTGTTTTCAGAATATTGATGAAGCTACAGCTCATAGTATTCAACATACCGGAAACCTACAGATATTTTATTTACAAAAGGCTAACCTTATATTGTGAATATCGATAGCACGTGTAATAAACCACATTGATTAGGCCGGTCTCTAGCACGAGCGCAAGGTAGACGGCATGCAGAGACCAGGTGGGTGGTACCGCGAAGCTGGCCAGCGCGACCACTGCCGGCAGCAGCATGAGCGGCGGTGCGGCGATGGCCAGCGGGCACGGGTCGCTCCGTCGAGCGTACACCTCCTCCGCACCAGAAGCTTTGAACGTCAGACATAACGTTGTCCCATCTGCTAGTTCCCTGTTCATGTTATATTTTCGTTAAATACATACAGATACTATAGTTATTATTACTAAACTTATTAGTACTAAAATAACACAATTACCTACTGCCTATAGAAACAAACTTTTAAAAGTATCTCGAAAATTAAAATCATTTGAATAAACAAGCATCACTTTTATATGTTCTATAAAACTGCACCTAGTTACTAGTAAAGAAAACTATGTGCCTCTGTATGTACCGAGGACTGGAATGGTAAATGTGTTTATTGACACGTTTCCATTACAAGCGCCTAAAATAGCATATTGTAACTATTTGCGATACACGCTGTGTCCGAAGATCGATCTTCACTCGCCTACAATTTTACAAAAACGTATTTACCTATACATAAATTATCCTTATCGAGCGTTTTCTTTGAAGTTATCCTACTAATCCTACTATAATATTGTTATAAATGTGAAAGTTTGTATGTTCAGATGTTTGGATATTTAGATGTTTGGATGTATATTACTAAATCACGCAAAAACGGCTGAACGGATTTCGGTGAAATTTGGAACACAGATAGGTTATAACCTGGATTAACACATGGAATATTTTTTATCCCGGAAATACGTTCCCGTAGGATAATTTCCGACCTCCATGCGGGCGAAGCTACTGGCAAAAGCTAGATTAATAGTATGAAGTTTAAAGTAACTATTTCCTTGTTAAATGTAGCTCATTTACAGCAAATTTAAACCTTTACATTTTTTACCAGCTCTTTAAATTCAGTACCTAGTATTTTTTTAAACATAAAAAACAACTCGCTAATACATATATATACCCTTCTGCCTAGCTCCGCCGGCGGCGGCGTCGTCGCCCGTCGTGGTAAATGCTAAGATGTAGGTATGTTGAAAAGTTACCATCGAAACTTACTGATGAGCTTACCTACTTACTTGATGAAATGTTCCAGTAGATACTTATTAAGCTAAATTTCATTACACACGTGGGAAACTGACAATTAGTAACCATTACTTTCCAAACAAAAATCCAGAAAAAAGTACCCAGCACATAATATTACTTCGTCAACAATTTAAATACTTATATGAATGCTTGTAACGGAGTTTTAAGATAAAAGTGCATCTAGGTAGGTATGTTTAACAATGAGAGTGGTCAATTTCGATTATCATCTTTCAGTTTGGTTCAATGAGCAAAACTAGACAGACGGACATTACGGACATGCTAGTAGTTGAACGATCCTATCAATTATACTCGAGATGGTTTTGCCCTTCACATTCCAGCGTATGTGTAAAAAGAAACAAACATTTTGATGCGGTATTTCACAAAGAAGACGTAAATCAATTCAAAATGTACACATTACTGACACTTTCAAAGATAAAACCAAAATGCGTCGAACTGAAAAACCAACTATAAATTAAAATACATAATAAACATTGGTGGCCATCCAATTGAATACAAGTGCATATTATGAATTAGCTTCTCATTTAATTTTTTTTTGTTTGGCATGACAAAGGCAACCTCCAAAAACTAAACTAAGTACTTACTATTTTCACAGTGTTTACAATGCCTGCTGCATTGTAATTCCAAATACATTGGATGCTATTTGAATTTTGTTTTATATACAGTTGTTAATACACAACAAGCGAAACAAAAGAAAACACAAAATGTCCACGTAACAAATACAACATAACAATAATATTGTGCAATTCCTGTGAACTTACTTGTCGTCGTCTCTATTCACCAGTTCTTCTTGCAACATGCTAAGTATTTTCTGTTCTTCGTTGTCCTTGCTCTCGTCTTGTGGTGACAGAACCTACGAATAATGTACGAAGCATGTCTATGTAATTGACAAGCGAAAAATCAATATGAGAGCTCATGATCGGCGTACTTATAGCATCGATATTCAAAATATGTCCGAACAAAATGGGCAATCGATTCGAATAAGATTATTTGAACCTGCTACATTAGCTAAACTAGAAACTATCTAGCTCAGGCCGCCTAGTGCCCTAGTGTCCTATTTATTTAGGCTGGTGGCGAGGGAGCGGTGAGGGGGGTGGGGAAGCGCAGTAGTGTACTCACCGAGTCCTCGTCATCGTCTCGGAGGTCGGAGAGCGTATCGTTCGAGTCGTCTCCCTCCGCGGCCTCGCCCTCCGGTGCACTCCTCTCCTCGCCTCCTTGAAACTGCAAGAAACAATCAACGTGAATCTTGTGAAGATGACAACTTATATAAACAAAAGAAACGTTTGGAAACGTTTTACATGTCTTCGTCTTTTACAAATCATGGATAGCACCAAATTTATTGAAATACCTAATCATCATTAATAAAAAGGGAACCTAACACGTTAAGGATAAATGGTATTAACGTTATACAACACGAACAACATATTTATGTGAATTATACACATTACGGTGTAATAAATTGGGAATTATTTCGTAATATCTAATTATTATTCTATTGTCGCTGTAAAACTATACCTAACCTTCTATAAGAACGGCTAATAAGCTAATTAAACTTTGAATAACTCCGCTTTAAGCAGATAGCTAAATTTAGAGGAATATCATACATTTTTCATTTCACTTTGTTCACATTCTAAAGCTTTGTCGACCCAATTCGCTGCCGTCGTCTGTTCTAAATAGAAAAGTACCTAGAAGGACGTTTCTTGTAACAGTCTTGGTCGTGGTAACTACATAATTAATTAAGGCTATTTCGTTCATTTTCGTCGTTCGATATTCATCCATTATTTTGGTAATTTGTGTACCTACAGTGTTTCTAGAGCATGCGGAAAAACGGAAATTACTAGGGATGTTGGCGCTTAAGGAACTAGAAACGATATTGACAAAAGGCAATATTTAGAAGATGGGTTTTAAAAACATAACGTTATTTTGCATTTCATTCACAAACAAGATATGTGTAGTCTTTTAGGTGTATGTATAGGGTTAAACAGAAAATAAAACAACGATGAAAAGAAAAATAGAAAAAAGATAGGCTACCCGGTACGCTCAACGATAATCAATTGTGCGTTTTCTGCCTTAAACCAGACTTGGTTTTTTTTTTAAAATATTCAACATATAACAAACAAATAAAGAATATCATATAATATCACAAAAGTACATAAAGAATCTTTAGGTACTTTGTTACAGTGTAAAGACTATAATTTAAGAGTGCATTTGAATTTGAATGAGACACGGAACATAATATTTTCAGTTTCTTCAGCTGGATACCTTATTTAAAATACCTCCTTGCAAATTGTCGGGTTGCTGAGGTAAAACAGCTTTTAATTAAATGGCCCCCAAAGTGAGTTATTTTATAATAATAGCTACTGTACCTACTTCCCTGTTAAACAGAAGTGAAATAACCTTTTTTAATAAACGGTAAAAATATGTATATTTAGATATGGTTCTTTACTATCTAGTTCCTTTCTCGATATCTATTATGTGTACACTCAATTAAATAGCAGCTTAGTTATTAAAATCGATTTTCCGTATGACCTAACAGTATCGATGATGTTGTCATCAATTTTACCGTTTTGTTTCTATTTAACCATTTTTAACGAGAGAAAGTTTAAAAATTGTAATGGTATGTGAACAACTCGTACTGGCAAAATGATCACAACTTACCTACTATTCACAAGTCCTACAATATATAAACAAAACTCATGCCTAAGAATGACTCAGTCATTTACACTCTGTATGTCGGTTTTTTGAGGTTTTATTCCGTACGTAGATGCAAGCTATAAGTCAAACAAAAACGCATTCACAATTTGCAGCTGCCACCATATTCCACATGACATATTCCACATCGTCACAGTATATTTTTATCCGAAATTTTTATTTTCCTAATTTTTAGATTGTACCTATGATTGAAGTTTTTCTATTTTTTATTTGTTTGTTGTTTAATAGCCCTAAATTGTCTCTTTTCTTGTAGGTTGCTGTAAAGATTACTATATACATATTAATTAATACATACTTACACGTGCTATCTATAAGTCAACCATTTATGACGGGGATCGGATTTGTTTCTCCTAAACACGGTTACTTTGTAACCTATCTAGGAGAACACAGAACGGCACCCACTAACTAGATTAAGAAACGTATGCTTGTGTTTCATATTATATTACCTTGCCATGTAATCTAGTCCTAATTGAACAATAAACTTTATTATTATTTTTCGTTTAATTTTCCCAGGTTAGTTAGTTACCTGGCATTTTTAGAATTTCTCATATTATTATTATTTTTTTAGGGTGGGAAATCATCAAATAACTTTCCCGCTCTGGGTGGAGCAGGAGAGCGTGTCAGTTTTTTACTGCCTAAAACCCAACCGTGTTCCCTTAGTTGCCTGTATGCCAGGGGCCATGGTATTTCTTTCGCCGTCGACCCGGGCTTGGTCCTTACCGGACAGCGAGCTAACCATTACTCGAATTATCGAAAATACGGGCCCGTCCGTAAATATGTAGTTCGAAACTTTGAAGTGACTCCTCCAGCTGATTAATTAACTTTTTTGGACGGGTAAAATCATATAGGGAGTAGGGACAGCTGTCAAATCAAGTATTAAATCATTATTAGTTTGGGCCCTAATTATAGGTCCGTAAGTGATACGGAGTAGGAAACGCCCGTAACTTCGACCGAGATTACGGATTTCGTGCTTAGAGAGCAGGCCCCCTGGCCCGGACGTGAGAGATCGCCGCCGCCGATCGCCTCCACGAGGATACGGCGGTGCTCCGCCCATGCCGGGCAGACCTCCACCGTATGCTCCACCGTGTCCTAGTATATTATGGTAATACTGTGACATAGCACTCGCGACTATTCAATCTAATTAAACCATTGGAAACATAACATTGGCTAATTGCTTAATTTGATTGGTTCATTAGAATCTAAAATTATAGGGATTTATGATCAATGCCATCTGTGTTTACTACAGACACATTAATATTATTATAAAATACCTACTTTTGTGTTGTTTCATCTCAAACTTTCTTCAATTCCAACTTGGATACGCTCGAAACACAAATACAAACTTGTTAAGCTCTGGCCACACTGTAGCAAATCCCGCGCGGGATGCGGCACGGAATTCGCTCGCGCCGCCGCCGCCGCCGTTTGTGTCAACTAACTTGTATGGAGGTGTTCCAACTGATGCGAATAGTTGCGTCGTTAATCATTAATACAACCGACGCGACACGTGCTTTCGCGTCCCGCGTTCCGGATTCGCTCCAATTTATCCAGAGCTATAGGTGTATCGTGATGAGACATGAGTGTTTATTGACAGACGACAGGTTGGCTCTCATCGACTTTGATCACTTCTCATTAGTTCATCGACATGCCAAACAAAGCAGTCGTGTTTATAGAGTTTGTAGAAGATAATCGCGATTTCTAAGGTTCATATGAGATGTTCTACAAAGGTCACACGGTGCTTATGTGTTCACAAGCATTGACATTAAAAATTCATCCCATTATGAAATAATTTGGAAACCAAATGCAACTTTTTATAGCCTTTATATAAATACAATATACCAACCTATTATGTACCTACTTCGTATATATTTATTTGAAAACTATCCACCTGCTTTTGTAATAACAACAAAAAATCTGTCAGAAGTTCGTTGGCAACGGCAACTGCAAAGTGAACTGAAGTGCTTCCGAGTGTTTCTCAGAAATACGCACGTCCACGTTTAGCGTAAATGTTTATTTCTCATTACACGTACGTAGGTACGTACCTCATGAAGAAAACGCATTCAAATACGCCTACCCTGAAAACTACTGAAATATGACATGAAAAAACATATAAGGTCTACCCATATGTTGTATAGCGACTGTAGTTAGCTAGAATAAGCTTCATTAAATTGTGCACCATAAATATTAATTGATATTATTAGATAAGTATCTATAGTTCAACAAAGAACTTACCGGTTTGAGAACTTTCACAATAAAGTAAGTCTTGATGCCAGCTTGTCGTAGCATTTCTTCGCGGCGTTCACCATGAGCGGGCTCGACCTCAAACTCGTCGTTCAGAAAACTCAGAGTTACTTCGGAAACATGTACGCGTCTGTAAACAAAACTCTTATTAATAGAATGTAACTACGCATACATAAATAGAAACAGCTAGTAAAGTCGCTGAACAAATAAATCTTTTTCAACTAAGAATAGACGCCTAAACCACCTTTTGATGCTTAAATGCACAAAATTGCCAACCATGTAAGTCAATACGTTTGAAAATGTTGATTTAGTGGGATGATACCCTCTGCCCCCCTTGTCTTACTGCTTAGAAAAAGTACAAATTCTATATTAATAAGTACATTAGGTAGGTACCTAGTGGTACACTACCTTTTTATGTTCATTCGGTAGTTTATTTTTATGTTTGTTACCTCAGGAACTCCGTCATTTATAAACCGATTTGAAAAAATCTTCTAAATTCAAAAGTAATGTATTTTTCACACCACCTGCTCGACAATGTCAAATTATATGTCATGCAAACCTAACTCATTATAATGTCATGCAAAAATAACCCATTTAAAACCTGAGGTCTAGCAGGGCATTTTATTGTACTGAATTTCATTATGGGCGCTGATCATTAATGTGATTTGAATTTGGAACATAAAGTAGAAATCGCATACCTGTGTCGCATACGAACATTTACGATAGGCAGTAGGTACATACTAATTCCATGCATTCACCCAGATCTGCACTAAAAAATTAATTGTTCAAAAATCGAATTGGCCACCACGACTACCTAGAATCTACTGTTTTATATGTCTGTGCCTAGAATTTAAATAAAAGAAAAATAGAACACAAATTAAAAAGCGGCACGAATACTGAAAATTGCTTTGCTTTGATATACAACAAATTACCTGGAGTTTTTGGCGGGATCGCGTTGGAACATGTCGCACGAATTTTCATTTTCATGAAATTTAGTGAAATAGCGAATTAAATTGTATAATTTTGGTAGTGAATTATTCAATTTAGTTACGTGTGAGTGCACAAGTGTAGTGAAGGTGAAAATAAGTGACTAACGTGGACTTTTCGTGTTCCCCCCAAAAACTCCTACTAGGTTGTTGTAAAGTTACTACCGCTTTACAATAACTTTGATTTGACTAACTAAAGTCGACCATGACTGTTTCGTTACTTCGTGCCCGATGTCGGGGCATTTACTTGATCGAAAAGAAAAATTACTTGACACTGGCTAAATGCACAAACCGTGCGAAGCCAAAAAAAAAAAAAAAAAAATTACCTAACTACAAATTCTCACAAAAATGTCGAGTGACGATAGTGATTTGAGTCCGGAGTACATTAAATCCGAAGCCATTCGCATTGCCAACAATCTACTCCCAGAAAAGTCCAAAGAATTGTACATGAAAGCCTACGACGATTTTTACAAATGGAAAATTACAAAAGGCGTCAAGTCTGAATCTGAATCAGTGCTTTTAGTCTACTTCCAACATTTATCATGTACAAAGAAACCAAGTAGCCTATGGTGCATCTATTCGATGCTCAGGTCAAAAATAAGCACCAAAAATAATATACAAATTAATACATACACCATATTACTGGCATTTTTAAAAATAAATCAGAAGGACATCGTCCCAAGAAATCAAAAGTTTTCACAGCTCAAAATGTGGAAACGTTTCTAAATGAAGCCCCTGACCACAGCTTTCTTGCCACAAAAGTAAGTACCTACCTATTGATTAAATTTTTAGTAACTAAAATAGCTAAGTACATACTTACTATAAAGGTAAGTATAAGTACTAACTACCCGCTCATGAATCGATCGCTTGCGTGCTATCTACTGATGTGATGTTTCGACTTTAAGTTATATAATAATTATAATTGTAAACCTTCGTAAGGTTTGTGTATTATTAAAAATAATAAACATGTAATACATAAAAAATAATATATAACGTAAGTTACCTTCCTACTTAAATACTAACCTACCTACCTATTTTTGTTACAAGTGGCATTGATTTTTGGAGTGAATAGCGTCGTGGAAATGAACTCGTAAACATTAAAATCGAAGATATCGAAAAACATTCAGATTTATTGCTGGTAAATTTGCCAGATACAAAATCAAATAAAGAACGGTCATTCGTAGTCCGTGGAGAATACGTATACGTAAGAATTATCGAAAAGTAGCAAGCTCTCCGCCCCTCTTATATAAACACTAACAGATTTTTCGTAGCTTCTAATAATGGCAAGTGCACCAAGCAAGTCATTGGAAAAATAAGATTAGCAGCATTCCAAAAGAAATTGCGAAATACCTGAAATTGACAAATGCTGAGCTCTACACGGGCCATTGTTTCAAGAGAACATCGGCTACTCTATTGGCGGATTCAGGAGCAGACATGACCCAGATTAAAAGACACGATGGCTGGAAATCTGATGTAGTAGAAGAGGGCTACATTGAAAGTTCAATACAAAATAAGGATAAAATAAGCTGCCGCATTGGTAACAACATCAAACTAAAAACACCGTTGACAACTGATCCTTGGACACCTTTGTCAGCAACCTTCCACATTAAAACCGCTGCCTCAAGCACCACCTTCTCCAACTTTCACGATCCAAAATGGTCCTCAGCAGACCCAAGTTTCTGAAACTTTACTTAACAGTAATACTCAAATAAACTCTACCTCAACTTCAATAAATGTACCGAATAAAGACATAACTTTGTCATTCCACAACTGGTGTAATGTATCAAACATTTACCTTTAACATTTCATTGTTTTAAATAGGTCTACTAACTGTAATTGTAATTTTAATAAATACTTCAATTCTACTACTATTTCTTTTCATTCTCTCGTAGATGGTGTGAAAAGTAGAGTATTCTCCTCGGGGATAAAGATGCCTTCGTCTTGGGCGACCTTGAATCCCACGCTGCACTCAGGATTCTTGTCTTAACTCCCTCGCTTTGCTCGGGATTCAATACGGCGCCCGCTACATAAGACATTACTTTATCCCCTTAGTGCATAATCTACTTTATTGAAACAAGTTGACCACCAGTAATTTTGAGCGTCAAAATTACATAGTATAGTCGCCAATAACGCCGGCCCTTCACCACTTCCTAGTGCTTAAGCAGGGAAGAAGAAGTGGCGCAACAATCTCCACAGCAACTTATTTTCTTTCGTCGGTTAAAAGTGTATACTTATAGGGTGGTCCCATAAAAAATCCGTCAAGTTCTGATAATTGGTATTGGAGTAAAGCTTCATTAATACGTATTTTTTCCACGTAGTATATGTCGATGATGTTATAATAATTTCATGTCACTGTTACTTAGCAAGTCCAGCCACTTAAACGAATTTGTGTGTTTTGTACTACAAATAAAAGTGAAAAATTCAAACTTTATTACTCAATCTACAATACAACATAAACACTACAAAGAGAATAACACCTTAAATTTCGTAATTCGTTGGCAACAAAACAAAAAAACAAATCCAAAGACACCAAATAAATAAATAAAGAGTTATTGGAAAGATTCTGGTACCTATAAATACCTACATGAAATACCCTAGTCCCAGTATTTCACAATATCAGTAATTTAATTTCAAACAAAATGACGCCAAAGTATTTTGTTTTGAGTTAACTTAAAAACTGATAACTTATCAGGAAACTTGGCACTAACCCAGCCATTCCACTGCTCTCCATCTTATTAGCGAGTTCGACATCTCGCGAGTAGACGTCGAACTGCCACTGTCTCTGCCCCAGCACCCCCGCCAGCACTGCGCCTGTGTGGATGCCCACGCGCATATCCACCGGCGAGTTAGTCGTTTGCTGAACGTATCTGAACAATACAAATCATGGTTCAAATCATATTTAACCCATACATAAATGTTGTTGGTATAGATATCCTAAGTCTCCATAACCTTACTTGATAGCTTTGACCATAGATAGTCCCATGTGCACGCAGAGCACGGCGTGGTCCGGACGTTCAACAGGCGCGCCGCTGATGCAATAATAACAGTCGCCGAGAATTTTGATGCGAAGTTGTTGATATTTCTATAAAATAAAATTACAATTTACGGAAGCCGAGCCTGGTGTAATCATTTACGGCGGACGAGACTTGGAGACGAAATAATAAATTAAATTTTCTTTACCTCAGCAAGTCGATCAAAACGAGCAAACAGCTCATTCAATATTGCGACGAGATCTTGCGCTGAATAAGTTGAGGAAATAGCCGTGAAGCCTACGATGTCGGCATACAGAATACTGGTGATGAACAAATAATATGTTAATCATTGTTGGAATAATTTTTAATTTTAATATGATGATCTAATCTGTAGACATACCTGACATTTTCATGGCGAGACATGTAAATTTTTTTGAACTGTGTATCGATCAGTCCCAATTCTTTCCGCATCTGAACAGCAACGTGTTCTGGTAGCACCGACAGAAGTAGCCTCTCCTACAAATCATATCATGATGATTATATTGTATGGTGGGTTTTTCTAAAGATCCCAACCACTTTAAAAAATAAATAAGAAGGCAGGCGTTTATCTATGATTTAATCATCTCTTATTACATTTAATTCTTCCAGAATAAGTATTTTTTTTTACTATTAAAAGTTTTGAACGCCCTATTCTGGGAGAAGACTGGCTACGAAATAAATGTTAAGACTTTTAGAGGGTCAAATAGAAATGTGAATGTGGGTCAGCGCGATTCCACATATTGTTATCCAGAAATGTACCCCAAATGTACCTACTCCTGCAAATGCAATATCTCTTGTTTACGTAAATTCTAACTGAAGGAATTGTCGTTGCCTCAAATGCAACGCATGTCGATAAAAATATTTTAATTGAAAGATCTGTTTGTTCCCTGTATTTCATGTGCTGATGATGAAACTCCGCATAGGTGTGAGATATGTCATGGGCACACATCGCTGCGCATGAAGCCAGCTCGTTGACGCTTGCCGTGATTTCATGGATCACAGGTAGTAAACGATTTGATTGCAGCCGGAGGCGTGAACACAATCATACACGGTACACCTACCGCGAAAATCGTTCGAATACAATGTTTAGTGGAATTGTGATTGAGGAAGTGTGTTCAGAGAATTTCTTGATTGAAAATAAATGGACAAGAGAAACTTGGCTTCAAGATCCCGAACCATAATCGACACATTTAGCTTTGTGTTCAGAAGAGAGGTAAATGGTCCAGTCTATTGCTAACAACTGTTGCATTAATACTGACATTCCGACTGGTAGGTAACCTAGTTCTTATGAGGGCTGTTAGGTTGCAAATTAGTTGATTGTTCTCAGTCCATAAACTGCTTCCGTTGGACCACCGCTCGCTAATATGAACGAACCCAACTACTTCCATGTTCCAACGTCACATAATTTCCGAGAAAAACTTACAGTTACACAAGGCATCAAAGGCCACCGTAATACACGGAATAAAGCGAATAGTTGCAAGATGAATAAAATCGGCAAAGAGCGACTCGGACTCGCTTACCTTGGCAGAAAAAATATTATACTAATTTAATTTGTTTTTGTTTTTGCCACTGCCAATTTAAGTTCGTTTCTAAAGAGTTTTTTGCAGATAACTAACAAAACTTTACTACTAGTTAAAAGAATAATCATAAGATGGTTGAGAGTCACCCAAGGGCAATGGAGAGGCCTATGCTTGAAGTTTCCAAGGTAACTGACATAGGCCGAAGAATTGCCAAACTTAAGTGGCAGTGGGCACGGCACATTGCTCGCAGGACAGATGGCCCATGGGGCTGGAAGGTTCTGGACTGGCAACCGAGTACTGGTAGGCGTATAGCGTTGGAAGGCCTCCCACAAGATGGACCGCTGGTTCTAAGAAGCACAGAACCGGTCGAAATGGCAGTCCTATGTCCAGCAGTGGACGTCTTTCGTCTGAAATGATGATGATGATGACTAGTTCAAAATCATTTAATTTTCTTGTAATCTAATACCTTTATACGAGCAATTCTTGTATATATGTATAGATCTAATCTGAATCTCGGAAACTGCTCCATCGATTTTTATGAAATTTAGTATGCAGGGGGTTTTGGAGGCGATAAATCGATCTAGCTAGGTTAAATTTTTAAAAAACGTCAAACCAAAAAAAAAACCGAGCGAAGCTCGGTAATACCTTATTATTCACATAAACCTACACCAACTATTTTTTTTTTCAGATTTTTCGCTTTTTAAGCTTCGTAGAATGGCAATCGTATTATCACGAATTTTTTCTATCAACAATAAATGTAAATAAAAATAGTTTCGTGCAAATGAAGAACCTTCTTTATGATACCTCACTTGATCTAGTTACTTTTAACTTAAAAATTGCAACCCCCATTTTGGTTTCTATTGCAATTAAAATATTTTTTTTGTTTACGTGCTTTAAGAGTAGTTAAGCAGTTTTTTATAACTATTCCTCAAGCCGATAGCATGTGTAGTTTCTGAAGTAGCTGTGGCAGATAGGCAGGATGGCAGTCAAAGTCGCACCATAAGAATTTCTTTTTACCAGTTGGATACCCTAATAAACCCTATTAAAATGAAAGTTAAAAAGGAAAACCCAACTACGACAAAAACGTCAGCTAAAAAGGTATAAACAAGACATCACATACACTGACAATTGTATTGTTAAAATCATAACCGTCCTTTGGCTTTACCATAGTCGGGTAAAATCGTTATTTTCCTTTTCAGTCGCAACGAAACTTGAAATAATAGAAATGAACAGTACATCAAAGATCATTGAAAAGTTTAAGTTTCAACATAAATAAAACGTTAACTTCCTAAGTAGATGAAATATTTCAGATTTCTAATATTTCTATTGACATCATGAAATAATTATCAAAATGTTTTCTGATAGATCTCCCGGACTAAACAAAAATATTATTTCAAGAGGGGAAAGTGAAACATGTCACGTGAAACTTTTGAGAACATTTCGCATTTACTGACAAATGCTTAACATGGATGTAAAGTGAAAACAATCACCTGTTCTTTGCTTTGTTGTTCAATCGTAAGTTTGTCACGCAAGCTTCTCTTGGTTTCTTGAAAAGAACTACGTTGCTGCTTTTCACTGATAGCATATGCAGTTCCGCCCAGTAAAGTAGCGCCAAGCAGTAGTGCACCATTTGCAATTTGCTGTTGAAACGTTTGAAGATACGAATGATTAGGGTATTTAAATTAATACATTTGTATGTAGTAGTTATTGTAAGGTGTAAATACCTGAAAGTAAAAGTCGTCAGCCAGCCTGGTTTCAGATGTGGAAGCGTTATAGTACTGCACCAGAAGATATCCGCAAAACGAAATTGTGCTGTACAATATGAGCAACACGTGATGTAACGGAAGGGTGGCGAGGGTAAAATATTGAAGCACTACGGCCCATCCTAGTAACTCATTGTAGGAATCTCCCAGACGTCGGGACGCACTCACTAACAGCTGAGTCCACAGCACTAGCCACGCGACGTGGTTGAGGATGGTGCGTGCGGGGCGGACGCAGACATACGCGGATGCCAGGATCAGATTGGCCACCAGCGCCACCGCAACTGAGGCGTACGCGAACGACAAGTCGCGCTCGCCGGGCACCAGCACCGCGAACGCCTGCATGAGCGCGCCGGTTGCCAGCAGACGGGGCACGGCTCGTTGCCGCTGTCGCTGTGTGTACGCCGAGTACAACTTTTCTTCTTCTCGGTCTGTGAATCCCCATGGCGGCACTAAACATACCCAACATGCTGATTTGTTCCACACTCTTGCATGCATTTGTTTCTCCATTGCTTTTAGTGTTTATTTTTGTACAATTTCACCAGTTCAAGCGATTTATTGCTAAAAGTGTTCTCCATTATTGTCATGACTCTGTTTTCATACATTAGATAATTATTTGAAACTGAACATATTTACGAAGGTAGTCCGTGTGTTTGATATTAAAGTAGAATTGTTCTTTATCGATTTCCTGTTCATCGGAAAGGAAAAGGTAAAATAGTAATGTTCTCAAATCATGTACATTCATATTAATTTAAGTATGTGTCAAATCATTATTTATTACTGAACTAGATTTCATTTTCATGTCAACAGTTTAACCCCCTTGGACGACGAGGAGTGACCGGGTGACGTGGAGGGTGTACGAATGACCTGTCCCTAAATTAATGATTTATGTCATAAAATGCCACAATCGAACAAACATGATCCTCTGAAGTCTGCTATAAGTAAACAACAAATCTACATGATTATTTATTAGGTAGTAAGTATTTAAGACTTTTAAGACATGATAGAGGCCAAGGCAAACCCAAGGCAAAAATATCAAAATCGATGCAATAGATAGGTCGACCATATACTGGAAACATTCTGCTTGTAATTCAGTTTTTATTTTATAAAGAATGTGTTAATTATAACGAGAAGCCATCGAGCTATCCTTTAATCGGGTTTACTGCTTCATTTCGAATGTCATATGCCCGATGGCTAATTCCCCGAAGTCATCAGATCGAACGTCCGAATTGCCGAAATTCCATACCATCGATGTACCACAATTTCGAATAGCCATTAGATCGAGCGTCCGTTTCACCGAAAAGCCATTGCAATGATATAGGTAATATCCCTATCCATCGAATCTCTATTGGCTCGACGTACCAGTAAATGGAAAACTATTCTACATAAAATATTCCAGAAGAATAAAAAAAGGAATGTAAAATGGGATAAATAACAAACCAACAAGTTTTGAAATCATCATATAAATATAATAATTGAATAAACACACCAGTGATCAACATTACTTATTAAAATACACTTATGTATTCTAATGTGAAATATTAGTAATGTTGATTACTGGTTTGTTTTATCCCATTTTACATTCCTCTTCTTGAATATGTTATGCCATCAAAAACGTAACTTGTAAAAAAAGCAAAGTCTCACAACTCAGTTCTTCTACCGAAAAATGTTGTGAGATCCATGTAATACCAAGTCGGTTAATTTATTCAGTCCCTACTTAAGGGCCCTTCTGTCTTAAGTTATTACGTAATTATGTATAAGTTTTTTTTTTAATAAAGAACTATTCTATTCTATTCTCATTAACTAACCTAACAACATCTTATAGTGACCATATCAGTATTAAAAATCTTTTATATTTTAAATAAATAGATTGACTTGGCCATCTATCCCATCCTATTGGTCTGTTAATGTTATGGTAATGTCTGGTTTCCCTTTGAAAACCAGACATTAGCAACTGTTTAGATGTTCGATAACATTTTATGAATAAGGCCGTTATTGTATTCTAAATTTGAAGCTTCTATCCTATATATATCTAGCCTTAGAGTTTTGATGATCGGTCAGTGCGTGAGTGAGTGACAAAAATTAAGAAACTTTGACTAGTTATAATTCAACTACTGGTTCAAATTAAATGAAATTTGAAACATACCGTGTTTATACAATGCCTGCTTGGTTACTAAAAATTCAGGCTTCTAGTTTTATCCACAACTAAGTTATAGGGGGTCGAAAATGGCCTGAATTGCTTCGAGAAAAGGATGGTACGGCCGTGCCGCTTTTTTGCTCGGCTTGGCGGGGGCCGTGCCCCCAGATGTAGAATAGCATTCGACTTTCTGGCACGTCGAGCTAATAAATATTCGATGCATAAGGACTACCGTTGCATTGGCTTTTCGGCGAAACGGACGCTCGACGTAATGGCAAATCGAAATTGTGGTACATCGATGCTATGGAATTTCGACAATTCGGACGTTCGATCTGATGACTTCGGGGAATTAGCCATCGGGCATATGACATTCGAAATCAAGTAGTAAACCCCCTTTAAACGATAAGGTTAAATGTAAAACAATAGGGAAAGAAGCGTGAACTTGAACAACGTGTGTCTCATCGTATATAATATGAACGTCAGAGAGAACATCAGTCGGAGACTTTCCGTTAGCAAGACGGCTTGATCGAGGACGCCTGTGTAATGAATAAATTACACGCTGAAACATTGTTCCGATATCCATTCATTAACTGGGCCGTTTGAAGACACATAACGTACCCATGGTTTTGTCCACAGTAATTTCAATATTGACAATTGTTACGATGGACGTTAGTGAAGTGACCGTGAAACTTAAGTTACAAGTTATTTGTTTCACTTATCCTGCTCATTGCCAACGCTGATGAGTTAGTTAGTCACGAGTTACAATAGTGTCGAAACTTAAAAAAAAAACATGAATTATATTAACTTTATCTTCAAATGGTTTTGTTTTCAATACAGTTCGGTTCTTGTGAAACTGTCGAGCTAAATTAGGTATTCTTTTGAAAGATCAGGTAATCCGTATTAGATGGTTATGTGCCAAATAATGTGATATTAGCTCAGAATTAGCTCATCACTTTCATAACGAGTCAATAAAATGTGCTAGATGGCAGTTTAATAGTTTCCCGTTCCACTTGCATGTGCGAATTTCACATCACTTTATAAAACGTGATTGTACTACATCAGCTTTAATTATTAAAATATTTCATTACTACTGGGTGCAGAATGCTTTTCAGTTTTTGTACTGGTGTATACCAAATTAGGTTCATGAGATGAAGAATTATATTTAAACTATCTGTTGCTTGGCTTCAGCCGCGTGGAGGAAAACAATACAAACAGTATTTATATTACATAACTCACAGGGACGTAGTACCCACTACCGGGATAAAAGTTTCTTATGGCCTAATCTGTGTCTACGTGAGGCTTATTTCATCTAAATTCGTTCAGCCGGCGAACATAATTATGGCGTGTATGAAAGAAAACGAAGCAAAAGGAGTAGGTATGTAACAATCGTAGTACGTGGCGTTCTGTAGTTTCTCCCTACCCCCATGAGAAGAAGGAGTGAGTTTATGTGTGTGTATGATATCCAAAAATCCAATTTCAAACATTTATTACATTACCAGGACTTAGGCTTCCGCCCGCGGCTTCGCCCGCGTGGAAGTCGGAAATTATCCCGCGGGAAAGTACTACCGAAATAAAATGTTAATCTAGGTTATAAACTATGTGTGCCAAATTTCATCCAAATCCGTTCAGCCGTTTTTGCGTAAAAGAGTAAAAAACATACAAACATCTTCACAAACTTTCACACTTATAATATTAGTAGGAATTAGGATTAGTAGGTAATGAAGTATTTAATTTTGTTTCTATAACATCCTACACTACAGATATATTTGTATGTACCTATGGATGACATACTAAACTTTCGCGTTTATAATATACTAAGGATATGCTTAATAGTTTGCGTTTTAATGCTTGTTTTCAGCAGCATGTCAGCCAATGTTATATTAGCGTGGGTAATTCCTAGCGACATAGGTAGGTACCTACAGCTTACATTCAGCCAAAGAACTAGTCTAAATTTAGTCACTTTTAAAAAACATTCCTGTTTCATTCAGGGCCATGGTCATGGTCTCTTCTCCACGTTTTGTTTTCCACCCTTTGTCTATCTGTGTATTGTTTTAAACTGCATGTCTGTGATTTCCAAATATTGACTTTGGGCAGTTTGTTATTTAATAATGAGATAAATATATAATGGATCTATATAAGTGACAATGAAAATTGTGTAATAAGAAAAAAGTAATTCTGAAAAAAAACTACTTAGTAGAGAAAATCTTCTTAATTTCTTCGACTTAAATGGGCAGTTCAGAACATTTCTATAACAAAGCTACGGCCAGACAAGAACTAGGTTATTTATTTAGTTCATGTTTGTTCTGTTGCTGAGAAGAAAACCTCTACATAAATTTAAGCAGTTTACCAAGATACAAAAGAATACCTTTTGTGTTAACAGTAATCTCTTTTGTTTTAGTACCAAAACACGTCTACAAAACTAAAAAAATAGTATAAGATAATTAACAAAACATATGCCTAGTCAAAGCACACACTACCTATCTTTTATCTAGCACACACTCTGATCGGAGCCATGGTTATTGTCAACAAAGGGTTAGAACCGCATCATCATTAATATTTGAAGTATACCCACATAAAACGAGAAGAACATGATACTATGTGAGTACGTAAGCGAGCAAGTGCCGTTTAGTCTCTTTATAGGCTTAACATATAAAATGTAAAGTACGACATAAACCACAGTCATGAGAAATATTATTTTATCATTTCCTTTTGTTGTCGACGTCATTCTAACATTTCTAACATTACATATTACTTAGTTACCATGATTAAATACGCAGTTTTATTTCCCGCCTAAATTATGGTTCCGATGATGTAAGCAATCTCAGTAAAACTCTTACTATTGACCCATAAATATTTAAATCGGCGAGAGGATGACCCTAATATTACAAGATCGGGCGTAGGTAATTCAACAAAAATGTAAAGACGACCGTACGTTTTTGGTTGATTGACAGGAGAACGAATTGTAATGGTGTCGAAATATTGAGCGCGTTGGAATCACAGGGCGCGGGTGATGCGGCGGGCACCGGGCGCCGGCGATCGGGCGGCGCGAGGGCGGTGCGCGCACGTGCTGGCGTGCGACTGCCGCGCGCCGCCGCCGCGCCCGCCGCGCGCCCGCGCCCCGGTCGCGAGCCCCTGAACCCCCGAGCCCCCGAGTGCTAGCACCCCAGCCACCCCTTGCAACCCAACCGCTTCAGCCCATTCCACTACACATTGATTCCACTCACTGTATTTTGCTAGCATTTCAGTGACTATTTCATTTTTGTTTCCTATTCAATAGTGACGTTAACTCGAGTTAAGGAAGTTTTACATCAGTGAAACTTCTTAACTTTATATTTAAGATATCGACAGAAATAAATATTAGCTGCACAGTGTGTGTAACATCTGGCGTCCTTACTGATTACCTCTAGCCAGTAGCGCAAAGCTATTGTCTAAGTACGACCCATTTAGATACCTAAGAGAAAAGCAGAAAAAAAGACATTGAAAGCCTGAGAGCTGCAATACCTCGCCAGGAAATATTGATTTCAAATCCAAAAAATACAGGAGAATACTCACGATTTCACACTTAGGAATTGTTTTATCCAAGGTCGAGGGCCAAGGAGTCCCCTTCACATGCTTTTGATCTGTCTCTTCCACCGCACAATCGCTTCTTGCTTCCATGAAAAGATTTCGCTTATCTTTATCTTATTGATAACTCATTTCTAAAATAGGAATCTCTTAATGGTATTTATGAAGCAGTATCTTCTGTTCTTTAAGATAAGCCTAAGACAATAAGATTGTGAATGGTGTTCAGGGTTATATACAGGGATTTAACTTTATCTACAGCCGAGATCGATCACATAGCTTCACGCTCAGGAGCAATCAATCAAGAGATAGGTCTTTATAAGTGTAGGTAGGTCCGTAGGTGCCGTATGTCTATGTTTCCGCTTTTCAACAAAACCAGTACTAAGTAATGAGTTTTCAGCGGTGACTGCGAAGTTCTTCAAATGCTGCCCAAGCTCACTTTACTTCCAATAGTCTTTCTTCGGTTTTTTTTCTCGCATTTCCAGTCCGAAAGTAGGTAATAATAAGCAAACACTACGTCGAGAGAAATGGCTTTTACCATAAAATAGGTACCTACCCTTAAACATACCTACGTAACATTACGTGACCCGCAAATAGCCTAACGATAAGATATGGCATACACTATGGTAACAGTACATGCAAGGAAAGCCCACGCGTGAGCCCTAAATAATGAAACTAACACTAAAACTGAAACTTTTAATCATGATTTAACTTTTTAACCTGAAAATACTTTCGTGATTTAGGTTAAATAGTCCAAATCGATATTCGAAATCCATTTATTCAAGCTCAATCGGCAGAAAATTTGCCGAAGTCACTTTAACCACTCATTGGTATTATGAGAGAAGATAGCGAAACTGCCTAAAGAAAATATCCCGTCTATTATATTTTGCTATTATTTTAGCTCATGTTTCGGCAGTGAACTCATTCATATGTTATTATAGCAACGCGCTGTTATTATCATTCATCCAAGAGGCAGCTAATTTTACAGGAGCTATTTATCATGCGCTTTTGACAAAGAAACCCAACAAGATTATGATAAGAATAATACATAAAATCCATAAAAATTGCGTGCTACGTAGCACATTTATTTATGAATTTTTACGTTCGTCGGTTTCGTGTAATCACAGATAAAAATTTATGTTACACATGAATAAAAGAACAAACAGCATACAAGACTTTTAAAAGGAAACATTTTTGTGAGAACCTATCTTTGTTCCCGTGCGAGTTAGAGAGCCTCTACGCCGTAGGCGCTACGTAGCACAGTCTACGAAACAGTAATGTATGAAAATATTTTTATTTTCACTTTTACTATTACAGTAATATGTTTGGTGTGTTCAGTTCTTTGTAACGACCTCCTATTATTGTAAAATTAAACCTAGCACTCAACATAGAGGTATACGTACAATACACAGTAAAATAATATTTTCTGTAGTTAAAAACAGAAAAGTCGGATATTATTGAATAGGTGGGTAACGACCCACTCCCTTTCACAAAGAGGACGCCTGTCTCCCAGCAGTGGGAACATTATAGGGTGATTATGCTAATTAAAACTTATTTAGGTACTTAATCCAAGTAGGTGAAGTAAAGTTTCATCCGAGATAGCTACCTCGCGTATAGATTTTGATACTTATCAGTTAAATGGAAAGTACTTGCACTTGACGCATATAGAGCTTCAAATTTCGGTTTTTTAAAGTTTTGTAATTTGGATTGTCCCAGCTGGAGCATGCACAGTAAAGCATTAGTCTATTAACAAAGTGATAAAGGAGGATTTTTACAATGCGTTGCGTTGCAGTGGGGCCTGCCCCATTCTGTGCCAGCATTAAGACCTTACTTACCTACACAAAGACGTAAGCGTGACAGTTTTTACAATCCAAGAAAAAGGCAGTAGATACCGATTCCCAGGTGCCTGTAGGTATTACCAAAAGCTGTATATGTGCCGATGCCTGTAGGTATTACTAAAAGCATACATCTGAAAAAACAACTTAAGGTCCTGAGGACCTAGCAAATCTAAACGTAAATTAGAATCCTTGTTTCGTACTTAATAGGTTACTTAGGACTTTATTCATATCCTTGGAAAAATCATCCGAAAATGCTATAATTATGATAGTTGTATTTTTTTACTCACACCCATTTTTTTAAAGTGTCTTAATTAGATTCTAAAATGCTATTAAACCACAAAAAAAAACATTTTTTTTTTATTTCATCGACTAGTACAATAAAAATGCATTTAAATTTTATATTTTCATATTTCACGCGCTATTTGACGAAAACGCTGGACGCAGTGGACGCCATATTGGTCTGTGGGTATGACGTCAGTTTGCTAAGTATACAAATGCGCTGATATTTTGTATGATAATTGTTTATAATTTAAAATATGAGTAATTATTCCACTTATCGTTGGTTTGCTGTTCCTGAATGTAAGATATTATTTCAATAAAAATTACTTTGATTACGAAAATAATAAAACTACAAAGTTGTTCACTTGATTAGTTTATTCAACAGATTAAAAAAACTGAAATCTTTGAACTGATTTTTAAAATGTATTTGTTATTTCATGAACTAAAACTAAAATTTTCCGCTTTTTGCCTAAGCTATCTCAGTAATATATTTTTAGATTTTGTGTCATATGGAGTAAAATACCCTATTGCTCGAATTTACTTTACCGCGTCGCGCGTTCGTGCTAAAGCCTCTGATATTAGGACCATTCCTAAGTTATTCTTGTGGCTCTTCGTCGCCAGCAGGACGCACGTCTATGTCCCGGGACATAGACGTGCGTCCAACTTAGGGACATGTTGACATTAACATAAGGTTTTCTAACATAGATAATGATAATAATAGCATAAAACAACTAAATATGCTATCACATAGCGTCCCTCAAGTGTCATATATGACAAAACCATAATTTGCTAAGATTATCAGATACCTACAGCTAGGTAATTGGATAGTATCTTTGTCTAAAAACTACCTAATAATTACCCACGACTTTTCGCTAGTTACCCATGTAAATATGTGTATTAAGGGCAGGCGCGGTCCGAGGGGGGTCCTAGGGGTCATGACCCCCCAAAGCAGTAAACGTAAAGCTTAAAATAGTAATTTTTCGAAAATATTATAAATTTTCTTATTAATATGTAGAGTTGTCTTGGCTGCCACCGCACCTGATTAAAGGGCAAACTTATTGAAATCCACCGAGCGTAAAAAGATAGACTCCGGGCTACAGCTGTGAAATTATTAAATGGAATAACCAATAAACACGGCCTGATCAGTCCTTTATTGCCACATGGGTGTGCCCTTGACCTCGATCACGCTGTTGGAAAACTATGGATGTGGTCTATGATGGGGTGAGCGTGTCCAGAAGATGGCTGGTTCCCTCTTCGTGCTCAGCAATTACCATAGGTTGAGACTCCGTCCATGTCACGTCCCGTCTGTCACGGCTGCCTATTTCAGCAACTTGGTGCTACCTATTAATGCTACTACTACGGAATTTTGATGTGGGCTCTTAAATGCTTGCCGACCTACTTATATTGCAAGTAAATTACTTAATTGAAAAAACATTGAAACGCTATTTCTTGATGATTTGTAACTTGGTGAACCTAATTATTAAGTTTCGTGTTTTATTTCTTTTTTTTTACAATATTTTTAAGTAAACCCAATGGATATGACTTGTGTTATTTAAATTATTACGATCCGGCATTGGATCCCAACAACTGGCACTAGCTGCAGATCTGTTGGTCTTACGCCCAGGTTTCATACAAATTTGCCCACCATTCTTTCATCTAAATCGGTCCAGCAGTTTCGGACATTGTAATGGGGCCATATAGGTGCCGCGCAGTACTTAGGTAACCGATATCGGTTAAGTACTGCGCGGCACATATATGGGGTCATTACAATAGAAAATTAATTGTGTCTCATTAGCCGGTAGTTGACAGGTTACAGATACACACCGGAACACACAAACAGACAGACATTCCCCCTAAAAAAACTTTGAAGCTCCGGCTGTTCTATTCTGTTTTGGAAGTTCATCTGTGAAGGGCATTGAATTGTATAATTATAGTTTCTTATTTTGCTTATTTCCGACTACCAAAAAATTATTACTACTATTTCCCGTATAAGACCACGACAAATAATTTCAGCACCCTATTTGCGTAACTCATGATTAATCATAATCTGTTTCATTTTGAAACAGATGACTAAACCATTGCTTCATATGTTCGAAAAATGTGTCTGATCAACAACGTAAATAACGCAATTAATATTGTTGAACTGTCAAAATGAAACCAATTATGATTAATCGCGTGTTACGCATTTAGGGTGCCGGGGTGCCGGTCGCCTTCCGTCTGCGTTAGGAGTATATGTGTTCTGTGGCCTCCGTACTGAAACTATAAATATTAGTGTATTTTTATCAGTTGGCAACATTTTGGTCACTCTGTCACATGCAGCGTTGCCAATCTGTGGGGAATTCCCCAAACTGCGGGGATTTTCAGTCCGATTGGGTAATTTGTGGGGAGAGCGTTTATATGGGGAAAATGCGGGGAATTTAGACATTTACACTGGAGCTGAACTTAGAAGTAATAAAAGTAGTTTATGAAGTAAGTATAAATTATTTATAATTATTTGATTCAAGTTTAACTCAACTTATCCGGCAGGAAGGTTGAATTTATGGCAACATTTCTGTCCATCAAATTTTATCGTTTATCGGGGATGTCCCTGTTGTTTATTTTAGCTTTGTAACGAAACGAACTATACAGAGAAGACAATAGAATTCTTGTTGAGTGTTATTGTGTTCAATGTGTTCATTCATTCATATTTCGAGTTCACTATACATAGGCATGAAAGCTTCAGAAACTATTGAGAATTTGAAAAAAGATCCAAATGTTCCCCGTTATGCGATCGCAGATTTTTATAAATCCTGCCAAGCCTTTTATATTGAACTGACTACGGATATTACTAAGCGTTTTGATTTTTCGGACACATTATTTTCATTTATATCTATAGTGCATCCGTCAGAAGCTCAGCAATTTACAGTCAAATCCCTTAAACCGTTGTTGCAACGATTTCCGATACTTCAAAATGTAGTGACACCTCAAAAACTAGATGACGAATGGAGGGCTCACGCGATGCTAGATTACTCTGCTCTTGTTTTGCAAGATGAGGACGATCCAGAAACATACTGGGCTAAGGTATTCCGTCTTAAAAAGAGTGCAGGTCATGAAATGTTTTTAAATTTGAAATACGCAATAAGCTGGTTCTGCCTTTCTCAAATGCATCTGTCGAAAGAAAATTTAGCGTTCTGAAGAATTTGAAAACAGAGAATCGTAATCGCCTACACAATGACACTGTAGTAGCGCTTATGGCCACTAGAGAAGGTATTAAGAAGAAAGGAGGAAGCCTAAAATTTGATCCGTCAAATGACATGTTAACAAAATCAATTTGGCGCAATGAAGAACCTTGATTAAAATCATTAAATCCTTTTAAGTAATAAATATATTTGATTTATATGAACAGTACTTTTATTTATTTGCTGAAAACTTGTGGGGAAAATGTGGGGAATATTGATTTTATTTTCCCCAAAATTGGGGATTTTCCGTTAGGTTTTTGGGTAATCCAGAAGTTGAAAGTTGGCAACCCTGGTCACATGCTTCAATCTTCAAATCTGTCACTGTCAGTGTGGGTGATTTGCTAGGCTTATGTCGGCTTTCGTTCACTGATTTCAAATCAATTGATTTGTGAGAAATTGTCTGTTGTATTGTATCTGGGATTTCAGGATTCGTATTAGAAATGTTGTATTCTATTCCAATGGATACGCGAACGTTGATGCTTTAAAACAAATAATGTTAGAGTTATCACACACCCTCTGTGTATTTTTTCAAGAAAATTCAGAACTTTATGTTTTGTCCCATCAAACATGGAAAAAGTATTTCTGAAACCTGTGCAACCTAAAGTTTTCAAAGCGATCAAGGATTTAGACATTACTGCCATTAAGAAATTCACTATAGATGAACTAAGACCTATAATACCGTGTCTAGTTCGTATGGCACTTATTGCTCCGCTAGATACAACAAGAGCTTGTGGCGAATCCAAGAAAGATGTGCTTACTTTGTTATCTGGTATAGACCTAGTTAATTTTATTGTCTCTCTCTTATCTATTGAATTTAATGCATTAGAAACGGATGTCAAAAAAGAACAGCAAATGAGGTAAAGTATTGGTGTGTTTATCTTTCCCAGGTGCGTTCCTAATACTCTTGAGACTTAATGTTTCACTATTTCAGATTAAAAAGTGGATCGCAATGCACAGAAACATTTCTTATTCAAAGTATAACCAATGGCATAACTAATGATTTTGAGCAGTCTGACTCGTCCCGGCGAGTTCGCCTAATTATATCAGAACTATTGATCATGCAAGCGCAACTAGTTGAGCACAATCAAAACAAGAACACCAATGTTGAGTGTTGTGTGAAGCCATCAGAATTGTTTGACAACGATGTATACTTGGAAGAGATTTGTGATGTCATCAACATCAGCCTTGCAGAGCTGCCGAACTTACTGAATGTTGTTGACATTGTTGAAGTGTTACTATATGTCAATAAAGGTCCCATATTGATATCATGGGTAGTTGCTAATATGCCTGATACATTACAAGAAGGTGGGTTTTACAAATAAACAAATGAAAAAATTATAAATTTTCATTGATGTTATTGTTCATCTCTCATTTAAGCAAATTTTTCAAACAGAACACATCCAAAACATAGAATCAACAAACAGCTGAATCATTTGTTAATTAATCTGAAGGCACTGCATGATGGCCCCTATGACAGCTCACATATTGTAAAAATATAGATTATGGATTGGATATATTATAGATTATTATTATTATTATTTATTTATTTGTAGATATTATCTTAATACAAGTTTGTTTATTTGTATCATTAAACCAGAGATGGTTTGTATTGATACTCACATTCACTAAATCGATAACACTGCTTAATCACTAATGTGTTGATTCACTAATAAGTAAACAATGTAGGTACATACAAAATAATTTGCATGTAAAAACTATGATAGCCGTAAATATCTATCAGTAAGTACCCTAGCTACGTGAGTCACATGCAATGTTTACAGAAGAACTATTCCAGTCAATCTCAAAATTCTTATTCAGGTTGCTTTTTATTTTTGTTTAGGGTTTACGATATGGGATAAGTCATTATTGCGGCCTGTACAACAATGTAGTATGCCATTTTGTTCATTCACATTTAGCAGTCAAGATTGATCTATTGATGCAATTTCCAAGTTTGTGAACATAAAGATGTTCACTAGTTTTACAAACTAGGATTGCATGATGATACATTGCTGCTTGTAGTGCAATTAGGGAACTATTGTAATGACCAATTTCAATTTCTTTCACTTGTGTTTCAGTGGCTGAGTCCCTTGTAATGAATGCTGATAGGAGTGAGGAAGGTGGCATTAGAGCTAAGACTCTGAGCACCCTGTGTGCAGCCTGCCCCCACTTGGCAGCTGCTGTTAGAGCTAAAGCAGCATCAGCTTCCAGGTTGCCTTCATTGGTTATCACCCTCACCCTGACACACCACCAGGATGACTTGGTGAGATAGTTTTAACAGTTTTAACTAAATATTCTACAAAAACATCAGCAAAGTTAGTCCAAATAAAAAAATTGTACCCCAGTCAAAAATCTTACCTGGCCAAACCTAATCTTAACAGCAACAATCAATCAAAAGTTTATTTAGACTGTTCTGGCAATTACTAAAACTTACCTTTTAGATTCATCATCATCATTTTAGCCGAAAGACATCCACTGCTAGATATAGGCCTCCCTTAAAGCTCCCGGTTCTGTGCTACCCGCATCCAGCGGACTCCTGCAGCCCTCACAAGGTCATCGGTCCACCTTGTGGGAGGCCTTCCAACTTCCTTTTCCTTTTAGATTAGTAGGTTTTTTTGCAAGTCAGATATACTTTTACTTTTTTCCTAGTTGTTCAGAATCAGGTATTGCTAGCTATTTATTTTTTGCAATGCATTTTTCTGGTGTACAAAGAATAAAGTATATAAAATAAATAATAGGTAACGTTTCCAGAAAAACTGGCTACAGTAGAAAATACATTTTATGCATGTATTTGACTGTAAAAACAGCTACCCCCCTTTTCAGTCAATTAGCTCGAACCCTAATATTCGTCCACACACATGCACACCCTAAATGTTATTATTACAATACATGTTCTCGTATTTCATTGCACTACACTAGTAGGTAATATGATTTTTGTAATATGAAAATAGAAAACAACAGCATAACATTTTCTGTACAGGTTTCATTCATGTCTGGACTTTTACTTGGTTCTGATCAGACAACCAGAGCATGGTTCGCGACATTCTTGCGTAACTCTCACAAGCGCGCCAAAGGCGATGGACATGCAGCCTTAACTAAACTTCGCCAAGAGTTACTGAACAGGCTTAAAGATGCTACTGCCGGTGTTGAAGCATCAGCGTTATTGAGGCTGTACTGTGCCCTCAGAGGCATAGCAGGAATAAAGTTTCATGATGATGAAGTTGCTGGTCTCTTGAGACTTGTAACCCAAAAGCCACCACCAACACCAGCTGGAGTCAGATTCGTTTCCTTGAGTCTTTGTATGATTCTAGCCTGTCCCTCACTCATGGGTATGTATTAAATCTAAAAGTCTGCACAAAGATTAAACTAAATACAATAATTACTTGTAATCTTATATGTATTATTGCCATTAAACTTTGCTCGATAAAATTTACAGCAGATTTACATTTCCAAGGCAATTTTAACAACATGATACAATATTTTATTTCTTTCCAGCTGCTCCTGACCATGAAAAGAAAGCCATAGAATGGGTGCAGTGGTTGGTCAAAGAAGAAGCTTACTTTGAGAGGTAATAAAATACAATAAGCATAAGTATAATGATGAATGCTTTGAACAACTGCTAATGCTTTTTTTCCATTCTGTTTCAGCAATTCCGGAGTCACAGCATCTTTTGGCGAAATGTTACTGTTGATAGCAATACATTTCCACTCTGGACAGCTGACTGCTGTCGGTGAACTCGTTTGCGCAACCCTTGGAATGCGCGTACCTGTGCGACCCAACGGGCTCGCGAGAATCAAACAAGCTTTCACACAAGAAATATTTACAGAACAGGTACGAAATATTATCGTTTTGATTACTTCCATGTCATAACAACAATAATTTGTTGAAACTTATTGACTTCTATTACCTTATCTTTAAATTTTAGGTTGTAACAGCTCATGCCGTCAAAGTGCCGGTAACAGCGAATCTCAACAGCAATATACCAGGATATTTGCCTGTTCACTGTATTCACCAACTATTGAAATCTCGAGCATTTTCGAAACATAAAGTCCCCATAAAAAAATGGATATATCGACAGATATGTAACTGCACTGCACCCTTGCATCCCGTTATGCCAGCTTTAGTTGAAGTGTATGTCAACTCTATCCTTATTGTTAACAACAAAGGGACCAACGAATATGTAAACAAGCCAATTATGGAAGAAGAAATCAGAAAAGTTTTCAGAAACTCGATTTTTGGTGCTAATTTCGATGTGCAAAGAAAACCATTTGCACCAATGGAAATTGATAGTGGAGAGTCAAACGAGGATAACATAGAAAAGCCAACTTTAGCATCTCAGTTGCTCCTAATTTACTACCTTCTACTATATGAAGACGTAAGACTAGCCAACACAGCCACACTTATGGCTAATGGGCGTAAAGTAAAGAGCTACTCTGCGGCTTTTCTATCTGAATTACCGATTAAATATTTACTACATCAAGCTCAGAAAGACCAGATGAGTTACGGTGGTTTGTTCAGCCCCCTCCTTCGTCTGTTAGCCACTCACTTCCCTCAACTATCTCTAGTTGATGATTGGATGGACGATCAAGTCTTTGGAGATTTGAATCGTCACCAAATCGATATAAATCTTTCGGAAATAGCAATCAATGATGCATTCCGAACCATCGAAGAAAACCCTTACAAGACGGGAAAGATTTTAAAAGCTATGCTAAATAAAAATCCTACAGATATATGGCCCTATGCAGAAACATTTGTTAAATATTTCAAAAGCGTACTAGGAAATCAAGTGCCGCGACATATCCAAGAGTTATACCACGAAGTTTGGTTACGTTTCAATACAGTGTTGCCACGATGTCTGTGGATTATGACAATCAATGCCTTACTGGACATCAATGGTGGCATCAAGAATGTTACCATCACCCAAGAGAATGTTTTAGTAGATCCACTACAAGTTTTGCGCTGCGATATTCGGGTATTTAGATGTGGCCCTATTTTGAAAATAATTCTTAGAATTCTAGAAGCTAGTTTGGCTGCTTCAAGGAGCCAACTAAGTCGACATTTATTAGATAAACCTCTGCTCGAAAAGAGCGGGCAACTGACATCAGATGCAGAGAGGGAGGAATTAAAGAATGCTTTAGTAGCGGCACAGGAGAGTGCCGCCTTGCAGATATTACTGGAAGCTTGTCTGGAGACGTCAGAAGATGAGGCTAAACCAGAACTGATGTGGTCTCTTCGTGAAGTTAGAAGCATAATTTGTTCCTTCCTACATCAAATATTTATCTCGGAACCTTCACTGGCTAAACTGGTACACTTTCAAGGGTATCCCAGGGAGTTACTGCCAGTCACAGTTCAAGGAATACCTTCAATGCACATATGTTTGGATTTCATACCAGAACTGCTTAGTCAAGCATCACTCGAAAAGCAAATATTTGCTGTAGATCTCGTATCACATTTATCTATACAGTACGCCTTACCAAAAGCTATGTCTATTGCGAGATTATGCGTGAACACTTTGTCGACACTTCTATCGGTTCTACCAAGTGACTTGCGATTGGAACTGTTTCAGCCAGTACTAAAATCTCTTGTGCGGATCTGTACTGCATTTCCTTCTCTATTAGAAGATATAACTTCCTTATTATTACAACTCGGGAGAATATGCGAGTCTCAGGCGTCTCTTGGTCACTGCTGGAATGATACAAGTATACTAGGCGAAGGAGCCTACGTACCCTCTGAGGTGCAACCAGAAACAAAGGTTCTAGTTGCTGAAGTTTTATGCAGAGACATAAAAGTAACAATGTCTGAAATAGTTGAAAGAGCACTATTGAATGATAAGTTGTATTAAAATTAAGAAAATCAATAAGTGGCTATGCCACACAACTAATTTGTAAGTTGAAAATTATTTTAATAAATCTATGTAGCTTATAAAATATATTTGATAAAATAAAATAAAAATATCATCATTTTATTTTATGTGCTTGATTTCATCATCAATATTATTCTGCTCTATCCCCATTTCTTAAACATCTCGCAGCATGTCTTTATTCTCTATTAGTAGTCATCTCAATACCCATCCATAGTTTCTTCAGTTTTCCCCTGCTCTCATGGCCATCCACATTCAAAGTCAAAAATTTCGCGACATTTTCCTCGTTCCTCCACATCCCAAGCTCATACCATGATTTCAAATAGTCTGTATTTATCCAGAGATTTTCTCTGGTCTGGTAGGTATATCTATCATATTTTCAGTAAATTCAAAATTAAAAACCACCATTTTATAATAAAAATTTAATACATTACAAGCAACATATTTGATGGTTCAACAGAATTTTGCATTTCCAACTGTCTATACATCCAAGCGCATTGATTCCTTGCTGCGTGGTTTCCGATGTCGTGGTATAATTGGGCCTGAAAACATGCCAGTAAAAGTGCTAATCAATGTTTTCATAATAACAACCAATAATTTAAGTAAAAGAGAGGTAAAAAGGTTATACGCGCTCCGCAAGCGGCACGTTAAAACTTGGCTAGTTGGCTAACTCTAACTTTTCATTTCGATGCAGCCTGTCCTTTGCAGCGACGCCCTACGCCGAGGTCCGTACCCCACAGCGGGTCATATGGCCGGGCCAGACCTTGCTCTTGCCGCTATCCTGCCGTCCTTTAACTAGAAAGGCGTTAACCCTCACTTGGTCAATTTTTCCTTTTTAATAGAATCCAAGAGAGTTCAAAATTCTCTATCTTTCTGTGTAAAAAATATTTTTACAATACAAATAGTTTTAAAGAAATAACGATTCGCGCATTTTTTGCCATTTTCTCGGAAACAACTTTTAGTTAAAGGACGGCAGTATCAACGGCAGCTAAGTCGGGGCGGCGAGCAGGACAAACAAATAAATACATGTATGAAATATGCCACGACGCGTCGCATGCAACAGCAACTCGAGCGGTATCGACACCGCGCGTCGCATTCCGCGGCAAGCGGCTGTAGTACGTGTGATCAGGCCCTAAGCATCAAAAATGAACTCACTAAAGCGCGTTTGCTAATCTTAAAACATTTTGGTTAAGTTCAAGCTAAAAATCTAGCTTACCTGTAAATACCATGTTTGTAATAATCGAACATGAGCGCCAACTTTGGAAAAATTCTTTTTCACAAATTCTAACGCTTCACAACACGACTGCAGTACTTGCAGACGAGCTTCACCACAGGGCGCCGCAGTTGCGATCCGACACTTCGTGTAAAGCAACGTAGCTGAAATTTAATGGAATCCTTAGAAAATAACCCAATAACCTACAGACTAAAATCTAAATGGATTCTAAAACGGTTCTACGGCATTCGTTTCTCGGATTAACGATTCGCCGAGTCAATTTTGCGAGTTTCATCGACAGAACCTTTCTACAATGAACGATTTGATGACAAAATTTGTTCATCTAACCCGTGTTTAAGTTTACACCAAGGCGTAAAACATTTATTTTACTTGAATTACTGTTTTTAATTTATTGTTTACACCTCAAAACAAATTGTGACAAGTTTTGTATACAAGGTATAACTTAATAAACGCAAGTCCAACGCAGTCCTGAAAGTAGTAATACTATATCCTATCCTATCTTATACAGGAAAAGTTTTTATTCAGTGCGCAAACTTTAACCATGAATTCAGCAGACCATTCTGGACCCCCAGCGAATAAATTTTTCGTCGGATTTACAAAAAAAATCAGCTGTTTCATAGAAAAGTGCAATACCTACGCGGTCACAGTGTATGGAACAGCTGTTTTTTTGGATAAAAACTTTTCCTGTACATTATAAATGTGAAAGTTTCTATGTTTAGATGTTTGTTACTTAATCACGCAAAAACGGCTGCAGGGATGTGGATAAAATTAGGCACACAGATAGAGTTTATAACCTGGATTGACACAGGATATTTTTTATCCCGTTAGTAAATTCCCGTGGGATAATTTCAAACCTACTGGCGGGCGAAACCGCTGACAAAAGCTAGTTTGTTCATAATTGAGTACTGAATCAATTTCAGTAACTTTTAATATGGGTATTCTGCCGATTGAACCAAAGCAAAATAAATCTTATTTCAAAGCAATAAGACTCAATTGTTTGAAGTAATGCTAGGGTGAACACGTTTTTCTTAATAGTAATAGTTTGCTTTAAAAAATAAGTTTTCTGTGTATTAGGTATGCTTTTAACTCAAAACTGTAATTGGGGTGAATGAGGTCTTGCGTTAATTATGTTAAATGTTGTATAATAACTAGTCTTCACAACTTATTTTTTGTGTAAACAATTAATGAAAACAGTAATTAATGTAGAATAAATATCGTAGAACTGTTTCAGAATCAAATAAATGTTATTTTTTACTGATCAACATTACCTCGCGCCATGTCGTACGCGCTGCCATCTGCCATAATAGGAGGCAAAGCTTTCCTGACAAGAGATAAGGCGTTCTTCGCACATCCCATGCTCAGTTGTACATTAGCCAAATGCATTTCAGCTGTTGCAGCTAAATAATGCAAATAGTATCCCTTTGCTAACCACAAGGCTTCATTCAGCAACATTATATTTGTAGATTGGATATTACTAAACGAGTGCTGCACTTGTGACATCAATATCATGGCTTTCACTCTCAGAGACACGAAGTGTAGGGTGTCATCCTCAGTCTTGCAGTAATCTAAGATGTCGTACAGGGATTCCAGCGCTGCGGTTGCGTCGCCCTTCAGGAAATACATCTCGGCTTTTAGGATTTGACTCTCCCATCGATCTGATGATGCCAATTGTCTGATACTCTGTTCTGCTTCTTCCCATTTACCTATAAACCGTATAATGTAAGGCAAAACATAAAAGATCATTTTATGGGCCTAAGTTTATATAGGGTTCAATTAAATTATCTGCTACAAACTTCACAGTGATGGCTACGGATGTCTAATAACTACAAATAAAACTAACAAAAAATGATTTTCTAAACTCATTATTTTAATTAACTACAGCTGCGTAACTCGTCAACGGCCGCTGCATAACTTGAAATTATGAGTTTAGAAAATCTTTTAGTTTCAGCCGTCACAACTTTTAACCTTCTAGACGGTGGTAGGAACTTGGAGCTAGTACAGACCTGCGTGGAGCGCCCGCTCGGCGTGGTAGCGCATGGCCACGGCGCGCGTGCGCGGGCAGCGCCGCCGCGAGCCCAGCGCCTGCGCCAGCGCGCCCGCGCCGCGCCACGCCGCGCACGCCGCCGCGCCCGCGCCGCCCAGCGCCAGCGCCTCGGGCGCGTGCCACACGCTGCCGCTGCCCACGTTGCACTCTGCGGGGGGCACGGCGACATGGATTTACTGAACGCGAACTGATCATGATAAAGCGGCAGACTATATATGTATACAGGTGTTTTTTTTAATCTTTATTTAATCAAGCGATTTTTGAACACATGCTAAGTTGTCAATCCCATCGTAATTAGGTGACCCAAACGAGTCTGGAATATTCATCCTTTATCTTTCTGCGCCAGACAAAACTTAAGTGCACCTGGTAACTCAAAATCAATTCGACAGTAAACGAGCTTATGGCGAGTCGCGCCCCACTTACGGCGAGGCGTCCCCTCGCATACGTAGGGCTCTTACACACGAACGGCATGTTGCCAACGGCAAACGTAACTACAGCCGTCAACACGCATCGGCGGATCAAATGATCAAAGGCTTGATTCAGAAGGCAGTACTCCTCGATACGGCTCGCATCGTGAGGAGGTTCTAGTCTGCGGAGCCCTAACCACCGGTAGCTTGGACCCTGCTCCCGATACCGGCGGATCTCTATTTTATATATTTTTAAATGTTTTTGTTAATCTTTGTTTTATTAAAATGTAGTATAATAAGTAGCAAAATTAATAAACGGATATTAGTTACTACTATTTTTTAAACAATGGTTAAGCACAAATCAAAATCAACTAGTAGAAAACTAACCAACTGGTGAACTATTTGCAGTAAGAAGTCGACTGACAAAATGGCGGATGTGGCATGATACAACTACAAGTGTCGCTATAGATGGGCGGTTGCCGCTGTCACGTGTCGACGGTAGCAGTTACCCTTGCCGTTGGCAACATGCCGCTCGTGTGTAAGAAGCTCGTAGGGTAGTCGCCGCCGGTGCTAATGAGCCGATCCGGTTACGTGCTTACTGTGGGTTGACGCCTGGTTGGCGACGAGTCAGTAAATATATGTGTACGATGACCGGGACCTTTAAGGTCATCACTCATTATAACCGCACCGCTCCAGCGCCGTTACGGCTCGGCACCGCCCCGAAAAAATTCACTCGCTTGACGCCAACGCGCCATCAGCAAGACGACCACTCGCTGCTCGCACGCCACCAGTCAGGTACTCACTATCTACGCGCCAACAGCTAGTTTTCAGTTTAGAGACCAGTTTGCAAACATTAGTGAGTGTAAGATTTTGCGGGCGGCGTGGCGCCATACAGCTTGCAGATGTTTCTTCGCCGGAAAGCGGGCTGCAAGCTGTCCACCAATCGGGATTTTCATCATATAATATACTTTAATGAAGTTGATTTAAAATGTAAATTTTATTGACAAGTTATTTGCTGTGACGGAGCGGTCCTGTTATAATCAATGATGAGTTTGGGGCAGTCCCAGCTAATTCAATTTATTATCATTTCAATACTTTAATATGATCTCATACTTGTGTTAAGATCAAGTAGAAGTTGGCATGCCACCGAAGCCATTTCTGTCTTCCCATAGAGAGCCCATAAAGCGGCCGTGTTTGCAAGCCCGGCCATTGTAAGGTCAGTCATCGAGTGCAGGTAGTTGATGGAGTCGCCTCTCATGATGACCTGTAAACATTACAATAAACCAAAGTGGGTACAGTAGAAATAATATGCTTCTGGTAATTTTGTATGCCTCATTGACCATGCATGTATCTGTATTGTAGGATGTTATAGAAACAAGTACTTCACATCCTACTAATCCTACTTCCTACTAATATTATAAATGTGAAAGTTTGTGAAGATGTTTGGATGTTTGTTACTCAATCACACAAAAACGGCTGAACGGATTTAGATAAAATTTGGCAACAGATATTTTATAACCTGGGACACATAGGATAACTTTCATCCCGATAGTACGTTCCCGGAGGATAATATTCAACCTCCACGCGGGCCCGCACCTGCGCGCGGCTAGCTATTTAATATGTAGTTTATGTTGAGTATTTTCAGTCAGAATAAATTGAGTCGGTACTAATTAAACGCCAGTCAACCTGCGACGCATCTTACCTGAAATATATACGCAGGGTTCGCGCCATTGACGGCGGCGTGTTGTGCTTGGAGCTGTGCCGCTGCGGCCGTGTGGCGCGGGTGCGCGGCCACGGGCGGCGCGGCGGGCGGCGCGGCCGGGCCGGCGGGCGGCGGGTCGCGCGGCGCCCGCGTCAGCAGGGCCGCCCGGCGCGCACGCCCGCCCGCCAGCGCGCCCCACGTGGCCGCGCCCACCAGGCACGCGTAGTCCGCCGCCTCCTGCGCGCGCGCCAGAGCCTCGCGCACCGCCTCCATCGCCACCACCCTGGTGACACGGATGCGACACATATGACACGGACGCGACACATCGATATACGATTTCACAGGATCGAATGCGAAGGGAATGTGAAAAATAAAATCGAGGTTTTTTATTTTTCTCGAATCTTTACGTCAATAAAATTTTACTGTCCATAGTTAAGTCGATGCAGTAGCGTTTTTATAGGCTTCTACTTTTTCTACTGAACTCATAGTTTATTTCAATCGAAGACGAGAAATAATATTTGTTGAGCTAGAGACATTGTTTCTCACCTGTGGCCGAAATGAGTATGCATCGCCGCCCTGTTTAGAGCTGCGTAACGGAAGTTCTTGTTTCTATCATTGCCTGTATTGTTTCCTGACGAGTTGAATATAGTGCGATCGAAGTAATTATACAAAGAGTCCTGGGCACCACTAAACTCCTTTGTGCGTATACAGTTTAGGAAACTGAGAAAATGCTAAAAAATACATTACGACAGATTACAAATTGAGCTATGTAAAATATATAAGCCTATTATGTAAACTATTGGCTTACATACATACTCAGCCTATAACATTCCCACTGCTGGGACACAGGCCTCTCCGTGAGAGGGAGCCTGTGTTAAGCCTTTTGGCTAAAAATACATTTATTTTATTCAAAATTCCTTTATCACTAAATAAGTTTGCTCTCCACTCCATAACATTATGGTAACCACCAACTTACAATATCAGGGTATTCAGGTATATCATTAATTATTTGTATTATTGTCTTCTGTAACTGTCTGGGTGGCATTGCTTTGTCCTCATTGATTTGTAACAAATTCGCTTGTTGTGCTGTAAATAGTTCTGCTTGCTTTCTTGACCACTGGCATTCTTCAAAACTGCTGAAATCATTAAAAAGATAACATTTAATATTGTTATATATTTCATAAAAACTAGCAGTTTTACAACCTGTTTTAAATGTAGAAAATGTCCAAATAGAAACTGTATAACAGTTTTGTGAACAGTAAGTACTATAACTTACTTATCTCTGTCTATTATATGCATTCGCATTGACAACTCCAATGGTTTAGATTCCTCGGGTACCGGTGATGTGGATGTGGTTTGCTGCTCCATGTTGTTTAATTTCTGAAATAAGTAAGAAAGTTTAAACATAAATCAACTAGGACAAAGGAGAACAATAAAATTAAAAAGTTCATCTCTCAGTAGTAATATTACCTCTTTACTTAACGATCTTATCATCAAGCCAGGCCTGCCTCTCTGATAATATAGACAAAATGACTTGTACAATGATACCACTTGCACAAAAGTTAATCTATCCAAGTGAAGTAATATTCTTCTCAAATATAGTCCTGAAAGTTAAGTTTCAAACATAAATTAATTTCACCACAATGTTACAACATGCAGCCAAATAAGTATTAATAAAATATGTTTTTACCTAATACACTGTACCTAGCCATGATACATGGATTAGACTCAATCATGAGCTTGTCAATGGTTGAAGTAACACAGTCCATCAGAGCACTCACTCCATTAACATATATGTTCTGGAGACGTACACATAAGTTCTGTAAGTGGACACTCAGTAGATTATAACGCCCATCAGTAAGTAAGGCCTCCAATTCTTTAAACTCCATATCCGGGCACTATAACAAGAGGTTAATGATAGGTGTAGCTTTTTAAATGATTTGTTACTCAATCAAGCAAAACGGCTGATTGGATTAGGATGAAATTTGTCAAACAGATAGTTTATAACCTGGATTAACACATAAGATACTTTGTATCCCGGTAGTCCGTTTCCGTGGGATAATTATTGACCGACATGCTGGCGAAGCCACTGGCAAAAGCTTGTATTATTCATAAATTAAACACTTTAAAATCTGTTTCCATTTATTACTCAATACAATACATGACAGGTATAATTATGTATGTCAATGAGCTACCTATTTTATTTTACCCAAAGTGTTGTTATACTTGGGGTACTACCAAAGCTTATTATCTAACTTCTTGATTACCTTACATTGGTGTTGGTGATTGTGAAATTTTGCATCCTATTGTTAATAAGAACAGGTGCACCTATACATGTACTCGGAATCCTATACCAGATATTTATCAAAATAATTCAGTTAATAAATTAAGATAGTACCTATTGCAATTAGTACCTGAATTAGTTTAAGAGCAAGCATACAGAAGTCCTTCCTATATTTAGGTGCCACAGTGCAATCTATCATCTTGTTTGCTGAAACATAAAAATATACACAACTTATAAATAATCTTACAAGTTACAATATCAACATGGAATAAAGTCCATGCAGATCAAAAGGATGAAATCCATAGTAAATGAAATTCTAGTAGATATTGTACACAAATCATTTGAATTAACAAAGTACAAACATGTAAATATTTACCTTCAATTTTCAACAGGCCATATTCCCTAATAAAAGCTACTACTGCTATTTTGTGAGGAGTTATGTTTTCAATATTACCCTTGACATTAATGAGTTTCATAAAATCTGTATTTTCACTACCTGAATCCATTTTTACTTAGAGGAATAATTAATACATTTATACACCTAAATGCTCTGTAATCTGTAAAAAGATATTTTCGTTACGGTACAAAATGTCTAACTCAAAAATACAAACAATGTCTACAGATGCAAACAAAGGTAGTGAAAATGAAAAATGTACTCTGTGGTAGTGATCACAGATTACTCATATGTAGCAAGCTAGTAGTGATGTTGCCAACCTACTATGTATGTACAACATACTTCAATCTACAATTCTACATTGTTTAATCCTTTTGGCTACAACGCATACTAGGTATTTCAGACGATTGCGGTAGCGGACAGTTAGACGTAAGTATGTACAGACGCCAGCACATCAAGCTACCCCACTCTCTCAAATTTCTCTGATAGATTTTCAAATTTATCACAATACTCAAGGGTTATAATCTAGGTTATAATCTAGCGGAAATTATTCTAAGGTGAGGAGTTGAGCACACTAAAATAGAGGTAAACTAATTTGTCTATGCTCAATCCTAGATAGGATCCGCTTGTGGTATATAAGTTCCTTGAATAGGATGCTATACATATATTCCCCGATCAATAATAATGCCAATATTTTGATCCAGCCTGTCCCCAATGATAGCTGTCCCCCTATCAGTGACGCCGAGCCGAGGCCCGTACCCCACAGGGGGTGCCCTCAGCGTGCAGTCGCTTAGTATGCAAAATTTAGTTTGTAAGCCCTGGCTGGAGGCGTTAATGGCAGCCCCAGGAAAGCCCGGTTGAGCAGTCACGGCCTCTCAAGGCCAACTGCGAGAAGCCCAAAAAAAAAATGCTATACATAGACAGAGATTGCTATACGTAGACCGCGTAGACAGAGAATAGCATTCTCTGTCTACGGTAGACCGTAACGTAGACAGAGAAAACTAAACTTCTCTGTCTACGATGCTAAATGAGAACCACAGACTACAGAGCACTTATACTCCTATACCCCAGACTAAAGCATCGTTTTTCCCATCTCAATGGACTAAAGTAGGCTAAAACCATAGAGGAGAGTTAATATAGCTAGAACAAAAAATGGTTTTGTCTATTCCAGTTCCAGTTGCGACAATGCATGTTGTTGTGATAACAATTTTATTAAATTTCTAATAATCGCACATCTTGCGAAAATGCGGAGACAAAGTCTTAATTACTCATAATTTGTGATGGGATATACTTACAGTTTTAAGTTATTATTTTTGTTTTTATAATTGTTTTACAAGTGGTAGCCATAATAATGGAAAAAGTGGAGGTTGCGTTTACTATTTTAGTGTTATATTTTGTTGTAACGACTGAATCTTCACGTGTTACTGTTTATCCGGGAGATACATTACCTCACCATGGGCGTTGTGAGCCAATTACTATTCAGTTTTGTCAACAAATCAGATATAATCAAACAATATTTCCTAACTTACTGAATCATGCCAAGCAAGAAGACGCTGGGCCCGAGGTCCACCAGTTTACACCTTTGATAAAAGTCAACTGTTCACCAGATCTGAAATTCTTTTTGTGTTCTGTATATGCGCCCGTATGCACAATATTAGACACGGCTATACCTCCTTGTCGACATTTATGTGAATCGGCAAAACAAAATTGTGACGAGATTATGATAACCTTTGGATTTCATTGGCCTGAACATTTGGAGTGCACAAAGTTTCCTGTGGCTACTGATGAAAACGTGATATGTGTTGGTGATAACAACATAACTCATGAATCTCGAAAACATACGGATTCAAAACTTCCTAAGGTGAACTTTAAGAATAACAATGAAAGAGATCCAACAAAACTTCATGGAGCTAAAGACTATGGATTTGTTTGTCCTGTACAATTTAAAGTTCCTAAGAACTTGGACTTGGAGTATTCACTTAAAGTTGGGGATAAAGTTGAATATGACTGTGGAGCTCCTTGCACTGGAATGTTTTTTAGCCAGGATGAGAAAAACTTTGCTCGATTATGGATTGGTATCTGGGCAACAATGTGTACTGTTAGTTGCCTGTTCACAGTTTTAACATTTCTCATAGACACAGACAGGTTCAGATATCCAGAAAGACCTATTATATTCCTGTCAGTGTGTTATCTCATGGTAGCTGCAGCATATGTCATGGGCTGGAGTGCAGGTGACAGTGTAAGCTGCCAAGGACCATTTCCAACCACAATAAGTGGAGCACGATTACCTAACATATCAGTTATTACACAAGGAACTAAGCATGAACCATGCACAATACTATTCATGGTAGTTTATTTCTTCAGTATGGCCTCAAGTATTTGGTGGGTTATTTTAACACTGACATGGTTTCTGGCAGCTGGTCTTAAGTGGGGACATGAAGCTATTGAAGCAAATTCTCAGTACTTTCATTTAGCTGCATGGGCTGTGCCTGCTATCAAAACTATATCAATATTGGCCATGGGAAAAGTTGATGGTGAGTGTTTAAAACTGAATTATTAGCCTATTTACTTCTTAAAGGGTGGTTCTTCAATCGTCAGATAAGTTGTAAATTTGTAATAAAATGGACAGTTAGACAGCTTTTGTATAGAAAATATGTGAAACTGTCAAACTTATTCTTTACATAAAAGTTATCTTAATATTGAAAAATCAACCCTAAGGTAATATTTGTTTGGTTTGACCAACTCATGCAGAACCAGAAAAAATTAAAACTTGATAACCATATCTAAGTCATAATTATTTTAAAAAATCATGATTTTTATGTATTACACAATGAAGGTTTCTGAAATACTTACCACTAATGCGTAAAACTATGCAAGGTTTGAAGGAGATTTAGGGAACTCAACTTAGTCCATTGAGGGACACTGAAGTCTTGTTTAGAGAGTTTAATGGATTGAATTGAGTTTGTAAATAATACCTAATAAAAGTACGATTGTTATTATGTCTCAGGGTGTTTAGTGCTTCGCAAAGTGTTAATAGTAAGCATATACCCCCTTATTTATAAACACTGCTTAAAGTTAAGTAATGATTAGCGGCTGATTAACCATAAATTTTTGACGTTTAAACATCTCTTAACTTTAATCATTGTTTATGAATACGGCCCATAGTGGTTAGTTTTGTAAATATCTATTAATATAAAAGCAAAGTACTACTCCGTTGCTCACTGACTAATCACCTTTCAAGAACTATTAAACCTACATACTTGAAATTTAGCAATTAAGTTCTAGGACCATACTCCATAGGTTTAGGAAGTTAAATAAAGGTAAACGAAAAAAACATGTGACTTATTGATGCAAAGCCTTTTATTTCAAATTTTAAAATCATATTATTTATAGTCATTTATAATAATAGGCTCTATTCTGAATCTGAATCAAAATCTGATGAACTATCTGTCAAATTAATAATAAATCGTTCCGTTGTATCATCAATTATTTTGCTAGCTATAATAACACAATTGAAAAAAAATTGAAACGCACTACCAAAATCGTAAATGTCGACTTTTTAGAGCGCCATCAAAGGCGTCTGGTTAACCGACTAAACGTATTACCTGCCACTTCAGTTGCCATACTACATCACAGTTGTACTTTTAAATTTAGAAATTCGTTGTATTTTCTAAAAGGTTTAGGGAACCTGTTTTTTTTTTGGGCTCTTTACAATGGGCAGATTACAAAATAATATATTATTATAATAAATCTAACTACAAAATTGTGCTCAAGTAGTTACATCTAGGAAAAGGTTAGAACAAATGATAAAGTTTAATATACATTAATAAAAGAGGAAACTATCGTATAAATCGAAAAAAAGAATGATTTTGTTACGCCATATTTTTAAACAAGAAAGTGTCAACTATAAAAAACCCTTTTTACGATTTGTTTACCAACTACCTAAACCTATGGAGGATAGGTGCCTGTTAAGAAAGGATTTTTAGAAGTTCTGTGCCTAAGGGGATTTCCATTCAAACTTTGACTGCTTGAATAGGGAGTCAAAGATTGTTTGGAAATCTGTGATTTATAAAGTCATAGGAATAACTAAACATATAGGTTTTTCCGGTTTTGGTGGTAATTCCATCCCTAAGGGATGAGGAGGAGGGAATAGTGATGAAAGTTTGTATGGAAGTTTATTTTTATAAGTTTCCAACCAAAACCATAACCGAGTCCTCGGCTGGACTGGAATGAAGTTAGTGTACTCGTTAGTGTACTCGCTAGTACTTACCGCCAGTACTTGCCGCCAGTACTCGCTGCCAGTACTTGCCGAGAGAGAGAGAGGGAGAGAGAGAGAGGGAAAGAGAGAGAGAGAGAGGGAAAGAGAGAGAGAGAGAGGGAGAGAGAGAGAGAGGGAGGGAGAGAGAGAGAGTACGCCGTCTGTATCTTTTAGTCGTTCGTGTTCTATTAAAATTAAAAGCAACAGCTCACGAACGCCAGTTTCGGTCAGGCCGAACATTCGGACAGTTCTTGGCCGAAACCGAAACTGCGGCCGGGCCCTGACCTGTGCGACACCGAATCGTCGGACAGTTTTTATACATTGAACAGAAGTCCTTCATGAGATCCTCACAAAATGATTATGAGACCCCACTGAAAGTATAGGTATCTCTAAAAGTAAAACCCTTGGAATAATTTCTGACCTGCTCTCGCGGGCGAAGCCGTTGGCTAAAATACGTATAAGTTGTATATACGACTATGTACACAACTAGTACTTATACGTACGTATTTCTATTCCCACCTTCCCTCCTCAACATCATTTCACCCACTGCTGGGCATTAGGCCTACCCTATATTCTGCTATAGGTATTGCCCGGTTCCGTCAATGGCAAATTTTTGATTTAATATTTTTTTTTGTTTCAGGTGATATTCTCTCAGGTGTTTGCTATGTTGGACTTTGGGATGCTGAGGCACTACGAGGATTTGTTTTAGCACCGCTCTGTGTCTATCTTGTTCTTGGAACTATTTTCTTACTTGCGGGCTTTGTATCATTATTCCGTATCAGAACTGTTATGAAACATGATGGAACAAAAACAGACAAATTAGAGAAATTAATGATTCGTATTGGTGTCTTTGGTGTTTTATACACTGTCCCAGCGTTAATAGTGATTGCATGTCTTTTCTATGAACAAGCAAATTTTGATGATTGGATGGTAACTTGGCACCGTGATATGTGTTCTATCCCCCTGTATTCTATTCCATGCCCTTTCACACGTAGAGAAACAGACAGACCTAAATTTGAAATGTTCATGATCAAGTACTTAATGACTATGATAGTAGGAATAACTTCCAGTTTTTGGATTTGGTCAGGAAAAACATTAGTGTCTTGGCGCCAATTTTTCGATAAAATTAAGGGTCGAAGAGTGGAAGCATATGTCTGAAATGTAAGTTGCTTGTCTCATTTGCAGCTTTAAAAAAATAAAACAGAACATTTATTTTCCCGCCGTCAATGAGGCAGCTAAAACAATAAGGCAGTTATTATAACTTTAACATTGAGATTATTCTTCAATATTATTGAAATTCAAAATAAGGCTGATATTGTAAATAGTTTTTTCTCATTTATAATTATTGTGTCTTAGGTATAACATTATTTTTTATTTTTTTGTAATTATTTTTAAGAATAGATTATCAATCAAAATAAAATCATTGTATTTTTAGCGTCGCTTTTAATTTTTACGTAAAAACCACTGCCCTCCTTTTAGTAGGTACTAATTGGTAGAAATCATTGAATGATTATTAAGTTATTGGGTCGTAGATAAAAAGCTGCTGACTCCTTTCACTGCCTGTCGAATCGACTTCGGTTGTAAACCGTAGCAATCATGGTTATAACAAAGAAGTTTTTTTTAATATTTATATGGTAGCAAGGAATGACACTCTGTAAGTATCCAAAACTTTATGTGGCTATTGGCGGGGTAGTCTATTACCTATTCACGCATTAACGATAAGATTTAAATGACCACACTGATAGACCATGACCTAGATTAGGCTAGGACATAGGCAGAAAGCCGAAGAGGCCCGGGCCTAGAGCGGCCAACCTTTGCGACCAAAAGTTGAATCGAACGCAATGTTTTATACTTTACCCCTTTTATTTATACTTAACTCTAATCAACGTTTACAAATAAACCCCTATATTTTTACCCCACGTTCACATGGTACCTATATGTATGTACCTATGTTCGGGCATAACTCCGACATAATTATATCTAATAGACAGATTTGCAAAATTCTTTTTTTGGTTGAAACGAGTTTATTCCGAAATGGTCCCATTTAAGTTCCATATAGATCTGATGATGCGTTTCGGAGACACAACGGAACTCTTCATTAAATGACAGCAAACAAACCACGATTGCTGCTGTCGTATAAATATGCATTGTTTTGACCCCTAGGATGATGAATTTTCGAATTGTGTGGGGTAGGTACTACAGGATAAGTTTTTATCCAGTGCGCACTAAAAAGTGGAAAAAAAAACAGACTTCCAAAAAAACACTACAAAGTGAAAAATTATTTAAATTTCGTAAGGCGGTGACAAAAAATTAAATAAATTACATATCCAAAGTCACCGATTTTTCACTTTGTAGTGTTTTTTTGGAAGTCGGTTGTTTTTTTTAAGATTTTTGTTTTATGTTTTCTAACAGAAATAGGAGTTACATTGTCGACTTACCTATGCCAGGAAATTTAGGCCTCAACTCGCCCTGAGGTCGATATACCTATCTTCTTAGCGTGTCAACAGCAGCAACCTAAATATATAGTATAGTCAGCCCAGAATTTGGCTTCGAGCTTGGCACTTTCAGCAGCGTCCATCAGATCCTATAGCGTGCAGACAACAGGACACGCTGGTGCAAGTGCCCCATTTGTTGGTGGGACAGCACTATATTTACACTCCCGAGAGGGGTCATCCGTGAATCTGAGAAAACCTGAGCAGGTTTTCCCTACTTCGGCCTCCCTGAGCCCGGAGTCTAATTAAAGTCTTCCAGGAATGCCAAGCTCTTGTCCAGGTGCGATTTTTCAGCAGGTGGGACAAATGGGTTTGGCAAGGAAGCACCATCTCGCCACAGGCTTAGCTGTTCCTTAGATCATTGGCCAGTGAGTGGGAGGACACACTTTAAAAAGCTTTTGCGGCTTTTCAGCCTTTGTGACACGACGATGCTATCATGTAAAGCGTGTACATCACAAAAATCCTCCCTGTATAAATCACGATTGACTGGTTAGCTCCATAAAGGTATAGCATGATGATAAATCATTTAAAATGTTAAAACTGTAAAGCTGTCTACACACCTGGCTTAGGTGTGTAGACAGCTTAACTATCTGCAATATTCTGACCGTTTCACCTTTTTACAATTTGCGGCATACTAGGTATACAAGAATATGAACAGCAATATTTCTCATCTGCCTAGCCGAATCGAAAAATGTTTCTACCGTTTCATATTGTATACAATGAACGGCCTAGGCATCCAATTAGTTGGCTAATTTAACCAGATGGCTGCGACATACATATATATTTAGAGTAATCCATCATCCGATATTTTGAATCCTATGTATATGGATGATTGTAGGTAAGTTTTCCATTTGTATGGAGGCAATCCACTGTGCGTCGTGGCTACGGTTGTACGGTTGTTAGGTACCTCTGTTGCCAAAAAGCCGCTCGTATGTAAGGGTCATTTTGCTATAATAATCCTTATTACACAAGGGGGTACCTACAAATTGTATAAAGTCCCTGACTCTTGTGCTACGTGATTAACTTGTGTTACGGATTTTGTCATTGTCCTTGTGAGATTAAGCACGCGTTTCTTAACCTCAACTTTATTTTGATAACAAAATCTGTTTGTAGTGTTGTGATTGTTTTGTGTGGTGTGGTTTAGATTAAGGTTTGTATTTTAAGCTTCTTTGCACTCATTTCCTGTGGAAATGAGTGCCGAGGAACCCCCTGATGGGGGTGGAGGGATTCCTCCAGATATTATGGAGGTTGTGGAGTGTTCTCAAAACTCTGATCGCGTAAGACCCGATGTTAGAAAGCGCCCCGGAGATCCTGAGTTGTCTAATGTCGCGAAAAGAAATAAGCCGCCGTCTGACTCAATTCAGTCCGTGTTTATTAAACCAGGGTTTGAGAACGACTCCAAAATGCTCTATAGTGAGAGTGACAGAGCGCCCTTCACTGTGTTTGTCTCTAGGGTGGAAACAGACCCTAAGCAAGGCTTAACTTTAAATTCCCTTAAGTTTGCCCAATTTATTTTCAATAAAGGTTTTAAAGGTGTTGTCCAAGGCAGTGTCAGGTCTTTGGGCCGTAACAAGATGTCTGTTGATTTCTCGACATTCAGTGATGCCAACAACTTTGTCAGCAATCCCATTCTTATTGAGAACAAATACTCTGCAACTATCCCACGCTTTCATGTCAGTCGCATGGGAGTTGTTAGGGATATTCCTACTGACTGGACACTAGAGGAGCTAGTCCTCGGTATAGAAACCCCTCGCAATTGTGGAGAAGTAATTAGGGCTAGAAGGCTTAATTTTAAAAATAAAAAAGAAGACTCCGTATCATGGTCCCCATCATCGACTGTGGTACTTACTTTCTCTGGGCAAATTCTTCCAGAGAAAGTCTACTGCTACAACGTTTCTCTTCCTGTCTCTATTTATCATCTCCCCACTATCCAATGCCGCAACTGCTTACGTTTTGGCCATATAAGCACTCAGTGCAGATCTAAGTCCCGCTGTTACCGTTGCGCTCAACCTCATCCTGGAGATAGCTGTAATGTTCCCGACTCACAGGTTTCATGTCTTTTGTGTGATGGTGGAAGCCATAAGGCCACTGATAATAATTGCCCTGAACACTCAAGACAGAAGTCAATCAAAATGGTAATGTCTCAAGAAAATTTAAACTACCGTGAGGCCTCAGTAAGGTTTCCCCGTCCCCGTAAATTGCCATACTCTAATGTTACAGCAGGGCCTTCCCAATTTAAACTACCTCAAGCTTATCCTTCAGAACCCATTTTCTTCTCGTCACCTCTTAAGACTCCCACCCCATCTCCAAATGCATCCCCTGTTAAAACCTCCTACACTAAGACGGTTTATCGTTCCCCAAGACCTAGGCCAGTATTGGGTAAGTCATATGATACCCAAGCCCATAAGTCGATGGTCTATACCCCTAATTCTTCTCAGCCTAATGGCTGTGCTCTGAATTCCTCTTATGTGGAAACCACTCCCCTTCCCACTCCTAATGACAATTTGATAGAGCTCCTGGCTTGCTCTCTTATAAACATGTTGTCTAAATTTAGTGACGCAATACCGGACAATGTCGTTATATTAGTTCAACAACTCCTTGAATCTTGGACTCGCCAAAATGGAAAAAGCCCTTCAGTGGAACTGTAGATCAATTCGCAGGAAAAAACACGATATAATCTATCTTATAAATAGATATAAACCCGTTGTGTTTGCTGTGTCGGAGACGTGGCTCAAGCCTGGATCTCTCTTTAGGGTTCCTGGTTATTCATGTCTTCGGGACGATAGAGATGACGGATGGGCGGGTTGCGCCCTATTGGTTAGCAGATCTATCACTTTTTCCCAGATTCCTCTTCCCCATCATGATACTGGTTTACATGTAGTGGCTATTAGAGCCATGGACATATCCTATGTATCTGCCTACATTCCCCATCCCAATGCTAATATTTTGTCTGAATTTAACTCTATACTTTCTTCTATTCCTAGCCCTTTGATTGTGTTAGGTGATTTTAACTGCCGTCACACCCTTTGGGGCTCTCACTGTAATGACCCCTCCTCCAGCTTTTTGCTAGACCTTTTAGATGAACGCAACCTTTGTATACTTAATGATGGATCTGCTACCCGTCGGGTTTCCCCTACCCAAAATATTAGTGTTCCTGACCTTACCTTCTCTTCCCCTTCCTTAGTATCAACTCTCTCCTGGTCTGTTCTCCCTAATTCATATGGGAGTGACCATTTTCCTATCCTAATTTCTTTTCCAAGTACTCACCCACGTTCCCCTCCCATCCAACCCCTACAAAAATATCGCCTACCCCAGGCTGACTGGTCTAAGTTCTTGTCCAATTTGGATGCAGAACTTCAAAATTTTCCCCAAATAAATACATCCAACTCCCTAATACTCTATAGTGATTTTGTTGAGTGTCTGTTGAAAGCGGCCAATTCTTCAATCCCATTAAAAAACTCTGCCCGTCACCTAATACCTTCTCCACCTTGGTGGGATGCTGAATGCACTGATGGCGTCCGTAAACGTAAAGAAGCAGAAAACACCTTCTCCTCCAGTATAAATATGCCCGAATATTTAAACTTTAAAAAGACTTCTGCAACTACTTGTAGGTTATTGGCAAGAAAGAAAAGAGATGGATGGCTCAAGTTTTGCGAATCACTATCTCCACGTTCTCCAGTTTCCCTTGTATGGAAAAAAAATAAAATCTACCGCAGAGCTTGTGACAACCTGTCTCCCGATATTTCTACCAATGACCACAGTACCTGGTTGGAAGACTTTATATCCAAATTAGCCCCTCCTTTTGTTCCTAGCTCCGAATGCCTTCCCACTATAGATCCTCCTCCTCCCACTTTCTCTGACAGATTTGATGACCTTTTCTCTTATTCAGAACTTATTTGTGCCTTAGATCACCTTCGGGATTCTGCTCCGGGGGTCGATGGAATACCCTACTCCTTTATTTCCAAATCTTCTTCTAACTGTAAACTAATCTTTTTGAACCTAATCAATTCCTTTTTCGTTACTGGCCAAGTTCCAGAGTCTTGGAAATCCCAAATAATCATCCCAATTTTGAAACCTGGGAAAGACCCAAAAGATTCTACTTCCTATCGTCCTATCGTCCTCTCTTCTGTATTGGCTAAAATTATGGAGAATCTCATCAAGAACCGACTTGAGTGGATCTTGGAAACTAAAGGCATCTTATCCAGATCTCAGTTCGGTTTTCGAAGAGGTATGGGAACTCTAGATAGTCTAAGTGTCTTCATGTCTGATGTCCGCATTGCCTTTTCCAATGATGAAAGTGTTCTCGGTGTTTTCCTAGACATAGCTTCAGCCTATGATAATGTCCAACTTCCAATACTCAGGCAAAAGCTGCTACAGCTGAGTATCCCTGTGAGGATGGTCAACATCATTTGTAGTCTCCTTATGTCCCGTTCTATTTCTGTCCGTCACCAAAACTACCTCTCCCCATCCCGTTTAGTGTGGAAGGGCCTACCCCAGGGGTCGGTCTTAAGCCCCATTCTTTATAATATATACACACATGATTTGGAGTCCTCAGTTAGCTGTTTCTGTAAAATCCTACAATATGCCGACGACATTGCCCTCTACTTTAGTTCAGCTTCCCTTTCAGAGGCCTCATCTCGCTTAAATTCTGCCCTTTACTACTTAAGCCAGTGGCTGACCGATCACGGCTTAAGTTTGTCGGTCTCGAAATCCAATGCAGTTGTCTTTTCTCGCAAGCGGAATATCCCCCCCATTAATCTTTACGTTGAAAATGAACCCATCTTAATCCGTGACAAAGTAAAATTTCTAGGCCTCATTCTTGACTCAAAATTATCTGGTCTCTATCATCTGGATTACATCTCAAAGAAATGCGAAAGAGGCGTTAATGTCTTACGTGCCCTTTCTGGAGTTCGATGGGGAGCTCATCCAACTTCCCAGAAAATCCTATATAATGCCATAGTCCGTAGTCACTTTGACTATGGAACCTTTCTGTTGGAACCATGCAACAAAATAGCCCTGGCCAAACTGGAAAGGATTCAATCCAAGTGCTTGCGTATTATCACGGGTGCTATGAAATGCTCACCTATTAATGCCCTTCAGGTAGAATGTTTAGAGCCCCCCCTTCACCTACGTAGACAATATCTCTGTGACAGATTTTTTTATAAAGTCATCCAGAATAAAAGTCATCCTCTCCTCCCTGCTCTCCGTTCACTTGGTCAGATAATCCCAACATCTCGCTATTGGTCTCACAAAAATCCTCCACTCCTCGTTAACAGCTTCAGTAAATTCAATAATTTGCACATTTCCTTAGTCCAGTTTTATAAAAACCCCTTATTTGAAGTAAATTTTGATTCCTTGCTCTTCCAACCAAAAGTTATTTTTAACTTCGGTATATCCAAACATGACCCTGCTGCTAATGTCAAATTCAACAGGATTCTAGCAGAGGACTGGCACGATTGGCTGACGCTATTTACAGATGCCTCAAAGATGTCCGATAATAGTAATGTAGGATCAGCTGTGTGGATCCCGAAATACAAAATTATTCTTAATTTTCGTAGCCCTGCTTTTGGTACTATTTACACGGGGGAAGCAATAGCTATCTTGGAAGCAGTCTCGTACATTGAATCACATAGACTCAACAAAAGCCTTATTCTCTCGGATTCTCTTAGCTGTCTACAAGATTTAATAAAATCACCTTTTCGCTCTCGTCACAATTTTCCCCTTATCCTAAAGATTAAACAACTCCTATATAGATGCCACTGCTTAGGCTTGGAGATTGCTCTGGCTTGGATCCCCAGTCACTCTGGGATTGTTGATAATGAAAATGCGGATTCGATTGCTAAGCTGGCTACTCGGAATGGGATCGAGTCTCATCCGTCTTGTTATCCCCGAGATCTGCACTGTCTTGTTAAACCCGAGATGATGAAGAATTGGAATGAGCATTGGCAAAAAACTAGATTATTGAAGGGAAGATTTTATGGGTCTATACAACCATTCATTCCATCTGAATGTTGGTTCAGCAAATTAAAATTCTCTAGTAAAATAGCCACCTCTGTCATAATTAGACTACGACTTGGGTTTGTTTGCTCACCAGTTTTTTTGGCCAAAATCCGCGTGAGGGACTCCTCTTTGTGTGAATGTGGTCTGGATGAGGGTACTCTGGAACACTTGTTTTTTTCCTGTCCTCGTTTAACTACTCCCCTTTACGACATTCTCCCTTCTGATGTTCCCCGCCCAGTTAACATTCCTTATCTATTATCTCTAGCCCATACACCTGCAGTTAAAATCCTTTATAAATTCATTAGCATTAATAAAATCCAGTTATAGTCGATATTTCTATTTACATATTTATATATGTACTTACTGAATGTTCTAACACTTATTTTGTGACGTTTTACATTTACTAACCAAAAATGTTTTGTCCTTTTTTAGCATGGGGATCCATGGATGCCACCGCTACAAACACTGATCAATAGTCGTGTAACAGTTTACGATCATTACTTTCTCATACCTTGACATTGGCAAAATCATCGAACGTTACCGATGGAGCCAGAACCTTTAAAAATAGAATAGAACTTGTGTTACGTTACAAGAGCCAATACCCTCTCCTCTGAGGAAATACTATCAGGGCGCTAATTCACTATGACCACTTAACGATTCCTTACTTAGAAACCACGTCAATTCCTTAAATCACACACGACATCTGCTAATAAATATCGACAAACTGTCTTGGAACATACAGAATATCATGACATTTCGATTCCATACTGTTACATTGGTTTCTACAAAACACGATATTGACGTAGTTTGAACGTAGTCATTCCGCGGGGAATCATTATAATCATCCAGAATTGGGGCCCAGATCATATCTAATAAGATAAACAAGGGAGAACAAAAACGAAAATAAGGCTACAATAATAACAAAAAATTGTAATGGTGATTGTGTCGCATGTGTGAGGGGAACAACAAGTCTTTTGCCAAACTATTTTGTTCAAATCTCACCATAGAAATGTTGGTGAAGTGAGCTTAGGACTTATCATTCTACCTGATGCTAGGGAATGACACTACTGACAGCTCACGTCAAGATCACATCATAAGTTTTCAGTGATTTATGTAAGCTGAACTTGCATTGTATAGGATATCCGTATAGTGCGAGATCAGCATAAACTGGAAATGTATAGCTTAATGTGGTAGCCGTGTGTACAGAATTGACCGGCTGCTCTACAATACATCATAATTTTTCCTTTCACTTTTTAATAAAAGACATAAGTACCACCCACAATGTGGCATCATTATTTTTATGATGCAGCCTAAAATTATATAATTATACCTACCATACCACAGGTACCAATCATACAATTTATTCAAGACTGAGATTATCAGGTTAACAAGAAATAAAAATAGCTATTAATGTATACAACTTATTTTACTGCAGAATAAGATTAAATTACATAATTTATTAAAATCATATCTTAACACCCAACTCCATAACAATCACTTAGTACTTTCACTCTTGCTCCAAACAGACAATTATTAAATATTGTGGAAAATTACGCCCTTGTGTATTTACCCCAAATGTGAAGCATAAACACTGATGCAATGAAGAGCAGAGACATTACTAAAACTGGAACAGGCCCCCTGCAAATTAAAAATAAACAATAATAAATAACTAAAACTTTTATTTTTACCTTTTATTTAATTAATTAGTGGTTGGGAGAAGGAATTACTGTTATTATCATTTCATCACAATTCTACTTTGTTTATTGTTGCAGACTAGCCATGAATGCTTTGATTGAATCTTTTGGGTTTCTATAAATGTAAAAAAGGTGCAATACTTCAGATTTTTGTTTGAATGCTTAGAATTTTACTAAAATAATTGGCCACTTCATAATAACTATTGTAGCAATATTGTTTGGATACACAAAGTTGTAAGGTATTATACTCTTTTTACACGCTTTATATTAGCTTTACTTATATGTTTGTTTGTTTGTATGTTTGTAACCGACTCCTTAGGTCGCGATTTTGACCCACTTTTTTTTTCAGATAACAGACCTCTACAGGTACATTTGTAACTTACACTTTCACGCCAGGAGAATCATCGGTGTAGAATCTCCACATGCCACCTGATCCGGCACCTGTGCTGCGATTTCTGGCAGATGTAGTAGTCGTTGTGGTTTTACGTTGACGAACTGTGCTACCGCTGGATGATCGTGGTGCTGTAGTCGCCTTGCTTGGTGACCGACTACCAGATCCTACAGACGTGGAGCTCGGGGAAGGAGGCTAAAAGCAAAATACCAAAAGATTAAGTCCATGAACATTTGTCTCCATTCACCAATATGCACATTAAAATGACACTTTTAAGCCTTCATTATACGCACCATATTTGTAATTATCTGCTTCAATTCAAAACCAACCACAATATGACGCGATGTCTGTTAGGCTTAATAATTTAGCTCTCGAAATCACAAAGTGGAATAACTCTGAATAACTGTGTTGGCAACTAACATGCTACGCGTACAAATCGCATTGACACGTTGACAAACAATGTTGCCACTTGCGAGATTATTTCATTTCATATTTCGTTACATAACAAAGTCATTTATTTACCAGTGGTGTTGTAGCAAATAAATAAACGTAATTTAAATAGTAATAAAAAGAAAGGAATTTGCTGTCTTAATTTTCAAAATAGGGACAAAAATAAAAAGACCTTAGTCAAGACCTAGGTAAATGCTGGTCCACACACAGTGTGTGCAACACTGCGATGTCGTTTGTACTACAACCTTTACTGAAACAAGATCAAACTTGACATCTTGATCACTTTCTCCTTCTTGCCCGCACGAACAACGAATTTCACTTTCTTAAACGGAAAGACTCATGTTGCTTTGTAATTTTCACACGTAAAGCCTTTTTCCAACTATGTTGGGGTAGCCAAAATATGTGTAAACATTGCTTTACAAAGATTACATTGGATTACATCAGCTATCCATGGATTGACCCTCATGATAAAATCGGCAAATTTACCAAACTATTTGTTTTGGATGCAAAATTAAAAATAAGTTTACAAAAATCTTCAGATTATTATATTGTTAGACAATAACCTACTTTAAAAGTAGACAAAAGTTGCATGAACGCTTTATAATGCATTTTCACGTCTAAATAACTATTCAACCAAAGGTCTAAAATGATTTGTTGATTGGTCTGAATTTCGCTATGAAGTTGGCAAATTAAACATTTTGGTTTCCAATTGCGCATAGATAGAAATGGTGAACCCACTTGCACTACAAATCATTCATGACAATACGCGCTAAACACATTTGCATATCATTCTGTTTCTGTCAATGAGGCTGAGCATTGCTATACAACGTGGCAATGCCGCCAGTCTCTTGGGTAAATTACCAGTCCACAGCAATGCGGATGAGTTTTTCGACGCTTTGATTTAGTTTACTTGTTTGCAGATAATAGAGACGGAAAGAAGTTAAAAAATGTTTGGGGATATACGTAAAAGTATTTGTGGTGGAAGTGCAAGTGTGCATATTGACAGCAGATTTGTCGATAGTGATGGCCAAATCTTTGTGTGGACTACTGCCATAGTCAGCGAGGTGCCGATGACCAAATTCGCTGCGTGTAGAAATGAGTATGAAATTAGTATATTCTGAATTTTACTTAAACTGAAAACAATCAAAATGAAGTTGTCAAGTTTGACAGAGTGTGAGTTTGTGACTGAGTCACTCCGTCTTATTACACAACCAGCATAAAGCTCTGAGCCAATTTTCTGCATTTCCCACTTTATTTCGATTTGGGTAAAGTTTGTAATAAAAAAAATACATCTTAGCAGCACCGGTCTATGAGTCTGAGTGACAAGTAAGAAGCGTTGGATCGTTAAGCGGTGTACAGACGCCAGCAAGTCAAGCTATCCCAAACTGTAAAATTTTCCCAATTGAACATGAAGCTTATCTTATTGTAATAAAGTTGAAAATCTATCAAAGAAATTTGACAGATTGTGGTAGCATGATGTACTGGCGTCTGTACATATTTTCATGATGTGTATAGTATCGTACTGCCAGGATTGTATGCACGCGAACATACCATGATTTTAACTCCAAATATCTGATGAAATATCTAATGAGAACAAAATGACAAAACTTAGAACAACCGATTTCTATCATCTGTCTGTAGCAATTTTTTTTTTTAATCTTGCCATCGGCTTGACATACACACGTAGCAATAATTTGGGTTTTTTTTGTTTTGAACGACCCGAATGCACAGTTTGTTTACGTAACGGACGTCTGGTCTTTTTTACGTCCGGAAAATGTAGAAACGTGTGTGAGTGCCTAGTTGAACATTTTGTATGTAACACAAGCATTCGTCTCCGAATCTGAATCCCTATCAGGAAAACAAATCAAGAAACCGTACGCATGCGGCCGACCTATGTATTATGTGGTTTCACACACGAATTATTCAATTTAGTTACGTGTGAGTGCACAAGTGTAGTGAAGGTGAAAATAAGTGACTAACGTGGACTTTTTGTGTTCCCCCCAAAAACCCGTACTAGGTTGTTGTAAAGTTATTACCACTGTACAATAACTTTGATTTGACTAACTAAAGTCGACTATGCTATGACTGTTTCGTAACTTCGTGCCCGATATCGGGCTATTTACTTGATCGAAAAGAAAAGTTACTTGACACTGGCTAAATGCACAAAACTGTGCGAAACCAAAACCAAAAAAAAAAGCTATGTATTCTGTGGTTGTATGTGTGGATTGTGTGGTTGTGTTGTGACTTCAGTCAGTGGCCCACAGAACACATAGCACACACACTTAGCTAGCAGTGGCCACATTCCGAATGAAAAAAATTACGCTATGAGTGCTCACATCAATAATTTGCGTTCCGAGATAGATATATTTATACTCCATTTACAATAGCATTAGACAGAAGTTAAAAAAAAGGTTCTTTTTAATGTACACTTCGTAACAAAATTACATTAAACGTGTTGCAGTTACGATGAATGCCAAAAAAATTAAAATGTCAGTGCTATAAACCTAAAAGAAGCAGGAGTGAACAACACCGAGTAACTAAATTAGCTGATGACGACGAAGTTTTACCAACGTATTATGGGTCGTAAATTGTTATTTAAAATAAAGTATTGTAAAAAAAAAGAAGATATTTCCTTATAATCTTAATTAGATTTAAATCATCATGTGATTGTTTGTTTCATTCATTCGTTTTGTTGTAGGTTTGTAATGTGTGATGAAGATGTTATTATAAATAGAACATTATTTAAAATAAAAATTACTTTTACTTCGTTTATCTCAGTATTTATAGTACTGTCTTAAATCTACCTAAAAAAGTTAGAACTTAACTTTAAAATAAAATATTTTGCACTCCTGCTTCTACGAGCTTCTTTTTTCTAAAGCTATAATAAATGGGGTATAGGTGAGATTATGACAGCTAAGAACTGTCATTTTGTCAACAATACGGAACGCTCGTGAATGCGCTAACAGTGCTCACTCAAACCTATTTACACCATATAAAACTTGTATACACCACGTCTTCTTATTTGGTTAGGTGGTGACTCTAGCCAGAAGCACTTCTAAGTTAGCTAAAGATATGATCGATTCAAAACAAAACAGCACAACTGTCATTTTTGACAGCGCTCACGGTGATATTACTTACGCATGGTCGGCGTTATTGCTAGATGGCGCATTTCATGACTTTATCTATGACGATTCACGGGACATCGTTATCGCGCTCACGCCAATTCGAAACGGGTGTGAGCTCGCTCAAATCGATATTATCGTAACTCGGAACTTAGCCATAGCCACTAGCCGGTGTGTCAGTGTCAGTGTGTCTGACGTGTCTGTCACTCTGTCAGACTTTTGAGGTTATACGATTACAATATAAAGTACAAAAAAAAAACTTTGTACTTGTACTCTGTGGTTAAAGTTTATGTTAAGTTGGTCGTGTTTATATTATTTAGAAATATTTTCCTTCACTTCTGTATCACAATACAATCAAGTATATTATGCTATTTCGATTTTTCAACTTGACCAACAGACTCTCCACCGTTGTTTCGCTATCAAAAATCATGAACAGTAATAAATGCTATTTTAGATACATAGAGCAAGAAGAAAAAGTCGATATTACCTTTTTATTAGATGTTAAAGGCTCTGCAAGGCAATTTAATTTCAGCCGAAAGCCATCAGAAAGTTTGCAGGTTTTGCTCACTCGTATGAAAACCAACATTCAGAAAGTGATTGACAAAGGAAATAAAAAGAAAAAAGGTTGTCAGGATAATGGAGTCCTTCACATGGAATTTTATGATTCAAAGAATGTTTTAATCAATGAAAATAGTACTTGTAGTGAACTGTTTACTATGAAAGGCCCACTCAAATTAAAAATGTCGGATAGTTTCTATGAAGTCGTTTTTAATTCACCATGGGTAGTCAGTATGAACTTACCCCAAAGCATTTTAGCTGGTTTTCCAGTTCATCCACAAAATTTTGAAACTCAATATGCCAAACAGGACAAGTGTACTTTTAATTGGTTTAGAGGATTACCATTAAATGAAAAGGGAAATCCAGTAAATGAACAACAAATTCAATGGGAACTAACTGGCAACAAATTCATTTATACTCCCGATACACTAGATGTAGGAATGAAATTAAAGTTTGAGTGTATACCAGGCAAGTAGTGATAAATTTATATTTACATCTGCACCTAGTATATAGCCCAAGTCTACACATTATTAACATTTCTTTTATAACTAACTTCAAACTTTTAGGAAATGATGGAATGGTTGGCCCTGCTGTTGAAACTATATCTAAAAATCTAATTGAAGCAGGACCTGGGAACTGCCCATTTGAAACTAGACATATGTTTACAAAACAAAGATTGCAACATCAAAGGTTTAAATCAACTTTATTTTATCTAAGTACAATTTCTATATCACCAGCTGATTTCATTCTTCATATTCATTCATACAGTTACAAAAATATTATTGTTTATTTGCAGCTTCAGATGTGTATCATACAACATTTTGGCTGATTTGTATTGTGACTCTGATTACACAAGAACAGTTCTGTATCCATACTGTCCCCCATACGCATTGCACATTGACTATAGAAAACAACTCATAATAAAAGAATTACTTGGTAAGTTTATGTAGTGTTTTGTTGTAATTACATAACACATCTTTTAAACAGGAATATTAATAATTTAATATGCTAGTAAAAAAAAAATCTCCTAAAATGCATCTATTCTACTGCTTGACTGGCAGTATATTGGTAAAAGTTTGTTGGAGGTGTATCTAGTAATAATTCATACTTTTTAAATGTTTTAGGATATAACAGTGACATAATATGTCTTCAAGAAGTGGATAGTAAAATATTTCGCAACTGTTTAACACCTATTATGAATACTGAAGGTCTAAATGGTTTATTTTACAAGAAGGGAAAACAAGTTGCAGAAGGAGTCACCTGTTTTTACAGAACAGATAGATTTAAGTATGATTATTAACAATTTACTTGACAAAATATTGACTAAATCATGGTAACGTGTTTAAACAAATGCATTTTTTTTTTCAGATTCTTAGGAGATGAAAGCATAGTACTGGCTGAAGCTGTGAAAAGTAAAGAATACCTTAAATCAATTTGGGATAAAATCAAAAATAATAAACCTCTAACAAAAAGATTATTAGATAGATCTACAATAGCAAGTGCAACATTCCTACAATCAGTTGACTATCCAGATGAGGTTCTCATAGTTGCCAACACACATTTATATTTCCACCCTGATGCTGACCATATAAGATTGTTACAAGGAGGTATAGTCATATACTGGTTAATGGATGTCCAGAAGAATGTGAGAGTTAAGGTAGGAAAAATTAGACATTTGATTATGCTCTTTTAAAATCTAAACATTTAAATAAGACTGTCTCCGCCACAGGCACTTTGAAATCATGGGTGTCATATCCATTTGCAGCCTTTGGTGTCAAGTGTTTGTTGCATATAATCTTCAGAGTGACATACCTAATCAATTAATCATATTATGAAATTTATATTTCAGTATCCACATAAAAGAGTAAGTGTCATACTTTGTGGTGATTTCAACAGTGTCCCATCATGTGGTGTATATCAGTTGTACACAACTGGTGAATCGCCAAGTTCTTTGCCAGATTGGAAATCTAGTAAGTAAAATTATATTCATATATAGTGTACATAATCATCATGATTTCTCAGAACTTTTGGTATGTCTAATAGCTTCAGTATTCCCCATACTGACCCATCTTACCAAAACAACGGACATTGTGTTTTTCGGCATTCAGCATAGAAAATCACATGAATAAAAAACCGACCAGAATGAAAGCTTCCTAACAGAGTTCAAAATCTTTACCTACTTTCATAGGTCTGTCACTCGGTTATTGAAAATTAAAAACTGGGCAAGTGCAAGTTGGGATACAGCAATGAGCACGGATGGACGGACCGTTCGCCGGATGGACAAATGAACAGACTGCAGACGGACAGGCATTGTGACAGGTGATCCCCTAAGATTTCCATTTTACAATTTTGATAATGAACATTAAAAATTGTGTAGCTTTGAAAGACGAAATGGTTTAATACTGTCAAGTGTCAAGTAATTTATAACACAATTACTTTTCTATTGTTATCAGACTCAATGAGTCTGCCTAATAGAGAGGGGATGTTAACAGTTAGTTTAAAATTAAATAGATACTTTTTATGGTTAGAAATAAAAAAAAATCTACTAATACTATAAATGCGAATCTGTCTGTTACGCTTTCACGCCTAAACCACCGAACCGATCGTCATGATATTTTGCAGAGATATAGCCTGGGATGTATAGAGAAGGAAATAGGCTACTTTTTTACGCGATAACTGATATCCACGCGGGCGGAGCCGCGGGCAAAAACTAGTATAAAATAAAATCAGAATATTTTATAACAAGTCTCCATCCAATCTCTTCCAATTCTCCATATATGTTTTTGTTCCTATTTTGCTTGGTTTATTATTTCGTTGTATAATTAAGTCTAAATCTATATTTTTTGCACATCTTTAAAAACAATAAAAACTAAAAGTCCGCGTCGCATCGCTGCCGCTATCCGCTTACTGAGCTGGTTCAAACCGGCGCGCCTTGTCAGTGACAGGTCACGCACACGTAGCTATGCGTGTAGTAGTCCGCTCGGCGTTTGTATGAAGCTTTCATTCTGCTTGGTTTTCTATTCATGTGCTGGCACGGTGCTCACCGCCTAGATATCGTTTTGTGGAGGCTAATTACTCTGCTATTAACAAAGATATTATTCTGGTTGACTGGATTTCAGTTCTAGATAATGTCTCAATAGATTCGGCTACTCAATGCTTTTACGAAACTATTTATGAAATTATAAAGTCTCATGTACCGATGCGGCCGGTTAAATCTAGCGAATATCCGATTTGGTTCTCTCGTCCGTTGATACACATATTTAAAAATAAGGAAAAGGCATGGTGTAAGTGGAAGAAATATAAAAATTGTGCGGATTATGAACAGTTTTCCTTATATCGCAGGAGATTTAAGCTGCTTTCTGCTGATTGCTTTGATAGGTATCTGCGTTCTGTTGAAACCAGCATACAAAAAGACGTAAAACAATTTTGGTCGTTTATAAAAAGCCATAAAAGAAATACAGGTGTACCAAACACTATGTCATATAATAATGAGGAATGTAACGGGTCTTTGGATGTTTGTAAATTATTTTCTAGATTTTTTAGCTCAGTTTATGAACCTATATCTAATAATGTCAATAGAAAATCTGATTCGCCGAATGATAGCCAAGTAAATATAGCGGAATTGTCATTCTCTAAAGATACGATAATTAAATCGCTTAAATCCTTGGATGTAACTAAAGGTTGTGGGCCTGATGGTATTCCTCCGTTCTTTTTAAAACACACTGCCGAGTCCATGAGCGTGCCGTTAGTTTATTTATTTAATCGTAGTCTGAAAGAGGGTATCGTGCCTCAAGCATGGAAGACTGCTCATATCACGCCGGTATATAAAAGTGGCACCAAAAATGACGTTACCAACTATCGTCCAATATCATTGTTGTCCACCTTGTCAAAAGTTTTGGAGCGATTAGTTCATAATGCAATCTATCCCGTCTTACATAATATTATTATCCCAGAACAGCATGGCTTCGTTCTCGGTCGCTCCACTGTAAGCAACCTAGTCTTGTACTCAAATTTTTTATTCGAAAATATGGACAACCAATTGCAGGTAGACACAATCTACACTGACTTCTGTAAGGCTTTTGACAAAGTGGACCACACTATGCTTTTGCAAAAAATCGAATTTAACGGTATCCGTGGGAGTCTGCTTCGCTGGTTTGCATCGTACGTGGAAAATAGAACTCAGAGGGTTGTGGTCCAGGGGTTTTCCTCCGATGTGATCAGCGTGACATCTGGTGTACCGCAGGGCTCAATTTTGGGCCCACTGCTTTTCGTTTTATTTATAAATGATGTCAATACATGCTTTAGAAACTGCAGTTTTTTGTTGTATGCTGATGACCTCAAAGTGTATCGTAAAATAAGTTCGACTGATGACTGTGTTAAATTGCAAGAGGACCTAGATCGTTTTTCTGCCTATTGTCTAGCAAATAAACTACAATTGAGTTTACCCAAGTGTAAATCTATCTCTTTTACCAAAAAAATTAATGTCGTTCATTTCACATATTCGCTCTGTAGCACAAATTTAGAAAAAGTTTCCTTAATTAAAGACCTGGGTATACTCTTTGACTCAAAGTTGCACTTTGATGCTCACGTCGATCACATCACAGCTAAGGGTTATCAATTTTACGGATTTATAAGACGGACCTGCAACTTATTTAAAAAACCTTCCACGTTTTTACTACTATACAAGTCACTCATAAGATCTCAACTGGAATATGCCACGTGTGTATGGAATCCACTTTATAATAAATACAGCGACCAACTTGAATCAGTACAACGAAAATATCTTAGTTTTCTAAACTACACATTTTTAAGAGACGGTCTTCATATCATACTCTCCTAGAAAAGTTCTCATTGTCAACTCTTAAATCAAGGAGACTGTATCTTGATCAATCATTCTTATATAAAGTCTGTCAAAATGAATTTGATTGCATTAAACTCATAAACCAAATTTACATTCGCATACCTAGTCGTTCCCAACGTATTCGAGATACTTATACTCATAGTCTATTTGCCCCCAAGCCGTGCAGGACTAACGCAGGTGAACGAGCTCCTTTACGGCGTATTATGAAAAGTTACAACGATGATTTCGCTGACGTTGACTTGTTTGTTTTGTCACTTGCACAGTTCAAGAAACATATCTGTGAAAAAATTGTTCACATTTCCTCATAATGTCTATATTGCACAGATTTGCTTGTTTATTTTTAACCGACTTCAAAAGTTTTCTGTTCGAATGAGGTTTACTCCGAAATGGACGCATTTAAATTTTGTTTATATCTGATGGGTTTCGAAGTCGGTTGTTAATAGTTTGTCTCACTTTTTGCTAAGTGTTGTGTAAATCACATTATGATAGTTAAATCTTTTGTTTACTTAAGTTTGCTTGTACCTACCTAATTAATTTTTTTCTATATTATTTTGTGGATAACGGTGCTGGTTGCGTTATTACCTAAATGTTATATAATCTATGTAGTAGTATTAAGCATTATTACGCAATTGTTTGTTGTCCCAAAGAAATAAAAATAAAATATAAATGATCACGCTACACCCTCAGGTCTTGAATAGTGAATCATCACTTGTTGCAATTTTTTTTCCACATCCACGCGGACGGTGTCGCAGGCAAACAATTTATTTATTAAAACTTTAGGTACAAATAAAAAAAATACTGTACGTAGGTACAAGACTTAATGGCCATAATTGGTTCTAAATAAGTATCAATAAGGAATAAGGCAAGCCATTGGACTAACAACAATTTTCTTTATTTCAGACAAGGATGAAGCTGTCTGTGATTTAAGTTTGGAGCAAAATATTTCCTTAGCAAGTGCATGTGGAACACCTCCTTTTACAAATTACACAGCTGAGTTTGCCGATTGTCTGGATTACATCTTTTATGACAAGACTAACTTAAGAGTAGAACAGGTAAAATAATCATAAATGTCTGACTTTTTTGAAAATAATCTTGTATGGCATTTGGAAAGAACTTCGTTCATTATTTGTTGCACAGACATAAAATTTTATTAAACTACAAAACACGTAACAAAAAATTTACGGCCTTATTCATAAAAAGTTATCGAACATCTAAACTTTAGCAACTGTTTAGATGTTCGATAACTTTAAAGAAGACTTTTTATAAGGCCGTAAGTATATAATAAAAAACAGATTGAGAAACAAGGAGTCTGAATAGTACACCAAAGGTGTATTTCCGTGGTAGGAAACACATTATATTATGACATGGAGTCATATTATTATAATTCAGCTTTTATATGGCTCTGTGGCCGAGCTGAGATCTTTCAAGCGCACTACAGTCCTTTCGCAGTTATTTACCTCTGACAGCAGCAACCCAACAGCAACCTTATTTTAATTAGTATAAAGATTGTTGTGATTTTGATAGACTTGTCAGTGGCTGCAACTCAACAGTAACCATAATGCGAGGAAAATAAAGACAATTGTGGTTTTGACAGTGATGCAAAATAAGACGTAGAATAACTATGAAAAGACCAAGCTAAGCACAGCAACCGTAATAAGAACTTTTTCCGTGATGGTAACGTTCATGTTGTTATAAACAAAAATGCGATCGTGCGTTTCAAAAAGTATGAAAATTAACGCTATAAGGATGGTTCATATTCATATGAATACTTACTTAATTTATCAAAAGCTATGCTTTATGAAACTCAGCCTTAGAATTCAGCATAGTAGTATTATTTGAACGCATGGTATAGGTAGCTAGGTATAGTATAGATCGCCTAATTTAAATTGCGCGTTCGTCGGCAAAATGTTCCATACAAATACGTCGAATATGTGCATCAGAAATAGTTCAGGGGCCGCGCGATTACGATTAGTGCTACAAGAATATTTGGGCGTTCAAATGACGTGCTAAAGGCGCGCTGTAGGTAAACATTTGTGTAAGGTACTAAAAAAACGTGGCGCAGTGATAACTAACTCTGTGTGCACCTACAATTTACTACATGAAATTCATAATGTATTCCAAGTGGTAACTCTAAAATTGTAAACTGGAAATAAAAGATTTTATTATTTTTTAATTACATTTTTAAATATTAGTATAAAATTATATAAAAACATTTAAAAATATAAAAAATAGTAGCCCACCGGTATCGGGAACAAGGTCCAAGCTACCGGCGGTCAGGGCTCCAGAGAGAGGAACCTCCTGACAATGCGAGCCGTGTCCAGGAGTACCGCTTTCTGGATCAAGCCCTTGATCCAGCTGCCCAACGAGAGCCTCCTCAGATGTTGGTCGAGGCTCTTGGCTATCAAGCCATTGGCTGTAACGACTATCGGTACAATGATCGCTGAGTCCACATCCCACATGTCGATAACCTCGCGAGCCAAGTCAAGATACTTGATTTGTTTATCTTTCTCGGCTTTCACGAGGTTCCCGTCATGCGGGACCGTTATGTCAACGATCATTGTACGCCGTTCTAGTCGATCCACCACCACTATATCAGGTTTTTTTATTATTATTAACAGCTGCGACTTACGAGTTGTAGGTTCAAACCCTGACAGGCGCTTTAGCATAAGCACAATCAGCCTATAATCTTCTCACTGCTGGGACACGGGCCTCCTCTCTGTGACACGGAGTGCGCCGTGATCCACCACGCGGGGCCAATGCGGGTTGGTAGATGTCACGTCTTTGAATTTTTGGTTCTAGAACATGCCGGGTTCATCACCATGTTTTCCTTCACTGTTTTGAGAGCAGGTGATTATGATTTACACAAAGTGTAAACTATTTCATCATCACTGCTCTCAAAAAGGTGAAGGATACCATCGTGAGGAAAATGGCATGTCCTGGCACCAAAAATGACATGTGGCATCTACCCGCACTGGCTCCGCGTGGTGGTATACGGCTCACTCCCTCTCACAGAGTGGAGTCCTGTGTCCCAGCAGTGGGAACATTATAGGGCCTATAATATTCCCACCTATAATATAGGTTGATTATGCTATTAAAAAACAAGATTGCGGTGTCAGTTTCGATCTGGTCAACTTGGCAGAAGGTCCTTGAACAGATATAGACGATCTATCTAGTATCTAAACACATGTTATTATTGTTGCAGGTGGTTCCTCTTCCGTCAATTGATGAATTAAAATTACACACAGCGTTGCCGAGTGTCGTATTTCCCTCAGATCACGTGGCATTGGTTTCTGATTTACAATTTAAGTAGATCATTAGTAGTTAGAATATTTGTTGTTTATTTTAAAGTTTATGAATAATTTTTTTTTTTTTTCATATTGTTCTTTTATTTGGAAATTAATGTCCGTCACCTGCTTACTTCCGGTTAAATTAATATTTAACTTTTTAGCACAGAAATCTCGCCGTTTTGACAACAAATCAGTACATTGCACCCGTGCCCGGAAGTCGGTTTTTTTTCACATTTTACTTATAGTACCTACCCCGCACCAATTCGAAATTTCATTATCCTTGGGGTCAAAACAATGCATATTGATGCGATAGCAGCAATCGTGGTTTTTTTGCTGTAATTTTTTTGAAGAGTTCCGCTGTCTGTCTCCGAAACTCATCACCAGATCTATATGAAATTTAAATGTGACAATTTGGGAATAAACCCCTATTGAACAAAAAAAAATTTTAGCAAATCCGTCTATATGACGGAGTTATGCCCGAACATACCTACGAAAAAAAAAGTGGCACTCCGGGAGTGCCGACAGAAGTGAAAACTTGAACAATTACGGGTGTATTTTTTAAATCGTCAATACAGGATTTCACATTGGGTCCTTGGGTCCTGATTGCTCTCGGTAAAAAATTATAAACGAGCGATCGACTTCATCCACTAAAGGTAACAGCACAGATTTTTACGATAGAAATACAAAGTCCTATCTATGTCATAAGTAATTTATTTCATAACAATATTGGTACATTGTGTTGAAAAATTAAAAAATTAACATTGAATATTCAATTGCAATTAAAATAAAATTCATTAAATACATTTAGAAAAGTCAATAAAAACAATAACGGTCAATTATGAATTCAAGTACAATAGATCATAAATAATAAATGTCAAAGTAGGTAATAAAATAAATCACAAGTTACAATGTCATTATGTCATCTAGAAATTCATGGATACTGTTACTTATAGCCTTTCCCCAATAAATAGGTCCTCAATTTGTTTTTAAATAACTTAACACTGTATGGGAAAAAAAGGGATAAAAAAAAAATAGAATTCCCTAATGAAAGAAAGGGACTTTTCCAAAGGACATCAACGCGCGACCCATCCGTGTGCTCGTTTACCCGCAACCACCATTTTAAATAGACCCCTGCGGTGGCTGATAATCTGATTAAATAATAAAAAAATCATGCGGGGCAGTCTTTGGAGATTACCGATATAAGTGAAAACTAAGTAACTTGTGAATTTTTCACGCCTTCAAAACAATTGAAGTTTTCAATTTAATTCTTTTGAAACCGTTCGGTGACCATGCAGCAAGTTCCATGATTTTTGTCCACCCAAAAAGTGCTCAAAGTGCCTAAAGAAATTTTCACTTAAAAACTAAGTAATTTGTGAATTGTATCGTCGAGCTATTCGATTATTATTTTTGATACTTTGACCACAGAACACATATACTCCTAATGGAGACTTTGACACTCCCACTCACTTACTGTTACGGTTAATGTTACTTACAAATAAAGTTATTTAGGTACTATAATTCCTGAGTTTTTTTTTTGCCAATGTTTAGTAGAGCAAATTATGAAATGAACGAAGTTACATTTTTCTTTCTGGTTGTGCAATAAAAATGAAAGTTATGTCAAATTAGCATAATATTATTTCGTACGTCATTCACTAATGCTAATTTGAGAAAATTAAGCATTCCTATTGCACAACAAGAAAGAAAAATTCAGTTTCGATTACGCAGTAATTTATATTAAAATATTTCAAATTTCCCGCTCTATCCGCGTCCTTTAGTTGTTCTGGGGTGCCACTAGATGGCGTGCAGCAAAACTGTCTTTACTTTTTTTGTACGAAGCATTGAGATGGGAAAAACGTATGTCTATGGTACGAAGTCGTTATTCTTCTCCCTAGAGTATATGTTCTGTGCTCCCACTCGTATAACTATGTACACATATACACAGTATACATAGGTATAGCTCATGCATGGGAAGCGTGCGGTGACGATGACGCGAGTTTCACGCTTTTTGTTCACCCAAAAAGTACACCTAGATACACAAATTAAAAATATTGATACGGTTAACGGTAGGTAGCTTCTTGATTTTCATTGTCTACTTCGTCCCTCACCAAAATACTTTTTTGTTCGCAGAATTAGGCGCGTTACAGAAATTGCATAGTTTAATAGTATAGTAGACTTACTTGAGTCGTCTATCTATCCGATTTAGCATTCAATTTAGTCTAGTGTGATCACTAGCTTCCAATTTCCTAATTCGTGTTTCTAGAAATTGGATACTGTAATACGCCCCTTTACATTTCCTACATATTGAATAGTGTAACTAATATCCACATTGAATCAAAACCTGTTGATGTATTTTTTTTCAAATGGCAGCATTTTATTTCTGTCAGTGTCATTTGGTGTCATTTCTGCTGTCATGTTAGTCGGTCTCGTTACGTGTACGGTGTATTAGAAACGGGAAATTTCCACTTAAGTAACTTTTTCATATTGAAACCCGTATTGTATAAGCTCAAATTTTCGAAAACCTACAAAAATGTACAAAATTTATACCAGAACGAACAGTTATCTCAACGGAAAACCATTGGCATATCCATTGTTTGGTAAGTTTTGTTGAACATGACCTTGAGGATTGTTTATTGTATACAAAGGGACAAGACCCAAGAACCGACTAATTCACCTTTGTTCAACCTTTCCAGGTGGATTTACTAATAACATTGGCCAGGACATTAACCGTATACACGTCACAACTGGTCTAAGATTCCCCCCGGCCGTAGCATTAAAATTGCCGACGAATGTAGTTGACATAAATGCTTCAGAAATGGGTAGATTTTCGCCACAGAGAGAACGTGATATATCTGGTCCAGTTATCAGTTCTTATTACAAGAAACAAATTGACTTGGGAAAAATTGACATAACTGTACAGTCAGATCCTCATGTCAACAAATATGACTGTCGTGGAGCTGTCAGTTTGTCTTCTTCCATGCAAAGCAATGTTCCCAGCCCATTCAGTGGTAATCATACCCATCTTAATATGCCTGGATCGCAGTGGGGTCAAGGGCACAAGTATTTGTCTGATCATCTTCACAGTGCTCATTACTTGACACTTAGAAATGAGTATCGCGCTAGAGCATCAAGAGACGGTATGTGCCTAGATACAGTTAAATAATACCTTGTTTACTAACTAACAATACTGATTCAAGTATATTAACCTACATGTCAATATTCTTTTCTTCTATGCATGGATTTCAACATTTAATTTATGATTTTACTGACATATATTATCTATATGGATTACAGATTTGCATATCTGTTTGCATGTGACTGTATTTATTTAATGTAGTGTCTGTCATAACAGACCCTACATTATATGTATACATATTCATACTATAAATTCACATTGCATAATGATGCATGTCATACAAATTTTTATTATGAATACATATAGGTAATATGGGCATAGCTAGCAGTTCTTCCCATTTATTTAGATTGGTAAGAATCACATGGGCTAATGACACCCATATTTTGCCTTATAATTTAGTCATACATAATTTGTATTTTGCCACTCATTGTGCTTAACTACCTGGCTAATCCCATAGGTGCCCAAGAATTTTGAATCTGTCCTTATGAGGCTGTATTCGAAATTTTGTTGATTTGGCTTATTTACTAGATTTGAAGACATACTTTACAGTTAAAATTCTACATTTCCTTTAGTTTTAATGCACAATATGAAAGATTTTTATTAATATTATCATTTCAATTATTATCTAATGAATGAGGTCCTTTTTGATTTTTTTCGAAAATTATAATGTAAGTTTTGGGTTGTTTTGAAAGATTATTTACTGCCGTCTCCAATTCTTAAAAAAAAATGTTTTTTGGGAAATGTGTTGATCTTGAACTGAAATTAATTTCTGTTGTTTTTTTGGTGAACAAGAGTTCTGAGTAGCCAAAATCAACACAAATTCATTGCACATTTTAAAAAAAAAACAACACACTCGGCTACACGGCTGCCCGTCAGACGGCGCCCGCGCGCCGATAGTAAGCTACCAACCAGCGAGCGAATGCGCGCGCGCGTTCTGTTAGATAGTGATTTGTGCTATCCGTGTGATTATAGTGTAACGTGCGTTTTCTTACACCCGCACCCTAATTGCGTAACTCATGATTAATCATAATCTGTTTCGTATTGAAACAGATGGCTAAACCATTGCTTCATATGTTCGAAAAATGTGTCTGCTCAACAACGTTAACAAATCAATGAATATTGTTGAACTGTCAAAATGAAAACGATTATGATTAATCGCGTGTTACGCAATTAGGGTGCCGTTCCCTGGCTATAAGTGGCGCCCAAGTAGAAAAATCACGTAAATCAGCGAAACCGAAAAAAAATCGTGTACGGCCTCTATTAAGTACCTAGCTATTTTAATATAACTTTTATGTTTACCATTCTAATAACACATACATTGCATACTAATAAAATATTAATTTTGAAAAACAAATTCAGCACCCTAATTGCGTAACATACGATTAATCATAATCGGTTTCAAAATCAAAAGTCATTTATTCAAACTAGGCAGAGAGTCAGCTGTTTTTGAACGTCAAAATAAAATTACATAAGACAGTCCCCCCAAAAACGCCCGCTCTTCACCACTTCCTAGTGCTTTAGCTGGGAAGATGAAGTAGCGGAACAAACTCATTTTTTTTCACTCACTTTCATTTTGACAGTTCAACAATATTCATTGCGTTATTGACGTTGTTGAGCAGACACATTTTTCGAACATATGAAGCAATGGTTTAGCACTCTGTATCAAAACGAAACAGATTATGATTAATCGTGAGTTACGCAATTAGGGTGCTGGTCTTGTTTAACAGCTATGACTACTGTTTTGAAGTGATTGTTTTTCAATTAGTTTAGTTAAACATACTCTCTTTATTTAGTATGAGTATATGCTAACTAATTACTGCATTGTTTTGTATCTGGCATTGCCAAAATTATGTGGCAGCTCACCAGTTGCAACTATTTCTGTCAGCTGAATATTGAAATTCAACATCAAGTGCTCTAAATACCATGAAATTGATTAAATATTTGCACAAACCGATATGTTTCGCGCCGGACTTAACCGGTTAACCGGAATTAGGTATAACATTGTCTTAATTAACTAAGGATCAAAATGCTTTTTGCTGGTTTGCCAAATATTTGACTAAACTACTGAAAGGTATTCTTGCTTAATGACGGTGTTAATATTCTGTTTACCTTTTTTCAAAGCATAGCTGTTGGCACAAGATATATGAGTACAGATACAAAATCTTCACTGAGTGCTAAAGAAAAGTTGAAAAGGGCTATCAAAGAATATGGTTCCACAGTGATAGTATTTCATGTTGGCATTTCACTGATATCTTTGGGGTCCTGCTATCTTCTAATATCTAGGTATGTTGTACTGCTATAACAATCTCATGATTCACAACTCATTTACAGCTATTATTATTTCGTTATTTTATAAAATGATATGTTAAACTAAATAATTATAGTTTGAGTAAACCTTGAATTTAAAGAAATGTTCATCTTGTTTTCAGTGGCGTCGATTTAGTGGCAGTGTTAAAGTATTTCAACATAAGCGAAGGCACTGTTTTGAAGGCAGCATCATCAAATGCAGGCACTTTTGTTGTAGCATATACTGTACACAAATTTTTTGCGCCTTTCAGGATAGCGATAACTCTGACCGCTACACCTTTTATTGTGCGACATTTAAGAAATATTGGCTTTATAAAGCGCAGTGTAAATACTGGTGAAGGGAAATAAATGTTTAAATAAAGTATTTCATATCTTTGATTATTTGCATATTGTGGTCCTTTTAGGTCACACAGGTATAATCGAATGACCCTACTTGATAGCTGCAACATAATTTTGTATTACCAATCAGCATGCGTGTTACGTTTCATCCCATGCAACCAAGGTTTGCGAGACATGTTTTTATTGTTAGATCTGTTTTTATGTAATCTAGACGTGGTCAGCCACATACCTACCTATAGATTTTTATATAAATTTATATTTCATACTATGCCTAATCCTTCAGGGAAAACAGGCGTGATGGTTCTCAAAAAAAACAATGAAAGACCTGAGATTTTTCTGCGGTTGTTACCGAAAATATCGCTTATGTAGGTATGTCAAAAAATGTTGACATAATAAAGTCACAATAAAGTACGGTATTGAATGGCGGCGCGACGCGCGACCAGTGTTATCGTGAAATTCCGTTTATGCAAAAATAGTACGAAATGGGTACTGTAGAATCATGTTGATTCCGTATTTATGTGGATTAATAAATCACTTCACTGGCTCACCACCACATCAAGCGCTATGACGCTATCGTGCAGACTTGCTTCACTTCATCTCTTTCCCGCCATTACTCCTGAGTCCTGACTGACAGATGACATTAGTGACAGCAACTGCCTCCGCTTGTGGGCATGAGACAGTTGATGATTCTCATTAGACCGGGCCGTGCCGTGTCCGTGGCCAGGACGGGGCACGGATTTGAAACGTTATACATTTCCTATGAAGCAGTTTATATTATACAGTGCATGATCCGTGTCCCGTCCGGACCCGGATGACGCTCGTCTACACCACGGTTGTTACACGGACACACCCCGTCCCCTCCACGTCTTATAACCCGGTGTATTATAAACGTGCAGCACGGACGGGCTCCGCTCCAGCCCCAAGCCCGGACACGGCACGGTGTAATGACAATCATCCCTTACCATATCTACTACGAGTATGTAGATACACTACAGGTACTAAATATACACGTGGTAGAATCTTTCAATTACAAGAGTTGGTCCCGCCATTATGACGTTTATCACGTATGCTACGAGTCTACGACTAGATTATAGCGACCGTAATGCTATGGCAACACTGTCGCGATAACGTCAACTTCACTTCGTGTGGTCTCGCTCGCACACAGCTCGACGTGTTGATGTAAAGCAGAGAGAGCGTTACTTGAAGTTAGCGATGACGCAACAATGTAGCCGTGGCATCACAACACCACCAACTTTGATTTTTAAAAGGGGAGGATACGTTACATGATCAGCGCGCGGGACCGAGTGTCACCGTGTCCATTGGAGTTGGTTTAGTAGTAAACTAGTAACTAAACCAAATCTAATGGACACGGTGACACTTGGTTCACACGCGGAAACGTCTAAATGGGTTATGTTGATACAGCTCAATAATATCAGTTTTAACCGACTCCAAAAAGGAGGAGGTTCTAAATTCGTCTGTTTTTTTTTTGTATGTTTGTTACGCGATATCCCCGTCAAATGTGGATGGATTTAGAAAATTATTTTTTTTATGGATAGGGTATGTTTCAAGCGTGGTCCCATAATTTTAGCTCGTTAGCCTCGATAGTAAGTTTTTAATCCTCTTTACGTACCTCGATGATATGCTGCTGCTTCACGTCACTGTTGTTTACATAGCAAGTAGTGGTATACGAATTGGTGTGGGGTAGGTATCATAACCAAAAAGTAAAAATAAAAACTTTTTGCAAATAGAAAAATACCTGCCGGCTTCAGAAAAACACTACAAACTGAAAAAATACTATAATTTCGGGAATCGGTGAAAAAACACATTACATATCCAAAGATACCGACTTCCGAAATTAAAGTAATTTTTCACTTTTTAGTGTTTTTTCGGAAGTCAGTTGTTATTTTTTTGGACAAAATTTTTGCTGCAGGTAGCCTTACGTAAATCCGCATCAAAATGCATTCTGCCCTCGTATTTAAAAAGTGTTCCAATCACTCAAGAAAGAAAAATAAGACACATGGGATTCGTTTTCACGCGTAAGTACAACCAAAAACGGTAATTTCTTGAAAAAAATTATACATATTATTTATTGTTTGTTTCTCCATTTTTGTCAGAGCAAGATATACAACGAGTTACATAATTAACGCAAGACCTCATACACCCCAATTAGAGTATTGAGTTAAAAGCATAATACAATGACCAAAACTATTTTTTTTTAAAGCTATCTGATATTATTAAGAAAAACAAGTCGACCCAAGCATTACTTTGTGCATTTAAAATTGAGTCTTATTTCTTCGTGGATAAGATTGAATTTTCCTTGGCTGAATCAGTGGTAGGTATGGCAAAATACATAATTAAAGAAAAAATACTCATATTAAAAGTTACTGAAATCGATTCAGTAATCAATTAGGAACAAACTACTTTCAGGTCTTGCGTCCATTCTTTTACACGTTGTATATGGAATAGAAAACGCGTGATAGACATGATGCTACCCTCCCGCGATACATACTAAGTTACTAACGCGATTGCGCTCGCACGACTGTGTCGCGTCCTTCCTGTCAAACGACGTTCCATTCCAAGGGACGTAACAATATCGCAGTGGATTTTTTTCGTGTACTGGGTCTTCAACGCACTGCTTAGCGCCGAGACTTGAAAATCGAAGTGTGATATTTCGACGCGCTGAGATGATCCTTCTTGGATTCTCAATGAGATGAAAACCCAGAAAAGCGCAATAAAATCCCGTCGCGATATTTTTACGTCCGTTTGAACGTCGACTCATTGTCTAAGTGTCATTATCAACTGTAAGTGAGCTGTAAGCTGTGTGATTTTCGTTGTTGTATGTATATACAGGCGCCAGCACATCAAGCTACTCCAATCTGTCAAATTTCTTTGATAGATTTTCAACTTTATTACAATACGATAAGGTTCATGTTCAATTGGGAAAATTTAACAATTTGGGATAGCTTGACCTGCTGGCGTCTGCACATACGTAGTTGTGCACCGAGCCCAGCACCCTAGCTGCGTAACGCACGATCAATCATAATCTGAATCATTTTGAAACAGATTGCTAATCCATTGCTTCATATGTTCGAAAAATATGTCTGCTCAACAACGTAAATAACGCTATGAATATTGTAGGACTGTCAAAATGAAACAGATTATGATTGATCGTGTGTTACGCAATTAGGGTGAAGGTTTAGTGATTGCGATGCTAAAGCGTAACGTCTCTTCCCCTTTTAAGTTTATCTAAGACCTGCAGCCTAATTGCGTAACTCACGATTAATCATAATCTGTTTGGTTTTGAAACAGAGTGCTAAACCATTGCTTCGTATTTATGTTCAAAAAATGTGTCTGCTCAACAACGATAACGCAATGAATATTGTTGAACTGTCAAAATGAAACAGATGATTAATCGTATGTTACGCAATTAAGGTGCTGGGTCCTAACTATTTGGTAATTGTTACGATAAGATTGAAGAGCGGCTTTGGAATTTAAAAGGATGTAGCGTTTTTGCGTTACTGTTGTAATTAACTCATAATTTATGATTTTATGACACAGACTGTAGCACACATAGGCGAACCTACCTACCTTTTTACACCTGTGTGATTTACATACATAAGTTATACACGACTGGCGCGGGTCGAGATACAGGTACCCTCTGTAGAACACACAAATTTCTCCAGTAATGTTAAGTCCCATATATTTGAGGGACAAGCCTATATTATAGGCCTATCACTTTTTATACTAGATTCCACTTTGTAATAAATACATTCTATATAGATAGATAGTTGCCTACGTAACGGTCACTTATTGGTGTAAAACCCGATCCAAGCCAGACTCAAGACGTCAATAACATTATTAAAAGATAACAGTGTCAAATGTTCAATAAAACTATATAAGTAAATTCATTTTGTTTATTCAAATGGATGTATTCCCAGATAATTCATAAACGAGTAGCATTGATATACAAAATGACAAGTTGTTACTTATTAGTAAGTATTTGATACAGCGTAGTTGAGGCATTAGCGCCTAAAATTATTGGAATTTTTACTTAAAAACAATAATATAAATTTATTCATAAAATGTTTCGTTGCAAAGTGATATGTGCTATTTACTTATTCCTTTGTTTTGTCTTCATTTATGCTGTATGTGATAACAGGTTAGTAGTACAAATATTCAAACAACATTCTAAGAAGTAGGTATTTAGGTATGGTAACTAGAGAATTTAGTAATCCTAGGATAGTGTAATACAAATGTTTAGTTATGTCGGAACAGGAACACATTAATGGGTTCCTTCCACAACTAAGTACTTAGGTAAGAATAGTTAGGTTAAGCCGACACATATAGTTAAATTACATGAAGTGCTTGAAAGCAGTGTTTTGTACCAACGTGGATGATAGGTATCACGATGTAATCCGTGATAGGTAGGTACCAATACCTAGGTAATTTTTTAATTTATCGGCTTTCGTTGCTCACCGTGCCTACAGATAAACTTAGACATCTGTCTACACCTATAGTGCTATTCACGCTTTTTCCCATGGGAAAAGGTGTGAATTTATATGGACCTATGAACGTAGGTACCTAAGTACTTACTTATAGGCGCCATTTTTGTTCTTGCGCACCATATCTACTCTCTATGTTGCGCACTCTCTCACAGAAAAACACTCCCCAATTGGATCAAACCGTTTCAACATGCGCTGCTCTATGCTTGCTAACAGCGCATGCTCCTTTTCTGTGTTAACCTAATTAGACACAAGAAAGGCAAGGCCACTGTCAGTGATTCTTTGGTTGTCTTGTACCTAGGCATCTATTTCTAATTGATTCTTCTAAAGAAAATAATTTAACTCTCAGAACCCACAAAATCTCCTTGCTTGGTTAGGTTAACTTTGTAGATTAGGTTCCAATTCCAACTAATTTTCAAGTTGTTGTCTACTGATTAAGGACAGGCCCATTTGTTTTTGTTTCAAGTGTGTTTGTCTATCGCGCTCGTGCACTATCATTGTTTGTATGAATAGTATTCTTTTAGAGGTGTCTTCAACCTATTTGTCATAGATCGGGTTCACTTTTAGAGTGTATTTATTATGTAGTAAGTAGGTACTTAGGTATTTTTTTAGTAAGTAACATAGTCGTTAAGTACTTGCTTCTAATAATTTTTGCACAGATAAGCTCGAGTTGTCTATCTTCTATAAAGAAGATAGACAACTCGAGCACACAAATACACACAAATATTATAAGTATAATAATACTTATAATATTTGTGTCCCTGATTTGGTATCATTTAGAATTGGTAGTCGTCACTTGTTATGCTAACCTCTGAGTTCATTTCTGTCTGTCAAAATGGCTGCTATCGAAAGTAACACGTGTGGGATAAGTGAAAATAACGACGTTGACGATATCTCCGATAATGAAAGTTAAGTAACATTCAACAATAATTTATAAACAAACTTTGTAGTAAGTACTTAATATAAGCTAGGTAGGTTATTAATTTGTCTTTACGTATTGCTGTCCGAAGTAGGTAAGTAGAGGTGCCAGTGCTATTTAATCACACAGCATAAAGCTAGGAAAAGCTTTTTAAAACAATTTTAAGGTAGAATTATGTGGAGGATCGACTATCTGGTGTAATATCTATTTATGCACTTAAATTAATCTTTAAAGTTCCTACTGCCTAGTTTGGGGATCACCATCGACACCATCCACACTGTTAATTATTGTATAGGTAGATACTGTGCATGATTATAAATAAATAAATAAATGCCTATTATTTTCTTTTACAGCATCAGCCAACTTGACGACGGGCTGTATCTGTTTGATTTCACAAAGAGCGATGACGTAGACGTTTGGCAAGAACAATCGGATACCGTACGGGATGTCGGCATGTCCAAGGCTATATTTGTTATTCATAAAAATATAAACTTTAGAAGAGCTATATTTTTTGCACTTTTGAACCCTCAACTAAACGGTGCTGGATTTGCTGGAATACGAGCTATTCAGTCATATAACCTTACGGGCCACACAAAACTTCAAATCAAATGTAGAGGCCAAGGACAGTATAATGGTTTCAAAGTTACTTTACGGCACAAAGGATTAAATGACGAACCCAACTACTCATTTGAACAATATTTCCAGGTAATGTACATAATAATATTGTTTTAATATAAGTAGGTAGTTACCTACCTTCCTCGGAGGTACCTATGCTCTCACTGTATTTACCTTCCTATATTGGCAATGATAACGATAAGAAAGCTTCAATCAGTCACACATTCATGCCTATTTATGGGAAATTTTATATAAATAAGAGTTAGGTAGGTACCTATCAACTGTATGAATGTGTACCTAGGTATAATTTTATTAAAATATGAAAATATAGGTACTTACAAAAGCCCCTACACACGCTAGACATTAGCGATAATGTAAGATACTAATTGAATAGGTACCTACCTATTAAATTAGTATCTTACCTACGCCAATTATTATGGTATTTTGTAAAAGTTAAAGGTAGAGACTAACTTTTAACGATCATCATTCATCCATACTAATATATAATGCGAAAGTAACCTTTTGATTGGTTCCATGTGGTGCCGGACGTAAAGAATAGCAGCATCCCATCAGTCTCTTCCCGTGGGTGTCGTAGGAGGCGACTAAGGGACTTACTAGAGAATGGGGGGCAGCGTTCTCTATGTATTTTACCACCATACTGCGATCGCCAACCCGCCTGCCAAGCGTGGCGATTATAGCAAGCCCCCCCAAATTTGGGGAGGCCTATGTCCAGTTGTGGACGTCTTCAGGCTGAAATGATGATGGTGATGAACCTCTTGATTTCAATGAAATTTGGCACACGGGTAGACCATGAACTGGGTTCGGTCGACATAAATATGATACTTTTGTGGGATAATTCCACGACCTACTCACGCGTGAGCAAATCGGTATTACATTTGACTGTATGGTCAACGAAGTCGTAGATAACTTTATCTTATCTTTATAATCAAACTAGCTTTTGCTCGCGGATCCGCCCGCGTGGATGTCGGTTATCGCATAAAAAGTAACCTATGTGCTTCTCTGTATCCCAGGCTATATCTCTGCCAAATTTCATGACGATCGGTTTAGCGGATTAGGCGTGAAATTGTAACAGACAGACAAGAGTTACTTTCGCATTTATAATATTAGTAGGGATTATTGAATGTGCTATACTCGAAAAATCGATAACTTTCTATTAGACAGTAATATAAGGTGGTTTGGCGGCTTCGAGTCAATGACTTCTCCACATAATAGAAAGGCACGGCGCACGAAAACAAAATCCGTGAATCATTTTTACAAAACATATTTACTAGATATACGTTTTTCTCACATGTGTGTTGAAAATCGTCGTAGTATGAAACGTGTGAGCATTTATCATAACCCCTCGTCCATGGTATAATAATATAATTAGACCATGCGCTCGTCTGTTAGGCAGACTCTGCTAACAATAGAAAAGATAGTGTGTTCATTTACTTGATACTTGACAGTTCAAGTTCATTACACTTCTTGCATCGTGATCGTGAATCGTGATGTACTTGTCAAATTAGTATGCGAGTGTTCGAGTCGAGTTTCGTTGCTGACCTTGGGTTTGTATTGGTGCAACATTAACTTTGTTTTTTTTTGGGATGTTTAATGCCAGTCTTATCCCAGTAATAACTCTGCTCACCGTCGCGTCGTCGTTACGCTAGGTCACATCTCTATAGACCTGCCACCGCAGATCAGTTATTTTTTTCTTGCTCGCTTGTTTTTCACTCCAGCACTCTTTCGTCCCCATCGGCCATTCCTTCTGCGAGCAATGTGCCCTGCCCACTGCCACCGAGTTTAGCAATTCTTCAGGTTATGTCGGTTACCTGATGTTAGTATTTAATTATTGTTACTAAATAACGAACACAGATCCCTGGTTTTTTTGTACGCCCAAACATGTTTTTTTGGAAAAACAACTTACTAGTAATACTAAAATTAACCTAATTATACACTAGTATTAAGTTGATACTATAATCAATACTATTTAAATGTAGGCACCTATTATATGCTTTGACTGATATTCGTAAGGATTTCAATTGTTTCCGCGAATTGATTTGCCAACGACTCAAAAAGAAAGAGAAAACTAGGGGCTCTACGGTAAATTCGAATAGTATGTCGTTTTAACATTTCATATAAATGTTCTTCTGCAACTTACTACTGCTACTTCTACAAATAGATACTTTGATCTAGTTCAAATATTACTTATTTGAATTACTTAATAAATTTTAAATTTTCAGGCGCCAAAGGACGACTTTGCCATCCGTAATCTCAAATTTTCTGAGTTTAAAGCTTACTACAGAGGTAAAAGAGTAACCAATAATGAGACATTGGACTTGTCCCAAATTACAAGTCTTGGTATTCAAATGTATGGTGGAGTTTATCAACCAGTGAAGCAGAAAGGTCCAGCAACATTGGAAATTGATTGGATCAGAGCAGTTTAAATGAAAGAGCTGAAGAAAATAATGTACAATAAACAAGATTACTGCTAACTGCAATAGCTGTTTTTCTTGCGAGTAGTCTTTTTGGACCACAGTAAGCTCAATCAATCAAGTTGTGAGAATTAAATAGTATCTACTAACAAAATAAAGATTTGTATTGTATTGATAGATAGCTAAAACCTTGTATTTAGTGCACACAAAAGTGATAATTTGTAATTATTGATAACCTGTATGACGGGTAGTCAAAAAAAAAAAAATCTTTGTAGGCGTCATTGATAAGTTTAACAATGCAAAACAGCTTTATCATATTATGATATAATCACAAGTGTGACCATTAAGAGCGTTCAGCCCTCGCGGGCTGGCAACGGCGCATTTATTGCGGTTTTTCGTGATTATTTCATTAAATACAAACAAAAGTAAACATTTTTTTCAGCCAAGCACTAGGTTGTTGGTATTTACAAGTTTTTTTTTTACAGTTATATTGGTATTTACTTCTGTTTGCATTACTTAGTACGTTCTAATGTTTTTATTAAAGAGTAAATGTTAAAAAATATTTATAAATACCAACGATCTAGTCCTTGGCTGAAAAAAATTGTACTTTTGTTTGTATTTAATGAAATAATCGCGAAAAATTACTATAAATGCGTTGTGCCAGCCCGCGTTAGATGAACGCTCTTAAACACTAAAAATTATACTCGGTAATAGTTTACATATTAACTTTATTATCTAGAATATTAGGTCATCACTAGATATTATAATCAGTATACACTCAAGACCAAAATTATTAAAATAAATGCTTATTGCTGTAGTTTATCGTTGTCGGGACGGCAGCAACAGAGCCAGTGCTGTCATAGCATCAGGAAATAGAGAGTGGTAGTTGACAAGCGGCACGTACGCCGCCGTGATGACGCGGCCGGCGAACCACCGGCCGTGCAGGGTGTTCACTGACGCCACCGCCGTCGCTATCGTTGGACATTTACAGTAAACATTTCCTTGTGGAGATGCTTTATCTACATATACGTGCAGGACTCCACCATGTTTATTGCATTCACTAATAACATCATCTCTTATTTCAATATCCCAGCTAGGGTTTGATTCCCTGAAAATAGAAAGGTATACATTAGTATTTATAGACCGTAGTGACACCCATCCATTGCATGGATGTCATTGTCATGTGCATTTGGATTCTTCAACCCGAAATTCTAAATTTAAATCTCCTAGATGTTTTTCATTTGACAATTGAGGTTAATTTTATAATCTAAATTTTCGTTGATGATTTTATAACTACGAAAAAGTAGTAAGATATAAAGTTGAATTCTTAAAAATACAGATCAATGAATTACAAACGAATACCCTTTTTTTTTTGAGGTTGGGAAATCATCAAATATCTTCTCCCGCTCTGGGTGGAGCAGAAGGCGTGTCAGACTTTTACTGACTAAAACCCAACCGTGTTCCCTCAGTTGCCTGTGTGCCAGGGGCGACGGTATCTCTTTCGAACAACCCGCACCCCTGGCAGGCATCGGCCCTTGCGGATCCCACCAGTTGGTGCTGACCTTTCTTTGAGGCGCGCGTGAAACACAACACGCCGTCCACCCGGGCTTTGTCCTTATAAGACAGCGAGCTACCCATTACTCGCCGTCCGCAAGCCCGCGCCTACGGTGGCCGGGAATCAGCCTGGGATTCCCGACGTCCAGGGCGTCTCCTGCGGTGATTAGGGCCGTGAGGGCGTATATACTGCCTCTCCCTCACGTGCGCCGCCTCCCTCTTCGCGAGCATTACTGTTTCGCAGAAGGATGTGACGGCTACCCATGCACTCTCGCTCCGTATCATGGCCTGGACCAGGGCCAGACGCGAGAGATCACCGCCGCCGATCGCCTCCACGAGGACACGGCGGAGTTCCGTCCAAGCTGGGCAGACCTCCACCGTATGCTACACCGTGTCCTCAGGGCGATCTTCGCAGTGGAAACACCCGGGCGTTTCGTCCCGCCTTATACGAAACAGAAACCTCCCAAAACAGCCGTGTCCGGTGAGGAGCTGCGTCAGGCAGAAGGTGAGGACGCCGTGGCGCCTCTCAATCCACTTCTCAAAGAGGGGACTTACCGCCGCAATCGTGGCATGCCCAACTAATATCCTTAGGTCGACATTCACACGGATGTACTACAATCGCAGCGGGATTTTTTCGTGCACAGAATATTCAACGCACTGCTGGCGCCGAGAGTTGTAAATCGAAAACTGTGTTTCGACGCGCTGAGTAACTCTGTTGGATTCTCAATTCTCGGTTCAACACCGACTGTTGAAAATCCAGTGCGCATAAAAACCCCCCGGCGATGTTAATACGTCCGTGTCAATGTCGAATTAGTGAGGGATTGTGCGCTACTATAATTTTTGACGTGATTATATGTTCGTGGACGCATCACGATAATACAGGGAAGTAAAATTTAAGGAGTTTAAATGAAGAAGTTTTTAAATTGGATTTTAAAATTTGACGTCTACGATAATGTCACTTTAGAAATTATAAAAGCGCACATCGCTTAGGAATTTAACCTGAACAGGGTTTGTTTGTTTACACTTTCATCATGCCACGTTTGAACATGCCATACAAGACGTAATTAAAATAACACAAAACGTCGCCCCTCAACAAGTTGTTGTATTAAATTGATTTCCATAAATATTTATAAAAGATACTGCTATTCATATAAACTTTTTTTTTGCAAACTCAAACGACTCGAGAACAGCCTTGTTTGAGTTTTAGCTGAATGTGACAGTTTGCCTTTTATTTCAATTACATCTTCTATTTACCCAAGATTAAATAAACTCGTAACCGACTGTCAAAGATCCACAATTGACAGCTGGGACCAACGGCTTAAAGTGCTTTCCGAGGCACAGAGGGATCTTGGTATGTAAAAATGGTTTCCCATCCACGGACCAACCGCGGTAAACGTGGCATAACCTGTTCCATCGACCCGTGCTATTGTTATTACTTAGCCACTAGCCCATAAAAAATCTTATACAAGGTGTAACATAATAAACGCAATACCTAAAAGTGGTTTGTTCCTAGTTGACTACTGAATCGATTTCAGTAACTTGAATATTATTGCAATAATGTTCAAGGCTATTTCAAGGCAATAAGACTCTTTTAAATGCATAAAGTAATGCTAGGGTCAACAAATTTTTCTTAATAATAACAGTTAGCTTTATAAATAATCAGTTTTGGTCATTGAATTATGCTTTTAACTCGATACTCGAATCGGGGTCTATGAGGTCTTGCGTTAATCATGTTACTTGTTGTATATATTCGGTAATTTATATACTAGCTTTAGTGCAACAGTGGGGTCCCCCCACTCATTTCAATTTTTTTTACATAAAAGTTACACTTACGAGGCTGGATCAAACATATTATTCAGCATAAAACATTGTGTCGCGATAGGAGGTGCTACTTGTGGTTGTGGAGTAACCAGAGCTGAACCAGCACCCATCAATACTGATGCAGCAGCCGGCGGAATCTGAAATCAATCCCATCTTATGATCAATTTACATGCTGTGGGGTTCTTTGATTTTGGAATATCAATTTAAAAAAAAAACAATCCTGCTCAGGTCTTAAATAACAATACATTCAATCCTCTGAGTAAAATTAATAAACACATGCAAGCTTACATCTGAAATATAATGAATTCACATTTTCACGCTATAGTGTACAAATATTTCATGGTAACAGAAGCATTTAGTAAATACCCTTTACATTATCCTTTTTTGCACTAACAAGAAATTATTTGTAAAATACACTATAGTTTGAAAAGAACACAAAATATCAATATTATTCTCTAGTAATGTGGTGCAAGTTTAAACTGTACGTTACTCAGCAGTGCCAAGAATAGTGTTAAACTTCGCACTGATTTGTCCTTTTTCTGAAATCCGCATGCTGCTGTAAAATATAATGTTTGTAATATGCCAAGACAAAGAAATAAGAATTATACACAGGGGGACTTTTGGAAAGAGGACTTCAGGGCAAAAGCCGAATATCCTTCGATGGGTACATATTGTAAATAGCCTGTAAGTGTTACGAGAATTATTCCAGATTTTTATTTTTAACATTTCCTAACAATAATCAGTCCAGTCTATCAAACTATCAACATCTACATAAGTTTTGGAAAACATCAGTATTGTGCAATTTTTCCTTCTAATGTACGAAAAAAGAGATAGAAATAAATAAGAGCTTTAAAATTTATTTGAACTAAGATTTTCTTCGGCACAACTACGACGAACTAAATTAATCATGCTAAAATCACGCCAAACTCATGGAAATCATAATTTAGTATGACAGTTCTACAGCGTCACTTGTCTTTTTCTTTCGCAGTTTGTCAGTAAGAGATAGCAATTGTACTCTTGTCTCTTATTTTAGTTTAGGTGATAAACAAAAGAATCTGTACCAATATTTCTTTATCTCTAATAGTGTTTTGCTTTTTCAATGATTTACACATAAATTTTGAATTACTTTCGATTTTTATTAGATGAAATCTCCACTAGGACATTTTATCTCAGATTTGTTTTCTGATTGTGTAATGTGAAAATTTGATTAAGCATTCAGTACAAAACTAAAATAGGGGTGTTTATTTGAGTTTTTGTACTGAATGCTTCATCAGTTGAGTAGAATCAAATTTTCACATTTGTAATAGTTATTAATACAATTGATTATATTCTAGTAAATCCTTTGGTTTTTAATAGAATATACATAGATTAGACACAATAAGTCGTCATGATTATTAAAATCGAAATGTTAGAAAAATTTGATAAAATAGAAAAAAGCTTTACCTGTAATCCAGTGCCTTCTGCAAGTTTAAACATTAATTGTAATCGTCCAGTAGCACCAAGGTCAATACCAGCACGGTCCAACTCATCTGCGTCAAATCGAGTGCTAGAACCGCCATCAGTCCGTTCTGTTACATTGCCAACTTTCATGGGTCGACCAGCTAATTCAAATCCGTTTAATTGTTCCATCGCCTTCTTCGCATCGGCCGCATGGTGGAACTGAAACATTTATGATTAACTTGTTATTAAATTAACCATTGAATGGTTACCTGCAGTAATAATGTGATGTCAGTTCATTAATGTAACAATACGCAACTTACGGTAAGAAATCCATATCCTTTGCTTTTTCCTGTTTCAGGGTCGGTCATAAGCTGAATATGATCAATTTTTCCAAAGGGTTCAAATATACCGCGTAGCATGTCTTCTGTAATGTTAAAATGCAATGAACCAACATATAGTCTTGTCGGTCCGTTACTGGTCTTTGGTGCTAAGTTCGGCAATGTATTGCCTACCCTGTTCTTTTCTGCTTGTGTATGTTGTACTATAATAGGAACTCCAAGCAATTTTTGTCCGGTCAAACCTAAAGCCTGTAAATCCAGTTAAAATTAAAAAACGTGAAATCTTATTAACACCTAAAAATCTTTACTTCATACAAATCAACCAACACAAAAATCTTTAAAAAAATTATTAAATTGTAGTAGACAAAAAAACCGGTCATTAAATATTTTTATGAAAATTTAAGTCTCTAAGGACTGATTTTTCAATAGTCAGATAACTTTTATCTGAGGAATAAATCTAACAGTTTGGTAAATTTTCTATACAAAAACTGTCAAACCGACAAATTTATTCCTCAGATAAAAGTTATCTGACTATTCAAAAATTTGCCCTTAGTTAAAAATTTGTGTCCGACCGAAGATTTGGTTTCGATCAAAACGTGGCCGAATCTTCGGCCGGAACGAAAGTGGCGTTATGGTGTTCGTGAGCTGTTGGTTTTCATAGAATACGAACGGCTTACAGATCGCTGATTGCTAATGCTGAAATAATGGGGTGTTAAGAATCTTTGGTCTCCGGAATTATGAAATCGCTAATCGCAAATGCTAACAATAGCAAATCTGCTAATCCCTTATTAATTAGGTCAATTAAGCAATTATCCATTTTGAAAGTTTTCACACAAAATTTGACAAAAGCCTTTTTTCTATTTGGATAGCTAAAAACTGATAATTGTAAAATCAGCTTCTAATCAAATTATTTGTAACTAACTTTATTTGTAAATCTACAAATAACGACGGGGGTTTCAGAAAATAATGTCATTCAATCAACTATCTTTCTCATAACTTCATAAGTTTCAATCGAAATCTAGTTTCAGCTGAAACTACATTTCAACCGAAAGTGAAGCCGAAGGTTGTTACGGTTTCGGCTGAAAATCGAGTTTCGGTCGGACACTATAAAGACACATTCCCATGAGTGAGCGCGGCTGTCTTGAGTTCCTGACATTACCACAAATATTCTTAAACTAACAAATTGCTTACTTACCAAAGGTACAGATTCTGCATCTTTAAATTCGATGTAAGCTATTCCTTTAAATCTCCTGGTTTTATTGCAAGTGATAAGTCTTACATCTCTTACTTTGCCAACAGATGAGAAAAATTCTTCAAGATCTTTTGCTCTAATTCGTTGAGATAATTGCATACAGAATACAGTGCGCAGATCCCTTTCTTCAGGAGGTAAATCATCTAATTTTGGCTCAAGTCCTCTAGATTTCGACCGATATTCTTTGGCAGGGTCTCTCTCGACACTTTTTTCCCTTTTAATGTTAGAGGTACGGTCGCGACTGCTTCGATCACGTTCTCGACTACGTTCCTTGTCCTTACTCCGTCTTTTATCTTTGTCGCGTTCTCGTTCCTTGTCCTTTTCGCGGTCCTTATCTCTATTATGAGTCCGATCCCTATCTTTGTTATTATCCTTGTCACGATCTCGCTCGCGCTCACCACGCTCCCGCTCGCGGTCACGGTCGCCACGGTCGCCACGTTCGCCTCGCTCGCGTTCACCACGTTCGCGGTCCCCCCGATCACGATCTTTGCGGTCTTTGTCCCTTTCACGATCTTTATCTTTTCTGTCATCTCTTTCTTTTGAACGACGTGTCTCTCTTTCTTTCGATCTTCTTCTGTCTCTCGAACGGCTACGTCTAGAAAAAAGAAAGATCAACTTAGAGGATTGTGTTCTACAGACATCTGCAACAAATTGATTGACCCATAGGCTCAACGCCATTGGCAGGACAGCACGGCAAGGGATTTTCACCTACATCATAATTTGAATTTGGAATCCAAAGTCGATGTTTATTGATAGAAAAAGACGGCGCCTTTGAAATTAAGACTATAGTATATCCGTGCCTGGCGTGAAGAACTTGATAACTCGACTTACATGATTTTTTTTAACCGTCGCAATGGCTTCCTACGGCATTGGTTTTGTAGGAAAAAAATAGACAACACGATATCTACGTTACTTTCAGAGATATTGCCTGTGATAGTATATGAATATACATTTTGCGTATTTTATTTAACGAAACGAGATATCTACGCGATGAGTCACAAATGATATACCTTTAATATCGTAATATATCCTCTTATACTCAAAAACCGACCCAGCGTACAAAAAGTAAGGTTGCGTTCCCGAATGATTGAAATTTCATTACGAACATTTTTATTACCAATTTTTTGATTACAAATGTGTATTATTGATACCCAATTATAATGGTGAATAAGTTGATAAGTCATCGGTAAACATGTTCATAAGTTAATTATTATGAATAATAAGAAAGAAAAACATAACCATATTTGAAAAACCATCTAAAATTACTCTTAAATCAATTTAGACATTTCAATTACACTGAAAAACTGATGTTTAGGAATTAAATTAAACAATGTTATCACTGGTTCGAACACTAATGATGGGGAATAAGTTGATAAGTCTCTGGGTAGTATGTTGATAAGTCTAACATCTTACAAAATAAGCAGATTTTACGAGAATACGTAAAATAATTTGAAAGTTCACATAAAATTATCTATAAATCTTATATAATAGGTCTTTACCTATGAAATTGCCGTTTTGTATGAAAAAAATTAAACGAATTTTTTTCATGTATTTTTTATTTGTATTAATCGAAGTAATCACCCATGCAATCAATGCATCTTTGCCATCGCAGTGGCAGTTTATTGATGCCCTTCTTAAAGAATTCAGCTGGACGGGAGGCAACAAATTCTTCAAAGGCATTTTGTACTGCCTCTCGGGTATTGAATTTTTTTCCCGCCAAGAAGTTATCCAAATTCTGGAAAAAGTAGTAGTCTGTAGGCGCAAGGTCTGGTGAGTAGGGCGGATGACGGAGAGCTTCCAACCCCAGTTCTTGCAACTTGGAGACCGTCTGCTGTGCAGTATGAGGTCGCGCGTTGTCGTGCAGGAGCAGCGGAGACGAGCGATTGACCAATGCTGGTTGGAGATGTGCCAGCTTCTCCATCATTGTGTTCAGTTCTTCACAGTACACATCTGCAGTAATGCTCACCCCGTTTGGTAAGAAGCTGTGATGAATCACACCGGCGCTAGACCACCAAACAGTGACCATCACTTTTCTAGGGGTAAGTTTTCGTTTAGGGCATTGTTTAGGTGCTGAACCAGGATCCAACCAACTTGCTGAGCGCTTGCGGTTATCAAACAGAATCCATTTTTCATCGCAGGTAACAATGCGGTTCAAAATTCCTTCATTTGTGTGTCTGTTGAGCAGTGCAAGGCACGTCTCGACGCGTACTTCGCGCTGACGATCATTGAGTTCGTGGGGCACCCATTTGTCAAGCTTTTTTACCTTGCCAATTTGACGCAAATGGACCAATATTGTTTTGACGCTAACGTCGAAAGCTGCTGCTAATTCAGCCGTAGATTGTGTATCATCAGCTTCCACAATCGCCTTTAATTCGTCATTGTCGACCAAAGTCTTCGGACGACCGCGAGGTTCATTTTTCAGGTCGAAATTTCCAGAACGGAAGCGAGCAAACCAATAACAGGTGGTGCGTTGGTTTGTAGTGTTAGCTCCGTAAACGTCGTTGATGTTGCGTGCCGCTTGTGCCGCGTTGCTGCCACGACGGTACTCATATTCCATAATTACTCGAATTTTTAACGTATCCATGATGACGAAAAAGATTGAAATGCGATGAAAATGTAACACTAATCAATAAACAAATGACTACTTTTGGAAAAAAAAATCCATGTTTTTAAAATAAAATTAATTTGAAATTAGAATTCTTACCCAAACAAAAATTATTTTGATTTGAAATGGCCAGTACTGCAAAACGGCAATTTCATAGGTAAAGACCTAATATAAAATTCTCGTGTCAGTGTTTGTAAAAAAAAAAATCCTCCGAAACAGCTTGACCGATTCTTATGAAATTTTATTTTTCATGCCCCTAAGTGATAAGGGTGGTCCACCCTAAATTAATTTTTTTGGACAATTTTTTTATATTTTCTTTTTTTTATGACTTTTCATTAAAAATTACACACAATCCAAAATTTTCACCTTTCTACCACCAACTCCTAATTTTTAATAGCGATATTAGTACTTTAATCATTTTCGACTTTCGGCGGTCGATAAAATTTATCTGTTACCACTCGATTAGTTATTCCCGCCAGGCGTCTACCGATCACTTCTCACCGCGTAAACAGCACAGAGTAGGGATGAGAACGAAAGACAGGACAACGTCTGTCGGGTCAGTTAGTCAATCTATAAAGATGAGTTCCAAGATGCAAACAGATTTTGGAGAAAATGTCAAACTTTAAAATCGATGTACTGTAAAATTGCTTTTTGGACTTATCAAGTTCTTCACGCCATGCACGGATATTGCCATAACTAATTACAATTATTGTTTATCACAAAAAAAACCCTTGCTCTACTTCAGTCATTTACTGCAGAAGTCGTAAATTCTTACCTGCGGCTCCCATCGCGTTCTCTATCTTTGTGCTTATCAGAATACTTGTCCGATCGATGCTTTGAAGAGGAAGTGTTATCCTGTCACACAAAGCACAAGGTAGAAGCAGCGCCACAGCAACACACGCCGAGTGAATAAATAAAAATTGCATTAGTTATTTCATAACAACAACATGGAGAACATAATTATGCAGTATTTCAACAATGACATTTTGTTTAAAATGTCACTGATGAAACAACACAGTTGCTGATGGTTTTTACTTTTCCTAGGCTACTGTTGGCAGCTGGTTTATTAACCAGCCAATGTTCATCCATGTCATGGTAGTCTCGCTGCCCTGGTCTACACTTACCGTTCGTAAAACCACTGACAAAGGATGCACACAGCGCTAACATCACACAGGGATACTTCTGCAAAAGATTTACGACCCATCAGCTCATGGTCCTTTTTTAAAAATACGCTCTATGAAAATTTTATTTTCAACTTAGTAAGTTTTAAGTGATTTAAATAACAATGTTAGGTTGTGTTGAATTTTCAAATAATAAAAAATTAGGTAAGTATAGTAGTGGATACCTCTCTGTCTGTTCAGGTCGGTGAAGTATGCTCGACTATTACCACAAAGTTCTATAAATACAAGAAATGATACTCAAATGTAATTTTGTTTTATAAATCTTACCAGTTGCTGTTCAAAGATGGAATTAACTATGTAGTTGTGAACAAACAAGATTAAAATCTCCCAGAAAATTAGTTTAAAACATCTTTAAACAGTTAAACCCTCAAAATGTACTTGAAAATCAATTTTAAAATGCAATTTTTTTTTCCATAAAAACATGACTAAATATTGATACTATTATTCTTTACACGTTACAAGAAAATGATTTGGATTACATGGAATCTTCAAAAATTTGAAATAAAATGAATGAGTAGAAGTAAAAACACATTGTAATATTAATTTAGTGATTTCTGGGAGGGAACAAAATGTTAAGTTATTTGGGATGGTTTTTGTTTTTCAATTTAACACTTTGTGAGTACTTAAGAAACTCATTACTAAAGATATCAGTAAAATATTGGTAGACTTACTAAAATTTAGATAAAGATGGGAATTGACATGAGCTGTTCGACTGGTGAACAAGTCTTGGTTAAGATCTTATGGTACTTACCGATTTATTATAAGGTGCTTCCAACATAGCTTCTACATCTAAATCTTCGGCCATTCTAAAATAAAAAATCCGAACGGTGAGATTGTGAAATAAGGTAAGAGTCTCAGAACTAACACATACGTAGTACGTTTCACACGCTTGATAAATTATGTTGAGGAATTTCACTAATACTCCATGTGGTTTTCAGTAAGTTGTTTTGATTCCTGATAAATAAATTACGGTAAAAATGTGATGAAATTTGGAAATTACACCACACGAGCACAAATTCACAAAATGGCGTCCACGTCTCGTCTAGGTTTGTTAGTCGCACAAGTCTGGGTGGGTTGTTTTGTTGGTATTTTAGTATTCTAATCCGTATAAATCGTTTACGCACTTACCTAGTATCTATGATAGTACTCGATAGTAATAAATATGTGCACAAATGATGAAGTTTTTAGATATTTCTGATAATTTTTTGAAAAATTAATTGGAATCGGGAAGTCTAATTTGGCATTGGTGTTGCCACATTTAACATAGTCATTGAGCAGAGCACGGATCCAATCATCCAAGGAACATATATACCACAGATCACAAATATCCGAGAACTTTGCTACAGAAGAATATAAATCTAGAGACAAAACCTAATCAAATTGTCAAAGACAATATTTGTAACTACAGGTTGAAATTGATAACATGCGACAAACCGAAATGGGAGATTGTACTCATCATTATGAACAACTTTTACTAAGGGACCAAAGATGCAATCGCAAAAAAAAAACAGCTGTTCCCTACATTTTGACGAGTCATGCGAACATAAATGTAGGGAACAGATGTTTTTTTTTTCGCGATTGCATCTTTGGTCCCTTCCTCGGTAACCAATTTTAGGCCAACGATGCGCGTCATAATTTAGCATTATAAAATAACTTGACTAACGAAACTAAATGTAGTGTAAATGAAATAAAATAAAATAAATAAATAAAATTAAATGCTCTACGTTAAAACTGTCTACCTATCATTAACTGAGAGAAATAATCGCCTACCACTGTACTATTGTTACTTACTCTTAAATTAAATAAACTTAAGTACTTAGTGCATCTCAGTGGCACGTGTTTCTCTATCTAACTTTAACTTAAAAACCTACACGAAAAATCAGTGTAGGTACTACAACCCGTACACTGACATTGCTTGTAGAGTGAGCAAGCTGTATTGGCAGTGGGCTGGCCATGTTTGTCAGAGGACCGATGGACGGTGGAGCAGACGAGTGCTGGAGTGGAGACCGCGTATCGGCAAACGTAGTGTGGGACGCCCCCCAGCTAGGTGGACCGACGACCTTAAAAAGGTGGCTGGGACAGACTGGATGTGGAAGGTGAAGGATAGGGTGTTGTAGCGCAGCCTGGTAGAAGCCTCTGTCCAGCAGTGGATTGCGATAGGCTGAGTTAATTGAATCAATCATAGATTACACATAAATAAAACACAAAACACTACACCGGTAATCTGTAAGGGTTAAGCTGAGATATGTGTACATACCTTACAATTTAATTTGATTCTTTTATAATTCCATTTAGTGGAATACAACCATATAACTTTCGTTTATTAGATGTCGATAATCGAAATTAACAAACAATACAATAAGCCTAGCAACATTAGATTCTTCTGTTCTCTGCCTTCTGTTCACTGGTGTAAAAAAAAATTAAAAAGCCCCGACCCAAACAAAAACTCTGAAAAGTAAAAAAATAACATTTATTGGCCTTTTAAGCTGTAGGTAATATTTTGATCAAGTCATTGTCAAGTCGGGACGGCTAATGAAAATGCTAGGCCTCCTCTGTTTGGCGTTTTCATTGACCGTCCCCCGACTTTACAATGTCTTGATCAAAATATTAACTACAACTTAAAAGGCCAATAAATGTTATTTTTTACTTTTCAGAGTTTTTGTTTGGGTCGGGGGTTTTTAAATTTTTTATTTAACTTTCATTTCCTGCTTTTTAAACATAATATCTCGCTTAAATCAGCGCAGCGTTGCGTATGTTTCCCACAGTGAAGTTTGTTACTAATTTATCCTGATTCCTCGTCCTCATCACCATTTATCTATAACCTATTCGTTGAGACCTTTTTAATGAGCTCAACGATACTTCTGCTGTTTGTTGGTGAGTAACTTGGGTATCCTGGAAATTCCAGGTGATGCTCCAGCATCAGTTCAAAGTTACTTTGTTCGTTTAATATCATTGAAGTAATAGGATACCAAATTTCGACTTGATCAGACTCATGGAAGATGCTCAAATCCCTTCATCAACCAGAAAAGAGCTGATAATTTTCAAACATCTGAACCGATTTTGATGAAAAATGTCTAAGAAGAATTCCGACTAATTCATCTTTCAATCACAAAAAACAAAATCAAAATCGGTTCATCCGTTCTGGAGCTACGATGCCACAGACAGACACACACACACACACAGACACGTCAAACACACCCCCCACAGAACACATATACTCCTTTAAAAACAGTGGAAAAGTCACTAAATGTATTTTTAACCGACTTCAAAAAGGAGGAGGTTATCAATTCGTCGGAACCTTTTTTTTTTTTTTTTTTTTTTTTTTTTTTTTATGTATGTTCCCCGATTACTCGAAGATGGCTGGACCGATTTGAATTTTGTTTTTTTTGTTTGAAAGGGTATACTTCCCAGGTGGTCCCATGATCATCAAATCAGGATCTGATGATGGGATCCTGGAGAAATGGAGAGAACTCTTCAAATTTTATAGGCACACAAAGCGATTTAGGTATTTTTTGGAAGAGTACTTTCTCAGAGTGGTTCCATTTCAATTTGGTGAAGATCTGATGAAGAACTTCGGAGATATGCAACGGAACTCCTCAATAAATGATAGCAAATGGACTGGGATTGCTGAAATCTCATCTCTGTCTATTGCTTACACCAGTTCATAACATAACATCACGCCAGTATGCTGTGAAGGTGTAAGCACATGTGAACCACTAAAAAGTGAAAAATAAAAACTTTTTCCAAAAAAAAAACAACCGACTTCCAAAAAAACACTACAAAGTGAAAAATAACTTTAATTTCGGAAGGCGGTGACAAAAAATTCAAATACAGCTCCAAAGACACCGACTTCCGAAATTAAAGTTATTTTTCACTTTGTAGTGTTTTTTTGGAAGTCGGTTGTTTTTTTTTTGGAAAAAGTTTTTATATTCGTAAGTACTAGTTCCATGGCAGATTGGCAGTGCACGGTCAGAGAGAGTCTTGTCAAATAATCAAATAAGATTTATTTAGTCTGTGGCAGTGATGCTAATTTAGCCCATTCGGGGCTAGAATAAAAAGGGCTAGCCCTTTTAATTCTTGTGTAATCTAGCCCCAAATATTATCGCTTGTCAAAACCATATAAACATAGATTACGAAACAGGATGAAATTTTAGTCCTTAAATTCCTTACCATAAATACAAACTGGCCTTACCAAGTTAAACCAAACCTACTACAATAGGTAATCCCATAGGACCTCCTTTAAAAAAAATTGTATTTCATTTAAATTTATTCTGAACAAGGCTGCCAAGCCCAATCATCAACGTCGTCAGCGCAAAGTGAAACCCTTCGAGAGGAATTAGATGAAGATAGTAATTTTATGACATTTTATAATCCAAATTTTATTAATAATTTACACATGACTTTTTCATGAAATACATTTTACTAAAGAATCTTTATTTTTATTTTTCGTTGTTTAGTCATATAGTCCTATATTTAAAAAAAATGTGCCAATCTAGCCCTTTTTTAAACTCGATTTAGCCCCAAAATCTGACACCCAGTTGGCAGCACTGGTCTGTGGGTAACATTATTATTTATCAAATCCATCAAGAATAAAGGTTTTTGAGTTCGTGTTGGTTTGACGAAAACCTGGAAAGAAAAGTTTACAAGGCATCGAATCACAGTTAAACCAGTACTTAATTATATTCACATATTATTTTCCGTTTTATGGTAATATTTACTAGGTACAAGGAGGTAAGGAAAGCGAAAATAAAATATCTTATTGTTTTTCTTCCATGTATTTTTTTGTTAAAACTTCCGAACCAGATTCTTCAAATTTTGATCTTACAACTTGCCCCGTAATTTGTGTGCTCTGCATTATGCGTATGATTTTAGGTTACTCCATAAAACATGACTACAGCAGCAAGACCTACTTTTGATCCAGCACGGGGGGGCACAGGACGAGGAGAAAAGGATCTAAGCGCAATATCTCGACAGTATTCAAGCCGAGATCTACCTGGACATACTAAGTTGAAATACAGGTAGGTGAAGTAACTCAATGATTAGCATTTTATTACACTTATTAACAAACCTTCGTAGGTAGTTGAACCTCCATAATCAATAACTATAATTCACATCAGCTGGTTTCTCCTGTTACTATTTCCATTAATTTAGAAGACAATTGTTTTAGAAAACAATAATCGAGTAAATAGAGAAGTTTTGCATTTTTAACTTGTGACTGTTTTCTAAAAGTGTCTCATTGTTGCTGGGATTGTAACAATTTACATACAAACTAGTTTATTTATTTATGAACTCTTTACACTGTGTTCCATAAGTAAGCAACATCTTTTAATACATTGACAGTTTCTTCTATCTATCTAATATTAAGAATGGTTTAAATGAGTATTTCATTTCAACCCTTTTTGCTACAAATGTAGAAATATAATCATCTGTTATTTTCAGGGAACAAGGCCAAGGTACAACAGATGAGTTACGATCAAGAGACTTCCGCAAGGAGTTAGATGAGAGGGAGAAGGAAGGTAAAGGTTCAAGCACCCGAAGATTAATTGAGCCCATAACTAAGAGACCTAAAGTAGACCAAGTTCCCGCTGCAAGCTTGGATGCTGATGACCCTCTTGAGGGGGACTCGTCAGATTCAGATGATTCTGATGATGACACTGCAGCACTGTTAGCAGAGTTGAACAAAATTAAAAAAGAAAGAGCGATAGAGCAAGCTAAAAAGGTACATACCTTGCTTTAACCATCACAAATCATTACACAATAAGTTGCAATTTTCCAACTTGAATATTATTATTTATTTTATCAACCTACCCATTATTGATGTTGTTCTCTTCATCATAACACCATTAAAATTGTCAACATAGGCATCTGCTAACATCTTCAACGATCTGCAGAATCAGCATCAATATCGTAAAATCATTAGTATACACTGCGCAGGATGTACACTCTCTTTACAGATATATGTATGTCTCTCTCTGTGAGAGTATCGGTTCTGTATGTAAACAGGGTAAATGTTTAACCAGTGCGCAAACTGTAACTATGAATTCAGCATAATATACAGACATTTTTCATCAGTTATACAAAAAAAAAATCAGCTTTTCCATACATTTTGACCGCTTAGGTACTTTTGTATAAAACAGCTGATTTTATTTTGTATAACCAATAATAAATTTCAGCACTGGGGGTCTAGAATGATATGCTGAATTCATGGTTACAGTTTGCGCCCTGATAAAAAAAAATGGTACCCCAGAGTGCCAACTGAAGTGAAAACTTGAACACGTTGTATTTTTTTAATCCTCAATACTGGATTTCACATTGGGTCCTTGGGTCCTGATTGCTCTCGGTAAAAAATTAAAAACGAGCGATCGACTTCAGCCATTAAAGGTAACAGCACGGATTTTTTCGATAAAAATACAAAGGGAAAGAAAGGGATAAAAGAATCAGAATTTCCTAATGAAAGAAAGGGAGTTTTCCAAAAGACATCAACGCGCGACTCATTAAATAAAAAAAAACCAAGTAACTTGTGAATTGTATCGTCGAGCTATTAGATTATTATTTTTGACGCTTTAACACTCATATATCTATGTACATATAATTATACACATTATACATATAGCCCATGGGAAGCTTGCGGTGAGGATGACGCGAGTTTCATGCTTTTTGTTCACCCAAAAAGTACACATATATACACAGTATACATAAAGCTCATGGAAAGCGTTCGGTGACGATGACGAGAGTTCCATGATTTTTGTTCACCCAAAAAGTTCTCAACGTGCCTAAAGAAGTTTTCACTTCAAAAATTATCCTGTAATTCATCCACTAGCTGCATGTGGAGAATGTTTGACAGTATACCTTGAATAGTGTGACTTACTACAACACGCAAACCTAGGGCTACCATATTACTATATTTTTATATTAATATTTGCTGTCATAGAAAAGGAGTGGAAAGCATTAGCAGTGCGATGTAATATGGTAGCCCTAGGTTTGCTAGGGCATATAGAAACGGAGGACCTATCTGAATAAGTATTCTGTGACTGTGGTATTTAAACATGACATTAAGTAAAAAAAAAATTGATTCCAGGATGCTGAAAGAAAGCAGGAAGAAGAAAGAATTCGCATGGAAAATATTCTTTCTGGAAATCCTTTACTGAATTACTCATCAGCAGGACAGAAAAATGATTTGAAGGTAATCTTCAAATTAAATGTGACTGGCTTTTGGAACTTTAAGAAACAAAGTAGCAACAAAACAGATTGATTTTAAATAGAAACACCCTCAATGGAATTCTAGTTAAATTATTATGTTGGTTTGTTCCAGGTGAAAAGGCGATGGGATGATGATGTTGTTTTTAAGAATTGTGCTCGTTCTGAGCCTGAAAAAAAAGGCAATACCTTCATTAATGACTCATTGAGGTCAGAGTTTCACAAGAAATTTATGGAAAAGTATGTGAAATAGATGACTTGGAATTTACTAAGAATAAAAGTTGCATAATTATTGTGCTAATTTTCTATAATTTTACTAAGAAATTTTAATCCTACATTGGTGTACAAATATTCAAAAAACCCCTTTGCCTTAGTTCGTTTCTTTTTGTATTAATAATATGTGCATAACAAATTTAGCGCAATGGTGTTGTGTGTAGTATGAGCTAGGAGAAATCTTATGTATATTTCAGTTATCTTTGGCAATAGTTGTAGTGATGTTTCAACTTACAAAAATTAAACCGGCTTTGTTATGGTCATACGATTTTTTTTACCTAAGTACTACCTCTAAAAGATAATGTAAGTACTAGTATGTAAGGATATAGCTCTTAGTTTTATGTATTTTAATACATAATTAAAATATTTGATTTCTATTTTGCATCTTATTAAATCCCATCTATATCTACAATTATACATAACTGTATGTAGGTACATATAATAAAATAGTAACAAAGTCTATCAATAATAGAACAAAGTCAAAACTGTATATTGCAAATTTAAAAAAAAGTAACTGCTATGAGGTGTGGGGACGACGCACACTAGTTCAATATTGGAGAATTTTGGACATAGAGTCGAAGGCTGTCGAAGGTCATTGGATCGGCGTATAATTTTTTTTACTGGTAGCTGACACTAATACAAATCACTGTTACTGATGAAAGTTTTGTGAAATAATGCTTATTTTCTGAGAAAAAAATTGTTCTTTTAATTTTTGTATGGAGAAAAACGTATTTTTATTTTTTACTTGCGGGATTCAAATGTATTCAAACTAAAACTTGCTGTTAATTATCAAGGGTGTTATTACCTAAATTTCGGGTATAGTCACTTGCCGCGGAGCACTGCGGAAGCTTGTTAAAAAAATGTTTTTTTTTTACTTTGTCAACAAAGCTAATAACATTCAACTAGTGATAATCAAATATTAAATAGAGAGGCCATTAGTATAATCTGATAAAGATGTGACGTCCTAATTTGCTAATTTTGTATCATTAGTAGATTTTAACCAAAAAAACTAATTTTAGTTGAGAATTTCCTAGAAATAGATAATCAATGGGTGCTAAGCTTGTCTAATTTATATATACATATTTTAATTAATTTCTTATTTAAATTTGTTGATTTATTATTTATGTATAGGTAGATACATCAAACAAAATAAAAAAGCATTAAATGAAAGTTTACGTATTTATTAAATTACTTACAACAAAATCACGTCATAAAAATATAAAAAAAATTGTAAAACTAGACACAAAAATATTTCGGAAACATTAAATTCTTAAAACTACGATGTTACATTAAGAAAACTAAATAAAAACTACTTTAAAAATATAAAATACAACAAATGTATTTGCAAAAGGTTGGCTTAAGCTAATGGATCTGAAGGGCGAAGATATTAGGTAGGTACAATAAGACAAACAAAATAAAAACTACATTAAAATTATATTCAAAGTACACACAACAAATGAATTTCCAAAAGTTTGGCTTAAGCTAACGGATCTGAAGGGGGATTATTTTCGATGTCGACATAAACCTCTTCTTCCTCACATTCTTCAGTCTCGGGATCGTCTGGTAAATGATCATCTATAAGAATGTCATCGGTCTCTTCAAACAACTTCTGCTTGTGCTGTTCTTTTGAGAACTTTTGTTTAATATATGTCACATATGGATCTGAACTAACCAATAAATTATGTATGAGGTCTTTGTTTGTTTGTATTCTGCCAATTTTTCGTGTGTGTTTTTCTCGGATTGAACGAAAGTCTTTGTTCCTCGCTTCTGACGCTTCTTCAGACATCATACCGATCGGGATAAAAGAAAAGTGTTGGCAAATATCAGCACCATGTACTAGAAGTTTATGCACACTCGATGGCATAATATATGCCCAAATTAGAAAAAAAGCAGTCATTTTAACTATTCACTTGTTAGAAGAGTATGTTGTAGTTAAGAGCTCAAGAAGTTGAGTGATCATTTTGATTTAAAAATCGCTTAATATAGTTGTTGAGGGTACTTAGCAAAACGCTTTTTCCAATAATTACTTACCAAATATCTGCGTCACACATTCTGCTTTTTATTGAGAACAAGCAATTAAGTATATGTACGTATTGTCATTATCCATATTTAAATTAAATAGTTCATTAGCACCCATTGATTATCTATTTCTAGGAAATTCTCAACTAAAATTAGTTTTTTTGGTTAAAATCTACTAATGATACAAAATTAGCAAATTAGGACGTCACATCTTTATCAGATTATACTAATGGTCTCTCTATTTAATATTTGATTATCACTAGTTGAATGTTATTAGCTTTGTTGACAAAGTAAAAAAAAAACATTTTTTTAACAAACTTCCGCAGTGCTCCGCGGCAAGTGACTATACCCGAAATTTAGGTAATAATACCCTTGATAATTAACAGCAAGTTTTAGTTTGAATCCATTTGAATCCCGCAAGTAAAAAATAAAAATACGTTTTTCTCCATACAAAAATTAAAAGAACAATTTTTTTCTCAGAAAATAAGCATTATTTCACAAAACTTTCATCAGTAACAGTGATTTGTATTAGTGTCAGCTACCAGTAAAAAAAAATATACGCCGATCCATTGACCTTCGACAGCCTTCGACTCAATGTCCAAAATTCTTCAATATTGAACCAGTGTGCGACGCTGATGTCAAAAATATAGTTATTAGAATGTTTTTCTGGATGTATGTTCTGGGTTGGTGCTAAAATGGTTGAACGGATTTGTATGAAATTTGGCACACAGGTATTTTGGTACTTTTAATCCCGATAGTACGTTCCCGTGGGATTTTTGCTGATATCCACGCGGGCGTAGCCCCTACGAGTATGCATGGTCTTATAATATTATACCTTGAGTATGTATTCTGTGGCGGAGTCGCTGGCAAAAGATACTTACAAAATATACAGATAAATAAAGGCTCACGAAAGCCATGTCATTGGAAAACTTGCCTCGAAGTTTGGCGGGTTTCTTCTTTGACATTTGGTTCGACATGCTGATGAGGCCAGTAATGTAGGTAATGGTGGCCCAGTGGTAACGGCTGCGAATTATGAGTTGTAGGTCGTTGGTTCGAACCCCGACAGGCGCTTTACTTTGTGTAAATTATTTCTACACCACTGTTCTCAAAACGGTGAAGGAAAACATCATGAGGAAACCGGTATGTCCATATTTTGGTTCTACCAAAAAATTCGAAGACGTGACGTCTACCAAGCCTCACTGGGCTCGCGTGGTGGATTACCGATTACTTTACTCTTTGGATTACCGCTCGGTGCCCACTTCCTCTCAATTCTCATTGAGTTGAGAGGAGGCCTGTGTCTCAGCAGTGGGAACTTTATAGGCTGATTATGTACTGATGAGGTAAGCGACTTAAAAAAATTGAATGCGGTTTTAGCTGCTTTAAAAATAAAGGCGAGGCTTTTGAGTAAACATTGGTTATTTAATTTTATGGGAGTTCGAAATTACCGATAGAAGATAAATTATGACGAGATACTTTGGCGCGCTGATATGCCTCGCAAATTCGTGCCCATTCTTTGCAATCCCTGTTGACAGAAGGCCAAACGTAATGAAACGTAGCGTTCAGTCACCAAGCGGGTGCGCGTGCACCGGGATAAATAAGGTTGTGTTGTGGTCGTTGTGGACCTTGTTAACCGCGTTAGATAGGGACGAGACTTGCCCGTAGATACATCACAGGTGACAGAGGTATCAGTTGCTGGAATATTAACATTGGTCAATTGCAGGCTTGACCCTTGAGTACGCAGGAAAGATAACTCTGGGTCTGACTTTTGTGCTTCGGCGAGGGTTTCGTAGTCATGGTCAAATGCGATAGCGTCGATACGTAACATGGCGTCAGCGACGACGTTATCCTCTCCTTTGAAATACATTATATCAGGCGTAAACTGACTAATAAAGAACAGTTGGTTCAACTGAGCAGGGGGAAGTTTTTTACGGCGCTGTATAAAAGCATAGACAAGCGGCATAAGGTCCGTGAAAATGGTTACGTGTTGGACCTCAAGAATGTGGCGGAAATGTTGTACGCTTTCGTACACCGCCAGTAACTCACGATAGTAAGCCGGCCACTGGTTTGCTGATCTGTCAGTTTCTTGCTGTAGAAGGCAAGAGGGACCCATTTGCTGCTAACTCGTTGTTGGAGACAGGAGTCAATGTGGACTTTGGATGCTTCAGTAAACAGTCCGAGAGGCGCACCGTTGATCGGATATTGCAGAAGAGTGGCACTAGCTAGCTAGACTCTTTTTGCAGGCTTTAAATTGTTTTAAAAGTAAAGGTGTCCATATGAATGGTTTGGCACCCTTGCCTTTGGTTTCAACCATAGATTTTAGTGGAGCCTGGAACAGTGCTGCGCGGGGCATGAATCGTGGCGATAATAGTTCAACATGCCGCGAAAACGCCGCACACCTTGAACTGTTTTAGGAAGTGGAAAGTCTAGGATGGTTTGTACACGATCTTGAGGAGGACGGGTTCCCTCGGGACTGATGTGGTATGCTAAGAATGTGACTTCTTGAGCACCAAGGACGCACTTGGAGGGGTTGATTATAACTCCATAGTCTCGAAGGTGTCCGAAAAGAATACGCAGATGCTCGCAGTGAAGAGCCTCATCAGCTGAATGCACGAGGATGTCATCGTCGTATGGAAAACAGAAATTGAGACTTCGTGTGACCTCGTTGATAAATCGCTGGAATGTTTGACCAGCACTGCGGAGACCGAAGGTCATGTAAGGAAATTCGAAGAGGCCAAACGGAGTAACGATGGCTGTTTTCGGGATACCCTCTTCAGATATAGGAATCTGATGATATACTTTCACCAGGTCGATGGTACTGAATATTTTAGAACCAGTAAGATTGTGGGCAAAATCGTTTATGTGCCGGACAGGGTATCTATCCGGTACAGTTCAGGCGTTAAGTGCGCGGTAATCGCCACCAGTCGCGGTAAAAATATTTTTATTTCAATAGTTTACAGACAACAAAATGTCATAATAACTAAAAGTTTTTAGTCAATATGTCGTAAAGGCATTCGAAATGACGTATGTTTATTTACACTTCTCATGCTCTAAAAAGACACCAATATAGCCCTACGAAGCGAATTACTTTTTACTCCTTATGGACTAAAGTAGTCACTTTAGTCCCTAGGGAGTAAAAAGTAATTCGTTTTTTATTTTCCTTCATGTGACATAGACAAACTCAAACAGCCAGTAAATATACTATTATCTGTGGAGTGTGGACCATCTTCATTGCGAAAATGTTGAGTTTTAGTTCCATGGTTTGTGCCAAGGAGGCGCCATGTGTTTTAAATTGTTAATCTGTTACTGGCTTAGAAGAAAAAACTGACCGCGAAAATTTCAGAATTTTTGTCGAGTGTCAATTTGTTCGGCTTTAAATAAATTTATTAAGAATTTCCAGTGGTGAAGAGTTTGACGTCGAGCAAAGAGATATAGAGCAAGACATACCTACTTAACAACATAACATATTGTGATTTTTATTTTATTAACCGACTTCAAAAAGGAGGAGGCTCTCAATTCGTCGGAAACTTAAAAAAAAAAAAAAAAAATTATGTATGTTCCCCGATTACTCGAAGATGGCTGGACCGATTTGGATATTTTTTTGTTTGAAAGGGTATACTTCCCAGGTGGTCCCATGATCATCAAGTCAGGATCTGATGATGGGATCCTGGAGAAATAAAGAGAACTCTTCAAATTTTATATGCACACGAAGCGATATATTTTAAAATTACCTAAATAAATAGCACTAAAATAATTATTAAGTAACTAATGATAGTACCGAACATTCCTCTAACGAAAAGACACAATGGTGCCGATTCTGTTGTACACCGAACTAAACTAACTAAACTATCACTAAAATTCCTTACTTTTGGCTATGAGAATCTTAAAGCTATTCTGCAAATAAAAATCTCTAAACTTAAAAAATATTTTGACACAACTAAAATCGAGTTTGACAATCGTGACTCCTGCAGGCTTAGCATGACGCTTTCTATTTCTACTCTACTGTAGAATAGAAATCGCTTGTCTACATTTCTCGGTGAAAAACTGACAAGTGTCTACACGGAAACGTAACTTTTGTCTAGTCTTCCGTCGACAAAACGCTTCTCTACGGTTGTCGTGCTAAGCCTGCAGGTGGTATTTTTTTTTCTTTTGGCTTCCCAACGTGGTACTTGTATGCCCTACGCAATGATTTTTTTAAGAAGAGCTGAATGAAGCGTGCGCAGGGGCCAGCCTCGACGTTTTTATATGGAATTTTTCACTGTTTGTATGAAAAAAAAAAAAAAAAATTACCTACATGTTGAGATTATGGGGCTTATGGGTTTATTAAAGGGGGTCCAAATTATCATCATTTTTGCGATAGGACACACCATTTTCGAGATATAAGCATATGAAAAGAAAAAAAAAGATTCAATACTGGCACCTGAAGTCGAAGTGTTGGTGTGAATTTTAGTTCATGACCACTAGTTTTATTCCACACGTTTTTAATCGCGATTAAAAATAGTCAGATTTAGTTAGAAAAATTAATATAGTCAAAATTTTTAGTGAAAAACGGCAAACTCAGAATAGCAAAATTACCATCTTCACTAAACTAATAATTCAGTGCAATCTTAGTGCTGTCAAACTAAATTATAGTTAAGTTGTGTCACTTTAGTCAATTTCAGAATGGGAAATCGTCGTTTGACAGGAATAAACTAAATTTTGGTGATTTTTAGTTTAGTTTAGAGAATTTTGTGCCAACAGAATCGGCACCACTGTACTGAGGGACAAACTTAACTTTGCCGTTGGAAAACTGCACCCTAATTGCGTAACACGCGATTAATCATAATCGGTTTCATTTTGACAATTCAACAATATTTTTTCGAACATATGAAGCAATGGTTTAGCCATTTGTTTCAAAACGAAACAAATTATGATGAATCTTGAGTTACGCAATTAGGGTGCTGTTGTCCCTATACGGGGGTCACGCTGACAGTTTTTAGAATAGGCCAGTAAAAGAAGCAGCCAATGAAAAATTTAAGTATTTAAATTTAGAATTAGAAACTCTTTGGGAATCCGTACCTACATGCACACATGTAGGTACGGATGTGTAATACATTACACATGCTTAAGTCATTTGTTTTAGGCTTTAGGCATTGGTATGAGTCAAGTACAAAAACTCTTACATTAACATTTGGGCGTCAGAAAGCTTTGTACTAGATGGATACCTCATAATTTGGCGGAAGATAAAAAACGCCGTCGTTTAGATTGGTGCTCAATGCTTAAAAAGTGTGACAGAGGTGACTCGAGTGCTGTATGTGACATCGTCACAAGTGATGAAGGCTGGATAATATTGTTACGAACCTGAAACCAAAAGAGAATCTGCGCAATGGATGTTTCGATTCGCAGATTTGCCGACAAAAGTTAAGAAGGGCAGAAGTCAAGGGATTGATTGATGATTGCCTCATTCTTTGGACGGACGGGTCATTTCGCAACAATATTGTTCTAGAAGATAAAAGGTCTATTACTGCAGATTCGTATGCCAGTCATTGTTATGACAACTGGTAAGTTGTCTTGGAAAATGTTTGACAGCAACGCCCAAAAAGAACGATCCTCCTCCACCACGACAACGGTCCAGCTTACTCAGCCAGACGGACCATCGAAGGTGTGGAATTAGTGAGTCATTTTCCTTACAGTCGTGACCTGGCACCTAGTGGCTCTTATTTATTTACAAAAATAAAAGATAAATTTAGAGGAATTCGTTTTATGAACTCTGAAGATGGCAACGTTTGGAAAAGGCGTCGAAGAGATCCCTAAAAAAGAGTGGGCCCACTGCTTCAGTCAATGGTTCCATCGCGACGGTGCTTAGAAAGAAACGGAGAGTACTACGAAAAGTACTACGAAAAGCAATGAAAATACTAACAGGCTTCTACATCATTCCGTTTTTTAATTGTGACCAAGATTTTGTACAGTATAAGTGACACTGTACAAAATCTTGGTGAGGGTGCCATATATTTTGTAAACATCACCTTTGTAGGAATGTACTATAGATATCGATCATGAGCGAGTTCATACTCCAACTCGCACTTTGCTGTTTTTCAGGTGGGCCCACAACCTTTTTTGAGACCAAAAGTCAATCTGCGCCTAGTGAGAGGTCGGTAAGATCAAATGTAACCAAACTGAGATAGGTAATCTTGATCAATGATAACTAGGATTACCTACAGTGGAAACAAATAGGTAAATCAAATAATTGAGTATCACAATATTGAAGTAAGTATCTACTTCCTACTGGGTACTGTTAAGAGAAGGGAATGGGATCCTACACGAGGGATTGGAAACTGGTACAGAAGCATTTAATACTTTGGCGTCTTTTACAATAGCCTACCAACCTACCTTTTAATGGACTTATTCTGATAGGTAGTTAGTAGATAGTTTTTCTATCTACTGATTGTTTCGATCTTTCGGCACTTAGATCAAACAATGACAACTATTAATTAAGTTAGTGCAATTATGCGACTTTGGGTGTTTACGAAATCTCAAGAATGTCACTATGAATTTGTCGCTTTTAGATGCCGATAACCCCAAATGAACAAATGGGTACTTAGTCAGTACCTAGGTACCTACTTGTTACCTATACCTACATTGTTTAGTGCCTCTGCGCTACTGAGTAACGTGTTCTTATTTGCACCGCACACTTTAGAAAATGAACATATAATATGCAGTCAGGCTGGCTGGACGTGTCCGGCTCAATGTTTAGTGTTTACGTTATTAAAACGGACGATGTGTGTAAGGCGAAGGCGGGGAGGAATGTGGCGAGTGCGGCGCCGGCGGCGGCGGCCCACCTTGAGTGGGCAGGTTGACCGGCTGATCCCGCCGCGCGCCTCTGCGCTTAGTTCTCGCCAGTCGAGTGAGCGCTCCGACAGCGAACATGGCTGGCCAGAAGACGGCGTGCCTGTGCGCGTGTTTTATTTTGTTTACCGTCGCGGCTGAGGCCGCCCTCTCTGGATTATACATTGACAATGGGGTTGATCAGACTGTTATACATCACTCGATGACACGGCATGAACGGATGGTCGTCGAACACGAAATTCTGGAGCTGTTGGGTCTTGGAGAGAGGCCACGTCGAGCTCGAGCGCCTCCGCTGGACCGCTCGGCGCCTAGCTTCTTGTTGGACGTATACAAACAACTAGCCGAAGAACATGAGCAGGCTCGCCCCACGCGTAGCTCTGAGATGGCTCTCAGCGGAGATGAGCAACACGCCATTGACGAGAGCGACCTCATCATGACCTTTCAGAGCAAGAGTGAGTTTAATTTATGGATATTTAACCAAGTTTGTTTTTGATGCTTCAGATTTGATTTAGTACGGTAGGTATTTACGGTTTTTTAGTTGGTACCTTACGCATTATCCTGTTGTAATAGTGTTATATGTATTATGTATTGGTAGTTACTGAAAAAATTGGTTTGTCCAATGTGTGGAAATATGTTGGCGTCCGTTTATTGCAAAGTGGGACCTTGATGCACCTATTCATAAAACATAGATATCTTTTGCTATTAGGCAAAAGCAGTTTATCAGTGAAAGATTTTTAGTGATTGGATTAGCATAGCTATTCACAGCCGATCGATAAGCTTCCTTGCCGAATCGAGCATTAATCAATTTTATAAAAAGAGTGCTCCAAAAGCTATTCACAAATCCAAAACTCCACTTTTTGACAGTTTAAATCAAACAGACGAAGGACCCTTTTTTCCATCAGCTACCTATTCGAAAACCTGTCGAATGGTTGTGATTACCTATGCAAGACATCTAGAGAATACTTCATACAAACAAACAAACGATTTTACCTCTTAAGGCCCATAGTATCCTCATCTCCCGTTTGTATGCTAAAGCACGACTGCCGCCCGCGCCCACGCAGGGCACCTCTGAGCCTTTATCTCAAAATGGGGATATTCCTTTGATTAATTTACAATTGTGCTTCGGCGATTCTGTGGTACCTATAACTATCTATTTTTCTTCCAAATAACGAAGCCGTTTAGTAGGAGTATGGAATAGAAGCCAAAATATTGCGTGTTGGAAAATATTTTTTACAGCAAAAGTATTAACCATACAAAAAAAGTACTTCGTGCAAAATGATCTATATGAATCTATAGCAAAATCATAATTATATTTTTCAAATCTTCAAGACAAGCCGTTAATGAGCAGTACGGTTCTTAAAGTGACCGTGTTACGCTACCAAACGGGACGTAGGCCCTTAATAATATATGTTTAGATTTACATAATTACAATTCAGAATTTTGGCATTTTTAAAATAGTTTTGTTCCAATTAATGAAGAGGATACCGCTACTCCAAGTCATTTCAAAATAACAGCGCGTTGAATCGCTTAACAAGACATCGCCGGTAGAATAAATTGTTAAAAGTTAATGACACATGCTGTTAAGTAATGTGGTCCTTTTCTTTATGTTCTTTGTGTACCTCTTGTTTTAGAGACGGCACCGGGAGCATTCCGTTATAATTTGTTATAAACTACCTGGGAGGTTCAGGTAAAGATTAGTAGACAAAAATGTTGAGTCACCACTTTGGTAAACATTCTTGGTATTGTGGATTCGATAACTGATTACTGGCGTTTGATCTGACCGTAGCCGGTAACTTTTTAAATTATATTACCATTTAAAAAAGATAATTTCATGTCGATTTGGGCACAATCATTGGATCTCCTAATCTCATCTTACGAAGTAGGTACCTACTAATCGTCATAATTGCGATGGCTTTGATTATTGGCTGATTGATTAGTAAACAAACTGAGCACCTATTTTTATCCCGGAAAACCAAATATTTTTACACAGAAGGCTGAAGAGTACAATGCAGTTACAGTGGTATGTTTAGTACAGACTATTAAGCGAAAAAACTTCACCAAGCCAGTCCCGTTTGAATAAGATGAATGATAGATTACTTTAGATACATAATATTGTGACTTGTAACATAATATGGGTATTTGTAGGCACTGGCCACCGGTTCTTTCTGGAATGCAATGCAGTGCTATCTATTCAAGGAAAATAATGAATGGCTCGTACATAAACAATATTGTTATATATTTAATTAAATGTCCGTTTATATTATAACCACTTACTTAAGTAAATATAGTAGATACATAGTACGTGTTTATGCAGGTACATAGAGTCAAGATTTTATAATTATCTTCCATGGTCAAAGGCCGACCGTTTTGCAATTGTGTAGGTACTCCCTCCGCGGAATGCATAGATCTCCAAAATGAATAATGAGACTAAATGGATCAATAATCTCAGCTTTCAGCAATAGGCTGATGTGTTTTCAAACGATCCTGGAGGTTTTAATACTTATACACATTTACCTATGTTCCGGTTCTGTTAAGAGATTTATCGTGATATTGGCAAATAATGTGGAAAGTTATTGACCTATGTACGTAGTGCGGTGACAGGTTTGTTAAGATTTGAATTTAAGAAACATATGAAACCGATGGTATCAATTCTTAGAGTATTTTATTTTGAGCTGAAACGATGTATAGTGATTCTATACCAGCTGTTATCGTTAGTGCAATAGGGTTTCTGTTACACCCCGTATAAAGGAAAAAAAATGGTTACGATTTATGTACATTATTTTGTAGTGGACAGTACTTCGTCAGTATAGGTATCATAATATTAGAGTGACCTAAGCAGTTTTTTTTTTGGGCGGGAATTCATCAAATAACTTCTCCCGCTCTGGGTGGAGCAGAAGGCCGTGTCAGACTTTTACTGACTAAAACCCACCCGTGGTCCCTCAGTTGCCTGTGTGCAAGTGGCCGCGCATTCGGTACACGTTAATCAACATAAAAACACCAATAACCACTCAGTTGCATTTCGGCTGTAGACTAGTGTAATTAAAACAAAGTAAAGCGCTTGGGTTTGAACCCACGACCAACAGCTCGTAAGTCGCGGTCGTTACTACTAGGACACCACTGCTCTCCACAAATATCAAATTACAGCTTTCTAGTACTAAGAGTCTCTGAGCTAAGCTGCGGACAGACGGACTCACCGACATACATGGGAAACTATAAAAGTTCCTTGTTCACTACGGAACCCTAAAAAATGGCTAATTTAATAGTGCCAACTTAGACAGAATTGCGCGATTGCGAACTTTATCATTATTATGTATGAATAGGTAAAAACATACATGATTAATTAGATAATAGTACGTAGTGAGGCTTATGTAGACACAAGACACGTCTGGAATGTTTTCTGTTTAATCAATTACCTAACTATCCAAGCAAGGGGACTGCATGCACTTGTCATTGTAAAAGCGTAGATAGTAACAGAAGCGTGCAATAGGGTATTACACCCGTTTTTGAAAAGTGTCTTAATTAAATTCTAAAATGCCAATAAACCACTAAAAAAACAACATTTTTATTGAATCGATTAGTGCCATAAAAATGCATCAAAATTTTACATTTTCATATTTCGCGCGTAATTTGACGAAAACGGTGGACGCAGTGGATGCCATACTGCTCTTTGGGTATGACTTCAGTTTGCTGTGTAAAGAAATGCGCTGAAATTTTGTATGATAATTGTTTATAATTTAAAAAAAAAATGTTATTTTTCTACTTATCGTTGGTTTGCTATTCCTGAATGTAAGAAATTATTTCAATAAAAATTACTTTAGTTACCTACGAAAATAATAAAAGTACAAAGTTGTTCAGTTGATTAGTTTAAACAGCGGTATGACGTAATAATATGGCAGCTACTATTTCATGGTGTTCAAAAACAGATAAAAATTGAATTTCAAAATTTATTTTGTTATTTCATGAACTAAAACTAATATTTTACGACTGTTTTTTGCCTAAGCTATCTCAATAAGATTTTTTTTTCATATACTGTAAAATACCCTATTTTAGGTAGTCCAAGAAGTTGCTTATAATTTTGAAAACTGAGGCGGTATTTTAGTCTCTTGTATCTTTTATACGTATTTCAATATGGCTTAATGAGCATCTACGTCGCAGTTCATTTACGCAACGGATTTTGATGCGGTTTTTACCATAATTTGAAGACTTTATTACGAAGGGTTTGTGGTTTATATTTATACCTACTTAGAATATTTTGTAACCGTAAAATGTTTGACCCTCCCCTTGAAATGAGAAACAGGGTGTGACTGACTCCAACTAAAAAACAAAACAAAACTTGATTGTATTTCAAATCACACGAGTAGGTATACTAATAAATATTGTTAATTTAAACAACTGATTTTACTTTCAGTTTGTAATGCTGTATTGGCTAAGAAAACGTACATTTAAAATAAACCCTGCGGGAGGGCTCTCGGCACTTAATGTGTTGAAATGGTATTGATATTTTTTTTTTCTTCGTCCTATCTATGTATGTACTTTATAAAGATGGTACCTACTACGACGTAGTAAGGTTTCTCGATGTTCATTATGTTTGTTAAAGTCTCATGAATAATCATAATTTCGTAATAACTTATGCATTAAACATATACCTATACCTGATCGTCAAACTTTATATTTCTTATTTATTACATACACCTGTAGTTGGAGTCAAATTACAACCGGATCATTGGACACCTGTTCACGATCCTTTCTTAAAATAAAATATGACAAAATTATTGGAAAATTACATATTTATTTGCTTTGTAGGTTTAAGTAGGTAGTTAATATCTCTACGTATCTCATCTTCTATCCGATGAGAATACTGAGATGAGACGCTTTATTCGAGTGATGTAAATTTTTGGTACATTCCACATTAACACGATACCGATAAAATTATAAAGGAATTAACGTTCATTTGCTCATTTTATTTCACTTTTCGATCATTTCGGTACCTAGGCGACTAAAAGATGTCGAGTGTCGAAATTAAATATCGTTGGATAGGATCATTTTCACTTTTGATTAATTTTATAATCAAACGTGTCGTTGAAATATAGACAAATATGAACGAAAAGTGAAGCGTTTAATAACGACGTAACATGAAATCAGCTTCTAGATATGCACCGACAAATTTTAATGGTTGTTTTCCCGCAGCGAGTTGGTTTTGTCTTGGTAGTACAATCGTTTTATCAACAAATCAAATAATAATAATAATAATAATAAAATTTATTCCAAAATTACAAGGCTTAAAAATATGTACAGTTTTGCTTAAATATAACAAATAATATTTCTAAGAATTACGTGCCTGAACTAGGTAATCCTGTATTTCAGGCAAAAAGAGCTAAAATAGTCTTAAAAATTTAATAAATAATTACAAGCTGAAAATAGAAACAATTTTATAAATGTTGAGTCGCTTAACTTAGTTTCAAAATTTGACAAATATTTAACATAAATATTTACTTTAACACAGTTAGTAAATTCTCTGTTTCTTCGTAAGACATACTTTGGAGAGCATCATTGAGAGTTCTCTTACAATTTGTGTAGTTCAGGGAATAAATGTTAGCTTTCGAGTTTAGTCTATTATAGAGGAGAGGACCGAGGTACAGGTAAAATTTGGATATAAAAGCATGCTTAGTTATATTTTGTGGACAGACGATATCTTTACGTCTTTTATTAGTATAATCAGTACTGTAATATAGAGCTGTGTGTTGTTTTAAAACAATGCCCATTACAAAAAGTTGTCTAACTGTTAAAACTTCACATGATTTGTATAGTAGGTTAGTAGGAAAAAGGAAAGGGCGGGAAGTAGACACTTTGAGAATCGCCCTCTGAGCTCTTTCGGTGGTTAGTAACAGTGTTTTACCCGCACCACCCCATGTGGTAATACCATAAGTTAATATCGATTGACATAGAGCAAAGTAAACTTGTCTAACAATTTTTGGATCAGCAATATAGCGTATCTTTTTAAAAACAAATATCAACTTGCGAATTCTACTATTTAAAGCTTCTACATGTTGTTTGAACGAAAGTGTTTCATCCATTATAATACCAAGGTATTTTGTTGTAAATAAGTATTAGAAACCAAAAATGGCAGTTTAAACATTGTGAAAATTCTCCACGCGTGAGAGTTATTTTGCTTTGAACATTCTTACCTTTGTCGTGCGATTCTAGTAGTACCTACAAGTTACCTCTAGTGTTACTATTGATTCTCACTTTTTCTAGTTGATGAATATTCTTTTAATTATTTTAAGACAAAAACATCATTATTTTAATACTTTTACTCTATCCTTCGAAAGTACTTCTTAAGGCAAGTTATTCTGCCGCGGGAAAAGAACCATTAAAATTGATCGGTGTAGGATAGGATAGGATAGATAGGATAGGATAGATAGGATAGGATTACCTACCTCTGATGGAGGACGCGCTAAAACAGCTCGCGAAATTCGTATTTTCATGAAATTGTCATTCAATGGGATTATATGATCTTAGAGGATGGTATTGATGATATTATTTAATGACTACAATTCTGCAAATATCATACGCCTTACGATCGCGAATTATATTTTGTTCAACATATAGCCTACCTGACTGACACTGGCCTGCAAATTGCAAAAAACGTAAGAAATTTTTAATTTTGCGGACTATCCTGGTGCTTCCTCCTTAAGTTAGTCCTCCGAGCCACACCCGATAATTATTATTAGTTTGAAGTAGAAATGCATAGTTCACCCAAAGTCCAACGTACAGATATTATTAGGGTTGGACTCGGATCGAAGTAGTCGGGAAACACTTTTAGATATAAAATCCCCCATAGATTCCAAACCGTCATTAGTTGGATGTCGTGGAGGATAATATCGTGCGTATGTACAAACTAATGTATTGACTATTGTAAATGTGTACAGCGTTGAAATGTATCGTTATTTAAAAAAAAAACACCTGAATTCATGGTTTCAGTTTTCGCGTTGATGGCCCTGCCACCCTGTTTATTATAGTTTTCTGTAGCACAGAAACAATATTGTTTCCACGCTGAAGGTAGTCGCACGTTCGGTGTGTATATAATATTGTTTCTGTGCACACACCGAAAGATGCCAGACTCTCCACCGTCATAATTAGAAAGAGATAGACGTATAAATTACTGGTATACGAATTGTTACTTTTAAAGATAAATACTAATACTGGTAATTAGATAACGTTAACTGACTTTGGGTATCGGTATTATTATCGTTACTTTTTATCGTTAACATAACGATAATTGGTAACGTTATATTAGAATACGGGTAATTAACCATACGGAATAACACCAACACAAAGACAACACAACAATAACATCAGAAAGTCTTTTTCGTAGACGAGGGTCTACGAAAAGACGTAGTGCGTAAATGATAAATGATTTTATTTCTGTACTTAAGTAGGTTTGTACAAACACTTTTACATGTCAATCATATTTTTAAAACTAGATGAGGTTGGCCTTTCGTATCTGACTACTCTGAGAAGAAAGGCCGAAACAAACTCAGAGGTCAAAGTCTCTTTTAAAGCCCAGACATAATCTTGGTCAGATCATGTGAAGATCATGTGTATTGGTGTCTGAAATGGTCTTTTGAAGAAAGATCCACACAGATTGAGTGAACCTGTCCAATCAGTGCACGCATTTATCAGTAATCAATTAATCATACAGCTCAATTCAGAACTTGGATGAGCTCAACGACAATAGTAAAGAAAGGACATTTGGGTAGGTCGCATAAATTACTCAAACTGCCAAAACCATGATTAAAACCAAATGAGAAAAAAACCCAAACAAAAAAAAAACACCCACACAGTCATCACATTCACAATAATTAAAGTAATATAATACATTACAAAGTAAATATTCATGTCCTTGTTTAAATAAAATTCATCAATGTCAAAATAATCGTAGTCAGATCATTCGAGGGCCATGTAGATTGGTGTCTATTATGGTAATTTGAGGAAATAACCACAAAGATTGAGTGGACCTGTCCTGTCAGTACACGATTTGTCAGTAATCATGGAGCTCAACTTAGAACATAATATGGAGTACAACGATTTGACGAACAATACCAAAGAAAGGATATCTTGGTAGGCCGCATAAAGTACTCAAACTGCCAGATTAACATTAAAAATTAACAGACAAATGGATGAAAAACAAAAAAGAAAACATGATCCACATAGTCCTCACATTCACGATAGTTGAAACAATAATAATATTATACGACTCCAAGTAAATATTCATGTCAAATTGTATTTAAAATAAATTATCAAATGTCAAAGATTATAAGTTTGTAAAAACAACAAACAACATTCAGTATGCAGAAATTGGAGCAGCTCAATCCCAAGCTTTTATGTCCTCAATATAATCTTTAACGGTATAAAAGGCTTACAGGCACAACTTACGTTTAATGAATGATTAAAATTTATTGATTTATTTATACATATATCTTGAAGATGGCTAGGAAGTTTATTATAAAAGCGTATACATTGACATATGAATGAGCCACCTATTTTCTTGAGCCTTGTTGGTGGTACAACAAATTTGTGTTTGTTCCTAGTATTTATACTATGGATATCGCTGTATTTTTTTAACAAATTAAAAAAATTATGGGCATATAAAAGATTTTCAAAAATGTACTGTGAAGGCACGTCATTACATTAATTTGCTTAATTTTTTCTCTGAGAGAGTGTTAATTTATAAATTGATCGAACAGCTCTTTTCTGCAAGACAAAGATAGTTTGAATGTTGGCGGCATTTCCCTACAACAGAATACCATACGACATTACACTATGAAAATAGCTAAAGTACACTAAACTGGCTGTCTCTATGTCAGTTAAATTACAAATTTTTCTAACAGTGTATGCTGCAGAGTTTAGCTTTTTCGATACTTTATCTATATGTGAAGCTTGGCATCTAAAGTTAACCCCAAGAATACAGTGCTATCTTCAGGATTTAATTCTTCGCCCTTTATCAACACACTCATTTTCACCTGCATATCGTGAGGTAGCGTAAACATATTGCATTTGGTTTTTTTTTTCATTAAGAAGTAAATTATTAATATTGAACCAGTGAACTACTTTTGAGATTGCGCCATTGACATCGTCATTAACATGCTGCCTACGTTTAAGTTTAAACAAAAGTGAAGTATCATCCGCAAACAACACTATATCATGATTAGCCTTTTATGAGGTAAGGCAAGTCATTAATATAAATAAGATACAAGAAAGGACCAAGAATTGAGCCCTGTGGGACTCCCATTGATACTATGGATCCGGGAGATCTTTTTCATTTACGTCAACACACTGACTCCTATTACTCAAGTATGAAATAAAAATAACCAGAGCGGTGTTCCGGATCCCGTAGTGGCAGAGTTTCCTGATTAAAGTTTCATGAAGCACGCAATCGAATGCTTTAGATAAATCACAAAAGATACCGAAGGCATCGTATTTATTTTGCAAGGGGCATTGTAAATATACCCTAAGAGTTCAACACCGGCGGAGTTCATCGGTAATTGACCGACCCCTTGTAAAACCGAACTGTTTGCTATGTTATAAATTATGTTTATTAAAAAGACTTTGTAATTTCTCAAAAAAATTACTAAAGGTAGGTAGTACTGAAATAGGTCTAAAATTAGAGGGGTCTGCTGTAATACCTGATTTAAACAAAGGTATCACTTTACTATTCTTCATAAGGTCAGGAAACTCCCAGGGGTGTGGGTTGTTCGAAAGAGTTACCGCGGCCCCTGACACACAGGCAACTGAGGGAACACGGGTGGGTTTTAGTCAGTAGCTTGTAAAACCTATTTACAGAAATAAACATTAAGTATTAAAATGTATCATATTAAATCATCGATTGTCGAACTATAAGATATCGTTGTGACATTCCAGGGCACCACTTGGGCGCGCTACGTCACGGGCACGGGCGGCACGTGTGGTTTGAGGTGACGGGCGCACCAGGCGATGCCTCCGCGCTGCTCTCCGCCGAGCTGCGCCTGCACCAAGCACCCACGCACACCGAGGACCCCACCGCGCTCTACACCGTAGTCGCGCACAGAGTTATCAGCGTCGACAATATGGGGTAGAATCGAAATCCTATAGTCCTTTCACAGTTATTTTATCTCTGAATTTGCATCCCTGCCAAAATCTAAGTGATCTTTATTCTTGTTACAATAAGGCTGCTGTTGAATTATAGCCACTAATTAGTCTGTCAAAATCACAGTGATCTTAATTCACGCTACAATAAGGTTAAGGTTGGCTTGCTGCTATTAGAGGTAAAATAACTGTGAAAGGACTGTAACCGTCATCGGCTGAAGTAAGGCTCGGACGTCGTCGTCGTGAAATATAAAATACAAAATACAGTGCCAACTCTAATAGCTGCTTTACCATCATTACACTCTCGCCTCGCACTCACACTCACGATTGCTAAATGAAGGTTAAATTTATTTTAATGTTAAAATGTATTTTGAAGCCTCAAGTATTTGAAATACGAATTACAAATTACATTTTAAGGAAGTAATTGAAATACAAATACCAAATTATACGTATTTGTATTTCAATTACGTATTTTAATTACAAGTAATTCAAATAGTGCCCAACCCTGCACAGTCCCCCAAAACACCCGCCCTTCACCACTTCCTAGTGCTTTAGCTGGGAAGAAGAAGTGGCGCAACAAAATTCCCAGCAGCTCAGTTGTCTGTTAAGTTAGAAGAACTTGTTGTTGTGTTGTGTGTTTGTTCGAACATAAATATTTGCTTATGTCAGCTAGCACATGCCAATATACCAAAAATATCATTAAAAAGTTTACTCAAGCAGAAATAAATTATAAAAACAAAAACAAACATAAATAGAACTTAAAATCTAAATTAAAGCCTCAAGGCATAAAGATTGTGCCCGCTTACGTATGCTATGCTGCATTGTGTTCACGTAGCTGTAACTAGAAGTAACACATGTTAAACAAAGACCTTCGGAGTAAAATAAATAAGCAGTTAACACTATAAACAGCAGCAAAACCATGATCAGCAAGACGACTAGTCACCACAAGCAGCACTCGTTCACGAGCATAACGCAAAGATCAGCCGTTACCCTCACTATATTTGAGGGAAGGAGGCAACCCGACCCCCGACGCTACCGCAAGCAGTTCTAAATACATTGTCCACTAATGAGGAAAAATGCTGTTTATAAAAATTTAAATGACGTTGGAAAGCGATAGTCAAAAAACTCTGCTCCTGATCGAACTTCCAGGAGAAGAGACCAAGATTTTAAAACAGGTTTTTTTTAATAGTTTTGATGTAACTCGTCAACACATTCTAAAATCTTTTTTTTTATCCGTTATAAACTTTTAAGATTTTGAAACATGTATTTTGGAACTTCCTGGCGATGGCGTCGATATGTAGGTTAGGTAAAGATACTGTAATAATTCATTGCATTGCCTGTTTGTTATCTTCATGTTCTTAAAAATGTATTTTTTATTTATTTCAGGAGTTTGCAAATGGAGAAGGTGGCAGCGGTAAACACCAGCGCTGGTGCTGAGGGTTGGCTGGAGCTGAACGTGACGAGTGCGTTGGGGGTGTGGCTCTCATCACCAGCTGATAACAGAGGCTTCTTCATTACGCTGCATCCACATTCACAGCCTGGTACTGTCTTTAATATCACGTCGAAAGTCGATAATATTTTGAAATTGTCTGAAGCCCTTCGATAATACAACTGAAACGAAAACTATTTTGGAAACCATAATTAATGTACGCGAAGGATTCCAGCTTCATCGGCTGTTGTTTTAAATTTTGAAGCAACTTTATTCACTATTTACTGAGAAAAATAAATTAGTAATTTAGAAGACCGTCGTAACTCGTAACTATGTAGTTATTGCTATTTTCTCAATAACATTGTGAAAATTGAATAGCATAATATATAGCCTATAATGTTCCCACCGCTGGGACATAGGCCTCTCTGTGAGTGGGAGAACGAGGGAAAAAGGAAAGATAAGGGAAAACTACATGAAATTAAATATATAACCCCGGCTAAACCAGAAAACATATGTGTTTCCTCGTAATTCCGAATTTTTATTTATTTATTTTTCCGAAGAAACCTTACAGTGTATTATCGATATAGGTAAATAATAAACAATTACCTACAAACAGGGTGAATAGGAATACAGGGGTGAATCGGGAGGAAACCATAAAGTGAATTTCAATGTTGACATAATATAGTTTGTTGCCAACAAGGGCACTTAATCGTTAATTATAATACAGTAAACACATTTTTGGCAACAAACGATATTATTACCATCGTCATCATCATATCAGCCGAAAGACGTCCACTGCTAGACATAAGCCTCCCCCAAAAGGGGGGATTTGCCATATTCCCTACGCTTGGCAAGCGGGTTGGCGATCGCAGTATGGTGGTCAAATGGATAGAGAACGCTTCTGCCCATTCTCTAGTAAGTCCCTAAGTCGCCCTCTACGACACCCATGGGAAGAAATGGGATGGTGCTATTCTTTTATGTCTGGCACTACACGGAATATTATATCAAAGTTAAAATGCCTTTTAAAGTTTCCTCCCGATTCACCCCTGCATCCCTTTTTGTAGAGAGGTAAAAAGTGGGCACGAGGAGATTTTTAGTGTTGTGTAGAGTTGTTAATCTCCAATTTTAGAAATTTGCACCCTGGTTATTAAAACGAAATAAGAAAGTATTTCTATGGTTGTAACAGCACTATATTAGATCTCATTCATAGGTTGGTATTTAACTTATAGCTTGACTTACGTATACGAGATGGCATTCACAAAAAAAAAAACGTTCGTATTATCGAAGGTAGACCAAGATTGTCGATGGTCATACGATGTGCAGACGATTGATTTAGGTAATATTATTTTCCAGAACGTCACGTAAAACCAGAAGAGATTGGCTTGGAGGAGCCTCGTGGTGTAATTGTAGAGGGGAAGCAGCCGTTCTTGGTGGCGTTCTTCAAGAGCGGGCCCAAGCTCGGCGGTGCAGATGCCGGCGCGCGGAGGAAGCGAGAGGCACGGCGCTGGCGCTCGCACGGGTACTCTGAGAACTATCTCAGGAACCCACTCACAGGTTAGTACTTACGACCTAATTATACAACACAGATCAATAAACTAAGTCTAGATCATATCAATTATAAACTATAGCGCGCCGCCCCAGCTTCGCACAGTTATTACGACTTGACAAAACGTCGAGATTATTTATATTCTAGAATATGAATGGGTTATAGGTACACATAAAAATCTCAGAATAAATTATCTAAATTATAAAAAAAAACCTTATGTGAAAACCTTATCAAAATCTATTTCGTAGTTAAGATGAACTATGCGGTCACTCTAATAGTTTTGTCACGGTTATTGCATTATACAAACATCATAATATTTTTAAATATTAGAATATAAAACATTAAAAAATTTGTAGCCCACCGGTATCGGGAACAGGGTACCACAGCGTCTAGATGTACCGTTTTCTGGATCAAACCCTTGATGCAGCTGCCTAACGAGAGCCTCCTGCTGAGGTGTTGATTAAGGGTCTTGGCTATTATGCAATTGGCCGTCACGACTATCGGCACAATGACTGCTGTATCTACATCCCACATGTCGAGAATCTTGTGAGCCAGGTCAAGATATTTGATTTGCTTCTCTTTTTCAACTCTCACGCGATTCTCGTCAAGTGGGCCCGCTACATCAACAATCATTGTGCGACGCTCTAATCGATCTATCAACACTATGTCCGGCTTATTTGCAAAAATAGTCCCGCCAGTGATGATAGATCGATCCCAATACAACGTGATTTGGCGATTTTCGAGAACTGAGTCGGGTTGTACGATACTTGCGATTCCACAAGATTGTATTTCAGAGCAAGTTGCTGGTGGATAATCCTGGCTGCAAGGACAACCTCGCAACCAGGATACTGTACATGTATAGGCACAAGCCTATGCAAGTAGTCTGCGTAACAGCCAGAAATTATGCGTCACACACTCCCTTTTCCGATTCAAAACTTCACAGATATCAAATGATGTTCGATTCGTGTACAATGCTTCGTTGTAGCTTATTCCTCTTGACCGGTCTTACCTGTCGTAATTGATATCAAATTCGAAATTGCAGCTAAAAGGTATATGAAAATTATTTATAAAGTGCCTATGAATTTGGTTTATTATGATGTCAGTTCATTAGACAACTGTTAAAGAAGTGCAACCTAATCACTGAGTGGAAACGATGTTACAGAATTTCAAATAACCGCTCCAACTGCTAGACAGTATACCAAAAGGATATCCTTTTCTGGATATCCTTTTGGTATACTGTCTGTGTTGATCCTGGATAAGTCTCAATGTGTAAAGAACCTTTGATAGATAATCTAGATGTACAAAATTTTATGATAGATATTATATGGCTTAAACCATGACCTTCTCCACTGACGCAGAACATCGATGACTAATGTTAATGTCGCTAATCTGATATTACATTTGCTCCTTTATCTATCTTATCATGAGTAGTCATGGCATGATTATTGTTACTCATAAATATTGGGAAATACTTGTAGACACGACAAATCTAACTGTCTTGTATGTCGTTTCAGATACGTCACATTGGACGACGAGAAGCTGTGAGATTCAGACACTCTACGTCAGTTTTAAAGATTTGGAATGGCAGGTTAGTATTAAATTAAAACACAAATTGAAGAAGTCGGACGTAGAGTAAGACGCCCGTAGAATAGGTGGAGCGACGATCAACGCAGGGCTCCTGGTAACCGCTGCGTGAGAGTTGCCGAGAATCGAGTAAAATGGCGTGCTATAGGAGAAACCTAGGCCATGTGCGTGGCCTCATGATTGTCAAGTAAAAGTCAGGGCAAAATGATTTGAGATGTTCAAGGTGACCGGATTTGAAATGCCTAGTCATCAAGAACTGGAGATTCTACATACAATCAGTTTTTTCATTAACACCTTCATTGTGGCGTCTTGCTTTTGAAGCATAACCACACATAATATGTTCAAGGATTTTTGGCGTAGTTTAATTTGGTATAATAACTAGAGAATTATATATTTGAACTTGTGTCAGGACTGGATCATCGCCCCGGATGGGTACGGCGCGTTCTACTGCAGCGGTGAGTGCAACTTCCCTCTGAACGCGCACAAGAACGCCACCAACCATGCCATCGTGCAAACACTCGTGCATCTACTTAATCCTACCAAGGTCAGTTTTGTTTATGAAACTTTTTAGGTATCTACTAAAATATCCCTGATATTTTATCGAAAGTCCTTGCCTGATTTGAACTATGTTCTTCTGGCCGTTCAACTTTTCAAAAGCCATTAAAGCTTAGCAGGGGAACCCGTGCGTTAGTAACATCAGTAACAACAGGATTGACATAATATAAGATTTTCTGTAGAATCGGTAGCTTATGTTAATTCAATACAGTTTTGACTTTTCCATGATTGTTTTAGCTAATAGAATGTCACTGTGTCGAGGCCCTCTTGTTGTTTTGGGCAAATTACATTCAAGCAACCATTTTTTTTTACCAAATATGAGCTCGACTATACAAATCATGGAAAGATAATCATTGTTATTATTAGGTAGGTTTAAGAATGGAATTGAGCCGTGTCCGGTAAATTTTGATGTGATTTCCTAAAGTCTAGGAACTTTATACATTTGACTCGAAGTGAAAAGTCTGAACACGAAATGATTTTTTTAGTGAAACAATCATACGATGTTGGGTATCAGCACTTGCTTTTCTTCATGACATGAAGAAGAAGACTCAGCTACCGAATGATCGAATAGGAATTTAAAAAAGCATATGACAGTTCATTCCTATAAAATTTTGTTGGTGTCGTGTGAACGTGGTATGAAATAAATTGAACCTTCACTCGAGTGAACCATTCTCTCGAGTGAAGATTCAATTCGTTCAACGTCTGATATCTGCTTGCGTGCGTTCTGTTCATGTATTTTTAGCATTTGAAATTATTGTAGGTTCCAAAGCCGTCGTGTGCGCCGATCAAGTTGTCGCCCATCTCCGTGCTGTACTACACGGACGACTCCAACGTGATCCTGCGCAAGTACAAGAACATGGTGGTCAAGAGCTGCGGCTGCCATTGATCGAACAAATGTGTTCAACAAAACACTAGTCTGTTAACATTACGCTTCTAAATAAGTTAAGATGAAGCTGTAGTTACTCATTAAGTAGCGTAAGTTTGTGCCTATTTAAGTAAACGTCCATGTTTAATTATTGGAAAAATTATACTTACATATATAATTAATTGTAAAAACAGAAAATATATACGAGCCACGTCTTTCATTTCTCTATGATAATAAGATGATCATCCTTAGCATGGGGTGTATTCATTAATAAATAGTGGTCGGCCAGTGAGCAAAATTCGCACTTATTACATTTAAATTTCAGTCAACAATAATCAAAAATATATTTTTTCTGTACTCCTCCATATTAACTTTAGTTGTGCCAAATATAATTCTCCTCCGTCCGCGTAATTTTCGTAAAAAGGGGTACAAAGCTTTTTACATAATCATAAAATCTGTGAAGAAAACTTTATTGTAATTACGTTTATTATGGTTGACTGCTTTTTATTTTTGCATAATGATATATCAAATTATAAATAAATTATTTGTAATAAATCATTTAAAGGACCGCACTTGTATCGTAATCTATTTAGGTCACAGAGACAATTGAAGGAGTTTAACGTACAATAAGACCTTCGCATTGCTTGGAAACAAAATTAACATTTTTATAACTGAAACATTCATTCACTTGTTCATCCGAAAAATTTAAATGTGTTGTTTTGTTGTAACGTTGTTTCCGTCTCGAAAAATATTTCTTTCTACTTTCTCAATTGAGGAATGTAATTTTAATGACGTTTTTTTTTGTATTAGCGCTTTTTTTGCCAAGAACTGATAATAATCGAATTGTAGTTTATATGCGGAAAAAGGATCTTTTCTCGTCTAGAATAGATGTCTGATTGGATAATTGTTTTTTTGATTAGGTATTATTGATTTACACGTACAAAGAATAATATTTATTGTATTGCGAATATTTACATACCAATAACACATGGTAAACGTGCCCCACGTTGAGAACATTGAATTTTAATAACAACTTTGTATGTATTTTGTATGTAGGTACTATTAACTGTGTTCGTGTTAAGTGTCGATTTCCGTGAGCACAATTTAAAATAGGTACTTATGACGCTCTATTTCTTGTTTAGTATACAGGATGATTAAATGAGATGGTAAGGTTGGTGTGCAAGGTGTCCGTATCGGGACGTACTTCTCAGGTGTGCTTCTCATTATACCAAAATAACATTTATGCTTTGTCTATGCTCGTGAAGAAACCTGGACTTATCTATACTATAATATTATAAAGAGGAAAGATTTGATTGTTTGTTTGTTTTCATTGAATAGGCTTCGGAACTACTGAACCGATTTGAAAAATTATTTCCGTGTTGGGAAGCTACACTATCCCCGGGTGACATGGGCTATATTTTATCCCCGTATTCCCACGGAAACGGGCACTACGCGGGTGAAACCGCGGAGCGCTGCTAGTAGCTGATATAAGTCTAAAATTGCCAACGTGGCGAGCAAGCGTGGTGATCAATGCTCGTGCCTTCTCTCTATAAGAAGAGGTCTCCTGGTCTCTGGTCCCTTTTAATATTAGGCTGGTATAATAACCTATACCTTACATACTGTCCTGACTATTTGCTTTCTTTATTTAAAAAAATCTCCGTCCCTAAGAATATGTGGTAAATTGTTACTTCTAATTTCTGAATTGCTTCTAAATGCTATAATTATGTAAGTTTCTTTCAACATTTTTACGTGTTTTTAATACATAATTATCTACAGAGCAAAGCTAAGCTAGGTAGTTTTAAGTTTTTGCCTGGTCTACATTTTGCAGTTTTCTTTTTGTAGGTATTTAACTTAACAAGCTGCGTGAACACTGTATCTATGGACTGTTTACTAATGCAACGTTCCAAGAATAAGTTAGTACTACGAACGTTGTGTTTGTAGTAAATCGATTACTGATAAGAATACATATAAGTAAGTAATGGATTGTTGTTATGTACTGTAGTGTTGCAAGTCAACATTATGCATTGATAAGGCCACGTGTACAATGTACTCGGCGTAAGATAATATTGCAGCTCACTTGAGATGTTATTTAAAAACGACCAGTCTTAATATAATAATGATTTGTACAAGAATATAAAAAGAAAGAAAATCATCGTTAAAAAATTCGTCCGCGTCGTTGTAAATAGGAAAAGTGCCCAATAGGCTGGCAGCATTTACACATTATATGGCAATTCTGATTCTTTGACGAAAAGATAGGCCAGCCCTCTGGTCACGTGAAGAGCGACCAACCGCTTGGCAATGCCTCGGAACTGGCCCTAGAGTTTCAACCCCAAACGGTTTGAACTTATAAGTTCCAACAAGATTGGAATACTTAAGATGTTTGAGGTTTTCCGCACCTGCAGCAGCCGCCCCAGCACAGCCTTTTCGTAATAAATTTTACTTTTGAAAACGATAGCAACCTATTTGTGACCACTGTTCCACAATATTATTAAATTTACTGTTTGTTTTTACATGAACTATTTTCTTAATGTTATCTTGCGTTGAAACCCCTTAGGTACGTATCAATCTGTTTTTACTTTAGCTAAGTAATTTAAACATTTATGTGCCAATCGAATAAGTCAGTTTTTATAATGAATATTTACACGTCTTAGTTTTTATTATTATGTACAATTATATGATTTTAAGAAGTATTAGATGTAAAATTTTATCATTAAAGGAGTTTACTTTTTAAAATGTATTTTTTTATTTATGATTCTTGGATTTCGCGAGCTTTTAAAATCACGGTTATTCCTAGCTCAAATGGCTTTCGACAACCAGGTCATTCTTATGATCCTATCCCATGACAAATCACCCATTGTGAGAAGCAAACTGTGGGAACAGAAGCAACCACCACCCGACTTCGTTAAAGCCCAGGAACATTTGCCTCCCGGGCGTGATCTGCAGTGGCCTATATGGAAAGCTCTTAATCGATTGGGTAACCAAATAGGCCGCTGCAGACACAATTTGTCAAAGGGGGTATTAGTGACTCATCCGAGTGCGGTGCTTCTGATCAGATCATTACCCACTTGCTAGAGTGCCCTAAGGGCCCGTCCATCTGCACCGTGCATGATCTAAATAATGACACTGATTCCGCAATAAACGTGACCGTGTCGTTATCTCAGTAGTAATTCCTTTTCAAGTCATCCTTGCACATAGTCCATCGATTCTTTGGTCTTCACCTACTCATGCAGCAATGTACATTCATACTCAAAACTTTCCTCAAGACATTTTCCTCCGCTTATACCATGACAACTGATTTTCGCACAATTTCTCATTCACCAGTACAATTTTCAGACTATCATATATACAAGGTGATTTTTTTCATATTTCTACCCATGTTCCTTGGAGAAAGTTTTTAGATTTCACGGGTAGGTACTATAGGGACCGAGGATCTAGCTACAAATAAAATATTAAATAGTGTTTAACTTCGTGGTACTCCAAGAATAATTAAAGAAGTCAAGACTATATTATTATAGTCTTGACTTCTTTAATCCGCGCCTAATATAATACATATTTTCATACACACTAATACATACATATTAATACATATTATATTTTCTTCGGTATAAATCCTATCCTATTCTCATTGACGGATATAATCCTAATCTCATCATCTTGATCGTTCAAATGTGACAGTCATTCCATTACCGGCCTGTATTAACATAAAGGTTGCATTCTTTAAGCAACAAACCTTTACAGTACTATCACCCTAAAAAATTTAAACGGTTACTAAAAATTCACCTTGTATACTCATTTACTATTCTATCCATTCGCGTAACACCAACCATTCCTCCCAGCATTCTCATCTCAGCTGCATTCATTCGACCTTTTTGTGAAGCGACGAGCAACGATCTGCGCCTTAACTGCTCAACACACTATTAATCAGAATTTGAATAATTTTGAAGCTTATCGCTAATCCATTCTTTCATATGTTCGAAAAAGTTGTCTGCTTAGCAACGTAAGCAACGCCATGTATATTGTGGAACTGTCAAAATGAAAACGATTCTTACTGATAGTGTATTATGTACGCAATTAGCCCTCTGATCCATACGAGCCATCCAACGAGCTTTCGTTTTCGATAACCCGTCTATACAAATATTTTGCATATTATAATGTTGCGTTTGCATATTATAATGTTGCGCTTGTTTACTCAGCGTTATGAGTAACTACCTATTTACTAGCATTCCTAGGAAACTAGTCTATTTGCACTGCTGCTAGCCACTGCCATCCGAGTTAGGTAAACCCCCAGATAAGTGTTCATAACTCATCTACCTGTTTATATAGGTAATACAGATCAATTTTAAAACAACAAACTTCTAGCAAATTAGCTTTTATGATTTAAAACGAAACTTGGAACTAAAATATTTATCACGAACCTAAAATAAAAACAACCGAATTCCAAAAAAAAAAACAAGTGAAAAATAACTTTAATTTTGGAAGTCGGTGTTTCTTTGGTTTTGTATTTTCGTTTTTTGTCACCGGCTTCCGACATTAAAGCAATTTTTCACTTTCTACTGTTTTTTTTTGGGATGTCCGTTTTTTTCTAGTAAAGTCTTTATTTTTCCCTTGTTAGTTTTGGTACCTATCCCACACAAGTTTGTATACTTGCTAAGTAAATATCAGTGACAAGCAGATATTATTATAACATCATCAACATACATTAAGTGGAAAAAATACGTATTATTGAAGCCACAGTTGAAGCTAACTCAAAAACCACTCATCCTTGAAAAAATTTGAATGGGTGGTCCCATTCAAATTTTTTCAAGGATGAGTGGTTATAAGTAAGTATTTCTATCCTTTCAAACAAAAGAAGAATACTACCGAGTTGAGAACTTCCTCCTTTTTTAAAATAATGATTTAGTCTCATACATAAGTATGGGGCAGGAATTTGTTTACCGGTAGAAGAGCTATCGCAGAGACAGACCGTGAGACCGGACATTTAATTTTAGGTCAGCGAAACCACCACCACTTCCGTTATGTCTGGCATCGGAATTTCAGTCTGTAGGAGTAGTTACTATAATAACCTGATAATATCGGATCGATCGGTTTAAGTTTGGTATCATCCTGTAGATCATCGACTTAACATGTCGATAGGTACTAGATGGTAGAGTCGCGTAAAATTTGAAATAGCTAGCTTCTCATCGCGTCTTCTTCTACGAGGACTTTCTTGTTTTAACATAAATATATATATGCATCGCATCGACAGGCCGCGATATTAGGTACAGACGCCAGCACATCAAGCTACCCAAACTGTAAAATTTTCCCAATTGAACATGAACTTTATTCCTTTTATAATAAATTTCAAAAGCTATCAAAGAAATTTGACAGATTGGAGTAGCTTTTTTTTTTGGGTGGGAAATCATCAAATAACTTCTCCCGCTCATCGTGTCAGACTTTTACTGACTAAAACCCACCCGTGTTCCCTCAGTTGCCTGTGTGCCAGGGGCTGCGGTATCTCTTTCGAACAACCCGCACCCCTGGCAGGCATCGGCCCTTGCGGACCCCACCATTTGGTGCTGACATCTCTTTGAGGCGCGCGTGGAACACAACGCGCCGTCGACCCGGGCTTGGTCCTTACCGGACAGTGAGCTACCCATTACTCGCCGTCCGCAAGCCCGCGCCTACGGTGGCCGGGAATCAGCCTGGGATTCCCGAGGCCCAGGGCGTCTCCCGCGGCGACTACGGCCGTGAGGGCGCATATACTGCCTCTCCCTCACGTGCGCTGCCTCCCCCTTCGCGAGCATTAGTGCTTCGCAGAAGGAGGTGACGGCTAACCATTCACTCTCGCTCCGTACCATGGCCTGCACCAGGGCCGGACGCGAGAGATCGCCGCCGCCGATCGCCTCCACGAGGACACGGCGGTGCTCCGCCCAAGCCGGGCAGACTGCCACCGTATGCTCCACCGTGTCCTCAGGGCGATCTTCGCAATAGAAACACCCGGGCGTTTCCTCCAGCCTTATGCGAAACAGGAACCTCCCGAAACAACCGTGTCCGGTGAGGACCTGCGTCAGGCGGAAGGTGAGGACGCCATGCCGCCTCTCAAGCCACTCCTCAAAGAGGGGACTTACCACCGCTATCGTGGCGTGCCCAAGATTGTAGTAGCTTGATGTGCTGGCGTCTATAGGTACTTCGTTTTCTTTTAGCGTTCTGTCAACTTCTGTCTGAATTCATACTTATACTCGGCTCCAAGAATTGGGCTATCAAATATAAAAAGAATTTTACTGGACTGGTAGTTTCAGAGATTACCCCCTACATACAAACAAATTATTTTTATAATATTACAAGCATTTATTTAACTTGCAATGTATGTAAGTATGTAACTATGTTTGTTCGGGTGGAATCTTGCAAATCAATTTTGAAGCAGATATCATTCTAAATCTAATGTGGCAGACGTATAAAGATGGCGGGCTAAGATTTTTATGCTTTCCTACAATATGGGTATCAAATGAAAGGACTTTCTGAGAATACGAATGCGAGTTAAACTCTTTTGCTCCTATACATTTGTCATTTTCATTCCCAGACGGAGATGGCGGGATGAGCTGGACTCCTTTAATAAAGATTGGTCCTTGTCAGCTTTGGACAGAGAGAGGTGGAAAGAGAGTAGGGAGGCCTTTGCCCAGCAGTGGGACGTTAGAAGCTAAAAAAATAATAATTGACATTTTGGTGTACTGGGGTTTGGAATCCTCGATTAAGGTATTGAGGTCGAATTGTTCGAGTCTGTAGGATCGCATCGGTTGGTTAACTTTGATTTGTGTAATTTGGCGAGACAGGCGTCAACCAATGCTTGGTTTTGCAACCTGTCTAGCAGAAGGATAACTCCAAAATCAAACCTGGAACAGTGTTTGAACAGACTGAGAAACCTGTCCAGCGAAAACTGATAAGTAAAAAATAAATTAAAAGTATACATTTTTTTTTTATAACAAGGTTTTATTTAAATGTGTTAAAAAGAATTACTTAGATTGAAATATTTATTACAATATTTACGATACCCAAACTGGAATGTGGTCAAAAATTATTTCGTAAAAACTCAAAAAAGAATAAGTTTTGCAATGTTTCAGTTCGGATCGATGACATAATGATACACATTTCATTGTAACCTAGTTTAAAGTTGATTTGGTACAAACACACCAATAAGGAAGAACTCTTTTTATTTCGACAATGCGAAAAAACGTTCGAAAGCTTTTTACGCAGTGAATGCGAACGTTACATAACGATAGGGTTGCCAACTTTTTCTAGAAGAAATAGAGAATTTCTGATTTCAGGGAGAGCAAATAAAGAGTATAGATTATACAAATAGCGTACCATTTATTCACTTTAAGAATTTTGAAGCATGTTTTGCGGTACATAACATTTTTTATTGATTTTACGAGAATTTTAGGACTCCAAACATCCTAACGCAGGAGCTCTTTTTAATCAATATTTATAGAGCCCTGTTCCTCTCTTCTCGTCACTACACATTCATGACTGACAAATAGTCAAGTCTCACAGTGGATAATATAGAAAAACCGTAGAAAAACGAAATCACCTACCTCAAGAAAGTTAGTTTATGAAAAAAGAGTATTTTGGCGTAATTTATCAGTATTATAGATTACAGAGTACATCCATAAAAAAAGAGTATAATTCTCTATATTAGAGTACGGTTGGCAACCCTATATAACGTTGTTAAGTAGGTACCTATATGTTTTGCAAACTGGCCGACAAAGCCGTCCATAACAGTAACTGCACTTAATTAATTTATTCATTAACCGTCCCTTAAGCCACTTTGCATGTGCATGGAATTCAATATGAATGTTATGGCGTACAAAAACATGGATCATGTACCTATAATGTTTTATTATAGTATTTGAAATAACTCATCATCATCATCATTTCAGCCGAAAGACGTCCACTGCTGGACATAGGCCTCCCCCAAGCTCCGCCACTTCGACCGGTTCTGTGCTTCCCGCATCCAGCGGACTCCTGCGGCCCTCACAAGGTCATCGGTCCACCTTGTGGGAGGCCTTCCAACTTTACGTCTTCCAGTGCGCGGTCTGGACTGGAAGACTTGAAATAACTACTCAGAAATAATTATAGTATTTTTGTTACGTGCGCGTTGTAGGGACGATAGCTAAGTACTCTATAATATTACAATGTATCATGGCTGACTTGTTTTCATTTCATCATTTCTTTCAGCTGAAATTAAATCAGTTATCAATATAATATCAATGATACAAATAGAATATTTGTTTACACTTTAAATTCTAAGTATACAATCAGTCGTTTCATGTTTTTATCGGCAGATAACTGATAAACATTTGAGTCGACGTCTTTGTACAATGTGTACGCGTGACTCGCGACGCGAAGTCGATTTGTCCTTATTCTGAAGGAGCAGAGACCACCGTTTAAAAATAATATTTATAGGGTATTAAGCACCTTGTAATTTTTTAAGTTAAAGTACCTAACTAGTGTGAGTAGAGTGATTTAAGTGATTCGTTTCGGGTCATTTTGTGTGTTGGATTGTTTCGTGGCGAAAAATAAAAAGAAACCGCAAGTGTAACAAAAGCTCCTGGGCCGCGTCATCTACGGACGGACGGCTTCAAGGGCGCAGCAGCCTCCACCGGCCGGCGCTGATCATATTGGAGCGAGCCGCGAAGCCGCATCATTGCGCCGCCGACGCTTTGCCACAACACACGTTTCGTACGTCTGGCTTTGAAAATAAACAATGTTCAGCACGCCGATCGACACTCACCACCTGTTGTGAAAATTTGTATGTGGATGTTGATATCGGCGCCCCGAGCTCCGGGTTTTTTAATAACAATGTGGCTTCTAATTGTTGTGAGTGCAATTGTCTACGCCGGTGCCGATATCATCCAGGAAGCCAAGGTGTTTCATAAGTGTTGTCCGAAGAGTCAAAGTTTAGTAAAAGTGTCAGATGGTGAAGACTTTGGCGCCGCCTACCAGTGTTTAGATCGCGAAAGTGCTGAGAACAGTTACAACATAAGTATTACTCCGCTTTTTATTGGGGAACATGTACCGGTGCAGCACGGCATACCTGTAGAGTGTGATGAATTACAAATGGTGCAGATGACATCGTCAGAGTTAGATAATCGGTTACAAAATTTAAATAGTTGTTACGACAGGCTCGTGTTAGAAGTTGTTAATGGCACACTGAAACCAAACATTCCTGAAGTTGTAGGATTAAGCTGTATTAGAAATGAAACATTGAAGACACCAAGAGACCAACTAATTGTACATCACTACCGGAAGTGTTGCCCAAGAGGACAGAGTTACGATACTAATTTCCATTTGTGTAGAAATACTGAAGGGAACAATTCAGAAGATTGGCTAATAAAACGCCTCAAAATGAATGATAATGATATTTATGAAGTTGATAATGGACTGAATTGTAAAACGGACGAGTATGGTGTGGAACTGAGAGAGACTTTCTTTGCACTTCAAGTAGATGGAAGTAATCTGAAGGCTTTAAGTAAAAAAGGAGACGGTGGAGGTGACGCCCCGCCAGGAGAGTGGTGCGTGGACCGGGAGTTCTATAGCGATGAGCTGGTCGCCCGCGTGTGCTCTCGCGATTGTTCTCAATATGGTGCTTTCGGTGTGAGGAAGTGCTGTCCCATCGGACACCACTACAAACCTCGACGTTGTGGCAGCTTTGTTAGCAGATGTATGCCAAACGTGGACGATGTCTTTTTTAACATATCGGACTATCTGGAGCCCTTGCAACGTAAAAATGAAGAGATAACAGGTAATATTTTTGCTTTTGTCCATTCCTTCTTCCTCTCTCAAATGAATACAAATAGTAGCAAATCAGGAAGGCGAGATCTGACAACCCAGGGTGTAAACGCAAATAAATCACAACTAGAAAAGGCTATTTTGGTCCCCTAAAATAAAAACAATCCAATAAAAATTGGATCATTAGGTAACATTTTTGTCCATAAAAATGCTATCAGCAGTGCATAATCACCATGTAGCCCTAACCACCACTGATAGCAGACGTTGATTAGGTACTTTTGTAAACACATGATAGCAGTTAAAATATAGTAGATATAGATATAAATGAAGTACATTTGCTATCATTACGTATGACTTTCCCACGAAATTGTAGGTGCTAATTGGAAACAAAGCAAAACGTTTACAAACAATTTGAGGTTGTTATGTATGAGGACGCACCATTCCATCGACCTGACAGTTCTAACTTACCTGTTATTTGTATATCTTAGGAATTACACACAGTGGCGGTACTTACCTACATAGCATTGACTTAAAGTGAGATAAAACTTCATTCAGTATTGGTTAAAGAGTTCTAAGTCAAAGTCACATCATTTACTTCATATAGGCACATATAAGGCACTTTTGAACGTCATATTTACAAAATAAATTAAGGATTGATTCTAGTTGCCCCTTCCAAAGGGTAGTTTCGTCTGGAGAAGAATGGGCAAGAAACTCCTCTGTTACTCTTTTAAAATATTTTGCAATATTTTTTGTACTTACATTAATTCTGCCGTCCACAAGCTATAATGCCGTTAACCAACAAAATGGACAAAAAAGCGCAGAAAAATATGAAATGCATGCTATTAAGTTATGCAATGGACGGTAAAAATTCTAGTAAAAATTTAAATTATAAGCCCTTAGTCACTTTTTAGTTTAGTAATGTTGCTCACCTGCGTTTTAGCGTAGTAAACATAGGTATCAAACAAGGCAAGTTAACTGCGTTTTTATTTTTTTTATCTCGGCATCCGTAAATAGTAGGAAAATACTGCTTAGGCAGAAAGATAGATATTTTTTTTTTCTGATTATAGTGGCATCAAAAAACGAAAACCGACCATATATGCGAGTTAATGGACGGCAGAATAATACTATGTCATCATTGTAGTGTCTAAACTTAAAGATCAAATTAATTTTGCTTAAAATCACGCTTAGTATAGGTGTAACGGGTTTCAATGCTTCAATACTATTATTGCGATCACGTTTATTGAAATCACACTCAAGATTTTATGGAAGTAAAAACTTCGATTCTTGTCCAACATAACAAATTAAATAAGTCCTGATAAAGACAACGTAAAACGTACTACAATGTAATGTCGTTATCCCTGTGTTCAATCACCCATTGATGACATTTTTCACCCTCAAGAGCTGTATCAAGAAAGTAATAGGTATTTAAGGAGGATGCGCTAAGGCAGCACGCAAAGTTCAAAATTTCTTACATTTATTTTGCAATTTGTAGGATTGTGTCAGGTTGCAAACACGGCTACACATCAAGCTATACATTTCCAGTTTACGCTGATCTTGCACAGTATGGAAATCCTATACAACGCGAGATCAGTGTATACGTTGATTAAAATATGATTCGCGGCCGTAAGGGGGCGTCCATTAAGATTCGACTCGACCCCCTCCCCCCTAAACGCCTCACGTAATTAATGGGCGCCCTCTAACTTAATGCTATACAGAATTACCATTATCATTCAAATTATCAATACAACCCTCTGTATTTAATCCCATTGAATGACTTTTTTGGGCAATAGTCTTTCTATGGGATATAATTAACTTGATGATTTTAATGATGATAATTCTATAAATATATACATGTTACGGTTTTTTTTTGTTTTTTGAGGGTGGGTAGTCATCAAATAACTTCTCCCGCTCTGCGTGGAGCGGGAGGGCGTGTCAGACTTTTACTGATTAAAACCCACCCGTGCTCCTTCAGTTGCCTGTGTGCCAGGGGCCACGGTATCTCTTTCGAACAACCCGCACCCCTGGCAGACATCGGCCCTTGCGGACCCCACCAGTTGGTGCTGACATATCTTACATGTTACGCATGCATATCATATATTTGTTCAAAATTCAGCAATACGCTGATCTGCAAATTGCAAAAACGTAAGAAAATTTGATTTTCGCGGGCTATCCTGGCGTTTGCCCCTTAAGTTTTAGTTTTCTAAAGTAAACGAACGAACTATTTACAAGACAATTGCTAAACATAAACAATATAGTTCTCATTTACACCTAAATTTACTATGTCACTCATTAGAGATAATGTATATCGATCATTCATTATCTTTATTGCTTTGCAGAAAATAATAACCCAAATAAAAATATTGCTGGAAATCTCAATAACACAATTTAGTAATATATCCGGTATTGCTATACCTACTACTCCCAAGAAATTCCCATAAAAAACCCAGGCCTTAAAACCAGCGTTGGTAACGTGACTGATTTGCCTTGCATGGAGGCGGAATAAAACACAAGTTTACAATAAGTACATAAGTACATTACAATAGTACGGCGTGCATTTAGTGTTAGCAAAAACTTGTCAATTTTTTTTACATGTGTACTATGTATGTAGCTTTCAAATTATTTTCCCCCTGCTGAATAGGCACTTCAGCGCAAACCTACTAACTAATGTTTTGAAGAACGGCAGCGGCGCGGCGGTGGCGGGGCAATTGCGTAACACACTTACAGTAGGAATAGCTTTCATGTTGACAGTTCAACAACATTAATTGCATTATCTACTTTTCTGAGTAGACAAATTTTTCGAACATATGAAGCAATTGATTAGCAATGTCCTTCAAAATGATTCAAATTCTGATTGTTATAAAATTAATTAGGGTGCTGGTGACTATTTCATAAAAATATTAGCAGCGTTTGACGGATCAGGCTTACAAGAAGAGAAGGTATGGCCGTGTATTATTGCCGCTGTAAATAGTCACCTACAGATTTCAGCATAAATACCTTATTACACTTACGTAAGATCCAAAAGCCATTTTCTCGTGGTATAACAGTGTGTACAGTAGTGGTATAACGAATGCAACTTTGAGAAATTAGGTACTTATTTCATAAAAGTATGGTTTCGAAAATACGATGTTCAGAACACCATACAATTTATCAATACAGGAGGGCAATAACTTCAGCTTGACAGTTCGTATTTTAAGGAAAATAATATTGCTTATGCTTTTAGATGTCCTCGGGATTCGCACTGACTTGCACTGCCACGAGGGTCGAGTGGTGCTGAACAAGTCTGTGGAGCGGGACCGGCACCGGTTAACTTCCGACGGGCGGCTGATCTCGCCTATCAGTGTCGGCGATTCCTATTGTTTCGAGGCCTTCGATAGCCGCAGCTGCCCTGACGGCAATATCTTCGTCACCGCCGTCAACTGTTTCGTAAAGGGACCAGAAAACGTCAAGAACTTCCAAATGTCCTTCATCGTAAGTCATAAGTGCTCATTCATCACGATTACTACACGCTTCATTGATTTCATATCTTCAAACGAAAAAATGATGATAGATTCTGGAGTTGTTGAGGTTATGTGACGGAAATAGTTGTTTTTGTGAAGGCGATACATTTTTTTTAAGTTTGTTTAGATTGGTCTGCGAGTCAATAGATCACACGGATTGATTGATTCGTTGCTGATAAACAAACGATCAGTGGCTAAGACGTACCAGGCTTTCAGGAAATTACTTAACAAGCGATTATTACATTTATGTAATTAGAATAAGGTTTACAAAACACCTACAGTTCTTAGTAAGTTCGTTATTGTTTTTCGTGTCACCACCATCTTTATTCTGACGCAGCCGGTTAGGTAAACGCCCTGACTTTCTCAGTGTTTGCAAGTCCATGTTTAGGTTAATATCGGAGATGTGGGCCATGAGGGAACCATCATTCAGAAACATAAACAAAGGAGGTGAGAACTCGGGCCGTGACGTCATTGAGCAGCGGGTAATCATAACCCTCCGTTAATTTCTCTGTTCACATATTGTAATATGATAGGATTTGACAGATTGGGGAGCTGTTAATGTTATTTGAAATTATTTCTGAAAATATATTTAAGTACCTACATGAATCTCTGGTACTCAACGGTGCTATGTATTTTCAAATGATGTCCAGAGAAACATGAATTCTTATTCTTTGTGTCCTTTAATATAAATTGTCAAATAGTATTTATTAAAAATATATTAATTGGCCATCGGTGAGTGAGTGTTCCCATTCTATTGATTTTAAACTGCTGTGTACTTATTGAATCATAAATTCATAAGCATCTAAGATATCATTCAAATTAATTGCGTTGTCATGTTTTTAAAAGGTAGGAAACAGATATTTATATGTTTAGGAATGTCCACTCTTGACTTTTTGTGTATTTGATCATGTGATTTACACCTACGATCTTCTAACGTTGATGACAATAAATTCCGAGAACTATGTACCTACCACATAATCTTCCTTAATAATTATATAAATCAACACAAATCAATATGCTCAAAGTCAAGTCTATTCACTTTGTTTATCAACTGACGTCAATCTATCAATTCTAATTCACTCTCACACGCACAAAATTTCCTCTTTTCCATTTTTTTTACATAACATCACGACAGTATTCTCCAAAATTTCAGGCAGAAAAGTGTAAACAATACGCACATGTCTCATTTACATGTAGGTACCTAATAGGGGGCGAACCTATCGCCATCACCCAGGCTCGAATCCAGAGGGTGTTCTTGTTTGGTCCTAGTAACACTTTGGCCCGGGGTTCTAACTCAGAATCCCAGGCTCAGCAATCGCGTGTTCGAACACTGAACCATAAAGGAATTTTTTGCAGGCTTGGAAACTTATAAAATATTAGGCTGATACTCTACTGAGGCGGACCGGAAAATTAAACAATACCCTTTACTTTAAGGGGAATCTAGTCGCGGGCTCGAACTCACTGGTAGGGCCTATCTAAAAAGCATGCTGTCTCATCAGGCATCGTGTCCGACAGAGATGGTATCAGTGATGAGCAGTTCGACCTAGTCTATACGCACAACGTTATTGAGTTAGAAGCAGGATCATAGTAAAACAGGCGCGTAAAAAATTAAGAAAAGTCCTTCGGAAGATCGGGTTTTATGAAAAAACCACTGCATAAATCAATGACCAATATAGTTTATTGAACTTTTCGATAATTGAACTTTGTCGGTACTTGGTTTTGGAAATTTTACTTAAACACGCACAAAGTTAGGTTTAATTAGCAAAAAAACGAATCTTTGTTGGCTCCTAACTGTTTTAATGGCATTTTATTTTAGCTTTCTGTTATCCGCACAGACAATATTAATAATATGAGACAAATCCATACCATGTTTAATTTTTTATGTACATTGTCAAACAATGGAATACTACACTCCCGAAGTTTGTATGGAAAAAATAAGAGGCCCTTCTCCTCAAATACTGTTTTGCTTTTTTTTCTGAAATTTTCGAGGGTCAGCCTAAGAATAATCAACCTATAATGCTCCCACTGCTGGGACATAGGCCTCCTATCTGAGAGGAGGTGTGGGCCGTAATTCACCCCGCGGACCCAGTGCGGGTTGGACAGCCTTATTAATAATAATAGCCTAAAGCCGTAGTAATACCGCTGCAGATAGCAAGTTTGACGTTTATATTTCCGTGGCAGCTGATCTGCATCTCCAGCGTGTGCCTGGCGCTGACGCTGGTGGTGTACATGTCGCTGCCGGAGTTGCGCAACCTGCATGGCCGCACGCTCATCTGCCACGTCAGCATGATGCTGCTCGCCTTCAGCTGCCTCGCGCGTGTCCAGTACAGCCGCGTGCCAAATGACACCACCTGCACTGTTCTTGGTAAGTTATTTTTTACGTCGTATTTCTTGCCTTTTTCTTCTGAATCGTTACCAGAATCTGTTAACACGGAAGCTCATATAACCCTTGTCAGCTTCTTGAACTTGAGGGAAACACCGAGATTCTAAGGCCGAATCATCTATTTGTCAGACAGTCAATGTTAAATCTATCGTAAAACGGAAATACAGAAAGTATCAATCACGCAAATAAAGTGGATGAACGATTAGATTCATTTTATGGTCATGATAAAGAGGTTGTTCGAGCTTAATTCACTTTGTCCCCAGTAAAACACATTGGGGTTAAAAGCCTATAAACTGTTTCATGGCGGAACAGTCTTTCATCTTTAGGATAAAGAAAATTTATTGCGTGCGTAAACAAAGTGCATTTCATAATAAAAGAAGAAAAAATAAGTTCACTTCCTGAAAATTCCTTTCTCTCGATGGCGCGCGGAATCTTATTTTGCGTGGGATACATTTTATTGTTATACGTAAAAGGGAAATTAATAAACAAAACCACAAGCGATATAATATTTCGATAGATAAATAATAATTATAGATATGAGCATAGTCTGTTTTGAATGAACTTTATCTTATAGGTACATGATAACATCTGGATGCAATAAAAATCGAAGATAGAAGTGGCGACCTTATCTAAATCATATTTTAAGGCTTATTATTAAATATAAGTAGATACTGTGCTGCAGATATAATGCACAAGTGCCTTTAGTTAATGAATACGAGATAATTTTGCATTAAAGTTACGTAAATCGCTATATTTACTCTCAACTACACAGTATCCAAATGTTGAGATTGGCACGCTGCACAAATATTATGCAAATTATTCTTAACTAATTTGTAGTATATTGTCTGTACTAATTAACATAGAATGAAACAATAGAATTAATGATATCTAATATTCCTACATAATTTGAGAGCTGAGACGTGGCATAATTAACTTGTCATATTTTTTGTAAGGTGGTTTTAAATACATTTCCGTTTCAAATCTGTTTACAATCGAGTTAGGTAGAGCAAAATCTGCTGTTAGGATACTTAGAATATATGGTAATTTTACCACAGCTATACGACAAATGTCTTCAATTCTCTGCACCGTATAAATAGAGTGTCATGCTACTCCATAATATTCCATTATTCATGTTTTCTTATAACTGTGGCTTCTTATTAATAGCAAAGGATTGACGTTGAGACCATGTGATTAGAATTTGTTTTTCGTGTTTGGATTGATGTTATCACCAAACTGTTTGATTCGCGAATGGATGTTCGTCAACAAAAGCTCGCGCAACTAATATCTGTAGAACAAACTCACGAAGCGAATGCCCGCGGCGAGAAAATTACGAAGGCTTTGTGCGAGTATGTAACCCTGAGGGACACCATTTATAAAACAACCGACTTCCAAAAAAACACTACAAAGTGAAAAATAACTGTAATTTCGGAAGTCGGTGTCTTTGGAGCTGTATTTGATTTTTTTGTCACCGGCTTCCGAAATTAAAGTTACTTATTTTTCACTTTGTAGTGTTTTTTTGGTAGTCGGTTGTTTTTTTTTTTGGAAAAAGTTTTTTTTTCGCTTTTTTGTGGTTCACATGTGCTTACCCCTTCACAGCATACCGGCGTGATGTTATGTTACGAACTGGTGTAAGCAATAGACAGACATGAGATTTCAGCAATCCCACTCCATTTGCTATCATTTATTGAGGAGTTCCGTTGTCTGTCTCCAAAGTTCTTTATCAGATCTTCACCAAATTGAAATGGGACCACTCTGAGAAAATACTCTTCCAAAAAATACCCAAATCGCTCCGTGTGCCTATAAAATTTGAAGAGTTCTCTCTATTTCTCCAGGGTCCCATCATCAGATCCTAACTTCATGATCATGGGACCATCTGGGAAGTATACCATTTCAAACAAAAAATAATAATCCAAATCGGTCCAGCCATCATCGAGTAATCGGGGAACATACGTAAAAAAAAAAATCCGACGAATTGAGAACCTCCTCCTTTTTGAAGTCGGTTAAAAACACCGCACAATGTCCTCAACTTGTCAAGCATCGAGTTATGTATTGCTGCCTAGCATCGCTTTCTGAAATACCTGATTGACTGCTAATGTGCTTACTATGTAGTATTCAATACGAGTAGTAGCATCAATGCAGTTATGTACTGATTGATTCTTTCTCATAATATGACGTAAATAACACGAGTAATTAAGTCATCGAATGTGTTCATCTGATTAATCTGGTGAAATAAGGTATGATCAATATAAATATTTTTCTATAGTTTGCTTGTTTATAATATACATGCATTATCATGAAAATCTATTTGAGTATTGTTTACGTCATCGAACAAATAAATTGCCTAAACATCCATTCTAAATTGGGCCTAAGTATGGAGTTGGTGAATCAGCCAATACTCTGTAGTTTATGAAAAGAATAAGGTTTGTATTGATAACGGTGACTAAAATGGTATTATTTGGTAAGCGTGCAACAATTTGTCGAATGTGTTTTGTATTTCATATACATACTTACGTATTGCTGCTCCAACCATATTAAAGGTACTAACAAAATCATTCCTAAAAGTAAAAAATACTAAAAAGTAATAAGTATTGTATTCACAAAGGATGGCTTTATCAATTGACTAACTTTTTACTGATACATAGTACCCATAGTTGACCAATCCATTGGAAACATTCCTTTCTCTAACACCAAAAGGGCAGAACATCTATTTTACCCCGGCATTACTCCGCATAATCTAAAACTGAACTACTGTGATTCAATTTTAATAGTTGTTACTCTTTTAATTTCTACCTCCACTATAAAAATCCTCTATGGCTAAATTATGTACAGTTTCAACATATAGCTACTTATTGGCTGGATTGTGATTAATCAACGTTAACGTAGCAGTGCGTAACAGAGATAATTTGAGAACCGAAGTAGTTCTGTAGGAACGTTGCCAGTCATAGTTGATCCATTACATGGTCGCTCATTGTTTGCACAGGGTACGGGATCTACTTCGGCTTCGTGGCCGCGTTCGCCTGGCTCAACGTCATGTGCTTCGACATCTGGTGGACATTTGGGTAAGTTTTGTTAAGAATCAACACAAACATTTAGACTGGCTACAATGCAAATGACGTGTGAATTGAAGATGCCTACATTATGTGTATCATCATGTCCCTCGTCACGACAGCTATGCACATCAACCGCGTACTCAACCTAGTTTAACAGACTGGCCCTATTACCATCATTCTCGGATTGATCACACGCATCCAGATGCGTATGGTCAAAGTGTTTTTACAATTGTAAACGCTAAACAAATAATTTCCTGCGATCAAAAACTACTTCGCACTCCTAATTTCAGATTGAGTACACATCGCGGGCCCAGATAGCGAGAGTTTGTTTATATCATAATGTTCAAGAAAATATTCGGCCGTGTAGTGCGCCAGACACCGCGATGCATTCAGTCTTGAACTATATTCCGAAGTGTTTCAAAATCAAGTTCACTTGCTATTGTCAGTACATAGAAAAAACTTTGCTTCACACGCTGAAAGCTCATATTTTCAAAGATTGACAGCTTTTTATTAAAACTTTTGTGGTTCAATGAATGAAGATGTTTATACTTCAAAATTCTTCAAATGCTGATGTTATTTATTCGTGAAATAGTAGTTCTAAAAATACGAGTAAATGAAATATTAGGTTGTGATAACAAGTCAATCCGGCAGCCTACACAACCGGATTTTACGGATGCGTAATGCTGCTATCTGTGCTAGCCGCGGTTTGGGTAGGAATACAGGCGCTGCACCGGCGGCGCTGTCGTGACTAACGGCTTATTTTTCGTGAATAGGTACAAACAGTTTTCCGAACTATTAAGATTTAAAGTCTTCGTTTACAAATGAAATGATTTGTGGTACCATAATTTCATCATTGATTAAACAAATTCTTGGAGTAATGCTCGCAGTCGTTTGTCGCAATGTGGGTAAATGTTTGTTTTGTCTAAGTTATCGATGAGTTTACACACCGGCTCTTTGATATTTGCACATGGCAAGAATCCCCGGGGCCACGTTAAACGTTTAAAATAAATATACAAATATAACAAATACCGCAATGATCTAATAGAAGTTAAACAATGTATAATTATAGCAAATCATTGTTTTACTTATGTATTAATCATTTGTATGTAGGTACATTTTTATTCGATAAGCGGCGCATTTACGTAATAGGGTTTAGGATGTGATAAATATGATGTGATAATACATAATTTGTTATCATGAGAGGATGCGTAAAATGACTGAATTATACATATCTAAGTGGTTAGTTCATGTTCAATTACTAATAAAAACATTATAATTGCTCTTGGATTTAGTTATCAGTTTCACCTTTACGATTTTTGGCAGGAAAATGAGACAGAACTAAAAGCCCCGAAAAGGATACAGGAAAATAGGACGTCTTGGCGGGGGCACGGTAGTATGTATATGTTTGTAGTTTAAAAAAGTAAAAACAAATACTGAATAAACCAACTAGTTGATTTAGCAATTAGCAGTATCCCAATTGTTATTTGTTGAAAGCAGACTAATTCCGCTGGGTGGGAAAATCCGTTGATAAACTCCCATTTTCTCAACATGTTTCAGTCAGTGGACGTGCCTGACTGAGCGTATTATGAAAGGGGGCGTAGGACGAAATACGTATCTATGCGTTTTACGTGCGTGATATCACTTTTTGAACATGCCCAGAGCATTCCTCACACACAGTCCTGCCATCCAGTCTATTCTAAAATATTAATCTGAGAACTTAAGTGTAGGGTGGAAGCGCCAAGGTGACCCGTGAAATCCAAATTTTCTTAATTTTTTTGCCATTCGCAGGCCAGGTCAAAATTAATTATCCATTGTTCCGGGACCAAGGCTTTAACAGAAACGAGTTTTTCCTATAATTACTTTCCCAGTTCAATGAAAATCTTGTATGTAGTTAAAATCTTGTAAGTATGTAGAACAAAAAGCTTTTCCTGAATTATTTATCACATGTATTGTTCTAGTGAATCATTTGTTTGGAATATGTTTGTAAGTTTCCAACGTTCATAGTATTTTCTTTTCCAAGAAATATTATAGTTTTCAGAATTTTCAAGAGTACCTACTCAACCAATATTGGTAGTAAGTTAATTAAGTACATAGATTTTCATGTCCTGTGTCTATTAATAAGAAACGCCAAGTACCTAGCTGCCATTCAAATTAAATAGGCGACGCTAATCTTATATACTTAAGATGATTGATTTATGAGTAATTAAGATTGTCACCACCATTATCGTTTTGTGGATTTAAAAGACTACAACGAAATCTACTTGCAATGCGCATTTTAATACCCATAAGTCTACCTAGAATTATTTTATAGACGGGTAGTTTTGTTGACAAAGGAATAAAAAAAAATCTTCTTGTCTTTAAGTGGCATTAGATGAAATAATAGGAACGTAATGATGTTTTTTATTCGCCTTTATAAGCACTCATCATTACCGAATTAAAACACACGCCGTTATGTACTGTACCTAATAGCCTAGTAAGTAAGTTAATAAGTTTAGCACCAAGCATATCATTTGTAATAGATAGTAGACATTACATAATTATACATATCATAACATGACGCCTGTATTCCTTGAAAGGGCTACGCAGAAGTGTTGTTTAATTATAGTACCTACACCCTCATAAAAAGTATTATGTAGGTATACTTTGCAAACAGCTTTCAGCGCATTTTCACAACTGGGAAAATACAAAATGTTTCACCACGACACAAATTTCTGACATCTTTATGAGCAAATAATATTAAATTAGTAGGTACAGCTGGCGACAGACAGACATTTAGCAAAAACTACGACTATTTTCCAGAATTTCAACTAATTAGAATTTGTCACAGAGTAATGTTAAAGCTTAATTTGATGGCTTCTAATGTGGGATTGAAAAAGCCAAGCGTGCAGGTGACGATTAGGCCGCGTTAATGAAAACCGACAGGATAGGAAAACGCACTTTATGTGTCGACACTGTGTGGGTGTGGCCTAATTAAGACGCGTCATCGACCACTCCAACAATACCGCGAATAATTACAATATAGAACAAAAATAACGCAAACTTTATTATAAACGAAATGAGAAGGTCGTGTAAGGTGTACTTTTATAATTAGGGTACCGTATCATAGTATTGTTGAGGAAACTCTGTTTTCTTGGTCTTGACATGCTTTGATTTAACTTAAGATAATTATGATTACTAGGAAAACTAAACGAAACTTGTCGTTAAAATGAGCAAATACTTTAATTATTACTGCAACCGATATACTGTTGATTTGATTGACTGTCGTATTTTGGTATTGAGGTCTGAATTTTTGCTCACTTAGGCGGCCTCCTCTTTAAGTCCTATAACAAAGATACGGGATCTACTGCAAATAGTTCTATACTTCGGAATAAACCTTACTCCCAATTAATTAATACACGGACGGGCAAAATCATATCGGGAGTAAGGACAACTATCAAATCGTGGTGTCAGTCATTATTACTTAGGCCCCAAACTAATATTACCTATGTTCGTAGCTGCAACGGAGTAGAAAAAACCTATAACCGTGGTCGACACTACGGATTTCGTGCTAAGAGAGTAGACATCCAGATACGGAACCTTTGTCGAGCAAGTAGATCTCGCTCCCAACCATATTTTAATTTATATATGGTTGAGTAAGATAACATTCATAAAGCATACGTATGGTAAATGTTAACACGCTACAGTTCTGTTTACAATTTCCTAGTTCAGCTGAAGTATACATGATTACACGATTAGAAGCACACCCGGGGTATCTGTACGCTATAATGAACTTATTATGTTCGGAGCTTTAGTTATCGGTGGCTTAATTTTTATCTGAAGCCGGGTGCTTGTTATCGTATATTTTGTCACAGTGCTTTATCCTCGTGATTAGCTAGTCAATCCCCATGACCTGGCCGACTTAATGGGAGCAGTAAAAACCAATAAAGACCCCATAGGTACGTGCTATTCGCTCACGTCAGGGCCGTTACGACTTCCATGTTTGCCGTAATCGCCATAAAAGTAATGGGCCTAGGAGCATTATTATTTCAACAATAAAATTAATGTGTCTAGTTACTTTACTGATCTCTGTGTCTATCAAATCTGTGGTAATGTATTAATATGCTCAAGCATAGAAGACGATTTTTTTTACTGAAATTAAGATACAATGTCAGTGTTATAGACTTTTCCGTAATAGATGTGATCGTTTGAGGAATTCTAAGACGTTATAAAAAATTGTGTATGTTTGCAGATGTATTAAACTGTGTAAATAAGGTAATAATGTCTCTTTGCTTAATAATATTATAACAAGTAACTATTTCTTCGGAACTTTGATGTAGTACTTGGTACTGTTCAAATTCCCGACAGTCGTTTTTAGGGTCCCGTAAAAAAATGGCAATAATGGAATCCTTATAATTTTATCATGTCCATCTGTGTGTCTGTCAGGCTGTCCGTCTGACCGATGTTATACAGCTATTTTGCTCAAAAACGATTTGCACTATACCGATGAAAATTGGAAAAAAAGGCATATATTATGCACCACTAAGCAACGATAAAGTGAAATTATACTTATTGTTTCTCCCCATAAACAGGGTTGCAGGGACATCAACGCGCAACCAGTTACCATGGTACTTGACTCTAAAGCCCCTGCGTAGAAATTTTTCGTCAATTATTACTAAAAGAATTTTGACCTCGTAGGTCACATTCCTATGAAACAGCAGATATTTTTTGAGAGCCTACGAAAAATTCTATAAATCTAGAATCATGTGCTGATTTCATGATTACAGTTTTCGCGTCGATGTTCTTGCTACCCTGTTGGTATGTAACCGAGGGATGAAAAATAAATCATAACACTTACACATACCACAGCATGACCGTGGTAGATTGATTACCCATATTTTTTTCCGCGAAAAACTATGAAATACTTATTTTTTTGCCGTCGCTAAAATCAATACTGTCCATGGGTAAATATTCATTCTAACTACGTAACCTTCTCTGTGCGTGGTCGTGGTATTGTAGGCCAGTCCTATTCTCAACAACTGTTAAACAAACTATTTCTTATAAATATTCAAATTATTCTCAATATTTCGCCCACCAGGAGCGTTCGTACCGTGCAGCCGATGCGCAAAGCCGACGCCGAGCTGCGCCGATTCCTGTGGTACTCGCTGTACGCGTGGAGCACGGCCATCTTCCTCACCCTCGTCATGTTCCTATTCGACAAGTACCCCGTCGCTGACAGCCTCGACGCCAACATGGGAGCAGGAATTTGCTGGTTCGGACAAGGTGAGTCACTTTTCGTGCTAATACAAGTCGTGTGCCCGATAGGATTTCCCATCGGCAAAAATGACCAACTTCCATAAAAACTTTCATCCCTGATTTTACCCGTTTAGAGTATACTTTTCAAAAAGAAATAATTAACACAATTACTTTTCTATTGTTATCAGGCTCAATGAGTCTGCCTAACAGCCGAGGGGGGAACCCTTGACCTTAATTTCTTACGCTCCTTCTAGACCCAGCGGCTTAGGCTGTACTTTGTCTGTCAGTGAAAGAATTAATGAATTCAAGAATTTAATCAAATCGATAGGGCGGCTTCCAGCTTATTCAGGGGTTGGCCTTAACCTTACAGTACCGTTGTGTACAGGTTAAGGTCCATAGTGACATATGAAGATATGATTAGTACTGTGCCAGTCCTAATACAGTCAGAGGGGCAATTCCTTTAATTTTTAGAACGTTCACAGTGATCTCAGTCTCAAGTTTTCCTACATTTTTGACAACTTTTTGATATTTGATGGTCGCCGAGATGAGACTGCGACTAGATTTTGAACGTTTTTAATTACTAGAATTGACCTTCAGGTTGGCTTTTATTTTGGTATTATGCTTTATTTTCATATTTTTTTAAATTATTTGTGCTTGAGTTAAGTTTTATTTTATTTGTTAGTATATTGGCATGGCTAGCTGACATGACAAATTATTATTTAATTAATATTCTGCATCTCGTAATGTTTATTACTTTGCCTATGTATGTATAGAATCAAGTCTATCTAACTAAACAGACAGCTATGCTGCTGGGAAGTTTGTTGCCCCTCTTTTTCTTCCCAGCTAAAGCACTAGGAAGTGGGCTTGAGGGACTGTCTTATGTATTTTGACGTTCGAAAAGTGCTGATTCTCAGCCTAATTTGAATAAATGACTTTTGATTTTGACACTAAAGCTTAACTGTTGACTACGGTGGGTGTTGATGACGTATCTAAGTGAGTACGTATATCTTCTATATAGAGTATTTTTTAACCCCCAACGCAAAAAGAGGGGTGTTATAAGTTTGACCGCTATGCTGCCGTCCACAATCTTTAATGCCGTTAACCAACAAAATCATATTTCGAGTTATGGACAAAAAAGCACAGAAAAATATGAAATGCATGCTATTTAGTTATGCAACGGATGGTAAAAATTCTAGTAAAAGTAACTAAAAATTTAAATTATAAGCCCTTAGTTACTTTTTAGTTTAGTAATGCTGCTTACCTGCGTTTTAGCGTAGTAAACATAGCAAACAAGACAAGTTAATGGCGTTTTTTTTTATCTCGGCGTCCATAAATAGTATAAAAATACTGCTTAGACAAAAAGATAGAGAATTTTTTTCTGATTATGGTGGCATCAAAAAACGAAAATCGACTATATGCGAGTTAACGGCATTATAGCTGGTGGACGGCAGAATGTGTGTGTCTGTGGCACCGTAGCTCTTAAACAGGTAAACCGATTTGGATGCGGTTGTTATTATTTAAAAGTAGGTTTTCTAGCGGTGGTTTTTAGAAATTTTTCATCAAAATCGCTTCAGTCGTTTGAATATTATCAGTTCTTTTCTGGTTGATGAAGGGATTTCAGCATTTTACACGGGTCTGATCGAGTCGTAATTTGGTATTCTTTTACTTAAATGATATTAGACGAACAAAGTAACCTTGAACTGATGCTGAAGCATCACCTGGAGTTTCCAAATTTTACTGTGAGAAACATACGTAAAGCTGCGCAGATTTAAGCGTCACATGTGTCGATTGTAGCGTGTTTACTATTACAAAGCAGGAAATAAAAGTTAAATTTAAAATTTAAAAAACCTCCGACCCAAACAAAAACCTCTAAAAAGTTTATAAAAATAATATTTATAGGCCTTTTAAGTTGTAGGTAATATTTTGATCAAAGTATTGTCACGTCGGGGGAGTTTTTAGAGGTTTTTGTTTGGGTCGGGGTATTTTACATTTTAAATTTAAGTTTTCTTTTACGTAGGATGGGTTTTACGTATGTAACCAAAAATATGTACTTTCCATCGACACATCACATTTCTTGCAATATAAACCCGTTACGAAATCTCTCTAGCTAAGATACACTTGTTTCCCGTAAATAATCCCAGTTTATCTTTCATTTGTTAGTTTGTACGCAAACGTTCGAAATCTCGGAGTTTTTTTTATTAAAACCTATTAAAACATTACATGGGCGTAGTATAAATATTATAATAACTACGCGTACATATTTCGCATACAATATTGAACATTTGGTTAAGATTTACAAAAGCTTAATTAAAGACATGTGGAAGACGTGAATTTATTTTATGTGTCAATTATTACAGCCAAGTGTGTGTAGAAGAAATATTTTGAAGATTTAACATCGTTTATCAAGCCACAGATTTTCGAAGCTCCTGCTAGCAACTCGACGTGACTCATAATGAAATATATCTATAAGTACACAATATTATGAACATTTCTTTCATAAGAATGTTTCGTTGCTGATAAATGTGTAGTTTCAGTAAACGCCCGCGCTTTTAAAGTAAACTCCCGGTCCAGTTCTGCGTACAATAATAATAATAAACAAACCTATATCGTCATTTTTCTTAAAACTACACAGTTTTCACGAATTACGTTTTTTCATTCATTTATTACCTTGATGGCTATATAAAAATTACAGTTCTCATGCATTGTCTGAGCAACAATCCGGACAAATTTGCGCTTATTTTCGTCGTAGTAATGAGTACTTACAACAGCTATGCTAGCTACAACTCATCCTTTATGAAGATTTCTGAAACATAGTTGTATAAATAAATATACAACCAAGGATTTGTTGACCATGGCCATGAGCATGACAGCATTATTACATATGTTTACGTGCACCTAGGTGGGGGGCGGGGGTGAATGCTGTACTTATATACCTACTTAGTTATAAATACAAGTTAACATGCATGAGTAATAAACCTTAATTAACTTTGTAACTGTAATGGAAAGAAAAGCTGATAAATAAAACCTACTGTGGAATAAAAGTCGCATTGACAATTTGGTTAATGTATTGAAACATTAAAAGAGATACCTGCAAGTCAGAGATAACTTGGAAAACAGTTTTGACTGTAGAAATGCCGTGAAAAAGACATATTATTTTAAAATAGTGGATATACGACACGTTTCTGGTAGGTATATATGGCTTGAACAGACTAAAATGGTTATCACCCAAAATTCATTGTTCAATTGAACGCTCTACTGATTCCTAGATTCCGCGTCCCGTTAGGTATTAAACGTAACAAAAAAGTACTGCGTGAATGTATTATATAACACGTAGCAAATAACTTTGTTGTAATTTGTTGCTCATATATGAAATGAAATTGTATATTCTACAAATAAGATATCGGAATCACTTTTACTCGTCATGTATGTAACAAAATAATATAGTTAGATGGAGTCGCAAGTTCATATCTGACTACGTTCTGAGCAGAAATGCCGAAACAAACTTAGAGGTCCAGACATTAAATATCAAAAATATGGTGTAACAAAATGCAAAGTAGCATCCGGACTGGCTCTTTGAGTAAAGTTCCAGAAACATTTTGAGTAAACCTGTCCTAACAGACGGCACGCATCAGCCATCGTGAGCTCAATCTTATCGTAGGGAGCTCAACGACCCGACACAAAACAATACCAAGAGTATAGGTGCCAATATATCCAGACCATTTACGAGGGATTGTATTAAGTACAAATATTTGGACGCTTAGAAAATGGGGCGACTACGCGACGTGTGACCCGCCTCATAATAATTGGTACACATATCTGTCTAATTGACGAAGACGTCTACATGTACGTAGGTGTTGATTCATTGTCTGCGATGAAGTTAGCACTGGATCACGTCACGAATCATCGTCATCATAATAGTAAAACCGTTTGCCAATTTAGGCAAGAATGGCAAGATTGTATTTGTAACAATGACAGGTTGGCAAATCAATAATTAGCAATAAGCAGGCGATGTTGTTTATTTATTTTTATAGGGTTTATTGTACACCAGAAAATACATAGTAAAAATAAAACATTTAACTCTAAAAACATACAATGAGCGGCCTTATCGCTTTCTGCGATCTCTTCCAGGCAACCTTGGGTTGGACTGTTGATCAGCAGGCTTAGCACGAGAACCGTAGACAAGCAGTTTGTCGTCGAAAGGGTAGACAAAAATGACGTTTCCGTATAGACAGTTGACAGTTTATCACCGAGAAATGTAGACAAGCGATTTCTATCCTACAGTAGATTAGAAATAGAAAGCGTCATGCTAAGCCTACTGTAAGAGTAATAGAAAGTCATTTGAAGTGTGAATGTTGAAGCTGATTGGATAATCAGATTGCTCAAATTCTTCTGCTACATTTATTTATTATTATTATTTATTTATTTATTAGCACCAGTAAGTACAACACCTTACAGTTTCCTAAGACGATGTTATACACACATATTAAAGTATTTACATCTTTAAAATACACTTTAACATAAAATTGAACTTTAAACATCAAAACAAAAAAATTAAATAAAAATTACAATTTCAAACATGTAGGTACGCCTTTTTCAATCCACCTTTGTGCCACTGATGCCAGTTTCGGCAGGTCACCGAAAACATTTTCCGTCGGCATATTATTAATAATACAAGCGGCCCTTGACAAAGGGGCAAGCTTTAATAAAATTATCCTAGCCCATGGCACCTCTAACAAAGCGGGTCCGCGGCGCGCCCCCACATACCCGACTGGGACACGCAGCCGCAGTGCCTCCAGCCCATCTGGCTGGTGCACCAGACCGCGCAGTACCCTCGCTACGTATTTCACTAATGCGACGTCCCTCCTAAGTGCCAGCCTAGTGTCCCGACCATGCCCAACATGAACAGACTCGGATACATCAACGGGTAGAATGGATAAACCCCATATTGTTTTTATATAAATACCTGGCGCATTTATTTTCTATTTTTTCAACCATGAGACTATATTTGGATTCCATATGATGGCACTTGTCTCGAGATGACTACGAACTAAAGCATTATAAAGTATTTTTACCACTGCTATACTTTTGAAATTCGTACATTGTCTTAATATAAAACCCAAATTTCTAAAGGATTTCCTACACAAATCTATAATATGGTTGCGAAACGTCAACTCGGCTACCATATGAACTCCAAGATCCCGCATATGCGTGACTCGCGACATCACTGAGCCGTTCATCTCATACTGATTTTGCAGCGGGCCGCCGCGCGACTGTACGTCATCACGCAAAATTTGTTCACATTGAAGACCAGTTTGTAATCCTTACTCCACTGTACCACCTTATAGAGATCCCGCTGAAGTAGCTCACAGTCCGAGGCGCTCGCTACCGAGATTAATACTTTAAGATCATCTGCAAATAGCAAACACCTCGCACTACTCACGACTCCAGGGAGATTATTAACCATAATTATGAATTCCAACGGACCCAAATTAGTGCCTTGGCTTACCCCAGAAAACGTATAAAATGGTTTAGATTTATGCCCGGCGTACTCAACTTACTGCCGGCGCTCACTTAGGTAACTCGCAAAGAACTTTAGTAAATGTGGTGTAAAACCTAATCCAGCAAATTTTGTTAATAGAATGTCATTATCCACCATATCAAAAGCCTTCCGAAAGTCGAAGTACACGACGTCCACCTGCCCTCCAGCGTCCACTACTGGCGCCAAATACGACACAAACAACAGCAAGTTACTTACCGTACCCCGACCGACTCGAAAGCCATGCAGCAGTGGGCTCACTTGCGTGTAAATATATTTGTGTAACACTGATTCAAAAACCTTCACGAACGCCGACAGTACGGCCACCGGTCGATAACCACCGACGTCCGACCCTGAACCTCCCTTTGGTACCGGGATAACTAGCGTCATTTTCCATTGATCTGGATAGTGTCTTTCTTGTAAGCACACATTGTACCTAAATGTGTAGCAGTGGTTTCCAAAAGACTGAGCTACAGTCCCTGACAATGAAAGGTGACATTCCATCCGGACCCACCGACTGTTTGGGCTTGAGTTGCTGGAGTGCCGCGTGCAAGTCCTTCTGACTCACGCGGTCAATGTGCACGCGCGCCGCGCTCGCTCCACCAACGGCCGCGCGCTCCGCTGCGGCTGAGTCTTACATCAGCCATGTCCCACTGTACTCCGAGAAGAAATAGGAACCAAAACACTCAGCAGCCTCCTGCTCCCTCAACACTACGCCATCCTTTGTGATTTGGGGCTTATTACTTCTGGATTGCTCGAACAAAGTTCCAGAATGATTTGGGATCATCCATAAAATTAAGTTGTAATTTTTTGTTATACGCTGAAGTGATGACACATCGTCGGTGAGACATGGATGATGGATCCCCTAATATACAACTGCAATGTATAGGTACTTAGCTACTCGCCACGCTTGACAAGGTGATTGGAGATTATCTAGTTAACATAATATCATCCCTGTAATCTCTGAAGGCTGCCTCGTTGGTGTAGTGGTCGCAAGGTCTATCTGAAATTTCTCAGTAGCAGCCCAGTCTTAATTCATGCCTGGTTGATGGCAATAGGTTCGCCCCCTATGACATGGGACTTAAACATAACTAGCTAAATGTAGGTGTACTACAGATACACCTCTGGAAAACCTTGCGAGGATTTTAGGCATGATGATATGTGTTATATTATATATTCATGCCCTCTAATTATAACTAACATATAGTCGTATGTACGTGATCTAAAGACCCAAATAAAAACAAAATTATTCAATTTGTTTCGGTAGTTTTTGTTTTCAGACCGTGCCTAATTGAAAACTTCCCGACAGAAATACCCAAATCATCGCGGTTAAAAACAATCATGACTTATTGTTCAGAAAAGAACCGAATCATTCCGATCACGTTATATTATGACGTAATTTTCGCTCCTATTGTAGGTAACTTATAAATAATGAGCAGTCTAGCCTTTTGTGTACCAACTTTTTGTAATGAACTTCAAATGCTCTTTATCATGTCAATCTCAATATGATTTGGTTAAAATCTTTTGATGCCCGGTTCCTATACCGACAAGTGTCTATGAACAGATGTGTTTGCCAACCATTTATAAAATTTGAAAAGGTTTTACAGACGCCAGCACATTAAGCTACTTTGTCAAATTTCTTTGATTGTTTTTCAACTTTATTCCAAAAGTATAAGGATCATGTTCAATTGGGAAAATTTGACAGTTTGGTATAGCTTGATGTGCTGGCATCTGTACCTACTAGGAAATATCGTCTGCGTCCTGAATCTTTTTATAGATTCTACGAAAGATTCGGGGTATGATTTAAAAGCTTCCCCGTAAATAAGAATCTTTATTTGTAAACATAGGTAGTTACACGGTGTGTAAGATGTCACAATATTCGATACTTCAATATTGGGAAAGTTACAGAACGTGTTGGTTATACCCAATAACTGTCGGCATGTTATTAGAAGTAGGTATGATAGAGATCCGAAAAATAAATCTTCGACTAAATTGTCTTCAGATCTCGTGTCAGCACGAGTTTTGAAGGAATATTTTATTTGATTAAATGGTTTCCATGTTGGTTCTCTATGCATTTTACCACCATACCGCGTTCGCCAACCCGCCTGCCAAGCGTGGCGATTATGGCAAAACCCCCCTATTGGGGGAGGCGTATGTCCAGCAGTGGACGTCTTTCGGCTGAAATGATGATGATGATGATGAGCCCCGACTCTGGATTTGTCCCCGGTTGATGGCAATAGGCTCGCCCCCTATTATATCGGACTTAAACATTACTAGCAAAATGTGGGTTTAGGTAGACACTACACACCACCTACCCTACACCTTCCCACACCTACTATACACCTCTGCTCAACCCTTCATGGAAACAAGGCGTGTTATGTTTTGTATGATTGCAGCCTCCCCTTGACATCACTTATCCTTTTATGTTTGCAGTTCAAAACTCACGGACAGACTGGCCTCATTACATATACTTTGTGATCCCCATGGGCCTGGTGACGTGCACCAACTTTGTGCTGTGGATGCTGACGGCCCGCCATTGCGCGAAGGTCAAGTCCGAGGTGCATCGTCTACAAGCCGGCTCGGTCGGCGACCGCGCCAAGCGACGCTTCCGAGTCGACAGGGCAAAGTGAGTTATTCTTCACTTTTTCCGTTTTTTGTTCGTTACCGTTAATAAACGGTAAGTACCTGCTTCGATCGTTTATGGACAAATTGATGTCATTGATGACAGTTATCACAACTTATTTGCGCACCTTTGAGGCAGTTAAGTGAACGTGTTATTTAAATAGAAATACATAGAGCCGCGAGCACTGAAAACTTGATATTGCTTTGTAAATCTTTGTCTATATCCAACAAAAGTTAATGAAAACTGTCCGTTTCAATTTGTCTGTTTCTTGAATGTGCTGCTGATAACTTGGTAGAATATCTGACCAGGTTTATTTTTATCCAAAACATGTAACAATTTCAAGCTATTCGTCACCGTCTACAGAAACCGTGAGATGTTTTCAGTATTCGCGAATATAGACTGCCTACTTTCAATGTTTGTTTGGGTTTGTACCGGTAAGCTGTTTATATTTAATATAAATGTGTATTCGATAGATAACTTAATTGTAATATGATTGTAGTAGATAAAGAAAAAACACTTAGTTATAGGTTCTGCAGATCCAAATCTCTAATTAATATTTAATATTTCCTAGGTATTCTAAATATGACTTCAATTGAAATGAGGATGTTATGTGTTTAACTTGTTTCTGTATAATAAATGAACACGGTTTTTATTAATGAATGAAGTAGACGTCGACTGTGTGATGTCACGAAGGGCAATTATCCGCCTCGTTGAGTAATCACTTGGTATAACTTAGTAGGATTGCTGGAGCATGATTGACACATTCCCAGTTGTTAGCAGGGACAGAGTCACCATGGTTATTTCATGGTGGTTATTCTCTGAAGCCTGATTTACCCGGTGCGATTTAATTGCCTGAGGATATCATAATTGAAGCAACATTAAAAAATGCATCGTCTAAACACTGCCACAGAAAAACAATTTGCATCGTGTAAAGATCGCTTCGAATTTCAAACGGAATCGAATCGGTGATGACTTACTTTAAAAACCAATTAATTCGCTTTGAAATCTATGTTTGGGAGCGTCATTTCAGTGACATTCGAAGTGTGCGTTAGAGAATAGTTAGGTGGTAAAGCAGCAAGCGCATTTCTACGAAAGAAAAACTGTAGTTTCGATTGTAAAACTGATCAAAGATACGAGAAAAGTCATTGACTCACCATTAAGGGAAGTGCGCACATTAGATAACTTGTTATCAAAGGGCCAATCTGGTGAATCACTATTAAACACATTAGCTACAAACTATCAGCACAGATTACCTAATAATATTACTTTTTATCACCGTAAGTGCACTCTCAGCTTTTTTCTGGTAGCCACTTAGCGTTTTCCCTAATTCTTTAGGGACTAGCCAAACTTATTCACCTCTGTTCAGCTTTTGCTCATAGAAAACAACGATTTTGTATGGAGATACGTACGCATCCGTTCAGCTTTCCGCGTTTGTTCAGTTTACATACAAAATCGTTGTTTTCTATGTACAAAAGCTGAACAGAGCTGAATAAGTGTAGTTAGTCCCTTATACTTCTTTTGTACGTGTGTAAATAACTGAACTCCTTCTAAACGGCTGGGTCGACTTCGATGAATTTTATGTGTGTTTGAGTCCCTGGTCCCCGGAATGGTTTAGATTTACAATTGGACCTAAAGTGGCGCTGCGAACGAGTTCTAGAAAACAGGATAACGTCTTTCCGGTCAGCTAGTCGTTCTATAATTATTATGCACAATTCAAGAGACAGATGTCATTTGTAGACAGCATTTTTAATATTATAAAACGTCCATGGGTTTGACACGTATTTAATGAAGACCCGAGGGAGACGGGGACATCGTTATAAAACGTTTTATAGTAAAGTAGGTACTACTTTTTAAGTAATTAATGGTATACTTAGTTTTTATTAAGTCGCGAAACATTATCTGGTTTGACCTTTTAGCCATTGTATTCAAATAGAACGAAAAAGTCACGCACTAGATAAAAATATTAGGTACCTACATGTACTGCCGGTCTATTGATATTATTTGCTTGCAGTCATAACTACCTACCTAGATATTATACAGGATGTTTATAAAAACAGACACTTTGTGTAACGAAAATCACAACTAGTTGTTTTGCGGTGCAAGCATTGCAAATAAGACAATTTTCCCAGATTATTATTAATAAAAATAAAGAAGAAGCTTTAGTATTGAAAATGTAATATTTAACTGTTAGTAAGAACATTCAATTAATAGAAACCAATTTACAATCTTCAACTTAAAACATTCAGTAGGCAGTTGTTAGTTTTATCTAGTTGTCCTATTCTAACCGACTTCAAAAAGGGGGAGGTTCTCAATTCGTCGGATTTTTTTTTTTACGTTTGTTCCCCGATTACTCGATGATGGCTGGACCGATTTGGATTATTATTTTTTGTTTGAAAGGGTATACTTCCCAAGTGGTTCCATGATCATGAAGTCAGGATCTGATGATGGGATCCTGGAGAAATAGAGAGAACTCTTAAAATTTTATAGGCGCACTTGAAGCAATTTGGGTATTTTTTGGAAGAGTACTTTCTCGGAGTAGTTCCATTTCAATTTGGTGAAGATTTGATGAAGAACTTCGGAGATAGGCAACGGAACTCCTCAATAAATGATAGCAAATGTACTGGGATTGCTAAAATCTCATGTCTGTCTATTGTTTACACCAGTTCATAACATAACATCACGCCGGTACGCTGTGAAGGGGTAAGCATATGTGAACCACTAAAAAGTGAAAAATAAAAACTTTTTCCAAAAAAAACAACCGACTTCCAAAGAAACACTACAAAGTGAAAAATTACTTTAATTTCGGAAGGCGGTGACAAAAATTAAAATATAGCTCCAAAGACACAGACTTCCGAAACTAAAGTAATTTTTCACTTTGTAGTATTTTTTTGGAAGTCGGTTATTTAACATTGAACACCCTGTATATTTGTATAACCTTGGCTATAATTTCATTAATTATTATCTATATAATTCAGCCATATTATTTTTGTGACGTACATACTTATAGGAAGGCAATTAATTAGCCCGGCTTGCGATAGTGAACACTTTCAATAGGAACAATGGACGCGGATATTATTCGAAGTTTTTTTCCTTCATGTGCTGTTTGTTTTTGCTATGTATTTAGTCTAGGTAGCTAGAATTAGTTCGGTTTTTCCCAATAACAGGTAAATTATTAAAAAAAAACCGGAGGAATCAGGGAAAGGGAATGCATTGTGCAGGGACCGACTGAGGTCATTTTATACGTAGGTATCAGAATTGAACTTCCTTATAGGGCCTGGCTGATTATTACTTAATTGTTACGTAGTAAAAATCCACTTAAAAAGTTAAAATGTTGTCAAATTACGAAATTGTGTCTTCAGTCTCCAAAAAGCATAGTGTTAATAATTTTAACTTATCTCCTGAACATCAGATGTGCACTTCCGTCACAATAATTACCTAGATCTGGAAGATTTCGTGCAGCGATGTATTGTAAATAGATTTGAATGTAGATAGTCAGGAAAAATGGTGGACTGACCTTATGGCAATACGACACGGAATTCGAAACATGTCGCCCAGATGGCGACGACGCGACGTGCTAACTTTATTGATTAGTGGTCAATTCAAACTGAGATTTTCCTTCTTTTTCCTAACATAATGAAAACAAATAAATAATAGTTTAAAAAACTAAAAAACACGCTTTAAAAACCAAATTAAAAAAAGGAGAAAATAATTTAATTCAATTAAAAAGCGTGGGGTGCTTTTTGAGGTATTTTTATAATCAATTAATGTCAAGCACCCCACGCTTTTTAATTGTATTAAATTATTTTCTCCTTTTTTAGTTTGGTTTTTAAGGCGTGCTTTTTAGTTTTTTAAACGATTATTTATTTTCTGTTTTTTAGTTCTGCTAACTACAAAAACGTGTTTTTTTCCTTTTTTTTTTGCATTTTTCTCAATTTTTTTTTTTAAATGATTGAATCGTCATCGGTCCTCGATATGTTTACAAAGTTTCAATGAAATTTGACCGTTTAAAGTGGGTCAAAATCGCGCTCTAAGGTTTCGCTTACATACAAACATACAAGTGAAGCTAATATAAAGCGTGTAAAAAGGGTATTAAGTTTGAGAGCTGAAAAAAACTGACATTCTTTCGGCGATTTGAAACTACTACGCTGTAACCTGGGTCACATTAGGAATTTAGGATATAAAATTATAATAACTACAATTTAATAGCAAGTGCTACTGCTGAGCATGAGGTCTTAGGTTTCATTCCCAGGTCGGGTAAAGTGTTATTTGACTTATCCATCAGGAATTTCTCAAGATTCGTACCCCGGTCCCCATAGTAATGGGACTAAAAAATAATAGTTTAAAAAACTAAAAAACACGCTTTAAAAACAAACTAAAAAAGGAGAAACTAATTTTATTAAATTAAAAAGCGTGGGGTGCTTTTTGAGGTATTTTTATAATCAATTAATGTCAAGCACCCCACGCTTTTTAATTGAATTAAATTATTTTCTCCTTTTTTAGTTTGGTTTTTAAAGCGTGTTTTTTAGTTTTTTAAACTACTATTTATTTTCTATTTTTTAGTTCTGCTAACTACAAAAACGTGTTTTTTTTTCTCAGTTTTTTTTTTAAATTATTGAATTGTCATCGGTCCTCGACAAGTTTACAAAGTTTCAATGAAATCTGACCGTTTAAAGTGGGTCAAAATCGCGCTCAAAGGAGTCGGTTACATACAAACAAACAAACACACAAACAAACAAACATACAAGTGAAGCTAATATAAAGCGTGTAAAAATGGCATATGCTACCGTAAATGCTTCTTCAAACAAGCGCGACGCGACTGAGCGAAGTGACAGCACGACGCGACAGCGCGACGCGACCGTCGCGTCGTGCGAGTCTGCACTAGCCTTAAAGCTTAGAGTATTGGTGGTCTAGTGGTATCTGTCCTGACTTACGAGTTGGTTGTGGGTTCGAACCCAGGCAGGCGCTTTACTTTGTGTAAATCACAAACGGTGAAGGAAAACATAGTGTGAAAACCAGCATGTCCTAGAACCAAACATTGGAAGGCATGTGGCGTCTACCAACCCGCACTGGGCTTGCGTAGTAAATTATAGCCCATCACGCCTTCTCGAAGAGAGGAGGTCTGTGTGACCTGTGTCCCAGCTACCGAAAAGCTTATGTGCCAGTCCTGCTAAAAGTCGTTGTAGAAATACGAAACGCTTTGTAAGCGATTGCCACTTGTTTATAATAGGCCGGGGCCCGGGGTTTTATATTTTGACAGTACCTTTTTGACGGCTTTTGTCTTGTCACACCAAAGCAACTTTACAGTAGATCTATGAATGACAATGACATGCAATTAATCCATAATGATGAGCTGATAATTTGCACTTTACATGCAGTAGGGCCAGTTCGAAACTATAAAAATATTTAGTAGTTATTATTTAAACGATTTTAACGTTACTGAGACCACTTAAAGAACTATAAAATTGGGTCCTTTTTAGGGGTATGATATCAGCTTGGTGACTAGTATTTTGAATGGGTTTCCTCTACAATAAATGGTATTGTGGTTGGCGTGTTGGTATAGGAAATTTAGTTAGACGTACTGGTAATGTTTGCTTTTCCCATTTCCCTGACACAGACGGAAAAAAGTTTGGTGAGCTATTCTTTTCTGAAACACTCATCACGGTTGTAACATTTACATGAGTAAAGTAAGCGAAAAACTAATAACATAGTTTTTTAATATAATTAATATAAATGTTCATTAGACATTTGTTAATAGTATGTTCGTATGAGGCCACCGAGTGAGTATACCTATAAATTAGGTAGTATCCACTTTGCTAAGTAAATAACTAGGTCGGGCGAATTTAACCACCCAAACCCATATCTTTGTTTCCATTTCCTGCAATAGGTATTCCTACACAAACAACACATTGGTTGGTTGGTGGCACAACAATTAAATCAACAGTACAATTCACACTGTTGATTGAATTGTAGTGCGTACAGGGATAATCGTCGGTTGATGCCTCATTTCATAAAAATCATCTAACTGGTCTCTGCGATTTGGCTTCGGCGCCTCTTACGCCTTCCAAATGTACCTATTCCTCAAACCTACATATTAAGTAATATGTAGTATCCTCTTTGTTAAGTAAATGACTAGGGCGAATACTGTATTCTAGTATCGTTGTTACGCCAGAATAGGAACACCCATTTTTAGATTCAATAGTGACAAAAAACCACGAAAAAAAACCTTTTTTTTATTTAATCGATTTGTGGCGTAAAAATACATTTAAATTTTCAAATTTGGCGCGTTATTTGACGAAAACGCTGGACGCAGTGGACCACAGAACATATCAGTGGACGCCATATTGCTCTGTGGATATGACATCTGAGGGGCAATTCTCGTAATTTTAAGAACGTACACAGTCTGATCTCAGTCTCAATCTGTCAAAAATACCTTGAGTTTCCATACATTTTTGACATTTCTTTGTCGCCGAGATGAGATTGCGACTAGATTTTGAACGTTTTAAATTACGAGAATTGGCCTTCAGTTTGCGATATAGACAAATGCGCTGATATTTTATATGATCATTGTTTATAATAAAAATGAAAAAAATCTACTTATCGTTGGTTTGCTGTTCCTGAATGCAAAATATCATTTAAATAAAAATTACTTTTGTTACGAAAATAATAAAAGTACGAAATTGTTTAATTGACACGCCGTATGACGTAATAACATGGCGGCTATTTCATGGTGTTCAAAAACGTACTAAATAAACTGAAATCTTGGAATTGAATTTTTAAATTTATTTCGTGATTTCATAAACTAAAACTAACATTTTCCGACTGCATTTTGCATAAGCTATATCAATAATACATTTTTAGATATTTTCTCATATAGAGTAAAATACCCTATTATTATAGGAGTTTGGACCAATGGACCAATATTAAGTGTTTGCACACAAAATTTTATTCAGGAAAACGTTTTAAAACGGTCAGAGCCACGGGCGGCGCTCTTTAAACATAGAAGTCTGAACACATGTCAGTCGTCTACTGCAGAGGCCCGAAAACTTAGTAACAGTTAGTCAAACCTATTAACGTTTCACAGTAATTGGGTTTTAGAGGTCACCATAAAGTCTTTTCATGTGAATAACTGATACATAGGTACTTAACTAGACTAAAAACCCCTTCGATCAACAGTTGCTATTGTTGATCGAAGAAATACCCAAATGACGTATGATTTTGAAACTTAGGTGGAAAAGCGTAGGTAAGTCTAATATATCGTTATTGCCTTCGCAGGTATGTGTTGACTGGGAAACTTTGGGTGGTGATGGGTGCCGGCTGGATCTCCGAGCTGCTGTCGACCCTCGTGTCGCAGCCGTGGTGGCTGTGGACCATCATCGACCTCATCAACGAGCTCCAAGGAGTCTTCATCTTCCTCATTTTAGTTATCAAACCTAAACTATATTACCTCATTCGAAAGAGGCTAGGTAAGGCAGTTAATGGTATTTTATGTAGTCCTAACCATGAACCTAAATTCTCAAGTAGTTTACTCGTAAAACAAATTTTATGGCAGCAGTGTCTACGTCTGGAAGAAAACAACTAAAGATCGATACAAATCTAATCCAAGAAACCAAACAACGTAACAAAACAGAAAAATAAAATATGAATTGCCATATTAAAGATCGTTTCTTGTCATTAAGTTGTAAATTAAACATACTAAGATGTAACTAAGTGCCTCGTAGGTCGTGAAGATAGTTCATGCACGCGTGTTTCCCCGCATAATCAATCAATAATACCAAGAACAATGAATACCGAATATATTAATCATCATTTATTTTGAGTGAAGTGATGAAGAGCATCTGTTATCTACATTCATAGAACTGTTTGTCTCAAGGGTGTGAGTCAGACTCGATAAAATGATAACTTTATTTTGTCATTGTTTCAAAGTTTCACGATGTGTGAGAGATGGTTTTGTTGTTTTCAGGTTGTTCAAGGATACCGATTGAATCAAGTATATATTAGTGAAAATATTAATTTTTGAACGTTGTATTGTCTGCTGTCTAATCTTCACTTTTCTATTAACTAGCAATGCCACTCTTAACGTGGTCTGCCTAGCTCGTTGTTATGACCGATTCGCTTTATTAACTCACTACGCTAACATTCCAAGTTAGATTAGGTATCTATATGCATTGTTGACTTGTTGTAAATTATTAATTAATTAATTTAGATACCCTTATCTACTTAATCCTAGGTAATGTCTAATGAATGTCCTTGTGTGCACCCTCAATGTTGTCGTTAGGACATCTTTTGTTTTGCAAATTAGTTCAAGTACATGGTGTTATGAAAAATGCATACCAATATTATTAAAAAAGTTTCCTATGAAAAATATGGAGATATTTCAAATAATAAAATATCTGTTTAGGTTTTGTGTTAAATTGTTAACACCATGTAGATGACCTAAAAGTTTATTAGGGTGGGTCACTAAACTTCGGAAAAATAGAAGTTGCTCTATAATTTTCTGACGGTCTTTGATCCAGTCAGACACCTAATCAATAAAAAGTCAAACATTCATTCAAAAAGCCTTTCTCGAGAAAATTTGTAAGTGCGAAATCGTCCCTTGTAAATAGAAACCACTTTAAGTTTTTATAAGAAATGTCCGCCCTTCATTTTCAAATGCGAGAAAAAATCGACTAAGTATTTTTTTTTGTCTATGTCAGATTTTGTCGAGTATTTTGACCCACCTAATAATATGTTTGCTAGCTACTGGTGACTAATATTGTACTAATACGACAGGGCTGGAGAAGCCGGACGCGCAGAAGAACGGCACGTCATCATCAGCGCGGACGTCGTCCACGTTCCTGTCTCGCGCGCTCAGCACCGACGAACGGAACAACACGCGTCTCTCGCTACAGAACAATGTCAAGCAACCCTAACTGCGACACGATACTACACGGTACAAGGATCTTTTGGCGCATGGCGAAAATCGGAACTAAGGCCGCCATCTTGTTTTTTCAATACGATTTCCCTGTCAATGGCATTCAGGCGGCAAGAGATCCTTGTAACAACTATGTAACATTAGAAGATATCAGCAGGCTTAGCACGAGAACCATAGAGAAGCGTTTTGTCGACGGAAGAGTAGACAAAAATGACGTTTCCGTGTAGACAGTTGACAGTTTTGAACCGAGAAATGTAGACAAATGATTTATATTCTACGGTAGAGTAGAAATAGAAAACGTCATGCTAAACCTGCTGCAGGCTTAGCACGAGCACCGATTTGTCGACAGTAGAATAGACATGACTATTAACTAAATTATGTACAATAGGCGAAGATACCTATGTTTTTCTAATTATCACAGTTATGCGTTCTAAACGAATCATGATTTTGTAGATAATCGTATGGATATACTTTGTGGCCGTCGAGTAGAAAGTTTGTTGTCAGTGTGATTTTGACAGTTTGGAAAGAAATATTCTTCTGAAATAGTCTACATTTATAAGGACCTAGACAAAGATCCTTAGAAACGAAAGACAAAATTACAGATTGTAGAAGAACATCTACGGTGCTATGTCAAAAATGGAGATACGAAATGTCACATTTTATTGAAACAGCAATGTCTATTCTTCGTAGAAATAGAAAGCGTTATGCTAAGCCTGCTGGCGTTCTGTGGTCGTCGCTGAGGCCGAAACAAGTCTAAAAAACAACCAACACTGTTGTTCTGAGGATATTGATTTTTGTATTTTGTAAAGCTAAATAAAAGTAAAATTCGCAAAAATTTAGTACATGGATACAGGGATATCGATTTCTATTTTGGTACTAGTAATTTAACAGTCCGTTCCCTGTAAACAAAAAAACATAAGGATTGCAAAAACAAAATAAAAACTTTCAGATCTACTTCTAATAACCGGATTTCGGCCACGGCTAAGGGTGTCTCCAATACAAGCTCTCATAACAATAACGCGCTTAACATAGCATGTTTTTGTTCGTATTCAAAATCATCATTTTCATATTAAAAACTTTTCAAAATTTAATATTTTAATATTGGTCTAGTCATAGAATAAGCGATTGGTAAAGTGTCATCATTCATTATGTACTTACATAAAATGTTTTGTTTAAGCAATTTTGCTTTGATTGTATGAATGCTAGGCTCTAACATATAATTTTGAATGAAGTGCCTATTAGTATCTATGTGGCTATGATAAGTTCATGGAGGCTGTTGTAGAATGCATAATAGTTTCCTGAGCAAATTACAACACTGTTTAACTGATTTAGTTAGTAACTAAAAATTTATATTCTACTAAGATTTTGTCTAGGTGCGGGAGTTCTTTGACAATACCTACTGTATTGATTCAACTGAAACCTTGAAACAGTACCTATTGAACTAATGGTTGTCACTCATTTATAAGCCCGAGGGACGCTGTAATATTTGTTCATTTATACTTTTTATGTTACAATAGTGTTAACCAATCAATTTCGTAACCATCGTGTTATAACTGTCTTACTAGTTAAATGCATTTTGGGAACAGAATAATGATAAGGTTCTAAAAAAAAACAGAAGTGGTTTGAATAAAACACTATTAGGATAGTTGTGGTAGTAAAGTGAGTGACGACCTCAAGTATTTTTGAATGATCGTAGGGAAATATTTACGACTTATAGTAATGTTTGTCTACATACTTAGCTATTAATGAGCAGGGCTACGTTAATGTGAAGTTATTGGCTTATTTAGGTATCTACCTAAATAAGTTGTATTATATTTTTATCTCCCAGTCTCCAAACTGATACTTAAGTATGTTTTTTTAATATTTTTAGCTTGTAGCTCTTTTGACAAAGTACCTGCCTGTGTGTCTATAATTTTGATACGTATAAAAGTTTGATTGTATCTCTCGCAGCTACTTTTGTTGGATAAAGATTATTGCTTAAAGTATTTTTAATTATTCGTCATGTACCATTTATTCACAAATGCTGCCATATTATTGCAGATAATGTTTAATTCACTTTATTTTATCAATGCAAAGTATATTTTAACTAATTTTAGATAGCACAGTATTTCTTAGGATGTGCGCACATATGTTTGACTTGTGTTTTTTCTGGGATCTTGACTTATGACTGAAAACCATTAGACTGAAAAGTTGCAAATGGAATGAAAATAAGTGTAGGTATGTTCTACTAAAATAAAATTGTAATTAATTGACGGATTTAAATTAAATTAAATGTATAAAACAGGTGCCTTAGAGTCTATAATGTCTCAAACCAGAAAGATTTTGTTCGTAGGAATAAGATCAGCCAAGACCTGGTCCTTTTGTATTAATTGTAATGAAACATAAAAACTGGTGCAACTGTACAATCATGCTTCTTTGAACGTGACGAAAATGTACCTACAGGTTGAATCATTGACACAACCCTTTAGTGATTGAAAGTACTTATGACTGTACAAAACTAAACCGTGGCACCTACTCTAACTCTCTCCCTATTGATTGAAACGTCTGATTAATTTTTACTTAGTTAGGTAACCTTAGTAAAAATAAATCAGTCGTTTCGTACAAAAATCCAATTAAATATACGTATTTTACGTATTTTATTACATCATTTATCAACTTATAAAATTATATGAAAAAGCTGCTTAATTTCGCTAGTTTTTGGTCTCATACCTTGGCACTTGCGTACGAGTGCTTTCATTTCCTGAAAACTTAAAAATGAACAAAAAATCAGCCTGTATATCATAGCTGTCGGTAATAGTCTTCTTATATACTCTATAATTCAATGTATTTTATAACTAAATATTATGCGGATGACCAAATCACGTTGACATTAGAATTAATTTGTTCTAATTATATAGGTACCTACCTACAGTGCACAATGTATTTATAATTTTAATATTTAAATAAGTGTACTTATAACGTTTGTAAAATAATACTTACACTTTAGAATGTATAATGCCTTCACGAATCTGTATTTTTAATTAGTATAAAAAAGTGGATAAGGAAAAGACGAAAAATAAAAACATTCTTCATTCCATTCCGGTGGTACTTATTTACCCACACTCAAGCAATACCTACCTATTTTGCCTGTTTCTTCTCCACCGCACTCACACCCTGCTCTTTACTTCATAATAATATAAGAGAGCTTAGTTAACTTGAACTTTTTCTTATAGCTCCATATCATCGCAAGCAAAAATACAAAAAAAATTGGTGCGTATAGTCTATACCTGTTTAATATATTCTGACAATGCAACATATTTGTCAAAAACTTAGACATACGTGACATTAAGCCGGTGGTGTATCAAAAAAAAAAAGTTTTTTTTCAAAATGATATAGTTATCGGAGCTAGTCGCCTCATCGCCTGTCATTTTTATCAAATAAACCCTTGGCCAGGTGATATTTTACGCTGCAGGCTTCATGTCAGCTAAGGTTACTGCAGTACCCTCACACTGCAGAACACAATAGGATTTCCTTCACAAGCCCCATTTAAGTTACGTGCAATACATGTAGGTAAAGCTGCTATTTTGTGGCATTGTGTGGGTCACAAACACACAAAAGCTCAGAGCCAAATAAATTCCAGTTGAGTGAACAAATATTTGTTCGGTATTCGAGGACCTAACCCGACCCTGACCTACAAATGGTACGATCACCAACCAAAGTCGGTTCACATTATTGCTTTCGATAACGGATTTCCTGGAAAATGTTTTTTTTTTGTAATCATTACTATTGTCGTAACGTGAACCCCGACTTACGAGTTGTAGTCGTGAGTTCGAACCCAAGCAGTCACTTTGCTTTGTGTATTTAATTTTATCACCGCTGCTCTAAAAACGGTGAAGGAAAACATCGAGAGAAAACTGGTATGTCCTAGAAGCAAAATTTCGAAGATATGTGATATCCACCAACCCGCAGTGGGCCAGCTTAGCGGATTATGGCCCACTCCCTCTCAAAGAGAGAAGGCCAGTGTCCCAGCAGTGGGAATATTATAGGCCAAGAATGAGGCAATGGGTAAGCTTCAACTGACAGGGAACGTGTTAAAGATTAAATAAACTGAAGGTAAGTGAACTATTTTAGTTGCTGACTGTACTTATGTTTGAGTGCAACTGCACTACTTACTACTTCAGTTATTTGACTGAATGAGATGAATGTCTTAGGCCTCATTAACACGCGTCGGGATGGTCATTTAAAAATGTTATCAAATCATTTTTGAGGATAATTTTACTTAAACTAAAATAAACATACAACAATCGAGTATCTTTGTAAATATTTTATTGCTTTTATACTTTTTTCGATAATTTCATCATGATATTTTAAACAACTTTTCCTAAATGATTTTTTAAACGTGATAAAGTGTAGAAAACAGACAGTGATGGTCTTAGAATATTTTTTAATAATACTTTTGTGATAGGCGATGTCTGCTGAGTTATGTTTTTTATATTTCAATTTATCAATAGTGGTATTATTTAAAAATAAATTGGTCCCACAGTTCACGCTAAAATAATTGAATTTCACGATGCATAATAATGACTTACATAACAATGTGACTTGGGGTGTTATTTACAAATGATACAATACAAAACTAGTCAGTACGTAGTTTCCGTACGTACATGTTTAAGTGAAGAGACATTTTTACACATAATATACAGACTACTTATTCATCTAAAATACATATCAACAATGAGCAATGGATATGCAGCATCGAGCCTTAAAATAATTAGTTAATTGTTTGTACCGAATAACATTAACACTGATACCTAAACGAAATTATTTTCATAAATAATAGCAATACTGATGACCACTATGCAAAATAAAACTTATAGGAATATAGTAGACAATCGTACTTATAAGTTAAATATGTTCTTACAGTGGTAATATATCATAATATATTTTAATAATTAAACTTCACTAGCGAGGTTTTTAAGACACCAAATAATTAAGTATACACCTTTATCACATGAACGTTAAGTTATATAACTACAAATATCTTACACTAAACCCTCTAAGTACCTAAATCAAATTGTTAGAAAGTATGTTTTCAAAACGATGAAAATTGTTTTAGAAATAATTTTACTGGTCCATAATTTTACTCACAATAGTATTTAATTAATAAATATTAGAATACTTATAAAATACCAACAAAATTGTATGTGTTTTAAACATGATTTTCACTGAATGAAGTATAAAGTGCAGCTCAACATTTTTAACAAAGAACAAAATCCATCTTCACGAAATGGCGTAACTCATCTGTAATCAGTTAAGCATCTATAGGCAATTCTTACGTGAGTTCGGAACCAATCTCGTAAGTTGAAAACAAATAAATGAGACCCGTCTAAACGACTTTATATGTCGTATGCCAGAGAGGCGTTTGAATGTCTTTCGAATAAAATGCCTCATGTCATCGTAGCGCGCATTGATTGCAGAATGGCGTCGTGTGAACATCGTTTTACTAAATCCCTGTATCAAATACTTATACGAGACGACATTATAAGCAGCTAATAGTAAAGTAGGTCGGTTCGAACAAGGTAGCAAATGGAATGGCATCAAAGATCGAAGTAGTGTGGAGTTTACTGCAGTCAAGAGCTGTTGTGTCCGGGCTGCACGGTGATGGGCGCGGGCGTGCTGGTGGCGGCGGTGGCGCGGGCTTTGGGGCTGCTGGGCCGCGAGTCCTCGGCCTCCGCTTCTGCGTCGCGCTCCGCCACCTCCTCCTCGTCGATGATCGATATGTCGCGGATTGACGGCCGGTGGGATCGTCGCCAACCTGCAAAGAAGTATTTACTTATTACATATAAATTACATAATTAGCTACTAAATGAGAAAAAAAAACAAATATCTATAGCAGGAAAATAAGTATAAAACTACAAGGCATGTCGAGATACTTCTTATTACAAACAAGGTTGAGTCGCGAGCAGTCTAGTCTATCGCACATAGCGTGAATTGTAAGATAAATAAGGTCGAAGTTCATCCGATTATCATTTTGTGAGTATTGTACTTATGTCGGTATTTAATAGTCGTTAAAATGTTGAAGACAGTGCACGGTCCCCTTATAGCTATAATAGTGACAGTATTATGCAGTGGTATTTGTGGTTTAAATATTTACCAACAAGATGCAGTGGCAGTGACCGATAAGTTTCAAGACAACAATCTGGACCTAGAATCTCTCGAGCTCGTGGAACCATTGATAGCTTATGGAAATAATGTTGAACTTAAACCAGAGGACGATATCGGCGATGTATTAAGTAGAGTCGAGGAAAAACAGAATGAAAACGAAGATATCCAGAAGGACACTATCATTGAAGAAGAAGATGACTTAATCAAACAACGAGTGACACGGCAAGCGACTCACCAATATTCGTCGCTGTACCCACAACTACCATCAGGGCCTCCGTATAATCCGTATCAACCACAAGTTAACAATAATCCTCCTGGTCAAAACCCATATCAACAGCAACCTGGTTATAATCCTTACGGACAAAACTCGAACCAACAGCATCCAGGCTATAATCCTTACGGACAAAACCCTAATCAACAACAACCTGGCTATAATCCTTCTGGTCAAAACCCAAACCAACAACAACCAAGTTATAATCCTTATACTCAAAATCCAAATCAACAGCAGCCTGGTTATAATTCCTCCAGACCAAATACGAATCAGCAACCGCCTAGTTATAATCCCTATGGTCAAAACCCAAATCAACCGCAACCTACTTATAATCCTTACGGCCAAAACCCGAATCAACAGCGGCCACCACAGTGGAATTCAAACAGTTACAATTCTTCTCAACCGGGTAATCAACCTAATCCAGGTTTCCCCAATGCCAATCAAGGTCCTTACAACCCATCATCTGGTCAGAATCCTTACAATTCTCGTCCCAACTTTCCATCCTATAACAACACGTCTCCAGGTAATTCGTACAGACCACCAAATGGACAATATCCCCTCCAAAACCAAACATTTATAACTCCATCCAACCCAGGCAGCTTCAGACCTCCAAGCGCTCCAGGTTCTGGTTATACAACTCCAAACACACCTTATAATTCTCGACCTGGCCAGCCACCTTACAATAATTATCCCTCATCTGGTAGCAGTTACCCAGTTCAACAGTTCAATTCAACTAGCCAACGACCACCTTATTATAATCCAAGTCAGAATCCTTCCTATAATAATTCTCGTCCTAATTCAGCACAGTGGCCCAGTTCTACCAACTCTCAATATCCCAACCCCTCTGGCGCTCGACCAGCACAAGGCACTTATAATGCAACATTGCCCAGGACGCCTCAGTCTTCTCCTTACTTTCCAGGACCTGATGGAAAATTTCCCAGCAATTCTTACAATCCTAGTATCCCCAACTATCCTCCTCAGAATAATAATCAGGGCCAAAATAATTTCTTCTATCCTCAGAACAATAACAGTGCGTCGTATGATCCCCGGAGAGTTCCAGCGCAAAACTTTTCTTATCATTAAATTGTCTGTATTACAATTATAAACAGTTCGTATTTTTGTATCTCGGTACTTATTATATACCTAAATAAAACGTACAATGATCTTTGGTTCCGATTAGTATCATGTTATTATGCCTTGTACGTTGCTCGAATACATTATAAATAGATTTAATCTAGAAACATGTTATGAATTAAATGATTGTTGAAATAAAAAAAAGCTGTTCGTTAATTTTACTGAATAGAATGGAACAAGATGCCTTACCACAGCTATTTGTCTTAGTAACTACCTACTTTTGCACACGACTCATCATTATTGTAAGAATTGCTAAATGACAAAGGGAGTTTTGCACACAATCGCTGCTATACATTTATCTAGCGACTATTCGGAACACGAACACTATTTTAGTTATTCTAATTTCATATCTTATTGCATACTCTGTTCGTTTGAAAACACAGTAAAGTGGGTATAAAATTATATCTTACCTTCCAAGACAGGCGGCTTAGTGGTTCTCGAGAGTAGTTTGGGCCCTGTGAGCGTGATGACGATGGCTCCGATCGGCGCGGTGATGACGATGGACATGATGCACACCGTGATGACAGTCTCGGCGTACTGTACCATCAGTGGGTCGGGCTCGCCACCGGCCATCTTGCGCACTTCATCTAAAGCAACCGGACCTAAAGCGGCCTGGAATTAAAGAAGCCGTTTAGTATTTTTCAAACAAAAGTGCTTCTCAGTTCAAATAAATTCTTTGAGTTTTAAAAATGTAGAAGCTGCACCTTATTTGCCTGACACACTATTAATAATAATCTCAATCATTTTGAAGGTTTTTGCTAATCCATTGCTTCATAATTACGTTCGAAAAATTTGTCTGCTCACCAACATAAAGAACGCAATGAATGTTGTTGAACTGTCAACGTGAAAGCCATTTCTACTGGTAGTGTATTACGCAATTACCCCTCTGAAGTTTTGTAGTTTTAGATACTAATGATAAAAAAATAAAAATATGAGTCTAGTGACTTTTTTGCTTTGAAAGTGAAATATTGTAGGTGTTGGTCTAAGTGTTTTTTTGGTTTTACCTGAACTGTAGCTTTGGCCATCCAGGCAAGGCCGACGAAGATCTTTTCCTTCATGTTAAGGTTGCTGCGCACTGCACAGGTACTCGTGACGATGGTACGTAGTACCGCGCACGTCACCAAAATACCGCCACTGATCAAAACCAAGCGAGGCTCCAGTTCTCTGATCTGAATAGAGAATGATTTTTACGTAAATTATTTGTATTTACTTGTTGTGTATTTGTGCTTGAATAACTAGTTAATGAAATGAGTACCTACGCAATTCTCTGGCTGTAAAGCATAGATTTCTGAAATGGTCTATAAATTGCAGAACCATATTCATTCATCCATCTGTAGTAACAGACATCAGATCTGCCTTCGCATATTGTACGTAAGCATCCCATAATTTCATAATGAAACTATTAACAACAGCCCCTTTTAAGCCCAGTGAAATCAAGAAGGACACCATAAGTAGGCCACAGTAAATGATATTGCATTGACTCTGATACATTTTGAAGTAATCATACATTCCACAAACGAGCGTACGAGGATTATCCTCAATAAGTCGTTGTCGTCGTCGTCGTTTAATGAATAGTGATGAAATAGCTGAATCTAATTGAAGAATTTAAACATTTTCTTGCGATACGTTTCTGTTACTCGGTTCAATGAATCATCAGAGTTCACTCTACTGGCCATGATCTCCTTAAGTTCTTTACCGTGAAGGTTTGTATATATGTCACCGTAAAATTGTAAATACCGTTAGATTATAATCTATCTCGCAAGATTGTGAACTGTAACATACTGCTTACAATTAAACGCATTATTTTTCGGTATATTGTAATCTATCGAAGTGAAACCATCAAATTGTGAACTGGTATCAAGACGTATCATCATATCAGCCGAAAGACGTCCACTGCTGAACATAAGCCTCCCCCAAAAGGGGCGTATTTGCCATAATCGCCACGCTTGGCAGGCGGGTTGGCGATCGCAGTATGGTGGTAAATACATAGAGAACGCTGCTGCCCATTCTCTACTTAGTCCCTTAGTCGCCTTCTACGACACCCATGGGTAGAAAAAGGATGGTGCTATTCTTTTACGTCCGGCACCACACGGACTTCAAGACGTATACCTTGCGCTATTACTAAATAGTCAAGTAACTGCCACTAACTTGGAAGTAGTGCTCGCCGGCCGCTGCTGCGGCACCACTCTCTGCGCTCGCTCGGCTCACACGCGATTGGTCGCAATTCTAACCTAACCTATTCGGTCGGTAAGCAGTATGGTGCAGTTCACAATTTTTCGACAGTTTATAATCTCGCGAGATAGATTATAAACTAACGGTGTTCACAATCATACGGTGACAATAGTCAACTAATTAATGCCCAGGATGTGTTGCAGTACCTTCCTATTTTTAGGAACCTTATGCGGCGCGCACACAACAACATAATAAATTTTCATCTCAATCGGTCGAGCCAATATCGAGATTTTGCGAGACTAACGCATGACAATTGATTTTAAAAGCTTTATTTAATTCATATTTATACAATACTAGCTTTTACCAGGGGCTTCGCGCGCGTGGTTGTAGGAAATGTTCTCCTGAGGTTTTTCATTCAATCCGTTCAGCCGTTAAGGCTAAATTGAGTGATTTTTACTTTGAAAATGAAGGTCTTTCCATAGACAACTTCATCCCCCTTTTCAGCCTTTTGGGGGTCAAATTATCAAAAACGCTAAGGCACGTAAATTAATTTTCAATCGTCAGCCTTAACACAAAACTTGAAGATCCTAACTTCGAAACTCACGGACTTTCATACAACCTTCCACCCCCTATTTATTCCCTTTTCGGGGGAAGTTTCCTAAAATCCTTTCTTAGCTGACATTTCCTACTCATAATCTACCTCTGTGACAAATTTCATCTTCGTAGGTCCAGTAGTGTTTCAGATTTTGTGTTTAATCAGTGAGTGAATTAATGCATGAATGAGTGAGTAACCTTTCGCTTTTTTAAATAGATCACCAGGAAAACAAACGGATAAGTAATGACAAAATCCTGTCTTGCTTTTTCTCCTTGATGACGATGTTGAAGTTATTGTCAAGTTAATATAGATAGGTATTCTTACAACGACTTGAGCACCGGTGACTGCGAAGAGCATAGGTTCGAAGAACATCCAGAAGATTTCGAAGGCGGTGGCAACAGGGTTGTCGTCCAGCTCCCAGCCGAGGTCTGTCCAATTTTTGCAGGCCACGAACGCGAATGCGATGACAGCCAATGGTCCTGAAGAAATAAATTGTTGTAATAATTAAAATTTAGGAATAACTGTCACCCGAAAACTTATAACCAAACTAATTAGAGCCGAAGCTTGTGCTACTTCGGTACTTAAAGTTCTAGAACATCAGTGAAACCTAAGAATTGGTAGCTCCTAGAATTATTAGGATTACAATTTATAAACATTATCACACCAATCAAATTGAATAGAAAACACGTGACATAGACACGTAAATATTAAACAGTGTACGAAATAAATCATGCGTATGGATACCCTTGTCCAATTCACATTGTTTCCTTGGCTTTATCGGTTGTCAACACAGTCATTGACTTATAACAAGGCATTGTTCGGTGAAAGCCAGCCTTTACACCGCGGAAAACAATCATCCGTGCTTGTTGACTACAGTTTCTACAAATTTTACTCAGTTATTAAAACCAACGTGCTCGTCTTTACGTCTAACTTTGTGTTTGTAAATTCCACGGAATAATGAGTTTTGTTTTTTATGGAGGGGAACGAAAGTTGATTTACTGTTTGTTGCCGACTGTGGTTCTGAAAGTTTTACTTTAAGACATTTTAAAATGCGATGGGTCACATTTATTTCGTAAAGATAAATTCGATGCTCATTGCCTTTGTTGTCAAGATTCTTGACGACAGTTTCTATGTTTTCCTACTTATGCGTATGGTCTAGGATGCCACACATACTTAATACAAACCATTAGTTTTCACAAAAGAGTTTGAGTACATTTAAGTAGGCTTACCAGCACCACCCCAGCCGATCTCCTCAGAGCCCAGCACCATCATCAGTCCACCAGCCAGCAACATCAGCACTCGTAGAGGCACCAAGAAAGCATCATTGCGTTCAGGAACAAACTTCACCAGGTAACCGCATAACACTCCCAGTACTATACCACCGATCACACTAAGTGGGCCCTGAAAATTAAAAGTAATGCGTACTATTAATTAAGTTTGCAGACAGTGCTGCCATGAATAAAACGTCTGACACAACCTTGTGCTGTCAGCGTCGACCTTAATTCAGTAGCGAGGCTGAGAGCCAGTAACCTGACTAATATTTAACTACATCATTATTTCAGCCGAGAGACGTTCACTGCTGGACATAAGCCTCCGCTTTGCATGAGATCATGCAACTACCGCATGATCTCACGCAAACTTGGTACCGATAGATATGGCAGAAGAACAAGCGATAAGTGAAGGTTGACTACTTGACCAACTACGTCCCCTAAAGAAAGCGAAAGACAAAGCGAACTCTAAGTAATACATTTATGTGGAGTCACGCGCTACAACCCAAAGCCTTAAAAAAAACTACATATAGTCGACTTTGAAACGAAAGAGTAACCAAAAGAGAGTAACCAGGGTCATCGCATATAGTTGAAGTTTATTCAGAAATCGATGGATGTTTCGGATGAAATTTATTTTGATAAATAAACCGCTTGTATTCTATTAATTATTATTAATAATAAAAGTATTTATTTAATAAAACCAGAACACACTGCACTGTATACATTGTAGATTATAAATTTTTCACAATATAAGCACAATTATATAGACTCTATCCCTTAAACTAGGTCTAGCCTGTATCTTAACCTGTTCTTTGTGCTGCTGGGTAGTTTGTTGCACTACTTCTTCTTCCCAGCTAAAGCACTAGGAAGTGGTGAAGGGCGGGCGTTTTGGGGGACTGTCTTTTGTAATTTTGACGTTCAAAAAGAGCTGACTCTCAGCCTAGTTGGAATAAATGACTTTTGATTTTTATTATGAGAAATAGGGCTCAGCCATATGGGTACAGAATTGATAATTTGTAACAAGTGAAGCAGTGTCGATATTACATGAGCTAAGTTATTTTATGAAATAACTGTTGCTTACATAGTGTGTTGTGTATGTGAGTGAGAGTTCCTGTATGTGCGTGTAGGTGTGAGTGCGTGTGCATGTGTGTGTATAATATGTGCGTGGATTTTGCGATTGTATTTTACGAGATGTATATTAGACGATTTTCCGTTGTGAGGTACTCTTGTTGTAATAGCCATTGAGTGATTTTCTGTTTTAGCGTGTGTCTGTTTAAATCAAGTATGTTTAGTATTTTGTGTAGTTTCTTATATATAGGTACCTATGACGTAATATTGGCGTTTGGCAAATGTACTTTTATGTCTTACACCTGATGGGACATTTGTGCGTTTTTTTAGGTTGGATCTGGACATGGCTGGCAATTCAATTAAATTTCATTCGAAAACATCCATCGGTTCCTTACTAAACTTCATTATTTCCGACTAACTTGGTTACTTCTTTCTTTTGGTGACCGTATAGGTATGAGTCCCTGATAACTATGAAGGCAAGGATTTGCTTGCCAACAAGTAACAAGCTACTGGCAAAGTAGCAGATTCAATAGTTCAGCGATGGAACAGGATGTCCTTTCGTTCACTAATCATAGCGGCAGCTTGGTCTATTGTTATCAATCATGCACACAATACCTACCTAATGCTTTGTAGTAAAAACAACAAAGACTTTATACACTATTAAGTAAATTGAGCTAGTACTTTAGCACCTACTTTGAGTTAATTCTTCAGTATCTTGCAGTGTTATAATCTGCACCCTAATTGCGTAACATACGATTAATCATAATCTGTTTCATGTTGACAGTTCAACATATTCATTGCGTTATTAGCGTTGTTGAGCAGACACATTTTTCGAACATATGAACATATTAATCGATCGTTACGCAATTAGGGTGCACTTTTGTTTTATGGTTTACTGGGAATACATCTGAAAGCACTATGTTACGACAAAACGTGTCATAATATAAGCTTTGCATGCAAGATGCTGTTGTGTGAAAAGTGCTAAAGTTAAGTCATTTAAAAATGGTTCCTACATTGCGGGTCTAACGTCTCTCCTTTTGAATTATGTATAAAAATGAAGGACTCTATGAATCGTGTAAGGTGCGAAGTTCTGATCTTAGGCTAACGACGCAGAATGAAAAAACAAGTGTGTTTCTATTTTAACGACGTCGTTTTAGCAATAATTTAAGAATAACAACTAAATACTAATTCTTTTAGAAAAGAAATATCAATTTCACTTAATATAACTTATTTAGTAAAATTAAAATAATGACAAATGACTATGACCAATGTCGTCCTCATCATTATTATTTAGATAAACATAATTATCATTTTGGAAGGTGTGACCTTTATCGTTTTCCTAGTTTCGTAACCTACACAGGGTGTCGTTGAGGTTATCACATTAAATGAGTATCCTACATAAGATAGTACAAACGTTGCCATGACGAATTACTCAAACAACGTAAAAAAAAATTAGAGGAAAATGTACTTAAGATAGGGCATAATTCTTAACCTTATGCGAAAATAATATGGACGCTCCGTCTCTGAATATCATATTCGGCAGGTTGCTCTACGCGTAAAATGGGAAGAGGTGAAGGAAGTGTATTGTCAAGTTCAAATTTTCCGATACGGGTTAAAATCTGTTGTAATAAATTTGAATAATAAATGAGCAAGCATTGTCGTAAACATGCAAATAAAATCGTATTAGATTTTAGATAAATTAGATATTAACTATTAAATAATCCATCACTGGATGCAGTTTGACATTTGCAATTTTATGGTATATTTTTATTGTAATAGTTATTGAAGGGATAAACTGGTTTAAAAGATAATTAAGAGGTGACTTAGATGATTTTTTTTTGATGCAATAAAGTATGTTTTGAGTTCCATCACTCTATGCAAAAAAGACTTGAAAATATTATATATTTTTTTGCTTTCAAAATTATGTACGGTTAAAGAGATTGGACTGGTTTAAAGAAACACCTTTTCGAGCGATTTCAAGAAATCACCGCCTTAGCATACCCACCCGCACGTGCCTACTGCCGACATGGGCAAGCACAAGTCCTACCTAGCCGCTTGTGCGCCATTCTTCTGTTACACTTTACAGGTCAGTCAGTACTGACTGAACTGGTGCAGCTTAATTTCGTGACAATTTAGAGGCTATTTATTTAGTTTGAAAAATACTTATTTATAGAACAAAAATAAAGCAGGACATAATATACATACATACTTGTGATAACCACTGTACTATTTAATGAGAACACCTCATTGCCATTCCGTATAAATCATATGTCATGGCTCAAAAACAACTATGCTTTTTAATTTTATTACATGATAATTAACGGTGCAATTATTGCTAAACTCTAGGTAGGACCTATATTTTTGCAAATATCATAATTAAAACTGTATACATTTAAATGACATGCACATTTGCTCAACTTTAATATATCAGACATATAACAGTAAATCTATTATTACTTATGAATTATAACTTCTTTTCTAAATGTCAATTACAGCTTCAGAAATGGTATTGATTGGATAACCCGTTAAACTCGATTGAGCTCGTTCCGTTGCTCAAAATCGTTCATTAATCTATCAGCTGTATTGTGTAATCGTCGGATTTCAATTAATTGGTCAAGTGACATAGTTTTATAGTAAATTAATGCTGTTAAAAATCTTGGAACATATTACACGTCTTTACGCAGAATTTCTTGCAATCTTGATGTACGTGCTCAGAGTCAGGGTGCCTACAAAACTGGAGCCATTATAGCTTGAGGCAACAATTTGGCAAAATGAAAAGCAATACTTTAGCCGGCTTATTGCTTACTTAGTTTCACCAGTTACGATGCCTATATTTTATCTCATTAAGTATAGAACTAATACGTACTTGAATAACATTCATAGTAAGCGAAGCACTGGAGAACATGATAGACGAGACGATGCCGAAGACGGCGACACTGGCGGCGTCGTCCACGCCTGACACCGCGAGCACCAGGGTCGGGATGCCCTTGGACACCCCGTAGCCCTTCTCGCGGAGACGGAACAGGCACGGCACGATCACCGCCGGGGACACAGCCGCGACGATTGATGACAGCAGGAAGGCTGGAATGGTGAATATAGAGACATCTAAATAGTGCAGGGTTTGTTGTTTTTTTGGTAAAATTAAGAAGTGTCCATCAGAGACTAAGTACTTGTCAGCACCCTAGTAACCTAATGCTATTCATGCCGACATACCACTGGCAAATCCACTTTTTTATACAAAATTTTGACATTTTCGACTGTTTTTTTTACCACGGCATATAATCTCGCATTGATAATGGTAATAGGTGAAGAAAACGTAGCTTTATTAAATAATCATAAATTCATAATACAATAAGTATTTATTGGTAAAATGCTAATAGGTTGTGGCTACCGAATGTTGCTTAGGCAATAATAATATATTCCTAAAATCATTCATTGTCAAGATTTTATGGACCGTTGCACGATCCAACTCAGTCAGTCTTGTAATTCTATTGTGTTCGAGTCACATCAATATTTAAGATTTCTAACGTAAGTATTTAAGTTAGCACTTATCGGAGGTCACGATATTCATAAGAAGGATACCTATAAGTAATCTTAATGGTTTGTAATAATTTTGAGAAAAATACAAAAACATTTAAAATTTATTTTATACAAAACAAGGCCGGTCGCGTGCCTCACGAGAATTCTACCCAGCTAGATCATGTGAGAAAATAGTCTATCAATATATTTCAAATTGTATCCACATCGGTTTAGCCGTTATGTGTGATTAAGAAACAAACCTACAGACATCTTCACAAAATTTCACATTTATATTATTCGTTAAAGAAATTAAAACTGTCAGCCACTCACCCCAATTCCAGGGCAATCCCAGGAAGAAGTAAGCAAGAACAGCACAGAGCACACACTCGAAGGTCCAGGGAACTAGGGCCAGCTTGATGACAGTGAGGAAGTACTTCTTCATCGCATTCGGGTCCAGGTCCAAACCAGCTCGCGTAAGGATGATGGTTAAAGCTATTTTTCTGGAACACGGCAATGAATTCATAAATGTTTTGCTAAAGTAGAATGTAATAGGATTACAATTTAGGAATATACGAAATCACATATGTTCAATGACATGTCTATAAAAGTGCCATTTTCTGAGATGAGCTAAAGCCAAAGCTATTGAAAAAGCCATACTTATTATGTTACTGGACACTCGATAGACGTTGTCCAGTTCAAACAATAGTTCAGTTTTCGAATTTTTCGGAAAACTTTTCCATATTTTTTTATTCTATAAACCTTATTTGGACTATAACGGACCTTTTTAAACAAAAATAGCCAATTCGGTCGTGGTGCGCTTACTACGAGACCGGTATTTTATTTATTACACCGTGAAAGTTTAAGGGTTGTTTTCCCGCGGCAGAACAACTTGCCATAAGGAGTACTTTTGAAGCATAGAGTAAAAGTAAAAAATTAAGATGTTTTTTTTATTTTATTAAAAAAATATTCATAAACTAGAAAACGTGATAATCAATAGTAATAGTAACACTAGAGTTAACTTGTAGGTTCTACTCGAATCGCACGCACCGCCGACAAAGGAAACAGCGATCCATAAATGTTCAAAGCAAAATAAATTCACTCACGTGGTAATTTTTCACCATTGTTAATCTGCCATTTTATGTTTTTAATATTTTATTTGTTTAAAAAACGATTGTATTACCAAAGACAAAACCATTTCGCAGCGGGAAAACAACCATTAACATTTCTCGGTGTATAAATAATCTAACTAAGTACCTGATATAGGACGCAACGTGTTGATACGTCTCGTCAAAGTTGACGAGGCCGACGTTCTTCATGATGATGCCCACTATGAGCATCCCTATGAGGGCTGGCAAGGTGGTGATCTTCAGCATGAGCCATCCCCCGAAGTAGGCGACGATGGTCAGGACGGCAAAGGAGAACAGCTGACCGCCAGGCGCGGCCGTGTCGCCCATCACGATCCATACCGTCACCCATACCAATATGCCTGTACAATAAGTTACGACATAAATATCCCGCGCGAATTTTCCGAAGGATTCACTGAAGCATATTGTAAACACTCATGTTGCGTGTTCAACCGGTCACCTTAACCGGGTCAAATCCAGAATTTACTGACCCGTGATACTAACCGACCCAGGGATGTAAACCAGGACCCCAGCTCAATAGTCGTGCTTGGCACCAATAAGACACTTAGATAATCGTAGAATAACTAATTAATCGAACCATCTCCACTGTCGGGCAAAAGCCTCTTGAAAGTCCAAATGATGGAGTTTTTGCAATTTCCGGATCCGGAATGACGATTTATCCATGTCTGAATACGCTATTAGTTACCTGTTTATAATGCCCTCGAAAGTTAGTGTAGAATTTAGTACATACACACAGACAATTCCCAATATAACACTTGTTTTAATTCATGGGCGTCTTCTAATCTACGTTTTCATGGGCAACTTGTAATTGATGTATTCATGGGCGCCACCGTTGTGAAATTATAAATGTTGTATAAAACTAGTCTTAGCTTACCAATAATTAATACTGCGATGTTTTGCGCGAACTGCCGGTAGGAAGGACATAGTGGGTAGGGGCAGACCTTCTGCCAGTTCGGTGGCTCCCACGAGGGAATGCCGGATTCCTCTGAGTGACACTTCGCGCAACACGCGTACCAACAAGATCTACACGGATAAAATCATTTAGTTATTTAATTTACCAAAACTAAAATTCGGAGAAAACAACCAGAAATTTTAGTCTAATTTTACATTGCATTGCAAGTAGACAAACTATAATTAGGTACCTATTAGATTGAATGGTACAACTGTTCGTTAATTTTATCCTAATGTTTCTATTTTATGACTACTCACGAATAAGAATAAACGTTTTGAAATAAACATCACTTACCACATACCTTATCAAAATGCACATAGAAAAGCCTACTCTAACGCATTCGTAGCAATGGAGAGCGCGATTTTCGCAACCCAGTGCTGGGCACGCCACGATAGCGGCGGTAAGTCCCCTTTTTGAGGAGTGGCTTGAGAGGCGCCACGGCGGGCGTCCTCACCTTCTGCCTGACGCAGGTCCTCACCGGACACGGTTGTTTCGGGAGGTTCCTGTTTCGCATAAGGCGGGAGGAAACGCCGGGTGTTTCCGTTGCGAAGATCGCCCTGAGGACACGGTGGAGCATACGGTGGAGGTCTGCCCGGCTTGGGCGAAGCACCACCGTGTCCTCGTGGAGGCGATCGGCGGCGGCGATCTCTCGCGTCCGGCGCTGGTCCAGGCCATGGTACGGAGCGAGAGTGCATGGTTAGCCGTCACCTCCTTCTGCGAAGCTGTAATGCTCGCGAAGAGGGAGGCGGCGCACGTGAGGGAGAGGCAGTATATGCGCCCTCACGGCTGTAGCCGCCGCGGGAGACGCTCTGGGCGTCGGGAATCCCAGGCTGATTCCCGGCCACTGTAGGCGCGGGCTTGCGAACGGCGAGTAATGGGTAGCTCGCTGTCCGGTAAGGGTGCCCGTGTCGACGGCACGTTGTGGTCCACACGCGCCTCAAAGAGATGTCAGCACCAACTGGTGGGATCCGCAAGGGCCGATGCCTGCCAGGGGTGCGGGTTGTTCGAAAGAGATACCGCGGCCCCTGGCACACAGGCAACTGAGGGAACACGGGTGGGTTTTAGTCAGTAAAAGTCTGACACGCCATCTTGCTCCACCCGGAGCGGGAGAAGTTATTTGATGATTTCCCACCCAAAAAAAAACCCATTCGTAGCACTAGTTACTCCTAACTCTTATGTTCACACTTTCAGCTAAGCCAATTGTGGCAAAAGTTGTGACGAGATTGGTGCTGTTAGCTGAAATATAGGTTTGACCTACTTAGATCGACCTAGATACCTTTTAATCAGACATATTTACGTACTATTCAACTATTTTGCTGTTAAAGTTATTTTTGAAACAACTATTAGCAATGTGTATCTATTATTTACTTTCCACAGGTTCGGCATAATTCACCTTTCGCGATTGTTTTGGACTAAAGCCAATTGATTGGAATTTGAGTTGAAAGCGTAACTTTCTGTTGGGATTTCAAACTTTCAAAATAAACAAAAGATTTGTATATGATAAGTGTAAAAAATCATGCTTAAACAATACCTTTCGATGTATTCGCTTTGTTGTGATAACGCCTTCTTCGAGTAGACGGACGATGTCGTGGAATATTTCTTAAATCTGCCCTCGATGTGTGTCTGGCGATCTGTGTACGAACAGTGGAGCGTCAGAAAGCGAATGCCGGTCAGCGTGGCGATCGATCAAATCGTGGGAACCAGCAGCCAGTATGTACAAACACCTGCTGTTTCTACATTGTACCCTCATTACCGTCAGCCAATTGACCTTGCAATTGCTTTCATTTGTCTTCATAGTATAAATTGCAGTTAAGTTTATGGAAAATTGTAACAAGGTCTTAGAACCTTCCACCAATCTGGGTTATATTGGTTCCGGTCGCTAGTTGGCTCTCAAGTAACAGATTTTTTTGGGAAAACGTAGGTACTTCAAATGACTGAAGTGAAGTGTGAAAATCTGGCACGAGTGGAAATTTTTGATAAATAGACAGATGTATTTTGTTTAATTGACCCTCGGACAAAGTAAGTTACCTACAAGGCAGCTACAATCACGTTTCTTGCAACATAAAGGACTTTATTAATTGCATTTAAAATTAACTAAATGTCATTCAAGTATTCGATGCAAATGAAAGGAAATTACCCCAAGAGGAGTCCATGTCCGCTGCCATGGCATTGTGGAGGTTACTTTTGCGGCGCGAAGGCCCTTCCGCTTTTGCTGATACGCTTCCATTCCTGTTGATAATTAATAGACATTATTACTTATATCAGAGTAAACACTAATCTCGCAGAATTATTGCATATATAACAAACTCCATCGAAAACATAACTCCTTTTCGGAATTCTGTTCAGAAGTAGTAACTACCGTTTTATTTGTTTTTAATGCAAATTCAATTTGCATTATAGACGCTTCAAAACCGACCGGTTTGAAATACATGCATATTTAAACTGTCACCACAAGTTTTGACACTTGGTAACCAGTGAACGGCTAAAGTTACAATGCGCCATAAAAAACATAATGGAATCCTTTATATCGGGTGTTGGAGTTTTGTCTTGTTTGAACTGTTTACTTGGTAAACGACAGTTTACCACTTACAATATGCATACAGTATGATAGTGTAAAAAAATGGTGTAAAGAAGCATGGTTTTTGGAAACTCAAGAGCATATCTTATTCAAGGCTTGCCCTCTATAACATGGGACTTATTAACTGGCGAAATGTGGGTCTCTGCGTAACCTTTCGGAGAATACAGGCGTGATGTTATGTTAACTAATTAAATATATTAGCATTTTATTCAATAAAAAATGATACATTAATTTGTTACAGAGTAGATATTTAAAACATTTTTGGTAAAACATATCCATGAAGTTTTTATACAATTCGACTATAGGATTTTGCAAGATGGATGGCTCATCTTTACGACAATCACCTTTTCAGCAGTCTCAGTGCGTTAAAAATAACTTAAGTACTGGGGTACCTATGTATGGATATGTCCTGCGTTGTATCGGTCTTTCAGGACCAAAGTTAAGAAATGGTTCACTCTATGGTTAATTGAAGAACGAAGAAAAAAAAAACGCCGAACATTGCTACTCTAATATATAACATCACGCCTTGTCCCCCATATTTCGCCGTTATTTTTAAGTCCCAGGTAATAGGGGGAGCCTGTTCCAATGAATCGGGCACGAATCCAGACTCCGTTGAGAAATTCGAGATATAGAGAATCAAAACCAGGACCTCATGCTTAACAGTAGCGCCTGCGACCACTACACCAATGAGGCAGTTCATATTTCATCATCGTTTCAGCCGACAGACGTCCACTGCTTGACTTAGACCTGCTTCCCGCATCCAGCGGACTCCTGCGGCCTTCAAAAGGTTCATATTTACTACTCTAATATTTCCTGTCATGAATAATATTTTATATTTACTTCCACATAACAGTATTGTGGTTTAGGTATTTGAACTTTATTAGTATGTAATTTATTTATGTTGTAATTCTTTTGTGGTTAGTCTGCACTCACATACCTACTTTGTTTGATTAAAAGAAGAGCTTCTGCCCATAAGAATATCAATGAGTTAAGTGACACATACCCTACACTTACAAGTTATGGCCGTTAGGGTCTATCCTTAGCTAATACGTGTCTGTTTTATACGAGCGGATGTCACCTTGACTAATAATTTATAATAATAGAGCGATTACTCATTGCCAAGAGGTACATTAACGATTCAGTTTGGTAAATTAAACTATGTTTTCTAGCTGAGTCGGTCTTTTTGTAAGAAACATTCTATTTAAAATTTTTGCCACAGGATCGAGTGCTTGAAGTTAGTAAAAGTGATGCACAAAATTTCATGGGTAGGTAGTATGTATTAAACATACTACGGTACACGTGCTTCGCGCTGACACATTGTTTGATTAAGATCTACGTCAATTTATAAACATCGTTTCATTTTAACATGTTCAGTTTCGGTTAAACAAGTAACGCTTTTATAACTTTAAATACTACCGAATATTAATATCGTATATTTTTAGCCAATTCTAGGCCATTCATGCTAAAAAATGAAAGTGAAACACAATTATTTTAATCGATATAATTTTGCTTCGAGCAATTTTGCACAGTATAACGAGTTTTGCTATAAAAAGAACGTTTAAAAGGCCCATATACTGAAGAACTATAAAAATCTCGATTGTGGTCACTTCCGTGTAGCTAGGTTCCTATGTGTAGGATATGTATAAATATTTTCCCACGGTCTGATGTTATATGCGGAGGAGCTTGCGTTTAGCTACACAGCTTTTACAGTTTTCACGACACGTATAGATTGGCAACACAGATTAGGTGCGACATTAGTAATTCCTGTTGCTTTGTAAAACATTGAGCGTTTTTAACCGACTTCAAAAAGGAGGAGGTTATCAATTCGTCGGAACCTTTTTTTTTTTTATTTTATTTTTTTTTATGTATGTTCCCCGATTACTCGAAGATGGCTGGACCGATTTGGATTTTGTTTTTTTTGTTTGAAAGGGTATACTTCCCAGGTGGTCCCATGATCATCAAGTCAGGATCTGATGATGGGATCCTGGAGAAATAGAGAGAACTCTTCAAATTTTATAGGCACACAAAGCGATTTAGGTATTTTTTGGAAGAGTACTTTCTCGTAGTGGTCCCATTTCAATTTGGTGAAGATCTGATGAAGAACTTCGGAGATAGGCAACGGAACTCCTCAATAAATGATAGCAAATGGACTGGGATTGCCGAAATCGCATGTCTGTCTATTGTTTACACCAGTTCATAACATAACATCACGCCGGTACGCTGTGAAGGGGTAAGCACATGTGAACCACTAAAAAGTGAAAAATAAAAACTTTTTCCAAAAAAAAAACAACCGACTTCCAAAAAAACACTACAAAGTGAAAAATAACTTTAATTTCGGAAGGCGGTGACAAAAAAATCAAATACAGCTCCAAAGACACCGACTTCCGAAATTAAAGTTATTTTTCACTTTGTAGTGTTTTTTTGGAAGTCGGTTGTTTTTTTTTTGGAAAAAGTTTTTTTACATTATAAAAAAGGGTTTACTTTAGATCGCCAGATATCTAAAGTAGTCTGAAATTAAATTATTCAGGACTTCTGAAGGCGAGCCCTCATAATTTTATTTCCTATCTTATTAAATAAGTGAATGATTACATACAACTCTTGTTAATAAACCCAGTGTAATGCCAAACATAAACCCCGCAAAATCTACGGTTAAACTGAAGCTCCTTCTTCGCGTTTGTTAATGAGGGGGTTAAAGTTCAAATAGTTAAGAATTAGAAACAAGAGAATAATGTATTTATTAGTTTTGAAAAATCAAAAAATCTAATTCTTATGTGGCCACACAATAGAAAACCAATTGTGTCTCACTAGCCGGACTTGATATGTTAAATGGCTAGAAACATCTCGTGCACGAGTTTCATATAAATTAAGTCACTCAAGTTATTTTAGTACCAATTTTATTATAGGTATAAGTAAATATCTGCAGGAAAAGGTTTCATTGTAAACGAGCCTTTATAAAGAACAGTCTACTACTTGCTATTCATAACATCGACTCAAAGGTGTTGCGTTGTGTTACATTTTTAACACATACGCCGAAGGTAATATCATTCATTACATACATGCAAATATACTGGCCTCAACTACTTTTATTAATTATATTTTATAACGTAGGTAATACTGAATGGTAGCTAATTTAAATAGGATTAAAATGTATTTTTGGGAGTAGGGAAAATTAGTATTATGTATGGGTAGTTTTCTGACTGGCTTATAATATTATTGGGATGAAAACTTTTCATTCGATAAATACCTATATATTATTTATTTCCTATAATTAAATATGTTTTACTAATTTCCAGTACTAGGTATTATATTCAGGATTTTTTCGTCATTCCTGGACAATGTTTAACTTTTCATCCCCTATCAATCATAAATAAACGTTTCGATATTTTATTTTGTTCAATATAAACAAAAAAGAAACAAAAATTAATATAGGTTAGTACGTTATGTTGCTGCCAGGCTGTTACAACTGTTAAAAGCCACGTGGCACTGTAGTGTGCAGAACAGTACGACAGAAATTATACAGTACTCAATGTATTGTTTAATCAATCCATAGTCGCAAGCGCAAGGTGAGTTCATGGCAAAGGCTTTATCGACAGCAAATTACGCGCAGTGCAGTGGGTCAATGTTTAGTCACTTAAATGTAACAGGCGACGGCTGGAAACTTTACTGTTTACGTGAGCAATTATAAGCGCTGATTTTATACGCGATATCCGAATGTAATTAACCTTAACGATGATTGATAAGTACTGTAAATAGTTTTAGAAAATCTTGTAATGAATTATTGTAAATAAACCTGAAACTATTAGAAAAACATCCTCCTAGCATTTGTATTTATGGAATATATTTATTTTTTCCTATTTATAAATGTTGTAATCGTGGCGTTTATACGCAAGTATAAATATTTATTTATTAATGTTAAGGTTGCGGCCAAATCTTCAGGAGGTTTTTTCAGTAATTGCATTAATTTTGCAGTAAGTACTTTTTCAGCATGACTGAATAGTGTTATAATTAGTAACTGATTCAAAGTATTAGACTTTTCAATGAAATTACGTTTTCAGATGGTAATTAGAAGACAGTGTGACATGTTAACAAAGGGCTGAAAGTAAATTATTCTTTAAAAGTATATTGTTACTGAAATTAATAATAAAGCATACCGAAAACATAAACCTATTGTGTTTTAAAAAGATAATAGCAGTGTCATGATGGCCGTCCCCTCTAGGGAGTCATACCGATGTCCATATACGAATAAAAACACGTCGGTAGTGCAGTTTGTATGTTGCCATGACGCGGTGTCCGCCAAGATGTCAAGCAATCTTTATACGATGGATTGTTGATAGTAAATGTGGGTCATATAACTAGAAATATGCGTCTACAGCGACCTTAGCCATGGCTTCGATTTTAAATAGCACATGTTAAAGAAAAATAATTATGTGTACAGAGCTTTGCTATCGTCGTCACAGCCAGCTTGGTCAACAAGTTGGTGAATTTTTCAGTAAATCTTTGTTCAGGTGTTTGATGCGCGCTACTGCGAACGGAACCTTTCTATGTACGACATCGTTCTCGACAGCCCGTAACGTGTGACCGAAAAGATAAGCCGCACTATATTTGACATTTAAATAAACATAGGGTGGGAAGTTATAATTTGACATATTATGTAGGTAGTTATTATTATTATTTTGTTTTGCCAATATTATTTCGGTTTCCTTTTTCCCTTCCTGTGGTTACTGACGGGATAGATTGTAACTTTGTGTATAAATTATGCCGGATTTAATGTGATCGTTTTATTTTAGGAATATTTTAATATTTTTAATAAACTCTCAAAAATTTAACACTTAATTTTACATTTACATCATTAAAAGACAGTGTATTTGTATAACTTATGAGATGGAAATTTTATTTTTTGAATAACGTATCGCGTTAGATTGAAATTAATAAGGACATATTTTAAACTTACCAATGACGGTTGAGTGCGTCTGTTTCGAGAGATGAATCTGACGGTAGGTAGCTGTCGTAGTGACAACTTAAGCTGCTGTGAGACATTCTACATGGTACTCAGAGAGTCTTATTCACTAAAACTAGATTAACGGGCGAATTTGAGGACTGGTTTACGCGGTGGCATGCCGCTCGGCTCAGCACGCTCCACACCTATGCCGCGGCGAATGTGCATCTTATAAGAGAAGGTTCGGCTGCGCGCGAGTCGGCCGCCGCGCCTCACCCCGGGCACGTGACTGCCTCGGTACGTTCAGTTTCGCCGGCCGGCTGGCCGGTCATTGGCCGACGTGCAAAAATTTTCCTAAAGTACAACAGTAGGCCCACTGCCATAAAAATGCGTTGCGAACTATTGCACGGGGCGCAGACTCGGTGATGAGTGACTAAATGAGCCCGAGGCGTCGCGGCCGTGTTTATACTACTCACTTCAAACAACGCTCGTATAACAGCGGCGCCCGCGCCGCCCGCACAGCCCGCTGCCTCCGATTCTTCCGCACGCATCGATACAATGTGTGCAATCGCGATTAAAAACAGCCAAGTGATTTGTTCCATGTGGTTTTATATGTCATCTGTTAACGATAACTACATAGGTATGTGATGAATACTCAGAACTAACGTGAGCACATAATCCGCACCGCTGCCTGTCTAAGTATTACCCACAACGGCTCGTTAGATTATATCGTAGCCTCGCTGCTTGCTGCTAATTCGAGTGTAAATTACATTATGTAATTAATTACACGTATCAACTTTAATACACCTTTTATTTTTATTTTATTGTATATGTCTATCCTTTCTAGGGACGCAAAGAAGATTAGTACACTTGGACAGGTATTAATTAATAATGTCGCGGTTTTGAAAAAATAACTATTGTTAATTTTACGTGGGGTTGTTTCAAACATCAATGAGTATGGTGAGCAATATTTCGTGCGTTAACAAATTACAATAAAAATTCCTTCTGTTAATACAAACCGTATCGAATATGTGAGTGAGACGAATTGCTTCAATACGACATAGGTTGGAACCTTTTGTTAGTCGCGTCTGGTTCTTAATCTGAATATTGTAGCATGACATCTTATTATATTCCTGGTATCATTAGTAACTCCAGTCGTAGCGTTTTTGTTAATTGTTCAAAATTGTCGAAACTTCGTATATTATGAATGACTAGTTATGAGTACATAACAGTACTTATTTGTATGTGAGCACATGGTTACTAAAGCCATTTTATAAATAAGGAAATCGGCACTTAAGTCGCGAGGAGGAAATCGTGTGGTTATCCGGTTTGCTATAAATAATAGAAGAAATGAGATAATGACGAGGAAATATGCGATACATTTTAATTACCAATTCAGGTTAGACACTAATAAAGCGTATTTAATTTATAGAGTAAGCAATTCGAGGACTACTATTATAATTATAGATTTACTGAATAACTAGCTTTTGCCAGCAGCTTCGCCTGCGTGGAGGTCGGTGTATACATATAAACCTTCCTCTTGAATCACTCTGCCTATTCGTGGAAACCGCATTTAAATCCGTTGCGAGGTTTAAAAGATCTAAGCGTACAAACACGACAGCGACTATTTTATACTATGTAAGGATTTGAGGAAATTATAGGTATAGGTTTTTCAAAAGTACCAATTTTTTTCTTTTTACAAATATATTTAGTGGTATGAAAAATAAATATTAAAGTATACTAACTTTATTTATACAAATGCTTAGGCATTTGCCGTATCCGTATGTTGCGGAAGGAAACTGATTATTTTCATTTTGTTGATTTTTTTAACGAAGATAAGGAGGTGATTTGGATAAAGTTTGGATTATTTTTATTATAAGATAAATACCTATTATAAGTATTAAAAATTATGTTATTAAAAATTTCTATGTAAGTATGAATATTAAAATAAATAATAATATGAGATATAATTTACAATTTTCAATATACGTAGATTTACTCATTAGAAATATCTCATAAAAACTAATCGACGGTATTTAATAAGTCATGCGTAACTACTGTAATTAGTCAAAATTAGTCTCAGGTTCCATGATTAATCGTAAAAACAACCTACTTGTAGGTGAAGCATAACTTACATTATGTTGCTACGACAAATCAATTTACAGCCTTTCAGCAGTTTACACGTTTAGATATTCAGAGGCGGGAAAAGATAAGAAGTTGTAACGTTTATTTTAAAAGCCCAGCTATAGATGAGTCATGGGCCCTAATCGTTGCCAGGCCCCCATCGCAACAAGCCCGTAGGCGATGAACCTCGTGAGACGTCCCTCACGCCTCCCCTGCCCCCATGGTAGGTACATTGCTCGCCGTAACAAAAAATCTGTCAAACTCATAGTTTTTAGTTTACCAACTGCCAATGAAGTGTGACTAACGATTAGCATTGTGTGCAATAGTCGTAATAATGTCCCTGTACACAATAGGTAGGCGTGCTATGATTAAATGTAGCTATCGATAACTTTTCCATTGAGATTTTTCAGAAAAAAATATCGTTGTAAAGAAAATTTGCATGAAAAAGAGGTCATTACTAAGTTCATTGCTATTATCCACAGAGGTGACGAAAATGTAGACTCATCTACATAAATTCATGAAGACATTGACACTGAATTTTTTGATTTATTGAAAAGGTGATATTTGGAATAACAAGAGAGAGATACCTATTGAGTGAGGCCCAAGAGGAGATGGCGGGACGAACTCGAATTTCATGAGGATTGGTCACAGACAACAGTAGATAGGGATAAAAGGAAGGAGGCAAGGGAGGCCTACTGTGGGACTGAAACGGCTGATAATGAATAATAATAATCACCTCAACGCCATATCTGTACGTTGACATCGTGGTGGGGCTCGCGCGCTCTGAACTTTTGGTCTGTGCCGGTAGAGTTTACTTTGCTGGAACAGGTTTAGCGAGAGAAGTCAGACCAAGAGAGATACAGAAACCCGAAAGGCAGCATGTGGCAAACTGTTGGGCAGTAGCGACGCCAGAGACCGTTCTCCAGGGTGCAGTCTTGTTCCTTACCCTCTGACTTGCCTTTATTGGCCCACTAGAGTGAAATCTGACGAGGAACAGAGCTACCATCTCTTTATTGCCTTTATTGGCCGACTTGAATGGAGATTCGCAAGAGCAAACGTGCTCGGATGAAGGAAGTATTCCAGTAAATGCTGATAAGTATCTTAACCATCTTCCAGGCTCTGGGATTGTTCTGATAGCCGTGGAAAACCTTTCCACTCTTCAAACACCTCAGGGCATGTTGCCCCCTTGTTGCTACGTTACTATATGCTAGCGACCTATTCCGGGGGCCATTATTGAGTGTGCAAGTCACCCCCTGGCATTATATCTGTTTAATTTATATATAACATTGGTCAGGCAAGGGGTCTTGTTTTTCCTAAATAACCAGTACACTTAAGCCAGCCAAACCAATAATCCAATTTATTTGTTTCCATATCCTGCAATAGTCCTACACCAACCGGGGGTTGTTCTTGGGTGCACTTGCATAGTGCGAACTGGGATGATCGTCGGTTAGTGCTTCATTTAATTAAAAACGTCTAACAAAAGCCCGGCCGGACCCTGAGGTCCCGGGAAATGCCAAGAGACTTCCTCAGACCAAATAAAAAAGGGTGACTTTATAATAATAACAAGTAACATTAATTTAGCCTCGTTATGATTGCGTTGGTGGGCCTTTATGAAAAGGTGTTATGCAAATGCAACGTTTCGTGCAGTACTATGTATGTATAAATGGGAAAACAAATGTGGTTGCCATTTGCCATTCCGCCTGTTGCACTGACAAGGTGAGCAGGCGCTGAAGATCTTGTATTATACACTTTTATTTACAAGCGTATCTTGTTTATTATTAAACTAGTCACTTTAGTATTTTTTTCCTTTTTGTAATTTAATGGGTTTACAACTTTCTCATAGTACGAGAATTGGATGTTTTCTATTTAGAGAATTTTCAGCACAACAGTTATTTTTGAAAAAAAAAAGCATGCGTCTTATAAAGCTGTCGCGAGACCAACTTAATTAAATCTAAAGCATAAGCTATTCAAATGACTGTAAGTGTATTTTTATCTCTTTAAATCTAAAAATAAACTCGATAACGGGACCGCATAAAAACGTAATCGCAATTACAATTAATTGAGACTCAAAGCACGTGACGCCTATAGGTACGCCTATCTATCATTATTATTGCAATACAATATTGTTTGGACGCCAGTCATGTGATACCTACATGCGTCTTGGAAGTAACCAATTGACATGACCTCTATTATCCCCCCCAGTGTCTGTTGCTGTCAGGCAACAAAGGGATATGTTATGAGTCAGCAGGGTTCTCTTGTGACTGGGCACGGTCTGTGCCTTTCACAAACAACAGTCACGTGACGGGCGTAGGAGACTTTACTACTTATGCATTGGTGTATATGTGTTGGGAGGACCATACGTGTATGAGTGAGGCAGCTCAGTGAAAGGTACGCAGTTATTAGAAACACTTAGATCTCTCGTTATGTGCTAAGCTTCATGATCAAATGTCGTCTGTTAGTCGTAAAATATCTTATTACGCCGGACGTACTCATGTTTTAATAATTTATGATAATTTTGCACAGTTCTACAGATCATTAGGGTTCCGTGCCTCAAAAGGTAAAAAAGGAACCCTTATAAGATTACTCTTTTGTCCGTGTGTCTGTCTGTCCGTGTGTCACTACCGATTTTCTCAGGAACGGGTGGACCTAGCAAGTTGAAATGTATACCAGATACTGAGGTCTAAATATAGTCCCTATTAGGTGTATAAAAATCAAGGTCCTGAGTCAACACGATAAAAGATATGGGCAAATTTCGATTTTCGCGAAAACTTGTAAGAACCAAAATTTATCTTAATTTTCAACTTTTTTTATTTTTTGGAATTTTTCCTTTATTTGTGCTTTAAGACCTTGCTTTTTGCCAAATTTTGTGATTCTAAGTCAATGGGAACTAGCATATAGGTTTCCGACCCAAAACCTATAGGGTATTTCCGGTTGACCTAGAATTGTCAATTTTGGTTAAAAGCAAGGTCTTATAGCACAAGTAAATTTAAAATTCCGAAAAATAAAAAAGTTGAAAATCTATATTTGCCCATATCTTTCTTGTTATGGCGGTATAATGGGTAGGTACGGAACCCTCGGTGCACGAGTTCGATTCGCACTTGACCGGTTTGTTTTATAATAAACTAGCTGACCCGACAGACGTTTTCCTGTCTTAACTATGAATATTGAATTCGCAAGTTGTTAAGTTTTCTTGAATTTTCTAATGTTACGCGCAACTTTCTATTTTTTTTCTTTCATAAGAACCTTCATCTGACAATAACAAATACAACAATAAAATTATTAGCAAAATTGGTCCAGCCGTTCACGTGTGATGCCGTGACCAAGGCAAATAGGGATTTATTTTATATATATGTATGTATAGATGATAATTTTGATTAAATTTTCAAATAGGCACTTAAAAGGCACTTTTGAACGTCAACATTTACATTAAAATAGAATTGATTCTAGTCGCCCCTTTCAAAATGTAGTTTCGTATGGAGAAGAATGGGCAAGAAACTCCACCGTTACTCTTTTAAAATGTTTTAAGTACAATATTTAACATATCATTAATAAATATGAGTGAAAACGATGCACCCAGAATAAAATTACCATACCAAAATAGGTAAAAATTATAAAATTGAAGGAATACAGAAAATTAATTCTATGATAGATACATGCTTACAGTTCTACAGATCAATTTTATAATAAACTAGCTGACCTGATAGACGTTGTCCTGTCTTAACTATGAATACTTATTGAATTCGAATTGGTTTAATATTAAAAAAGTTAATATGGTCGTTGAGTTTTCTTACATTTTCTAAAGTTACGCGCAACTTTCTTATTTTTTCTTTCATAAAAACCTTCTCCTGACAATACCAAACACAAAAAAAAAGAATTAGCAAAATTGGTTCAGCCTGACTGACTGGTAGAAAATGCCTATGGCATTAAGTTTGCCTCCGTACAGTATTAATATTAGTATGTGTGTGCAGTATTAAATAAATAAATAAATATGGATTCATTTTAATATATGTATATAGATATTCCTTAGAATAGTATCGAGTAGGTAAATAAACGATCATTCGCTATCTTTGTTTCATTAGGAAGCTTGATAACACAAGCTTTGCATAATCATTTGTAATAATCACTAAATAGGTCAAGAATAAAAGACTTCAACGCTCGCGTTACGAAAAAGTAACAAATCAAAAATAGATTTTATGTAGGTACGCGTTTTTCTTTTATTCATGTTCCGAATGATACAGACCGGTAAAAACAAAAGGATTGGTTATCGGTTGTACCGATATAAAATATTTATTAGAGAAAACTGTTTCGAATCCATTTATTTACTCAATTCAACATTAAACAAATGTGGCTTACCTGACGTGAGTATATTTTGAAGACCGTGAATAATAAACCCTGTCAGAAAATATGTTATCTAAACATTTTGAACCCAAACCTGTGCCATTCGAAGAAGAGATCGTTATTAAAAAAATAAAAACATTTTAAGCAATAATTACTCGTTCTATCTTTACCTGCAAGCTCAACAATATTTTTCAGGAGCAGAGCCAAGATAAATGCCAAGGCATTCAAAACTTGAGCTAAGATAGATAACAGTGAGCGCCATCTATGTACAGTTATATAAACTTGTTGGTACCGATACCGCACTGAGCGCTGTACTTAGTCAATGAAAATTTACGCAGTGAATGCTAAATACATAACGTACCCACTGAGCGTTGTATTAGTTCTGTACTGAAATTACAGGTGGCGCTACTTTATAGTAGGTACTTTTTTGAACAAAATTTCCACAAACAGTTTACAATTTGGAGCTAAAGTGGCGTTAGATACATAAGCGTGAATTCATTGTAGCCGAAAAATATTTGCATTTCGGTATTGATTTTTAAGTTCGGCACCTAGGTACTGCTTTTAGAAATTGGTAAAGGTTTTAATGCCAGTAAAACCTGATTCATTTGTATAATTACAGCAACCTACTGTTGGGAAACTATGGTGAGAGGGCAGATGAATTTAAAAAAAGACTGTAAAATCTACTCTTATTTTGTTTATTTAAAATCAAATTGTGTTCAGCCTTTCTATTCTGTAAAAATCTCACCGTGAAAAATTTGGGCGAAGTGAGCGTGAAGTAAACTGTCAATAACGTCAGCATCAAGTGAAATGACAGCTCACTTCAAGCTATGTCTTCACGGTGATAATTTTAGTAAAGAGACAATTAGATAAATAATTATTTTTTCACTTCTCATGCTCTAAAAAGACATCATTATAGCCCTACGAAGCGGGACTAAAGTGACCACTTTAGTCCCTAGGGAGTAAAAAGTAATTCGTTTTTTAATTTCCTTCATGTGACATAGACAAACACAAACAGCCAGTAAATATACTATTATCTGTGGAGTGTGGACTATCTTCATTGCGAAAATGTTGAGAGTTTTAGTTCCGTGGTTTTTGCCAAGGTGGCGCCATGTGTTTTAAATTGTTAATCTGTTACTGGTTTAGAAGAAAAAAAAGACCGCGAAAATTTCAGAATTTTTGTCGAGTGTAAATTTGTTCGGCTTTAAATAAATTTATTAAGAATGTCCAGTGACAAATATTATGTTCCTTGGTGAAGAGTTTGACGTCAAGCAAAGAGCAAAAGTCATACCTAATAGATATTGTGATTTTTATTTTATTAACCGACTTCAAAAAGGAGGAGGTTCTCAATTCGTCGGAACCTTTTTTAAAAGTTTTTTATGTTTGTTCCCCAATTACTCGAAGATGGCTGGACCGATTTGGATTTGTTTTTGTTTGAAAGGGTATACTTCCTAGGTGGTCCCATGATCATCAAGTCAGGATCTGATGATGGGATCCTGGAGAAATAGAGAGAACTCTTCAAATTTTATAGGCACGCGAAGCGATTTAGGTATTTTTTGGAAGAGTACTTTCTCGGAGTGGTCTCATTTCAATTTGGTGAAGATCTGATGAAGAACTCTGGAGATTGGCAACGGAACTCCTCAATAAATGATACCTAGCAAATGGACTGGGATTGCTGAAATCTCATGTCTGTCTATTGTTTACACCAGTTCATAACATAACATCACGCCGGTACGCTGTGAAGGGGTAAGCACATGTGAACCACTAAAAAGTAAAAAAAAAACTTTTTCCAAAAACAAAAAAAAACAACCGACTTCCAAAAAAACACTACAAAGTGAAAAATTACTTTAATTTCGGAAGGCGGTGACAACAAATTCAAATTCAGCTCCAAAGACACCGACTTCCGAAATTAAAGTTATTTTTCACTTTGTACTTACTGTTTTTTTGTTAAGTAATATTTATTTGGTAAGTACATGTTTTTGTACTAAATTGACTATTTTTCTCGCACTCGAAGTGAAAAGTACAGTTTGCACCTCGAGACTAAACGCCAACTTAATATACCCTCGGTTTCATTGACTCCCTCGCACGCTCGGGAGTCAAACCACCTCGGGTATATTATGGCTTCGTTTAGTCCCTCGTTATAAAATATACTATTATTCATGTTTTATACTCCTAAATATTTGCACAGGAAATCAATATATGGACACAATGGGAAACAGGAAAACAATGAATAGATATTGATAAGATAAAATATTTTTCTCATTTTCCCGCACACAGACATGTCCTTCTCATTCCATAAATTCGTAATAAGCTTTGGAATATAAACTGCTTTTATTTTATTAAAATTAGTCTTTCAAATATTCTATCTATTATTTACGTAACATCGCGCCTGCGTACCGCGGAGGTTTAGGCAGAGGTGTAGGTATACCTATAGTACAGTCACATTGCGCCTGTTATGTTTAAGTCTCATTTGATAGGGGCGAGCCTCTATGTATTATTTTATTTCGTAAAATACCTAATTTATATTATATTTCGCAAAGATGCTATTTGAAATAGTTGAATATGTGGCACATGGAAAATCTTATTATTTACCTACATTGTTTCAGGTTTCAGCCATTAGATTGATTAACGAAAAAGCTGATAATTACTGGGACGTTTCCGAAATTGAATTTAGTTTATACGTAATAGCAAGCGAATTGGAACATGGTAAAAATAAATTTGTATTTCTTTTGTGTAACCGTGGAAAATCTCTATGGTGTTTTCATGTTGTTTCAAATTGTAAAATTATTATCAATTAGGTACCTACGTTTTATGGCTTACGTACGATTTTTATTTTAAATCATTTAATTCCACCCTTTGCCGAATAGGTACTGGATTATTTTTCACGCAGAGTGCATAGAAAAGAACAAAAACATCACATTGCGAATGTAATATTTATAATTTTAAACATTTCGTTGACGAATAGTGTACGAAATGTATGTAAAAGTTAGAATAATTTCAGTACTAGTCTTCAAGTTTAGGTATGTAATGGGCAAGATTGAGGACGAGTTTCACCATTGATACTGAACGCGATGAGCATACCTAAACCACGCTTTACAGCTGTCAGTGTCAAAATTCCACACCAAGGATGCTACTATCAGCTCTTACACGTGGTGCACATGCTCGCGTTTAGTAGATGATTGGCTATTTCTGATCTTGGCAATTCATACATCTTGCAAATCATGTAATTACAGTTTAATAACTTAATTTGGCTTATTATATACCTGTCAGATGGTAGGTTTTCTCGATCCTTGCTTGATTCGTCGGCCATGATGGACACTTTTCTCTTTCCTTCAAGTGAGGGGACTGAGGGGCGCTGTTTGATTGCAGATGGGTTTGGCAGCGTCTGTGCAGGCCGCGGGTCGCCACCGACGGCGCTCGGTGGTTGATTTTGTAAATCACTCAAGTCGAAAGGATATTCCTTTATAGCAGTCATTCGGATGCTCGTCTTACGAACCTGGAAACACAATAATTAACCATTTAGAAATCATAAAATTAAGATTTTGAAGACTTGAGAAGCTTTCTGAATTCAAACAAGACGCGTAAGTACCGATGACCGGGTCCCATATTAGTATCGCATGTACTGCGTGCACGCGTTTGACTAGCCATTTACAAATAGCTAATATCTCCCAAAATCTGATGAATTATTGACACGGATAGCCGGAATAAAGGCATACCACAAATATCAAATCTTTCTTTGTTTTTCTTTTTTTTTTTAAAAAAAAAAACTTTGCCCCACACTAGGAATTTCTCCTGTATCGTGGGTGCGTTTACAAACATTTAAACTCACATACACAAACAGCCAGACCCAGAACAACTACTTGAAGATCATACAAATATTTGTTCCGTGCGGGAATCGAACCCGCGACACGCAGCGCAGCAGTCGATCGCTGAACCACTGCGCCAACCGTGCCGCAAATCTGACAAACAACCATATAGGATTTTTGTGCGGTTGCAATAGAATGGGGAAAAACAATGAGTTTTAAATGGCTAATCACACACACACACACACATACATGAAGCTTTAGAGCTTGTGAGTCCCAGTGGTGGCTGGGACTTAGTAGTTACTGGTTGTATTATTATCTACCAGCAGTGCTAGGTAGAATATGTAGCGTTTTACAATATAGGTACAATAATTTTACGCTCAGTAAGGCACACGTTGATTGCTGATTATGAATTAGTATGTTAAATACTCTAAGCTTCGTACAATAACAACCTCGTTTTTGAAGTTAAATCTGTAGCGATTCTAACTTAGCATAGCTTTTTGTCATTTTGTAAAATTATCCGTTATTGTCAGTTTGTCGACACGTTTCAAAAGGACAGAAAAGAGAAAAACCAGTTAGAAGCACTGTTTTTTGAAAAATCCTTATTATCAAAACTAGCTTTATTCTAAGGTTTTCAGCATCGCAAATCGACAATTCCTCTAAGAATAGTAAAAAGAGTTAAACAGGTTAGCTCCTCGTTCAATGTTGAAAGTTGGTTAGTTAACTAAGAATACATAGGTATATAAATTATGACACGGATTAATTCACCAAAATTATTAACGTAATCGAAAATTGTAATACAACAATAAATAGTATTTTGCACACACCCAATAACTCTCGTCGCTTAGTCCGATACATGTTGATGACTATTGTACATATATGTTCCGTTAAGATAACTTTAGAAAGCGCGCGATAATCGGATAAAAGCTGCGCCCGCGCCGGTCAATGTCTGACAGTGGACTGAACAATCCCACGACTGAATGTTTCAGCTTCAGGGTTTTAGCAAAGAAGCCTCCGGCGACTTAGCAGTTAAGTTCTAAGTGACGATGGCTCAACTGAGGACAGAGTAAACTGAATGATGCTAATCACTTGTTTCGTCACGAATGTTTTACAATATTTTAAATAGAGGAATATTAGAGGTGCTCATTGTTTACATTGTGCTAGTATATTGTGCTGAAATGCACTCCAATTAGTTCTTATTCTTCGGAGTCGGTGCAATATTGCACACACTGCAAGTTATCTCCACATTAAAATATGATTGTACTGCAAACCGTCAGTCAGATCGAGGATGGCTATAGCTTGAGACTATAACTACGCTTAAAGACTGCCAATTAAGAGGTGCTTTTTATACCGTTAAATATATTTTGTATCTAAACATATTTATAACGCTAGGTGATAACTATTGTACTTTTGTGCTCTACATAACTTTGGGGTCTATATGTAGAATATTGACATATAAATCAAATATATTTATATATTTGAGACATTTTGTGTTAGCTATATGGTGATAAGTTACGGGTTTCCCCAATATTATTCTAGGAATTTTACCGGGTTTATTGAACATATCATTTTTTAGGGAAGAGTTACTTATTTGATCCGTCCTCGTTACCTAATCTATTTTTAAACGAATTAACATGGATTGTTACTGAATTTCTATTTTTGGTAACATTGAAGGCCTTGACATAAGAAACTTTTCAAGGTTGAAAAGATTTGCCTAGTGCTTATGTTCACTATGTGCCAAGAGCACAATCTTAGCACATCACTGTACTGTCGTGTCTACATAATGTGTTGCATTTGCGACGCTTTTAACTATTGTGACTGGTGAGATAATGAGGATGGTAATTAAAAGCTTCAACTATGGGCGTTGCATTGCCCTCTGTTAGCATTCAATGAAGTCTATCATGAAGACAAGTTTAGTTACACCTGGAAAAAGATTCAGGCATCGAGATTAAATCTTGAACTGATTCAAAACAAAGATAATAAAAATACAACCTTCAGTAATGACATCTCACAAGATTGTTTCAATCATGTGAACAATAAATGAATAGGTTGATAAATCATATCAGTATTTAACACGCGGCACATTTTGTCTAAATCAGATCATCTTATTAGATATAGGTAATCTATTTTAAGATAAATTTGTTCTTCTAGGTACAATAAATCATTGTATAAGTAATCATGACTATTGGTTGCCAAGGAAATACCTAGCCACAAAAATATGTATAATCTGTAGCGTTTCAGTATTAATATTGTAAATTTTAACAGAATTGAATAAAAACATCTGTATTTGCTTTACAGACGTTTGTGTTTACATCAAGTCACAAGGATGATAACATATAATAATATGAAAATATTATTGTACTTTTTACAACTCACATAATACCTACGGATTAGAAGATCTATACACATTCTTCATGGAATGAAATCACGCGAATGATTACCACAGTCGTGCATTGCTGGCATAGATTAAGTTAACATCGCTTTAATAGTTCAAACGCGTCCCATTGAATAATTTAGGTGAGTGTGTCTTAAGCTAATTGTCGGCGGGTGGTAGCGACAGCGGTCGCGGGTGTTAGCAGCAGCGTTTATTTGCTTAAGTGGTCTCATCACATCACATGATCACTCACGAGAAGGCGACCACGAGTTTCCAATCATGTTCATACGAACGTATGCGACGACACGCGCTCTCCTAACGCTTATCGCTTCCAAACAATTAAACGGATTGCTCACCCAATCATCGTCGTGACGTACCTTTGTGTTATGAGATCTTAATTAAAAGGTAAAGGACAATGGCCTTAGTGGACTAGCCATGAGACAGTGAGCGGCCCTTGGCTCTGGACGCTAGGTCACCGAGGTCAAGTATTCAGGCTCATTTTTTATGAATATCGTTTATGAGTTTCCTGTGTTGAATACAAATCGTAAGAAGTTACTTGAAATATTTTCCTTAGTCATTGACGGACGTAGTTGGTTATCTCAATGAATCTAACAGGCAGTGTTTTTTTTGTCACCCTACAATAACAGTTCCCACTATTCATATAACAGCAAAACGGTTTAGGAAACGTCGTAGCGTCACGGTTCAAAGATTACAATAGGTAGGATATGCATCTAGTCTAGGTCTCATGACATGATCTCTTGATTGGAAAATTTCCTGTCGCTTATTCATATCAATGTGGGTCATCTGATTCTGGACTCAATAGCTTGTTATACATAGATAAAAAGATTTGTTTAAAATATCGTGATAGCTTTAAAATATGTGATAAAATTATATGCAAGTTGAGACGTGTTGCTGCATTTAGCCCCTAAATATAACGCAGAGACAAAAGTAACTTATGAGTTTCCGACCATCGTCACTTTGAATAGAAACAAAAGGTGCTTTTTTGCTAATAATAGCTCATTAAAAGAGCAGTAAATACATATATTGTGGTTATTCTTTTAAATAAGACAAGTTATTGCCAATATACAAGTCGTATTAAATCTTTACGTCGTTTGAATAATTTATTTGTGCAAAAACAATATCTGAGCAGAATCCATGTTGTAGAAAGATTTAAATGTGCATACTGATAATGTTTGTATTGACACAATTGAAATTTTTAGTGGTTTCCGAAGAAAATAGACACCTTTTAGTAACATAGAGATAATGGCAGAAGCATCACTTTTGGACTGCTAATTAATACCTATAGCAAAACAGCAATCCACGTAGGACACTCAGAAAAATTTGCGAAAATAAAAAATAAAATTCTCTAAGTAAATATGTTTTTATTAAATCTTTTCAAAGTACTCTCCACTAGGCTCTATACAAAGTTTCATGCGTCTGAACCAGTTTTCGAAACACGTTTTCTAGTCCGCCGCAGACACCTCGTTTACAGCCTGCTCGAACGCTGACAGCGCATCTTCCGGCGACGAAAATTGTATTCCTTTGAGCTGTTTTTTATTTTCGGGAATAAAAAGAAAGTCACACGGTGCTAGGGCAAGGCTGTAAGGAGGGTGACCCAGGACTTTGATTGGCGTGCTGTCCATGAAGTCCCTCGTTTTGAGCGTGGTGTGTGAAGGCGCGTTGTCGTGGTGGAGCAGTAACCCGCGGAGCCCTGTGTTTGGTCGCTTGTTGCTCACAACAGAGAACATTTCTGACAAGCATTTGATAGTATACCATTCAGCGTAATGCTTTTTTGATTCCGTAAAGGAATTGACACCAAGTAGCCAGTCAAATTAAAAAACTCCCGATCAAAATCTTCTCCCCGCTTCTAGATCGCATCACTTTCATAGGCGTTGATTCGTTTTGAAACACCCTAACCGTCGACTGGCGCTTCGTTTCTGGATCGTATTGATAAATCCAAGACTCATCACCTGTAATAATGTCGTAAACACGCCGGCCGAGACGAGCCTGCTTCAAATTTGTTTATCATATCACGGCACCATTCCATCCGGGCTTATTCTGAGCATCGGTGAGGTTGTGCGGCACCCAGCGTGAAACTATCCTCCTCCTGCGAAGATGCACGTGTAGAATTTCGTGAAGGCTTCCCGATTCAACCTGCAGTATGTGCTGAATCTCTGAATACGTAACTCGCCTATTATCATGGATTACATTTTTCACTGCTAGCTCGTTTTCTTCCGTAACAGCCGTTAAAGGGCGACCACTTCTTTCTTCATCCCCCAAAGTTTTTTTTTTGGGTGGGAAATCATCAAATAACTTCTCCCGCTCTGGGTGGAGCGGGAGGGGGTGTCAGACTGACTTTTACTGACTGAAACCCACCCGTGTTCCCTCAATTACCTGTGTGCCAGGGGCCGCGGTATCTCTTTCGAACAACCCGCACCCCTGGCAGACACTTGAAATCATAGCGTGAAAATGTTCCCAGCGCAGATCCATTTTTTTATTAATTTAAATTAGCTCACAAACACAAACAATGTGGAGGGAAATGTCGAAATTGGAACGTACTTATTTTTCCTTTTTTTTTGGGTTTTGGCTTCGCACGGTTTGTGCATTTAGCCAGTGTCAAGCGATTTTTCTTTTCGATCAAGTAAATGGCCCGATATCGGGCACGGAGTTACGAAACAGTCATAGTCGACTTTAGTTAGTCAATTCAAAGTTATTGTAAAGCGGTAGTAACTTTACAATAACCTAGTAGGAGTTTTTGGGGGGAACACGAAAAGTCCACGTTAGTCACTTATTTTCACCTTCACTACACTTGTGCACTCACACGTAACTAAATTGAATAATTCACTACGAAAATTATACAATTTAATTCGCTATTTCACAAAATTTAATGAAAATGAAAATTCGTGCGACATGTTCCAACGCGATCCCGCCGAAAAACCCTATTTTTACTTACAAATAATCATATTTTCAAAATAGATTAACTAGCCAGATAGATAGCTAGCTTGATATAACTGGCCAGTCTCTCATATATAAAAACTTTTTTTCGCAATACTTTCTGAGTGGCCTGGTATATGATAGACTTGGTTATTGTGCCAAAGTTATAGGTCGTTTCCTTGTAGGTAGGTCAAGGCTTTCGATCAGCAATAGACGTTTACGGGCTATGCTCTATTTTTAAGTACTAGGTTTAGACCTAAAGGAAAAAGGCCTAAAAGACCTAAGGGATAAAGTGAAAAGGCGAGCTTAACCCATAAAAAATCAAAAAAATCTAAGTTTTTTCATTACATATAGGTGTACCAACGTATGATTTACCGGGCGGTTTTCGAAAGCCAATTACTTAATTAGGTATGATGTCGAAAATCGCGTCAACTGATTTGATTCGCTGTGTTTTTTCGGCCACTCAATAACAACCGCTAACATGAGGTTGACAGCATATTAACTGAGCAGAAAATCTGATTTGGAAAAGCGAGGCCACTACATGTATGATATATTAGAATTTGTGAAAGGGGCGCCTCAGTAAACCGAAAGTCAATTATCCAAACTTGGCACAGAGTCAGCACTTTTTTAACGTCAAAATTACATAAGACGGTCCCCCAGAAACGCCCGTCTTTTACTACTTCCTAGTACTTTAGCTGGGAAGAAGAAGTGGCGCAACAAACTACCCAGCAACACAGCTGTCTATTCATCATAATCATCATTTGAGCTGTCCACTGCTGGACATAGGCCTCCCCCAAGCTCCGCCACTTCGACCGGTTTTATGCTTCCCGCATCCAGCAGACTCCTGCGGCCCTCACAAGGTCATCGGTCCATCTTGTGGGAGACCTACCAACTTTACGTCTTCCGGTACGTGGTTGCTACTCCAGAACCTTTCGGCCCCATCGGCCATCTTTTCTGCGAGCAATGTGCCCTGTCCACTGTCACTTAAGTTTGGCAATTCTTCGAGCTATGTCGATTACCTTGGTTCTCCTGTGGATCTCTTCATTCCTGATTCGATCACGTAGGGAAACTCCAAGCATAGCCATCTCCATGCTGTCTAATCAGTTAGTAATAATTAGCCAGCATAATATGTCTATGAAGATATAGTCACCTATTCATAATGATTAGCTATGCAAGCAACCGTTTGTGTTGATAATGTCAATGTGAGCATTATGGCACTAATCTCTTTCATGTGACAGAAGGCCGTCAATAAAGGTCTCGGTTCTGGTTTGTTTACCAACTTATCAACATGATTAGCACTACACCGGCCTGAGGGCAGTGGGTAACTTCGCCATCACGACTTGCACACATCTCATCCCCAATGACAAGATCAAATATATTCAATAAATAAGCGTAAGAAATATACCGTTGCAACTAAATGTTCATTAGAATTCATTGTCTTTAACAGAAACGGCAACGCTTACTCGCTAATCTGTTAAGCTCATAAATTACTTTGTATTTGTAAATTAACTTTGTTTTATTAGTATTGCTGTAATATAATAAATAATACTTAATCAAATAATTACTTGCGATAGCTGGTGACGTGCTTCTTTCTGGTGGTATTAGGGATTAAAGTATCAATAAATAGTATTTGGACAATAAACGATCAATCAGCAGTTTTTATTGGAATTGTAGGTGTAAATACTTAATCGATTGGTGTTATAAAACTATTTTACAGTTCCTATGTATGAATTGTAAAATAGGCTTATTATTTATAACCCCATTTATTTTGACAAATCTTAAATACCTACAAGCTAACACTTGCTTATTTATTATGTACAAGTTTATACAAAAAACGAGAGGAAGACCTCATTGGACAACAATAAATTTGTACGCTGTCAATAGAAAACTGCCCAAAAGGCTGGCAGCACTGCCATGTTGGATGGTAATCCTGATTCTTTGGCCTAGCACCTAAAATCCTTTTTTAAACATTATGACTTCTTGCTCTTGTGAAAATTAAAAATTACCCATCAAAATTCAAGACTTGGGATTAGTTGCCCAACGACAATCATTTTAGTTGTCATGAAAGTCGAGATCAGAATTAATTTATTAGGCTTCCAGAACTCTCGGGTTTTCATTATTTTTGAATGTGCACTATATAAACTATTTATGTAGCCATTGTTCTCCATTGTATATTGATTTTAATAAATAAATATTAATATAAAAATACTTAACAATTGCATAAAATAAAGCGAATAATATGTACAGGTACAGGTACAGAAAAGAAAATAATCATAAGGCATCAAATAATAAATAAATAAATGTTCGAGCCGTTTGGGGTTGAAACTCTAGGACCATGGGGTCCGAGTGCCCACTTAGTTTTCCGAAATATTTCCAAGCGGTTGGTTGACTCTTCACGTGACCAAAGGGCCGGCCTATATTTCGGCCAAAGAATCAGCATTGCCATACAACGTGGCAATGCTGCCAGCCTTTTGGGCACTCTTCCCATTGACAACGATGCGGACGTATTTTTTGATGCCTTATGATTATTTTCTTTTTTATATAGCTGTACATATTATTAGCTTTGTTTTGTGTTTATCAAATAATTATAAATGAATAAACGAAACAAATACATTATTTTGTACCTGATACACACTTATTGCTGCGTATTGCTATATTGTTTTTATTTTTTCCCTGATTAATACAATCTTCTCAAATATCAACCTGTGTGGGTATTACTTTGGGGAAAACAGTTAAACAACAAAAAAGAAAATTGATTTTTATCGGACAATTATCGTAACTTGATTTATTAGATTTTTCTTTTGTTGAGAAGTCATGATGTGAAATTAAATATTATTTGGAAATCTTACCGCAAAGACGAACCCCACTTATTAAAGTAGGTATTTTTGTTTAATCTGTCAAATCCCGGCTAATGAGACACAATTATTTTTCTATTGTAATGGTATAGGGGCCACGCGGTAGTTGAATATTTGGAGGTTATCGAATATTTCAAGATTCAATCAATTTAAATAAAAGTAAGGATGCTTCCAAACAGTTTGTCCAAATAACAAAATTTTATGTGCTATCACTTATCCTCGGTTCCTATAAACAAAAACAAACCGTTTTGCTTACCAGTGGTAGCATTTTTTATTATCCAACTGGGGATATAGATAGATTCGTAAGCTAATTTTACTGGGGATAGCTACTTCCATACGGGAGGGGTATACTATGCAAGGCTATGAGGTCTTTGCTTCATTTTTGGTAAAGATACAAGTCTTAATTTTAACCAATAACGGGTCTGAAAATTATAGGAATCGGCCATTAGAGTACCTATTTAGAGTTTTTATTTACGAGGCAAAGGCATAGGTCGGTAAACTTAGGAGGATGCGATGAGTTAGCCCGCAAAATGCTGACACGCGGATCACAATAATGTTACCATTTATATACATTTGTTTTTAGTTATTTTGCACATATTATCTTATGTATCTTATTTTTTATTTTTATTACTGTATCTGTCCGTGACATCACAGCGGGCCCTAACAGAATACCAGCGCTAGGACACTCTTTTAAATGTCGCAGTATCATGCTGCCTATTGGCCTCGTACAGGATTTTGTTTTTATTTTACCTTTTTTTTATTTAAATTTTATTATGTAAATTGTGTAGCTAAGTTTCTGATATTCCTGTGCGAATCTAATAAATACTTTTTCGTTTTCTTTCTTTTTTCAAAATCAATCCTATTGAATGACTTTTTCATGTAGAATTAGACATTCAATGAACTAGGAGGGTTGTAACGATGATTTGAATCATATTTCGTTGAACATAGAGCTGACATTGACCTGTGAATTGCAAAAAAACGTGAGAGCATTTGAAATTTGCTCTAGCTCTTCCCCTTGCTCAATCTCAAAACTGATGTAATTTTTGTATACTGTCTTTTAAAGAGGGTGAGTCGAGTACTTAAAACCAGTCGGTCAAAATTTGAGAATGACATTAGGCATATTGTACCTATATACTGTCTATATTTACCCTATTAATTAATTAGCTGTTTAAATAATAAATATCAGTGACGATTGTTGTTTTTGTAAGAATCAAAAGATAGAATCCATGTTGATGTCACTCAGGGAGCAGTAAAGCTAGAACCTTTTCAGTGCAAAGCACATACTCACATAGTTTTATTAGAGCTCGCAAGGGTATAGCACTCGAGAGAGTCTGGTCTGTATCAGGTTTCACGTTAAATGTGATAAAAGCCTTTATTCGAGGCGTGAAGTGCAATATGACATAGGTATGTACGTGCCTGCTCTATGAACGTAATACAGCGCACAGGACACTAGATCCCTTTGAAGTGGGAACATATATATTTCGGATGTTAAGACCTTCATCACAATTTTTTTTCAGGCTTAAGAAACGCTGGCGTTACGATTTGGACTCGTTCTTGACCGATTGCCGGAAATGGCATAACATAAAGAAAATTGGCAAAGTATGGGGGACAAGACAGTTGATTTTGCAAGAGAAAAATCCAAAAGCGGCAGAAGACGGATGCGTGTCGTTTACATTTGTAACATGCCCAGCAATAGCACAAAAACATGAAAATCGATGTTTAAAATTATGAATCTTCTACTTCCTCTTGTTTTTGTTTTAACATAATTAATATGTACATGTGTAGAAACCTAAGATAAATGATATAATTAACACGATCTCGATATTATATATAGCCAGTTGCCACTTAAGTAACACACAATTGCAGGATTCAGGTACGACACTTATTACTGTAGTAATGTTCTCGGAATAAGTTATTTTCTATTGTTTTTATTTTTATTACATGCTCTACAATACGCCTCAAGCCGTTTCCTTATGGCGCGGTCATGTTAAAAAAGAAACAAATAGACAACAAACAGTAGTCTATGGTTATTGTTTACATCGCGCACATCAATTGGGTACATACTTATATCAATTAAACTATACTTCACTATTAACGCTCTACGATTCTCGATTGAAAGTCTCGCTTCGTATGGACCACACGACACGTAACAATGATTGGGTGAAAATATCACAAAAAATAACACAAAAGGAGTAAATACAGACCATCTTGCTCCCGTTGATAAGATTCACTGTCACTAGGGCGAACTAGATACAGTTCGAGATATTCATCGTCTGATAAACAACAATTAATTGAGCGTGGCTATAGCCATGAGGCCGGTGGCGCGTCCTGTCGATTAGGTATGTGAGGACACTACTAGCGGGACACTGACGACCAACCCACTTGGTCGTTGCACTGACTCGCTTCGTCCTATCCATGCCAATTGGATCACAACAGCGCAACAATACAATTTCACAAACATGTGTCAATTTATTTACAATACTGATTGTATTTATTTATGTTTACAAATACCTATATTTGTATACGTTTTATGTGTAAAACGGACATTATCGTTGAATTATCATTGGTAATAAGGTCGAGGTGACTCCTGCGACGTCCTTCCTGTAGATTGATTGAGTTGAATACAGCTAACGGATGTTTCTTGTTTTAGAAACAATATCGATCTTATGAGATACAATGATCAGGGACTGGTTTACTGACATCAATAGACGAGAGGACGGTGGGCCTAATTTTGAGCTGTCAGATAAATCTTATCAAGGGACTTGTGGTAAAGTAATAACAGCCGCACTTGTCAATCGATCAGGTTAAGCTTCGCTTGCCGCGGTTGGTCTGTGGATGGGTGACCATTTTTACATGACTCGGAAAGCAGGTTAAGCCGTTGGTCTCATCTGGGATTTGTGAATCTTTAACAGAGGTTATGGGTCGTTAGAAGCCGGAAAATCTGACCACCACTCTTACCAAAGAGTTTCGTATTACTCAGTCACAGGGTTGTGGTGGTCAGATAGGCAGTCGCTCCATGTAAAATACTGATATTCAGATGCCTCCGGTTACACTGGAAGCCGACCCCAACATAATTGGGAAAAGGCTGATGATGAGATATCTTATCGGAGAAATAATACTGATGCTGATGATAGATTTTCCATACGAATAAGAAAGTGGTTTGTAGTGATGAAAAAGTAAAACCTTGTAACGCATTTGTGAGAACCAGAACTGTCCTAAAAACGAACGAATTGTTACTCAACACAGCATCTGAACTCTTAATTAAATCAACCTACGATTTCCTAACGATGATTAGGGGTATGATGAGACATAAATGTTTAGACTCAGTGGACAATAATGAGAAACAGGCAGCAACTTTGTACTTTTCCTTTGTAATTAATATTCCTATTCCGTTTAGACATACGTAACTTTGTTTGCGTGACGGCCGCTCTCCCAAGGTGGTATCATTTAGAAATATGAGTTATCGAATACTTATTCTTGGGTCTATGGTGTACGGTAAGCTAAATTGGTATTTTTGATATCTGGGCCTGAGTTGTAATTGTGTCATACACTAACAGTAGGAATTGCTTTCATTTTGACAGTTCCACAAAATTCATGGCGTTGTTTACGTTGCTAAGCAGACAATTTTTTCGAACATATGAAAGAATGGATTTGCATCAAAATTATTCAGATTCAGATTAATTGTTTGTTACGCAATTAGGGTGTAGGGCCTATGTCCCTATAAATGATCACTACCAGGTTAAGCAAACCAGCTAAATATACACGGTGGTAAGGACATCGTGGCACAAACAACTCTCCCATACATTTCAACTGCGTGGATATTGCAGTTTTGTATGGAACAGCAGAGTCTTTTTTAATAACCGACGAGCACTTTGGACATGGTAAAACTTCGGGTCCCGATGTAGGTATTCCACCGATATACTTCGATAACATACCCACTGTATTTAACATTTTATTTTAATAACGACCAGGTACAAACCGTAGTAGGTAACTCTTTAAAGCATTTTATACAAATTAAATTTAGCCCGCGGGTACGCCCGCGTGGTGTTCAGAAATTATCTCACAGAAACTTACCACTGGGACAAAAAGTACTCTCTGTGTTAGTCCAGGCCATAAACTATCTGTGTCCCATATTTCACCCAAATCCGTTAAGCCGTTTTTGCGTGATTGAGTAACAAACATCCAGATATCCAAACATACAAACATTCACATTTAGAATATTAATAGGAAGTAGGATTGTGAATAAGTCGAGAAGTAAATTCAGTATTTGGAATTACAATCCGGTTGCGCTTAGAGCTAACATATATGACCCGACGGACGCACGGACTTAATCCTATCGAACCTATTGATTACACTGGCTACTGGCTGCTGACGTATGGATAGCGTCACCAGCTTTCTCGACGTAGACAGATTATATATGCAAAACGAATCGTTCTACCAGTAGTAATTTATATGTACTGGTTAAACGATTCGTTAATGGTTACTTGTAGGAACTGCAGGCTTAGCACGAGAACCGTAGACAAAACGTTTTGTCGTCGGAAGAGTACACAAAAATGACGTTTCCGTATAGACAGTTGACAGTTTTATACCGAAAAATTTAGACAAGCGATTTTTATTCTACAGTAGAGGAGAAATAGAAAAAGTCATGCTAAGCCTGCTGGATCTGAAGTTTTATTTAATATGACGTAATGTGACAATTTTATTACTTATGGCAAGCTTAGAAATCACGTGTATGCACGTCGTTTTCCGAGTAACACATCAAAGGCTAATTTTATTAATTATTATAACTTATGCCGCGTGACTTAACTCTACGATGCGAATGAATTCGCTTTGAATAGGTGCATCCGCCTACATGTTGCATCAGTCAGTTATAGTTTCGTTACCTATTGCGTAAGTATAGGACTCTAAGAAGACTTTCAACTTCAGTTTAGTGATAGGGAAAGTTTAAACCACACACACCACCGTTCCACACACTGGATGTTCATCGCACTATTTAGCGCCTAGATTTGAAAATCGAACTGTGTGACACGTTTTATTCGATTCTCAATGCTCGATTCATCACCGAGAGCTTAAAATCCAGTGTGCGATAAAATCCCGCCGCCATATGCGTACGGCCCTGAGAACTTGGATTTAGGATAGCCTGTATAAAAATATATACGCGTCGACTTGAGAACTTGCACCTTTTTTTCATCAGTTGATAAAGGGAGAAGTCTTTTTTTTTTTGTTTGGGAATTCATCAAATAACTTCTCCCGCTCTGGGTGGAGCGGGAGGGCGTGTCAGACTTTTACTGACTAAATCCCACCCGTGTTCCCTCAGTTGAGACTTCAGAGTCAAATAAATAAACTGATGATTGCAACAAAGTAGAGACTAATCATTGACAAAGTAAAGAATATTGCGCTTGCAATATTTTTGGGTTTTGAATCAATGTGAGAATAGGGGATTGCACTGCCAAAATACTATTTTCCAATGGTTAATTTATTTAGTAATATGCGAAAATTAACGAAATGAAGGGACAGCGTGTCTAACCTTAAGAAAATGTAAGGTCAAACCTTGACAACACTTGAACATTTGATTTTGATGTTGACAATCGATTTTATCGCACAATTTGTAGTATTTGACTTTATCGTATCGATCAATATTGTCGCTCAGTAATTTAATCGAAGGAATGGTTCTACAAAATCACGTAAGCTTCGTTAGATTGTAGTCAGTTCCGAAAGTATCTGAGGAAAATATAAACAAATGGATCAGGAAACGTACCTGTGGCTGCCAAATCATAGTAGCACTCAAAAATTTGTGGTTTGATTTTATTATTTCAATACAAAAACCCGAAATTGTCATTTTATACCACCTTAAAACTGTTCAGAACTTGAGGTCGAAGAAGTCGGTTAAAAAGTAGTAGGTAAGATATAAAGTTCAAAATACTGATGTATTTTTTACTATTCCCCTTTAGTGATTGCGTAAGAATGTAACCTGAACAGAGTTTGTTTTCATATTTAATATTTAGTTTTGGAACAGACCATGCTTCAATCTTACTAAAATTATATTCTCAAAATATTATATGATAATGTAGCTCATAAACCTTTAAAACAATCAAAATAAATACTAGTAATTTTACTGTCCAGTTGTACACAGATAATCCGAGGCTGTAGATTACTCTAATCCACCAACAATCTCCTATGTAGAATTGTAGGTAAATTCTATTGTTATGCCTATTAATAATACCTAGCTAGTTAAGTATACAAATGAATTTAATTAAAGAATTAATAGTTCATACAGATCTAGATTTACATATACCTACCTAAGAATATTGCTTAACTGATAAATTATTTTATTTCTGTAAGGATTGTACAAACACTTTTGCTCGTTAATTATATTTAAAAAACTAGATAAGGTCGAAGTTTCAGAGTACAGCGGCTGAAACAAACTCGGAGGTCATATTCTCTTTGAAATCCCAGAAATAAACTTGGTCAGATAATGTGAAGACGAGATTGATGGCTGAAATGATCTTTTGAGGACAGAACCACACAGATTGAGTGAACCTGTCCAGTTAGTGCACGCAGTTGTCAGTAATCGTGCAGTTCAACTCAAAAGTCAAAACTTAAGGTGCTCAACTAAGGTAAAGTACTATATTTTTGTGCTATGAATATGTGTTTTTGGTTTAATTGTGTAGGTATACCTATTTAAGCGTGTACTTAGAGATGATCAATAATCAGTTATTAAGTTTATCTCGCTATTTATACGAATACCTATATACTATTGACTTGACACTTAGCCCTACCACAATTTATGACAACATTTGAAGTGATTTTATGACAATGGTTATGGAAATTTTGTATATAATTTTAAATGAGTAATAGCAGATGAAACAACATGGCAATCAAAATATGTTCCTTAGTTTATGTGGCGCCATGACACGATCGTTATAATTGTATAATGGTATAAATATGGTAACATATGGTATATGGTATATGTATACATATACTTACCAGGGCAGAGCAGGGCTCACTTTTAGAACAAAGACATCTTGAATCGATTCCTATTTCATGAATTTAAAGTCACAAGCTAAGCTATGTACGTTGTGAATAGTATCCTGAACACACTATTCGTAACTTTTGTATAGAAATAATTATAATATAAATTCGTTGTTTTTATTTTTTTATGCAAACGAATAGTTTTAAAATAATAATAATAGTGTTCACAGTGATGAAAATCGTATTCACTACCAATCTTATTACTAAAATATCTTAAATTCACTAACATACAAACTACAGCCGAAATAATACATATTATGAGAGAAGTGAGCGCTAAAAAAACAATTGGAAATTCAGCCACTAAAGGGATTAAATAGGGTATGAAAGATTGTATGAAACTTCATAATTTTTGCCGATGGGATGCAAATTGGGCACACGGCTTGTACAAGAAAAAAAAACAGTAAGAGGGTGTATTTTTAACACTGTACCCTATACCTAGTAGTATCAAGCTCTCCACTAATAACGAAATTATTTGAAACGTTTCTGAAAGTTTTTATTTCAGTTTAAATTTTTGCGCACTTGGTATATATGACTGCATTTTTATTTTTGTTGCTTGTGACTTGTTTTTACTTGGATAAATAAATAACGAATAACACAGCATAAAATTCCATAAATAACGACAGCACACTGGGAAAAGAGCGTTAAGAAAATTGACACAAAAAATATTACATACCACCCGTTTACTCGGATACTCTAGTCAGGCACATGGTCAACCAACGTACTTCAACTTGAAAGTAGTAATGTGATGCGAAACGCTTTTCTATATAACGTCGAATGTCGTAAATTACATCACAGATACATACAACAATAAACAGACACAATAAACATTTGATCCGGACGGTTGATAGCATGCTATCTCGCGTCGACGTCGGCAGGTGATCACGGGCGTGATCCCCCAATCACGAGGCCATACCTTTTGCGATAAGGGTTAGGACAGACGAGAGTTCAGCGCGGCTGCGGACGGGGCAGACTGCCGCGGCGGCACAGCGGCGGGGTCTCGGCGCTCAGCTGACTGGCTACGTGCTCGCCCCGACTAAGGGCACTCGACAATAATTCACGTCTACACTTTTTACACGACCTCGTTTTTTTAGGGAACACGTGGACACTCTGCATTCACACCTTCTTATAAAGCACCAGTTCACAATATACCGATCAAAAGCTGACGTCAGTGTCATGGACCATATACGGATTGCCTTTGTTTCACTTATTATGAGGTTAGTGTTAATTTTATCCAGTCACGAGATGGTGGCCGATTAGCACCCGGAAAACGAGTTGAAAACGTAGAAGCTTGGACGCTACTGCTGCATTTCCACGTCCACCACTGGTTTTATACGGAACTCATGTCAACAATAGAGATGAAGCTCAATGTTGTGTTAGCATTTTATGGTAAATATGATGACTATATTTACATAGTAGGACTATAATTTTCAAGTAGTCCGTGGCCCTTAATAGTGTAATGGGTCGTTTTCTTGAATCATCGAATGATGGTTGTTATTGCACGGCAAAAACTTACAGTGCATAATTTTTCTAAACTGCAATCATGTGATGTTGTAATCCTTATTTAAATTTGTATTGACGTCTTTGATGCATCTAAGGTTATTCAGACACATAAATATATTATACAAGTCGTTTATAATCTCGTCTTGTGATATTACGAGGGTACATTAGAAGGCGAGTAACGGGCGTCGCCCTCATCGTTTGAACATATGAAATTCCCTGAGTGAGAGCCAAATGAAATTACTAAGTATTCATGAAATATTTAACTTGCTCTCAGATATTACTTAATAGGGACTTGAGGCAAGATGGTTACTTGACTACAATAACCTAAGAGAATGTACGAGGACTGTTGAATTTTACCATCAGGCTTTAATCTGTGCATGGGCCTGAAAGAGCCACGTATGACATTTAAGTTATTCATTAAGCCTAAACTTTTAATTGAGGCTTCAATGGAATTAATTAAAAAGTTAAGGTTAATTGACCTCCAGCTAAAAATCAGTTATGAGTTTAATCTGTTTTAAATATGTAGGTACGTGGAGGACATAACATTAAACAAATTTTTTTGCCGTAATTTACGCATTTATGGTACGTACATATCGTCGTGTTACTCTTTCTGTTTGTAAATTGCACTATTATAAACAGGAACAAAGAATCATATTTGCGAAATAAAGCAGAGCCAAGGAGACCATAAAAATATTAGAAAGATGTGGGCTGCTGATATCACACAAGTAGTAGTGTACCATAAGATAATTGTCCGAATGGTACATATACTTCTAAATATCTTGGAATCATGTTTGCTATTGTAATGGTTGTTTTTTTTTTCAAGAATCATTTGAAGTACCTTCACATTGTATGTTTAATACTACATATTAAGGTTTCTATTCTCCTTGTTGTAAATCGAGGTTATCTAGTATTTTTATTTCATCGTCTATTTCCTCTAGTCATAATCTCACAACATTATGTATAGTCTATGACGCGCATTGAAAGTCAAACCATGGACCATTGATTGGGTAATGAAAAATAAGAATAAGTATTTATGTTCGGTTCACATGCACCGCGCTTGTGAAAAAAAATTGGACGTGCATGATTCACTATGTTCAATTCATCAGATCAGCATCATTCAGTTCTAAATTAATAATTAAATTCATATTTCTGCAAACCAACGATTTTATCTTCATTTTTGGGTATTTTATGTACGAAGAGCAGGCAATCGTGACGACTACTGATATTTTATGAAGGAAATGTTAGATGAATGTATGTATTAATTTATCCTACGATCCTACTATATATAAGTGTGAAAGTTTCCATGTTTGGAGGTGTGGATGTTTGTTACTCAATCACGCAAAAAACGGATTAGGATGTAATTTGGCAGACAGTTAGTTTATAACCTGGATTAACACATAGGATACTTTTTATCTCGGTAGTATGTTCAGGTGGGATATGTTTCGACTTCCACGCTTCCACGCGGGTGAAACCGCTGGCAAAAGATGGTAACACATAAAATTCTTGCTAGTTTGTTTGATGTCAGATAATTTATAGTTAGTGACTGATTCCAAAGCACCGCTGTGCGATCGCCGTCCATATAAATGTAGTTTCAATGATAACGACTATAAACACAAACATAATGTAGATGCTTCGACATTTTGATTGGGAAGTCAGATCTGAAGCAATCAACCGATCACATGATGCAGCCAGTTTAATAATATGTAAAGCGGAAGGAGGAAAATTAAGGAGATGTCACGTGCTCCGTCTGTGAGTGAAACAATTAGGCTTACTTGTCTCCATCATACCAACTATGTGCATTATAAAAATGTTGATGTTCTGCCGTGCTATTCTGTAAACTTCTCTTTTCAAACCTCATTCGAAGGCGCGCGCAATTTAAATTCAAAGCTCAAAGCATTTATGTCAATGAAACCATTTACAGCCACTTCTGAATTGTCGCTGAGTCAGTCAGTGAGAAAGATGGAAAGATGAGGCTAGTGGTCCATTCCAAACCGTAGTATGCTCCTATATAAGAAGAACGGGACGGAAATTTCAGGGACAGGGTCTCAGTTCCGTATATCAAAAATCGATCTTCGAACTTCGAAGGGAAGTTTAACTACAGTTTCATAACACCATTTATGTGAAAAAAGGACATGGCCAACTTAGGCAAATAAGTTAGGTTAGGCTTATATAATAATCTATTATTCTTAAGGCAAAGAATCTTAAGAATTTTGCCAAAGTCCGATATCTAACTTGAATCAACGACCGTCTGCGATACGGAATCCGTTAAGCTTATGTAGATTTTCACAGCTTCATGTTATCAGTTAAGAAGAGGCTGGTAGTACTGCTATCTATCCCTCAGATACATTGTCTGACATGTTTGTTGCACCCATGAAAAAAGAGTATTATGACAGGTGTTATTACCACAAGATTGCTAAACAACAAAGCAATAAGGGATGTCCCCAATCAGCTGACGACTCGAAGAAAGTAGTTGAAGTAGTCTTGGATGCGGAAAACGTAGGCCCCAGCATGTGTCAGTGTGTATGCACCAACACAGGCATAATTATGTCAGCTAGTATGTCCACTACTGATTATGACTGATTATTATATAAGGCATGTATTATGACGTAACATTCACATAACGTTTTTTTTTAATGGGTAATCATCAAATAATTTCTCCCGCTCTGGGTGGAGCAGGAGGGCGTGTCAGACTTTTACTGACTAAAACCCACCCGTGTTCCCACAGTTGCCTGTGTGCCAGGGGCCACGGTATCTCTTTCGAACAACCCGCACCCCCGGCAGGCATCGGCCCTTGCGGACCCCACCAGTTGGTGGTGACATCTCTTTGAGGCACGCGTGGAACACAACGCGCCGTCGATCCGGGCTTGGTCCTTATTATGACGTAACATTCACATAACGCTACGCCTGTATTCCCCGACCAGTTAGGCAGAGATGTAACTGTAGTACACATTTCGCCAGTAATGTTTAAGTCCCCTGTAACAGGGGGCGAGCTTATTGCTATAAGCTGAGCACAAATCCAGACTGCGGGTAGCTACTGAAAAAATCCAGATGGAAAACCTAATAAAACTTTTCCCGACTCGGGTATAAAACCCACGGCTTCATGTTAACAGTAAACCTTGCTACCACTAGACCAATGACGCAGTCCCTGGTAATGAGAGCTCCATAATTAGCTACATGCTACGTTCAAAAGGTAAATTGACATGGGAAACACGATTGCTTAATGGATTGAATATAGCACTTTGTTGTAATTCTAGACAAGAGATCTACCACCTAACCTCTTGACTCTATCACACACGGCATGCGTATGAGCACGGATAGCTTAAGCTGCTACTTTAGGTGCGACAAGTCAAGTGCAGTTGTTGATAAATATTCAGTATGATGCTCTGAACTATTGTGGTATGTGCCAGAAAGGCGCTTTCGGCGTTATTGTTTAACAAAATTCATAATTGTTTATGTCTGGACTTTGAATGAGAACTTGACCCCTACAATTTCTTCTCACATTAATATTTCTATGTGAGAGATATAAATTTTTATTTCAGGGAGCTAACTAATTCTTTTTTGTCATACTTTTACTGCAAATAAACGTATTTACATTAATTATTTTTCTTATTTTTTTGCTTAAATCTCTTTGTGATATAGCGACTTCAGTTAATCACACATAAAACTAGCATTTGTTCATTTTTACAGCGTCTTTCTCGTAAAAAGCCTGCATACCTAATCGTATTGGAGTTTATATCGCGTTTACTCATTAGTGTTTAATTGCTTACTAAGCTCCTACTTAACTACTTGTCATTCCGTATTGTTATCTTGATTAAGCATTATTGCTGTTATGTCAGCCTGTAACATTCTACTCGTAGGATTAATTCATGATGTGACTGAAATCATTCAAAACCTGAAACATGATTGTTCAGAATCGGAGTAGAATCGATTACAACTATTCAATTTACGTTCTGTTTTATCATCATCAAGGTCATTTCAGCCGAAAGACGACCCCTGCTAGACATACCTAAGCCCAAAACCCGCCACTTCGATCGGTTCTTTGCTTCCCACATCCAGTGGTTTCTGTTTCTGCAAACCATCAAGGTTGGATCTCTGAGGATTACAGTCATTTCAATTAGGTAAAATTCGTGTACTTTAGTGCGCCAAATATCAAATCATCACCAAATAAATACTTGCTCGTAAGTAAATGATAAAACGAAAAAGCAAGTAAAGAATTAAGATTGTAATAAAATCAACAAGAATAAAATCAATACAAGCAACTTTTCTAAAGGGATCCTTCCTATAATATGAGGATCACGACTTTCAGGCATTAATCTAAACAATACCTACCGCAACATTTACTAAATGCAATTGCACGATTTTGTAAAGCTGTGAGTGACGACAAAATAAATAAGTAGGTAAATAATATTATTAAAGCATGAATTAGCATTATTTGGCGTTACCCGGATACAATAGAATTAGAAAATGGTCTCTAGTTTTTATTATATTAATTCAAAATTGACGTGCCAATTTTCAGTTATTTATTTATTTAATACTTCACGCACAGAAATGTACAGAGGCGGACTTAATGCCAAAGGCATTTTCTACCAGTCGACCTTTGGGTGATGCAGAGCCAAACAGTGGTAGGTGCAATTACTCGTGTTTTGAATATTTATTCAAATATAAGTAAATATAGGTACTAATATTACTTAGTTACTAGTTATTGTTGTTGTGTTGTTTATTAGTTACTTACTCGTATTTATTTACGCATGAAATTAATTATTGACGAAATTTATTGATTTATTAAAATTAGTTCCTAATAGGGTTGAATTTTTGCGTTTTTCATATTTTCTATTTAAAATATTACTCACTAGCGTTTGCCAGCGGCTTCGTCCGTGTGGATGCCCGAAATTATCCCACGGGAACTTAATACCGAGATAAAAAGTATTCTATGTGTTAATCCACGATATAAACTATCAGCGTGCCAAGTTTCATCCCAATACGTTCGGCCGTTTTTGTGTAATTGAGTAACAAACATCCAAACGTACAAACTTTTACATTTATAATATTTGTAGGAAAGTAGGATTTTAATGTGCAAAATAAAGATCTGTCCTTTCCTGTGTGGTACTACACAATTATTAACGAGACGAGATCTCTAGAATAGATATAAAACTGTCTGCTAGCTTGTAAGTTTGTATTTAATAATCGTTCTATTATTTCTTATAAATATTATTAAAGCATTATTAGAAGAGTTCAATATCTACTAATTACTTAAGTACATTTACATACCTTTACTCCAAATATTTGCACAATCCAACAAGCGCCCGCGCAAGTGTGCGATTATCCTATTAACACTACCGAAGCTAAGTTACCGTAAACAATTAGCAGCAAGAAAATGACTTGAACTAATTCATAATTACTAGTTATTTGTTCACTTTACTACCTATTTACTTATTAAGTTATTTTAATTTCTAGAACACATCGGCAGGTGGAAACTTGTCATAACTGCTTCAGATGATTGAATGATAGTTTTACAAATAAAGGTGCTTGTTAAACAATATATCTCATAGATAATCTGATATATTTTTTTAACCAGCTGGACAGATTGAAGTGGCCGTCACATTGGCTTCTTATCACGTGAGTATACTTGATGCCGTATCAAAATGTGTTTGTTTACTTCCAATGTCGGTATTGGGATTGTTTTCTGAGTATGATGGATTCCGTACCAGGGACCCGACAACCAGACATACGGGCAGAAATTCTGAGAGTAGGTATAGAAGGGCAAATCTTAAGTTGGGAGCTTGGACCCTGGCTGGAGGCATTAATCTATCATTATCTATCTGATGTTTATGGCTTGGAGTGTGGCGTGCGGCAGGGGGGGATAACCTCTCCTCTGTTATTCAATCTGTATGTTAATGACCTCATCGGCGAGCTCAGCAGTACTCATGTCGGATGTTTTGTAGACGGAGTGAGCGTAAATAATATCAGTTATGCGGACGATATGGTACTGCTGGGACCTTCGGTGGGGGCAGTGCGTAGGCTTGTCTCAATCTGTGAGGCGTACGCGGCGGAACATGGACTGAGGTATAACTCGAAAAAGAGCGAAGTGCTCGTTTTCAAGAGTGAAAAGCGAGGTCCTGTGCATGTTCCGCCGATTATGCTTAATGGGGCGGCTCTGCGTGTAGTGAGCGGCGTCAAGTATCTGGGGCACATCTTGACAGAAGAGTTGCAAGATGACGCAGACATAGAGAGGGAGCGCAGAGCATTGGCAGTCAGGGGGAATATGGTTGCGCGCAGGTTTACTCGCTGCTCGAGGGAAGTGAAAATTACTCTTTTCAAGGCGTACTGCCAATCGTTATACCTGAGCAGTCTGTGGGTTAACTTTACGCGCCGGGCTGCTAGTGCTCTGCGTGTCCAATACAACAACGTCTTCAGGATGCTGATGCGGCTGCCTCGCTATTGTAGTGCGTCCGGAATGTTTACGGAGGCGCGAACGGACGGCTTTCATGCGGTTGTACGGAAGAACGTAGCGTCTTTGTTGCAGCGCGTGCGAGGCAGTAGCAACAGTATCCTGCAGATGGTTGTATCTCGTGCAGATTGCCCTATCCTAAACAAATGGATGCATATTGTGATGGGAATTGACTAACATAGTGTATAAGATTTAACTAACACAATATTTAATTAATTTAATTTATTTCTCTATTTTATAATTTGTATGGATTATTTTTTATAATCTGAAATAAACTGATTAATAATAATTAAGTTAATTCTTTATGGCAGCCCCAGGAAAGACCGGTTAAGCAGTCACGGCCTCTCAAGGTCAACTGCGAGATGCCCGACAAAAAATAAATAAATTGGGAGCTTGGTAATAGCCGCGACTTTTAGGTCGTAGCTTCGAACCCAGACAAGCGCTATGGGCGGTTTACTTTGTGTAAACTATTTCATCGTCACTGCAATCAAAACGGTGAAGGAAAACATTGTGAGGAAACCGGAATGTCCTAGAACTAAAAATTCGAAGACATGTGACATCTACCCACCAGCATTGGGTCCGGACACTCTTTCACCGACAGGAGATCTGTGTCATAGGTGTTATAGGTAAGCTAATTATGCTTATTAATTTTGTCGTTTTGAGTGGTGTCAATATAGGCCGGACAATACAGCCTTTTGGGCAATGTAAAGGTGTAAACTGTAAATGACTTTTGGTCATCAGTCCTCACGTCGCCTCTCTGTTCAACTGCTATGAGCGGCCAGAGTTAGTCTCGTCCATCAGTCATCACGCTTCGTTTTGATAAACAATATCTTCCTAGTAGTATTTTTATTTGGTTTAGATTTAATTTTGATTTGATTTAAATTTAATTTTGACTTAATTCTGATTTAATTTTGAATTTAATTAAATTAAATTTAATTATGTAATTTAATTTAATTTCATTAAGTAATTTAATTTAATTTTTAATTAAGTTTAATCTTATTTTATATGTTATGTGTACCTACTAACATAGTGTCAAATACCTACTGTACCTGCTAACAAAATATGGATTGTTATTGTCCGAAATAAACGTTTTGAATTGGATAAATCAAAGAAGAAACTAGTTATCTATTTGGGTATTTAATCCCATACTTGAGCTGTACGGTAGTTTGATACGCGACGTTGTTCACGTTTTGACATTAGTAGGTATAAGCATAATGAGCGTATAAAGTTCCCACAGCTGGGACACACTCCTTCTCTCTGTGAGAGGGAGTGGGCTGCACCACGTTATTATTAAATGTCACATGTCTTCGAATTTTGGTTCTAGGACATGCTGGATTCCTCAGGATGGTCAGCTTTTTAAGTAGTGTTGATGTAATAAATTATAGAATGTAAAGCATAGGCGTGGGTTCGTATCCAAGACCTACAATTCGTAAGTTGGGGTGCTACCACTGGGCTACCACTGCTGTCGTTCTGACAGCACTGACTGTCGTTTCGTCTTCATTTTTTTTTTTTTGGGTGGGAAATCATCAAATAACTTCTCCCGCTCTGGGTGGAGCGGGAGGGCGTGTCAGACTTTTACTGACTAAAACCCACCCGTGTTCCCTCAGTTGCCTGAGTGCCAGGGGCCGCGGTATCTCTTTCGAACAACCCGCACCCCTGGCAGTCGTTTCGTCTTCTTGTAAATTTCATTTTAATAATACGTCTGGACAGGTGTCAGTAAAATGTTTCTTGGTGAACACTATTCATCTCAAACCAGCTATCGCGTTCCTATTTACCAATCTATACGCGTCAATAAGAAAGCGATAACCTAGTTTTCTTTTCAGGAAGGTGGAAAATGTCCCTATCGATTAAAGCATACGGCAAATAATACTCACATTTTGCAAAATTATGCAGATTCTCAAATAAATTTGCGTTCTGATGGCATGGCCACACATGTGAGTTTTATGAGCCGCATGGCAGATAAGCGCTTGAATTTCCAATATACATGCTGTTTTTTTCTACCTGTTTAGTTCTATCTGTATTTTTCTTTCATTTTCAAATTAATGTCACTGATATTTAACGATCACTTCTTAATATTATAACAAAGAAAGTCGATCCAACCTAAATATAGATAGTAGTGATTGCAGCATTTCCTTTGCTATTACGTAGATTCGGTACATGATTCTCAAGCCCTAGGCTGAAATTTGACTGAAATTTGGCTTTTCTGGCTGAAATTTTTCGTCGGTTATTTAAAAAAAAATGGCTGTTTTATATTATGCTGTTTTCAGTAGGCTTAGCATGACGCTTTCTATTTCTACTCTACCGTAGAATATAAATCGCTTGTGTACATTTCTCGGTACAAAACTGTCAATTGTCTACACGGAAACATCATTTTTGTCTACTCCTCTGTCTACAAAACCGTTCTCGTGCTAAGCCTGCTGACGAAAACTTTCTACGCTAGCGAGTATAGATTCATGGTGACAGTTTGCGAGTCGATGTTTCTGACGAAGAGACTGAGAAGAAGAGGAATCAATTCTCTTTATGAACTTTTTTGCTAGGAAGCCGGTTACTGCTTGAAAAACCAACACATTCTTTATATCTACTTTTTCCTGTAGGATTTCCATGATTTTTCCCATTTTTAATATGTGTAATAGCTACATACCTACAGCTACCTGAAGTGGTCCATCGATTATGGTTGGCGCTCTGACTAAAGAGTATGACCACTCCGCTACTCACGCTTATCGCGCATATTAACACGATCACGAGACGCCTTATCTATTGAAAGATATTTCTTGGACAGCTATCTAAAATTTAGGATGAAAATGAGGAAAATATCACTTCGGCTACGTCAACAACAAGCTGAAGTAAGCTTAAGGAGTCTCAATGAACCAGAACTGACACGACTGGCGAAGAATGATCAGCAGAGCCGACCTTAAAAATTAAGTCTGATATTAGGTAGGGAAAGAAAGAATAATTGCTTTACGGTAGCGATTAACTGTAAAGCAGTACTATCATGTGTGGATCTTTGACAGTTGTTACAGGTCGTCAAAAGCCGGAAAGTCTGACAACCAGTCTTATCAAGAGATATGGTATTACCCAGTATCTGGGTTGTAGAGGTCAGAAAGGCAGTCGCTCCATGAAATACTGGTGTTTCGCTGCATCCGGTGACACTGGAAGTCGACACCAACAAAGTTGGGAAAAAACTAGGCAGATGATTGAAATTGAAATTTATTTATTTGCCAGAATATAGGTACATACATGGTAACATAATAAAATAATTTATGTCTCACTATATTCGAATATTTGTAGTACATGTATAATATCATGAAATTACATCAATGTCATTTCATTAGTCATACACATCACAATCATAATAAAATTTACAGTCATGTTTCGTTAATGTTAATTAGGTTACATTATAAAATATATTAAATTAGTTTAAATATATTAGATTATTTTTCACAGTTAATACAGTTCATTAATTTATCGATAAGATTTATAAATAATGTCAAGAATTTTAATTTAAATAATCATCTGATGATGATGACTTTACAGTATTGATTTTCATGCAGGATGTTGGACGAGATCCGTAAAAGAGTAGAGTAATTTATAACTTAAAACATCATTCTGACACCGGGGTGTGAATATCTCTTTCTTCTGTTCTGTGGTGTGAATAGTGTTAAAAAAGTACCGTGAAGGCCAAAAATATGTCATACTCTTAGCTTAATCCATTTTTTTTCTGGCATCATTGTCTTGGCAGATTCAATACGTTTAATTTGCCACAATTCCAGTTGATAGTTTAGCAAAAAATGGCTTTCGAATTCGCGAAATTTACATACATATTTTTGCCCTTAACTGTACCTACGTTTTATGTGTATAAAGTCATGATGTCTTTTGAAACTTCTTTTGTTCTGGTTTTCGACTAAATGTTAAAAGCATATTCGTCTCTAAAATCAAGAGTACTAATGTTTTGTTCAAATGCTCATGTATACATACAAACAATACATACATATACATAAAAATAAATAACATTGAAGTTTAAGTGTGTAACGTCAAAATAATAGCTTTCTATTAAAGGCATATTAAAGTATACAAGGTTAAGGCAAATTTTTGTTTGTCTGTTCTGGCTAATTTCAGGTTAATTTCAGTGGCAGAGAGCTGATGTTAAAAGGAGTTTTCAGTACGATCCCGTGGGATAATAACCGAAATCTTACCAATCTAACCTAACACGGAATTATAGTAAGTGTCGTGGTACCTACAGACATGCCTAGTTAAGATTTATCAGTGCTAAAAGTTTACATAACTGTGTAAATGAATACCTACCTTCCAACGGAGAAATTAACTTTAAAAGGCCTATTTTGCATCGATGACATCACTTTTTAACCGACTTCAAAAAAGGAGGAGGTCCGCAATTCGACTGTATTTTTTTTTTAAGATCCTAATTCTTTAATGACTTCTTCAAAGGAAAAATGGTGTAAGTGCACTCTTTGAAAATAATAATTATATTAACTGAATTAATAGCTCTTTAATGAGTGCTTATAGTATAAATCGCGTCAGAATAAGTTGATAATCGTACTTTCATAATCTATCAGATAAATAAACAAAATCATTGAATACAAATCATGAAACTAGTTGTTATTCTCATTCAACAAGGGGATTAAACAGCTGATTCGGAATAATTGTCAATTAAACATTCTTGTCTCAATTAAAGACAACACGTCACATTACATTTCATCACTGAAGTTGACATTGTAAGCTAAATTAATGTAGGACTCATGTTTAGTTTTCGTCCAAAGTATCATGATAATGACCAGACTGTTTTCACCGTGGGCTGTGCCCTCACACCCAGCGGCCCCCAAACTATAACAAAGCGCGGAGAAGAAATGTGTGTCTACTGATGGTCGTTACGGGTCGTCAGCAGCCCGATAATCCGACAACCAGTCTTATCAAGGAGTATCATATTACCCAGTAACTGGGTTGTGGAGGTCATTCAGCTGCATCCGGATAGACTGGAAGCTGACCCCAACATAGTTGGGACATGTTTAGGCAGATGATGAGGTGAGTACCGATGGAACAAATGTAGAACTAATCCTTGGATCAACTCGCGGTCTGTTATGGCTGGGGGCCGCTGGGTGTAGGGATATACTGGGCCTTAGTCTGCATGTAACAATCTAGAAACAATTCTGACGAGCGCAGTAGATGTATAGTTAATTATGAGTGTAGGTAGCTGATATTAATGCATTTGTTATTGGAATCTTGCGTACAGCGTCGTATTAACCTACTCCTAATTAATTTAATCATTTAATAGGTTCTTAACTGTACAATGTGGAGACGACAATAAATGAAAATACTGGTGCCTAAGAGTATTTTGAAATTATCAAATGATTCGTAACATGAAAATATAGTAGTTTCGCCCATTTATTTTTTATATTGTATTTAGGCTTCTAATATAGCAGGATACTTTGTATTATAGTAGAATTGGCAACACTTGACAGCCCTTGCCTATAAACCAATTGCTATAGTGACTAAAGAATTGGATATATTTTTATTAAAAATTTGTATGCTTACTAGGAACGTCATTAGATAAACAAAATTTTAATTATTGCCGTATTGTCGTCTATCCATCGTATAGGTACACTAAGCAATGTTACAGGTTGGTTCATTTAAGAGCGTTTATTCTGAAAGTTGGCAACGTCGCAATTAGCTGTCAAATATTTACTTGTTTTTATTAATTTTTTAATATTACTTTATGGAAGTATGAAATATCGCCAACTAGTGACCTAAAATATGAATAATGATTTGCAATGATAACACTTGATGTTGTAACCGTTTTAGGTGTAAAAGGGCATTTGGAAAGTTTTCAAGTTCTTTTTCTACATCTAAAACTAAATATTCGGTGTTAAGATATTAATTATTGCATTTCATAATGAATATTTTAGGTCACTAGTTAGCGATATTTCATATTTCCATACAGTAATATCGCCAAATTAATCAAAACAGTGAAATATTTAACTGCTATTTGCGCTGCCCATTTACAGAATAAACGCTCTTAAAGACGAAATAAACAGAAACTACTGTTTTCATAAACAAATCCACGGATTACGTAATCCTACTTAATATTAAATGTGAAAGTTCAGATGTTTGTTGATCAATCACGCTAAAACGACCGAACGGATTTGAATGAAAGTTTATAACCTGGATTAACACAAACGATACTATTTATCCCGGTAGTACGTTTCCGTGGGATAATTTCCGACCTGTACGCGGGCGAAGCCGCTGGCAAAAACTAGTGTTGTGTAACAGAAAAATATAATTACTAATACCACATAATAAATAATCGAGTAATACTAACGTTCACCAAGGAGTTTCTAGCGTCAGGCATATCGGATAGCTTGCTGGGCAGGTTTCACCACTTTCTTTAACTAGTAAGGTATGATTATAAAATGCACTGCGATGTCTAACTTATATTGAGGAAACCGCCACTGCACTGCACTTGCAAAAATACTTTAGAATGCACTTTGATAAATTAAAAGTTACGTCTCGGAGAAACTAGCAAATGCAGACGCGGTCAGCAATCAAAACTTGCAAATGCAGACGCGGTCAGCAATCAATACATTCTATCAATTACCTATATTTAAAGTTAGGTAGGTATTATTAATGAGTGAATTGAACAATTAAGACAATTAACCTTTAAGTATTTTGAATTATGATAAGACCTCTTTTCCGTATGTACGAATCATCTGAACAATCTTAAGTACCAAATATTTTCCTTTTTCTACTTTAATTGCGGACTTCTCAATGTTTGCTATCGAGAATCAATGAATTTTATACAGTAACTACTTACCTAAGTATTTATTTTTAAGTATGATATTTTGACAGCTATTATTTATAAGCATCGTCTGTATGATACAAGTTTGAATTAGTTACCATTGTTTCTTGTAAAGTTGTTTCAGATATTTTTGCAAAATGTTTGTGGATGCCTCAAATGTTTGGGTTGGTATAGGTAATAGATAAATATATCTATAGAAAAATAGAGTTTAAAAATAATCCGATGTAAATATATTTACATCAGATTATTTTTAAACTCCATTTTTCTATTAATAACATTTGTTACTGTAAAAAATCTAAGTTTAGTAAACCGGTGACAGATTTGTTTAAAAAATTACCTATGTCCAGTCATAGCGCCGGAGATAAGAGCTGTAAGCCTCAACATCGGCAGGTAATCTTCGTTTGTCACGATCTATATAAATGTGATAAATGGATCACATGGTTTTCCCGTCAAAGTCTAAGCAATTGCATTTATCATTTATCTTAAGTATTAAGATTACAATACAGTTCATGTATTAAAATTTTCGTAGATTGAAATCTGATGACCGTATTTTTCAGAAACTTGAGTTTATTCGGAGAATACTCAAAGTGGTTTTATGAAATTACCTAGGTTTACTCTTTGTTTATGAAATAATTGCCACCTCTCAAATTTTCAGGACCCTAAGATGCAGGCACTCCCTAGTTTGGGGACCACCGCATTTATAACAAAGCAAAGATTACGAACAGTTACATACAGATATTATGTTAAACTAAATTTATGGCAAACTTGGAACAATGTTTAAATGAATATAATGATTATAAGTATTATTAATAGGAGACCGCGTAAAAAGACGTAGAAAAGTTAATAAACCATGAATATATCGGACCTAGTCGTTGTTTGTCAGTCACACCATGTTCGATCGTATTATAATTTGTGGTACATCAATGAGCGTGCTGTAGTCTTGTTAACAAGCGTATTACATGGAAGCGCTAATTTGATTGTTTTGTCTACAATTCTCCACTGAGCATAGGTACGTCAGCATCACGAGGACCGGCGGCAATCGTTCCGTTTAACTAGCACATGTACCTACTTCCTTGTGAATTAATTTATAGTTATAAAATGACACATTAATATTTATTATTATGTGCAAACACGACGGTGAATTTAGATTACCTATGACTTCATTACTTTGGTACACTAAAGGTACGTTTAAATATAAGAACTTACCGATGTAGCAGATCTAGATGTCCTCCCGACGTCACCGGTCACCTGCAGGTGTAGTTTGACAGCCTCCACACCGGATCGCTTGATTCGCTCGCGCGCCTCAGCAGCCGTCTCAACAACACCAGTACTGTTTGTCTGTCGCTTTCCACCTCGTGAAATCTCCTGCTTCACTCCCTTTTTGTCCTGCTTTCCCCGAAAATCTTGTTTCGCTCGACGATCGCGCGTCTTCATCTTAAATAATTTCCAAAGTTCATTCTCACGTTTCACTCAAACATTGACCGATATGTTCACTAACGTCGAACACAATCCAATCGGAAGCTGGGCTGAGATAAGATATTTGTGTTGAAGGTGAAAGAGCTTAGATAAAAAATGGTATACAAATCAGGTGTCTGTGTACGTGACAGAAAAGGCCCTTTTGTATTAGCACCTCGAGGTGGTCACGTAGAGTCCTTGAACCGGCGCGGGAGCGTGGTGACGGCACAGGCGCGGGCGAGCGGACGTCTGTTTCAGTATTTACGTTTGTGGAGATGAAGTGGTCGCCGTCGAGCGTGGCGCGTCCGGGGACAGCTCGGACTGGCGCGGCGCGGGCGCAGCGAGCGCGCGCTGCGCTCCTGTGTCGCTTGTTTGATCTCCGTTTGTTAATTGAAGGGATCTCGTATGACACTATTATATGAGACGCTATCTCAACATCATTAACACTAATGCACATCACAATAATTGTATGTGACCTAGAAAGTGTTCATATCGTCTCTCTAATTTTGTAAACTTTTAAATAAAAGGTTACGTTACATAAGAATGCAACGAAAATATTCTAGTAGAATGGTGCGGTACATAATTGAAAAGTTCAAAGTAGGTGGGTACATGTCCCAAACCTATACAACTGCTTACCCAATTCGTGGGTGAATCAAATTATAAAACCCTACACCACAAGTTTGAGTTTGCACCTGATGTGCAAATTAATTATCGTGTACAGATCCATGCACTGGTAAGTTTCTTTTTAAACTAGTTTTATTTTCACTTGTCGAGGTAACAGTGTCGCCATCTTGCAAGAGTCGCACACAACTTATCGAGGCTATTATATCTTCCGGTACGCAAACTACTTCAAGTGAAAATCCACTTGTTAGTTCCGGAAAATGTCAACAGATGGCGATAGCGTGCGCAGAATTTGTGAGTTTTACTCTGCGTGCTCTCTGAATAATTTTAGATTTCGTTACGGGAAGTTACACAAGATAGCGATGGTTTCACTTGATTACAGTGTAGTCAAAATGGGCCCGTGTACGTCTATATCCACTTAAATAAATTATGGCCAGGGATCAAGCTAGTTTTCATCTTTTATTTCTAAGTTGGTTTGTTGTTATAAAACCTTACCTGAACATATTCACTATTATACATAGATCCATCATTGCCAAACTGCAAATTTAATTTTACAACATCGAAATGCAGGGCTTTTTATAATATTTAGAAAACGGCCAAGTGCGTGTCGTTCCACGCACAGTGAAAGGTACAAAAGGTTCTGTAGTTGCGATGAATATTTACGCATTGTAGTTACCTACAATATTGATTTTATCGCCTGCAAAAATAAGTTTTTATTTTATTTCTCGAAGAAACTGTGAAAAACAAAGTTTGCTGCGGTTGTAACCGAAAATATTTTATAACTCAAAAATTATTGACTTAAATAAAAAAGTCACCTAGTCACATCATAATCTTCTTAATTATGGGTTTCTAAGATACCTTATACGCTTTTGTGCGAAATTATCTGTCCCATATCTGTCCAGTCCGATCCGATGAATCGTATGTTTACCACATACGATTCATCGGAACGGATTGTTTAATTATTATATCTGCTTCGCCGACAGTGAAAGAGGGTGCCATTCGAATTAATTCAATGATATCGTTTCAAGGTATCGTCTTAAGTATAAAATAAAACATAGTATTCGAAAAATATTTTATTAACATTCTTATTTAATCTCACTTAGTAACCTACTCAAATATAAAATAAAGCAAAACTTATTCTAAATATTTATGAGTAATTAACAGATTATCTTTTAAGATAATTGACTAAATCACTTTGAGATATTGCTGCAGTTATTTAATTACAGCATACACTCATTATTATATAGTTAAGTTAACTTAACAATTTAATAGTAATCTCTATATTCTATGTTAGTTTTTCTTACTTAATAACAATCGTTTTCATTTTGCCAGTCGAGACACAAAAGTGAGATTTAAAAAAATCTAAATATACCAGCGAACTATCAAACTGAAAGCGATTGCTATTGCTAGCGTTAAGTAATTAAGCTTGTCTTTTATTTTTAATATGGCGGGTTTGGTTTTTAAGCCGAGAATCCACATGTCATATTGCATGTGACTGTGCTACTGGCATGTGTATTCCTGGTTTTATGCGGAGTGACGGACATGCTAAAGTCCATTCACACTCATTTTACCACTGATTTTGTGTCAAATCAAAGTGATTTTTGTTCTGAAACGTCAGGGTTGCTGCCACTAATAAATCAGTCGATATCACAGTGATCTTTATTCACGTCATTATAAGGCTGCTGTTGGCTTGCTGCTGTCAGAGGTAAAATAACTGTGAACGGACTGTACGTCCGCAACTCAATGAAAACTAAAACTTAGAAGTAGGTACAACGGTACAGGGATCTTGTGGCGCGTGGCCAATATCGACACTTACGCCGTCATCAAGTTTTTTTAATAAGTAAAATTTATGTGATAATTTCATAAATGTTTACCTAAATGTCCCCCTGTCAATGTCATCTGGGCGCCAAAAGATCCTTGCAGCATTCTTTGATTTCACAGTTTTTTGGCCAAAGCCACTTATCCTGTTATAATCTCATACACGTTCCCTTTGACCCTATAGGTTCTCTAATTAGAGATATGGCATAGAGTATTTCTTCACAATAAATAAACTATTAAAAATAATGAGATCCTTTGCTTGATTAGCTTCTGTTATGATTCGGATTCTGAAACAAAAAAAGTAATGATTAATTAATTCGGTTCATGTTACAAATTAATTTATCAAAAACACAATATCTAGCAATACTTATTAGAGGCAAGTTTAAAAATTACAGTGTACCGAGGCCACACGATGACTCAAACATCAAAACACTGTGGAAACGCCGGACGCCCTAGAGGTGGACATATAGTAACCTGTTTGGTATGTTATTTACAAAGGGCACGTGCATAGTCGGTTCCCAAAACCAGCGCGCCTGTATGACCAGAGGCCTTAGTGCGAATTTCATTTAACCATCTCGATCAAACGCTTCGAGCGCGTTTGGTGCTCCGATTGGCCCTGGATTGGTGACGGACCAATCGGAGCGCCGAACGCGCTTGATGCGTTTGTTCGAGATGGTTAAATGAAACTCACACTAGGGCCACTGATGTATGAACTTTAACGAAGGAAAAGGTGTATGTAAGGATCGACATTAAGGGTTCCCGCATTGTCGTTGCGGGGGGGCTCAGTAGCCGTGGTCCGCACCCACGGTGAAGCGAAGAGGAACCCCAAGGTGGGGCCGCTCGTCAGGGCTTTTGGCTCCAAGCCGACGACGTAGCGGCCAAAATGTAGGTTGCGGTGAGGTGCACCGCAACTGAGGCGGGCCGCCATGTCGAATGGGAGGCATCGCGGCTGAGGATTACAGGCTGCGGAAGAGGAGGAGTGCCGGTACTTCTGAGTAGCGCTCTTCCCTTCCGTGGCCTGGACGGGGCCGCCACCGTTTGATGGCGGACGCGGTGGGGCCGCAGGGGAAGAGGAGTGTCGGTATAGCGTTGGCCACTCTCCCTATCCCCTGCGGCCGAAAAGTGGTAGGCGGCGGGGCCACTGCGCTGACCCGTCGCAGGGGGACCAAGGGTGCCAGACACGGGTTCGTCTGGGGCCCTTTTGTTACTTGGTTCCTGGGGTGGTCACGGCGTGCCACGTGTCCTGGTGCGCCGAACTGGTGGGGTCCGCAAGGGCCGATGCTTGCCAGGGGTGCGGGTTGTTCGAAAGAGATACCGCGGCCCCTGGCACACGGGCAACTGAGGGAACACGGGTGGGTTTTAGTCAGTAAAAGTCTGACACGCCCTCCTGCTCCACCCAGAGCAGGAGAAGTTATTTGATGATTTCCCACCCTCAAAAAAAAAAAAGGTTCGACAGGATCGTAGCAGATGGCGTTCTGTAGTTTCTGCCTACCCTCATTGGAAGAAGGCATAAGTTTATGTACTTATGTAAACTTCATTTTGAAACTTATGTCTGTTAGACTCACCGTTATACCAGTTCCAATGGACTGGCACACAAAGGAAAACTAGGAAGGTGATACTTTTTAACTTTCCTTTTACTTTCAGATTAATGAGAAAGTTTTTTTACTTCGAACAATGAAAATTGGGTAAAACTTTTGTAGTTCATTTAACCTTATTGTATCGTACTGTATTCCTAAAAGGTCCCGAAGCAATTTATCTAAAGTAAAATGCCATAATAGCTTGAGCTACAAAAATTGCAATAATGCAAAAGTATTTGTTGGATCTTTGCCAACGAACATGTTAACAACTCGTTTCCTCCTTAACTTTTGCCATTTGTAAAGAATCTTAGGGCAATTGGCCGATTGATACACAGAGACATATTAATAACCATATCAGGCTGCTTTTCATGCAATTAAATGTCATTTTTATGAATTATCTATTCGAAAGTTAACTTAACTGTGAGTAAAAAATATTGCCTGTGCCGATTTTAACATTTTCGTAACCTCTAGCGAAAAAGTTTACTTATAGCTTTTAAAGTTTTTCTGATTTACTTTTACCTATGTTCCACGAAATTCGGAGCTTGAGGGAGGCCCATATGCTGCAGAGAACGTCTTTCGGCTGAAATAATGATGCTGATGTCCCATGAAAATCCCATCTTATTGAAGTAAGAAAATATAATTACCGTTTTCACATTTTTTATGTTTCTCCTTCAGCAGAATGGGTCCTAAATGGTTGGTGAGTAGGAAGCCGATAGGTGTTGTGATCAATATGGCCTGCACTATGAGCCTCATGAGATGTTCTGCGTACTCCATCCGCACGTCATCAGGGTCGCCACGAGCTATTAGCGCGTTTATTGCGACTGGACATAACACAGCCTGAAACGTAAAAGGAGGTTTTGTTACAAAAGTTCAAGAAGTTTATGACTACAGAGTGTGTAAGACATCGACGCGTTAACTATTACCATGAATTCTGATTATTCTAGAACCCCCATCAGTAACTTTAAGTCGGTAATTTAAAAAAAAGCTGTTGTTTCATACAAAAAGGTATGCAACAGTAGATTATTTTTATAACCTTATAACGTGTACACTGGTTGATATATCAAGGAAATCGAACTATCCTATAATCATCATTATAAGCCTAGTGTGTGCAATTGGAGAGCCAATTGCAGTCTGTTCAACTCGATCCTCGGCAATTAACCTATTTGACAGGCGAATATTTATTGTTTGCCAAAGCCTATAGCGATGTGCAGCCTCCTTCTCTCAAACTAGCTTGACTCAATTCTTGCATGTGATAATGAAATTGATCATATATCTATGGGATGTCAGTTTGGTTAAATGAATGGTACTCACACCTCCGCGGACGAAGGTAGATAAATAATAAGATAAATCTGGTGCTGGTCACAAATTCACAATACAGTCAATATACCTCGATTGCAAGCAAAAAAGACGACGAGATAAGACCCTGTGGTGGCGTACAGAATTTTGTCTTGTTGTCCGTTTTGCCAACTATGTGTATGGCATGAAGGAAAGATTTGAATGGAGTTATTTTTACTCGAGAAACATGCTCAGTCGCAACTATGTAAGTTATACTTTGCACCAGCTCTAGCATATTTGACTAAAAGGATGAAGACTATAAATGACTTCTAAAGTAATACCTTAATTATTCACTACGGTATGATTAAAGGTTATTGACCTGGGAATGAACTTTGGGTGACGGGTCAAGGATTCGCATTTAAATCCATTAAGAAGGAAGGATTAACTCGAAGCGATGTCTCCGCTCACTGTTCATTATCCGAAACAATATTTAAACTATATTTAAACAGAATTTAATGTTAACTAAAACCTTCTTAAAATCTTATTCAATAGGGTATAAAACTGGATAGGTGCCAAGGGTGCTAATATGACTTTTAATGGTGCAAATAAAAATATATTATGAGGAAAAAAGGCTCTAAAATTGTAGGGTATGATCACCACCAGGCAACATGCAGCGACCAAGGAGGATTTCTTATTATATTTCGTTGGTATCTGATAGTTCAATCTCTTTCATTAGATGAGGTTTTAAATCTGCAGCAGTACCTATATTAATTTACTAAGGTACTAACTACTGCCTGTGGTTTCGCCCGCGTGGGTGTCGAAAATTATCCCACGGGAACATGTTACCGGGACAAAAACCATCTACCCCTATCTTACTCCTTATACTATCAGCTATCTGACAGCGAAACTGCCGTCAAAATCGGTCCAGCCGTGATGGAGATTAGCCGAAACAAACAGACAGACAAAAATGAAAATGTTTTTTGTTCTATGTACCGGATATACTTTCATGTGCATTTAGTAAGAAGTTGTTATTTGACTTTAAACAGACACTTTATTTTTTTTAACTAAATTTTTTGTTTACATAAGTACATACCTCTACAATAGACTTGGGTACCCAAGTGCAGCAAACGAACAACCTCTCTCGTATTGATAACTTGGAGCACACAAGGAATGCGACGATCAGTCTGACTGTCAGACAGACAGCCAGTATGCCAAACCCCACTAGCATCACTTTCGATAACTCCGACCTTATCTGCAATAAAATACGTCACATTATTACTTTGTACTGAAAACGTGTAAGGAGCTTAGACTTTAAAACAGTGATATAATACAATCTGACATAATTTGTTTTATTAACGTTCAAATTGCGCTGTATTTTTAGTAAAATACTGTCATATAGGTAATAATTAAATAATAACCCAATTAAATGCTTGATTTATGGTTTCATAAATGATTATCTTGAAAATAATCGCAGCTTGGTAACATTTTGATATGAAACAATCTTGCTAAATCTTTTACGATTAATAGCCCATTTATGAGATTTAAATATGTAGGAACCTACACGGAAAGGAATTATTTTACTGAACTGTGATGTACGTGCATAATCATGGAATAATGCAAATTTAATTTTACATTTAAACAATAAAAACTCTAGAACGCATATATAGGTTACACTGCTACAAGGATCAGATACGCCCTTATTGCGCAACACACTCAATCACAACCTGAATTAATTTGATGAAGGATATTACTATTCCATTGCTTGATATGTTCGAAAAATTTGTCTTGTCAACAGCCTAAATAACGCAATGAATGTTGTTGAACTGTAAAAATTTAAGACTTTTTTGGTAAACATTTGTGAACTTTTCTTGAACATGGTAGTGTTAGACAAGAACCTAGTAACGCTTTACATGGTAAACGGTGATAGGTTTTCCTAAGTTATTATGTCCATTTAAAGTGTGTGCAAAAAATAGACGCGTTGTTTAAAATTTGAAGCCGGAAGGAATCGTACTTAATTAACAAACTGTTTGCCACTGGCATGTATTTATGTTCCAAAAGCTTCTATTTACCAAACTCCATTTAATTAGCTTCTGTAAATAATCAATATCCGTACCACGAAAAAGGTTCCGGTGTAGGCGAAGAGGGCCGGCTCGACCGCTGACCACATGACGCGGTACGCAGTGGAAGCCGGGTTGTTGTTCAGTTTCCAGCCGGCCTTCGCCCAGTGCCGCGCCGCTGTTGCGTTGCAAGCCAGGACGGCTATACCACCTGCAAAAATGTAAATTTTTGGGTTCACATTTTATTTTGAGAGGAATTTTCAGCCACTAGACTCGCCACTCGATCGATAAGAAAGTCGAATAAGACTAAAATAAACCATCGTACGAAACAAAAGTTTTTCTACAAATAGAAAAACAAATTCATATTTTGTTTTTCTAATTTGTAAAGCCTATGAAAAATAAAAACATTTCATTATGTCACGCTTGTATTGAGTGAAAGCAGTAGTACACCAGTAGTATCGACCCCGACTTACAAGTTGTAGGGCTAGTTGAACGTTTAAAATAAAATTGAGGCTGGGAAATCTTCAAATAACTTCACCCGCCCTCGTGTGACTTTTACTGACTAAAATCCACCCGTGTTCCTTCAGTTGCTTGTGTGCCAGGGGCCACGGTATCTCTTTCGAACAACCCGCACCCCTGGCAGGCATCAGCCCTTGCGGAACCCACCAGTTGGTGCTGACATCTCTTGGCCATCATCTCTCATCGGTGGCCGAGAATCAGCCTGGGATTCCCGACGCCCAGGACGTCTCCTGCGGCGACTAGAGCCGTGAGGGCGCATGTACTGCGTCTCCCTCACGAGCGCCGCCTCCCTTTTCGCGAGGATTACTGCTTCGGTTACCCATGCACTCTCGCTTCATACCATGGCCTGGATCAGGGCCAGACCAGGTTCGAACACAGACAGGCGTTAACTTTGTGTAAATAATTTAATCACCACTGCTCTCAAAGCGGTGAAGCAAAACCTCGTGATGAAACCGAATGTCCAAGAAACAAAAAGAACCAAAACTCCTTCTTGAAGATAGAAGTCCTGTGTCCCGGTAGACGGAACGTTTAAGCCCGATTATTCCTGTATTTACCGAAGGGTTAAGCAGAGGTATACTATCTTTATTAGAGTAACTTACAGCATTTAACGCACCATTTATCATTAAAATTAGGGAAGTAGCCAAAATAAATAATCAATATTTGCACAAGCGTTATGCCAAAATAGTCTAGTTATTGACTACATTGATGAATCACACTCAGGTGACTAAAAATCATGTTTGCTCCGACACTACAGTAGGGCAAACATGATTTTTATTCTTTGTAAAGTAAATGTTATAAATGTTTACTCTTTTGATCTTCAAGTAAATAATGCGTCGGTAAACATTAAAACTGCACGTTTAAATAAAAATGCACGAGCTAGAGTCCCGTGGTTTTCAAAAATATTATGTTTTCTCGTGATATTAAATCACTGAAACGAAAGATGTTGCAAAGATCGAGGGCATGGGAATAGTCAGCTGTTCGAGGCACAGAAAATAAGGTTGTAACTCAACTAAAACTATCATAAAGTATTTTATTAGTTTTATAACGTTACGACATACTTAAAAGTAGTTGGGAAAGGTTAAGAAAGGTCAATGTTAAAATGTCTTTTATGTATTTTTACATTAAGTTTGAACTAAAATCGTAGGAGGGGTGATAAAAGCTTGTAACACATGATTGAAAAGCTCCGCTGAACCCTCGCTGCAGCACTCTGTCGAGTTTTCGTATTATATCTGTAATGCAGCTTATTTGCATTTGAAAAAGAAACACGGTTCGAACACCACCTATTTTGTAACACAGTAACCTATTTTATATGGACTCGCTTATGCATACCTATAGTAAAAGCTCTATCCTTCCTACGTTGGATTTCCGTGTTACGGAAATTCTGACATGGGGCTGTATTTTCGTCAAGTACTAGATCTCTTTTTTATTAGTATTTAGATACGTAAATACGTAAAAGACTCTCTGACAAATTCTTTCTTACTGACTATCACACCACCACTGCACTGTAAAGATATGAGGTTAAGGTTCAGAATGTAAAACATATAAACTGAGGCTACGTGCTTCAACCGGTGCAATAGAAATCTGTATAACCCTTATATATGGGATAATGCATCATTAAACGTTATAACAGGGTGAACTGGTTGGGTAAGGATTTTCCCAAAATAATGGTGTAAAGCCAGTCTTATTTTTTTTTTTTTGTTTTTTACATGAAAAGGTAATGTCCTTAACCTTTTTGGTGACATTTACATTAAAGTGAAAACAAGGTACTGGCTGCTTCATGTCAAAAAATATATAAAAAAAGCGATTATAGTTTTATTTTTTAAATTACTTTTTATTTCACGAGATTATTACATTGTCAGCCAGTTTCAAACTTTTGTTTTAAATGAAATCTTCTTGTTCTTTTTCGGAAATATTTCATTTTCCTTAAATTATTTCTTTTAAGATTATGTCTATAACTACTTCTTTTATATTTTAATTAATTTATTGACTCGTACACGTACTGACGTTTTCGAGGAATGTCTCCTATTTCCAAATTCAATTAGCGGTGCATAAGTCGGTGCTAGATGCAATCCGTCATGAACAGGTTCGAGCCTTCACGTTAACACTACGGAATTGGAATTTCGAACTAGGAGTACTGTTGTATTGAGGTGTGCAATTACGCACAAAAAATATATAGGTACCTAAGTATATATGGGTGCCAAATCATTGTTTTGTACCTAATTTTACTTTCATGTTAATTATTTGAATAATAATGAGTACTTGTATTTCCGGTTAAGTCTGTAATAAGGTTTTATTTTGATGTATTTAAAATATTGGTTACCGGTTGTATTTATATTGAATTTCTATTTAGTTACTTACCTACTTCCTTTTTCCTTGTTTAACATATTGTAGTTTCCGGTTAAATTTAAAAGTTTTTATTCTGATACTTAGTTTTGATTTATTTATAGTATTGTTCGTTTCCGGATGACTTTATTTTAAGATTCTATGTCTTAAGTATTTGTTTTGACACATCTGCTAGAATTATTTAAAATGTAACTTCCTTTGAGTTTTTATTATTAAGGATTTATCTTGATACATCCGATTGAAATATATAAAAATTTACTTGGCGGCAAAGTTTCGCGTAATGTTTGGCGGGTAAACTTTGGCGATAATTTTATGCATAAAAACGATTGTAATGCTAATGAATGATTTATTATTTGTTCGTTGCTCGTGGCATTAACACCTTGGGTTGGAGTAAGATTTTTCTTTGTACTCTCTTTAACATTTCACTGCCATTTTCTGTTACTGTGTGTTTGTAATATATTGATGCAAATCAATATGTCTGACTCCAACAACGACGGCTATGAAGCGCCGACATATACGTAACAAGGTATATCTACGTAAGTGTTCAATCTATAACAGTACATAATTAGAACTAAGTATATTATTTTGTAGTTACTGGATATTTCAGTAAAAATGATGTTAAGTTTTAAAGGGTAAGATATCTGGGTGACCGAGCTTAGTTTAATGAAATTGTAGTGGGTTACTGACTTTTCCTATTGCGATGCGGACGAATTTTTTGATGTCCTTTTGATTTCCCCTTCTTTTTATATACTTGCACATATTATTATTTTAAGACTGTTAGCTTTTAAATTGTCCTACTAATATTATAAATGTAATAAGTTTGGATGTTTGTTACTCAATCACGCACAAACGGTTGATCGGATTTGGATGAAATTTGGCACACAGATAGTATATAACCTGGTTTAGGTTTAAATACTTTATTCTCAAAAAGACAAAGAGCCACTTACATGAGAATATATTGTAATAAGCTTATTCTAGGTAACGGTCACTGACAATACAATAGTATTGAAATTATTTTGTGTTTATTTTGGTTGGATTACACCTTCAAGGTTTTATTCTCGGCTAGTAGGCTAGTATTGACAGTTTTGATTTAAAACCACAAAGAGCTTTGTATACTTTTATGTAGGATTTTAAATCATTATAAAATTGTGCTCCTTCATAGGTGATATTCTTTTTAGCATAATTTGTACGTGTCCTTGTCAGGACAACGGGTCGACGAAGACTCTGTTTACTTTTTTTTTTTTTTTTTTAGCTTATAGCGTCCCACTGCTGGGCAAAGGCCTCCCTACTCTCTTTCCACCTCTCTCTATCCAAAGCTGACAAGGACCAATCTTTATTAAAAGAGTCCAGCTCATCCCGCCATCTCCGTCTGGGCCTGCCGCGATGTGTTTACTTATTTGAGGTTTTTTGGTAAATGTTACGTTTGTGTGAATGGTTCCATCCGTTACTTTTCTAATCAAGATACAAGTGTTATACACATAAAGTTGTTAGATATTCATCAGTTTTGTTTCTTTAAAAATTTCGTGCGTTGGTGTCAAGTCATCATCATCATCATTTCAGCAGAAAGACGTCCACTGCTGGACATAGGCCTCACCCAAAAGGGGTGTTTTGCCATAATCGCCACGCTTGGCAGGCGGGTTGGCGATCGCAGTATGGTGGTAAAATGCATAGAGAACGCTGCTGCCCATTTTCTAGTAAGTCCCTTAGTCGCCTTCTACGACACCCACGGGAAGAAATGGGATGGTGCTATTCTTTTACGTCCGGCACCACACGGAACGGTGTCAAGTACGAATAGCGAAACAGAGTCTTTATGATCCTGTTCTGCATTCTTTGCAGTTCCTGTAGCTTTGTTTTACCAGCGCTACCCCAGATTTATATGAGATAATAATAAATGTGATTTGACAAGTGAATCGTAAATGTTTAAACGCAGTTTTTTGGGTAAACATTGACTTAAATTACGGAGTGAGCCAATAAGTGAGAAAATTTTATTTCTAATATAATCAATTTGCTTGTTCCATGTTAAACAATTTTCGATTCTAAGGCCAAGGTATTTTTCGTAGGTGTTTTTGCTCTAATGGAATGTTGTCTATAGTTAACGGGTCATGCAATGGATTTTTTTAATTTTTAGCTTTAAAGATAATGTAACTTGAGATGTTTTCATGATGATTAACACTTATGATACTTTTTAGTAGTACCGATAGTACGTTCCCGTGGGATATTTCTCTACCGACACCCGGGCGAAGCCGTTGGCATAAGCTAGTGAAAATATAAATTAATACGTACTGACGTACAAAATATAAATTAATACGTACTAACGTACAAAATATAAATTAATACGTACTGACGTACAAAATATAAATTAATACGTACTGACGTACAAAATATAAATTAATACGTACTGACGTACAAAATATAAATTAATACGTACTGACGTACAAAATATAAATTGATACGTACTGACGTACAAAATAATGTTTACATAAAAATATTTAATCTGTAGAAAAGAAACCCAAACCAAATTTCACTTAACTAAAGAATAGGTACTAAATAGTGTCAATTCTTTAGTTGTTTGACTTTAGTAGCGATGTTTAAACTTTTTAGTGCTTTGTTACGTAGTGGTTATGTTATGAGCGTAAAAAACCGTTTTGTTGCTCTAGTGACCAGCAGACTGCGGAAGTTAGTGTCACTTTTTTTATTAGATTTTTTGGCAACACCCGGCTTTTATCTGTTTTGTTAATAGCAACAGGTCGCCCCAATCATGTAGATTTAGTTTTGTGGACATTCTCATAGATACTAGGTCACGTCGCGTCGATACACGACAAGAAAGTGCAGAGGAGTATGTCAATCTCGTATTTAATCAAACTACACGTTACGTAACTCAAACTCAAAGCATTTATTTCAATTAAACCATTTACAGGCACTTTTGAATTGTCAAAAAGTCGACCAGTCGGAAAGTTGAAGCTAGTTGCCCATTTCAAAACGTAGATCTCTATGGAGAAGAACGGAAGAAACTCCATGGACACTCTTTTTAATCATGTTAGGTATTACAAAATCTTGGGAACATTATTCTTGTTGCTTCTTTATGTGAGAACAATTAAAAAAAAAAACAATTCTAAATATAAGATTTAAAATAAGCCATGGAAGTTAGATGACCAGTCTCCGTAATCGGACATTTCAAGATATTTGGTAGGAAAATCAGTGATAGTCCTCCATCTTTACAACGTTATCTACATCCTAAAGCAAGCAATGCAGAATCTTAACCCTGGGTCTAGAAGCGAGAACAGCATTAAAAAAGAAACATCTCCTAAAGAGGTTAAATATGGGGATGCATATGGAAGTTTGTAATTTGCACCACGCACAAATAATTATTTAAGTGGTGTCAGCATCGATTATGTAATAACCAGTGATCAGATAATCGGGCGTTAATATACCTAAACTTAACTTTTATTACCACGAAAGAATAATACGTCTCGAATCGTTTGAAAAATATTAATCTTTTTTAGTCTTCTGTTCGTACATACAATAAATTAGTCGATTCGATCACTAATCTGTTATATAGATGAATCAATTTCCACTACTAGACCATGTTGTGCACATTATCATTTTTTATTGATATTCCATTGGTTTTTAATAAAATAAAAGTACTAAATTTATATAACCACTGCTATAATTTCATTAAGTTTGTTACAGTTGTTTTTACAAAATTTCTCAATCCTGGGAACCCGGGATTACTTATTTATTCAGAAAGGAATGTCCATATTATTCTTTGTATACAAGCCCGATTATCCGATCACTGGTAATAACACTATTAAACAATAAAAACGAAAACTGACCTGTGCCACCCCATCCGAACTGCGTGGTAATGAAGCTCGCGAACAGCCCGCCAATCACGACAAACAGCACCCTCAACTCTGTGACGTAAACATCTCGTGAGTGCGGCATGAACTTGGCGAGGCTGCCCCAGATGGCGCCAACAACAGCGCCCAACAGCAGCGCACACGCCGCCTGCAACAACCAAAAGTTAGCCGACGTTCTGCTCAACTTATTAAGATAAGTTTGTGGCCTTTGGTATTTTGGTAAGATTTTAGGATTATACCGAACTACTGAGATTTTCCGGTGATCATTTGGAGTGATATCATTCACTGTATTTTCCTGAAACTTTTTTGCCTGGTAGTATTATGTTATACCTAATGATAAATTTTGGGAAACAAAGTATAACTTTACAGGTAAGCTTTCGTAAGTTAAAAGTGTAAAAGTAAATTCATGGAAAAAGCGACATTAAGATTGCTATTATTTTTGCATTGATTTAGAGTTAAATTATATTTAGCTTTTGATAATATAGTAGGTAAACACATAAGTTTAACTTACCCTAGCATACCGGTAGGCATCATCACCGTCGTACATGATGAAGCTGTGGATGACGCCGAACACGCCAACACTGAGAGCTGTGTCGGTCCCGCCCGCGGTACATATCAGCTGTGGCCAGTTCTGACCCAGGTTCTTGCCCGCAGTCAGTCGCGTCACAGTCGGCATCAGAATAGGACATGACACTGACGCGTAGATCGATCCTAAAAGGAAACCTGGAAGGAGGAGAGCTTTGTGTTAGAATAGTTTGCAGACTTTACGAATATACCTAGAACCAATTTCTTTAACAGAACAATTAAATTGCGGTTTGTACACGACGCGTTGGTTTTTCAGGTCCTTTTATTCTCGTTTTACTATAACGATGCAAACAAAATATTACGACGTATAATAAACTAAAGTACATGTTTACTTGTCAATATTAGTGTTAAGCTTTTGTATTAACTACTTCTAGTTAAAAATGAAGAGATCTGTAAACTAACACAAAGATACTTGTTGTATGCTGAGAATACAACATTAGATACATTTCTTTAAGCAAATAAAGAGTTCAAGTTATCGTCAACAATTAACACAAAAAATATCATAATGGTATTATTGAACTGTACCTTGACACTTTTTCTTTACATTGATAAATAATCGCATGGAAGTGTAAACGCTTACAGCGTCAGGCTTCAGTGAGCACTGTTAATATAATTCAGCAAATATAATTTACTTGCGCAAATTGAAGGCATGTTTATCATTTCATATATTACGCAGACGCACGTACGATAAAAATCCAATATAATTAAATCATTACACTATCAGCGAATAAATGGGCATGTTGATGTAGTACGAAATACATACGACCGGTTGGGTAAATAAGAACGCGAAAGTAAAACAAAAAGTCGCCGTTGGAAACTTTTTCGCTTTGATGCTTTGTCCGGAAAATCCGGGCCGGGTGGGTTGGTACTCGCAATTACAGGTGTGCGCACGCAGCGGCCGGGTATTGCGGCGTGGCGGCGTAGCGGTGGCGTGACGCTGGCGTGGCGGCTGCAGCGCGTCTCAATGGTGCGCTCCACGCTACACGTCATGCGGTGAAAATGCATTCAAATCTTTTGCAATACGAGTTCCGCACCAGAATTTATTGAATTGGCTTTGTACCGCGCACACACCGCGCTCCATTGTGTTCAGCGTTCGTGACAAATTTTATTTTATTACACGGTTTGAGGTGTTTCGTGTTTTATTGAACGTTATTTCGCGGTTTTTGCACGCTACCGTTGATTTTTAATTTATTTTTCCCGTCAACTCTCTGCTTGCTAATAAACCAGTTGGGACGTTCTAATAACGGACAACGCGAGCGTTGATTTATCAGAACTAATGTATGACACGTTTTTCTATAAATAGAATAGTTTAAAAGACACTATTGACTGACTGATATTGAAAATTATTGTACTTTAGCGAGACACGAGTATTCTTATGCTTTTTCTGTGGAATCGGATATCAAATAATGTTTTTGTTACTGATAGATAAGTCCATCAAAGGTTCTAGTTGGATTTTTTTGAAAATGTGAGCGCTTTCAAACGTTCATATTCTGTGAATAAAATAGTATGCCGTGTGCTCCCGGGCTTAGGAATAGACTAGATGTTCTCTTTTTGGGGTTAGTTTCACTAGGCTACTCAAAGTTTTGAACAGGTAGTTGATTTAGCTACTTTTAGCTACATTATTTTCGAGGATATTTGTTGTGGTTGGTTTACCTAGTTTTTATAACTAGAATAGATTTTAATGCTTATCAACAACAAATACGAGTACCACTTAATGTTTTGTTTGTTGCAGTACAGCTTCCAACGGCGTCATAATGTAAGGATTTAATTCAAGTTCAAATGAATGACGTAGCTTCACGTGTAAATCTCTTAGGTTTAATTTCTCTCACACACATACACGAGATACGAAGAAAACATGAATTAATAACTGCCTTCATTGTACTCTCATTCCCACAATTTCAAATAACTATAGGTTAACTTATCTACATATAATGACATGATAATTGGGGTTTGCTTACAAATTCTACACGTAGTGAAGGGTGGAATGTGCATGCTTTGTAAATTATATATTTCTGTAAATTAGTTTACAGAAATCATAATAGAAAAGGCTCAGTAGGTACCACAAATACCGTTAGAATAATAACTTTTGGTTTAACATAAATCCTTCTAAGTTTCAGTTTTCCATTAGAGACTTTAGCAAGTTCTTAAGTACCTACTTATGAATTTGTATCCTGATATTAGCAATGAGCTTAGTTTATTTGTGACATTTTCAACAGTGAGCGAGTTAAAGCCTTTTATTATAAACTTTATAATCTGGCAATAAGCTAGATAGAGCTAGATAGTTCCGATTCTGGTATTTGATACCAGGATGTGTGTATGTGGGACTGTGTGAGATGTGTGTACGAGACTAGTGCTGGCCCAGTGGTAACGGCCGCGACTAAGTTGTAGGTCGTAGGTTCGAATCCAGACAGGCGCGTTCATCATCATCATATCAGCCGGAAGACGTCCACTGCTGGACATAGCCTCCCCCAATAGGGGGGATTTGCCATAATCGCCACTCTTGGCAGGCTTGTGGCAATCGCAGTATGGTGGTACAATGCATAGAAAACGCTGCTGCCCATTCTCTAGTTAGGGCGCGTTACTTTGTGTAAATTATTTAATCACTACTGCTCTCAAAACGGTGAAGGAAAACAACGCGAGGAAACCGGCACCTCCTAGAACCAAAAGTTCGACGACATGTGAGTTCTACCAACTCGAACTAGGCCCGCGTGGTGGATTACGGCCCACTCTCTCTCACAGAGAGGAGGCCTGTGTCCCAGCAGTGGGAACGTTATAGGCTGATTATGTATGTGTGTATGTTAAAAACACTGGATTTAGACCTTTTTAACCACCACACTGGGAAAAGCTTATGCAAAAAAAAACATAGTTAGGAATAGGTATCTTACCCCACAGCCAGGGATATCCAAGTAGCAAGTTCATGCAGACGGCAAGGGTCACGACCTCGGCAGTCCAGGGCAGCACTCCGAGTGAAGCCACCTGTTTCCAGTTCGTTTTCATATAGCTCAAGTTCCAGCCCAGGGAACCCTTACCCAGAATTATTACTGGGTATATTTTTCTGCAACAAATGATGAGGATGTAATTTTCATTTTACGGAGTAATTTTCTAGTAAAGTTTCTACTTGTTCTTCTAGGAAAGAAGAACTAGTAGAAACTTTTAAGAATAAAAAAAAGACGTGTTGTGGTGTATAAGATTAAGTACTAGCCTTTAGTATGAAGTCTTTTGTTGCCATTGCCAGCTTGATCAGCATTGGGCATGGGCATGCTTTTGTTTGAAGCCGTTAAAATTTGGTCACTGGTCAAGTAATCAAGTATTCATTGCGGTGAATTATTTACTTTTTAAATTTTATTGTAATCGGCCAAAGAGGAAGTTGCCATACTATCCTAAGTATTATATTCCTAAGTCGGTGATTTGTCTTACCTCATGAACCCATCAATTTCCGTGTAATTTCGCATATCGAGGTATCCAATATTTCGAGCCGTGATGCCGGTTAAAATGGCCGCTAGCAGAGGCGGGAGCGTAGTGGTCATCTGCAATACTTCTCCGGTGGCCCAGGCTATAGCGGCCACCACCGCTGGCTTGAACCACCGCCCGTTCCATCCCCACTCCTCCCCAAATGCACACCATAGCAGGCCCCATGACGCTAGTCCTATAGATTACGCAAAGTTACATGTTAAACTATTTTTTTGTGAATGGCATCTGGCAGGTCTACTTAGGAGGTTGTCGGCTGTTTAACTGGACTTGCCTGTTGTTGCCTCAAAAAATTAAGGTCTCCAGTCGGGGCTTAAAAATTAAGCGTCTATACGCTAAGGGCACCCCTGTGGGGTACCTACGGACCTTGGCTTAGGTCGCTTGGGCAGCAAAGGCCGGGCTGGATTGGAATAATTATGTTAAACGAAGGAACAATTAACTATTTGCAATTTTTTGCATTATCATAGTTGAATAAACTATTGTAATTCCCTGACTGATTGTCAAAACATAATATTAGCTCTGCGATATGTATGTTCAACTGTTCATGCACGATCAGCACATGATACATTATTCAGTCAGATGTATATGTAAGCCAAAGCATAGGCATGAATTAAAAAGTTTAAAGCTTTTGTTCAACTTGTTACAGCGCGGCTTTTTTACGGCTTAACGGAAAATGCGATTGACTATAGTTACCCGTAGCCCGTAGGTATAGGTATACTAAGTAATATTGTAATAATTAACGACGAATGGCAGCTATCTACGTTTTTATTAAGGTTTAACAACAATAAAATTGCTTGTATACTGCGTGACTTTATAGACTTCATTACTTTAGATATGTCTAAAATTGATAAAAGATCAAGCTAAAATAATAACAGGGTTTTTTGTAGTCTTATTCCGGCTTTATAGCCACTTTCTAATAGATAGTGTGCATAGAAAAAGACGACAAATCTTTACAGAAGCAATAGGTAATTTACCTATGCAAATATACTTTGCGCATGACGATTATACAAGCGATTAGTTCTAGTTAGATAGCTATCGCAAATTTTCTTTGTGCGATACTAATGTAATGTCTATAAGAAGTCATGTGAGGAGCAAACAAATAATTATGTAAATACATGAGAATAATAACCAATGTAATAATAACCAAAACCACTGCGTCACTGCCGCTCTAGATAAATATCTAGAGCGGCAGTGACGCAGGTTTTGGTTCGCTGCCGTTAGTGTAGCATTTTGGAATATTGATGGGAAAAGAGTTCTTTAACTGGTGTCCATAGATTTACATCTATGGACACCAGTTAAAGAACTCTTTTTACTCAAACCCCAGATGCGGTTTCTACTAACTTCTACAGGATTCTTATGTTATAGTTTTTTTTTTACCTTATTTTTACTAATTTTGTTCAATCGTATAATGTCTTCTAATTTTGTCTAGTTTTATAATGTAATTTAATTTGCTTGTTCTATGTTTCTATGATTGTGTGTGTAATAACCTGTATTGACCGATAACTTGTATGTGTGGTGCAAACTGTTAGTATAAGTTGGTTATTAATAAATAAATAAATAAATAAAGTTTATAGTACTGTACATTTGTAGAATCCTCTCGACCATTACAGGTAACCGACAGTTACAGTAGCCACACAGCGTCAGTATGTGCTAACCCCTCAAGTTTTAAAATACTTCGAAATTAAATGAAATGTTTATTCATGTAAGTAGATCTTTTAAGACACTTTTGAACGTCAATATTTTGTAGGTCAATATTTTAAAAACTAGATGGCACCGGCATTTCCTAGCTGACTGTTCCCTGAGAAGAAAAGCCGAAACAAACTCAGAGGTCATGGTCTCTTTTAAAGTCCAAACATTATATTATTATATGAATATTATGTGAGTCTAACAATGCAGGGTAATGTCTGGAAGGGCCTTTTGAAGAAAGAGCCATTGCAGCTTTGAGCTGACTTGTACCAACAGGCGGCATGTATGTATCAGTCAGTCACCGTGTAGCTCAACCATATTTTTGGGAGCTCAACGACCCGTCACAAGGCGCTACCAGATCTGCAGGACATTTGCGTAGGCCATTTACAAAATACTCAAAACCACCAGACGAGTTATAAAGTCATGTGTTCAATCTAGCCTGCATAGTATTCACAGTTAGTTTTCTCTTTAAATGTCATCAAAAATAATGTCACGTAGATCGATACATTTTTGGGAGCTCAACGACCCGTCACAAGGCGCTACCAGATCTGCAGGACATTTGCGTAGGCCATTTACAAAATACTCAAAACCACCAGACGAGTTATAAAGTCATGTGTTCAATCTAGCCTGCATAGTATTCACAGTTAGTTTTCTCTTTAAATGTCATCAAAAATAATGTCACGTAGATCGATACTTAAATATAAAATGTCAATAGTTTTCTAATACATTTCCCTTATACAATAGTTTGTTGCTTTTTTTTTTTTTTGAGGATGGGAAATTATCAAATAACTTCTCCCGCTCTGGGTGGAGCAGGAGGGCGTGTCAGACTTTTACTGACTAAAACCCACCCGTGTTCCCTCAGTTGCCTGTGTGCCAGGGGCGACGGTATCTCTTTCGAACAACCCGCACCCCTGGCAGGCATCGGCCCTCGCGGACCCCACCAGTCCGGCGCACCAGGACACATGGCACGCCGTGACCACCCCAGGAACCAAGTAGCACATGGGCCCCAGACTACCCTGGTACCCTTGGCACCCTTGGTCCCCCTGCGACGGGTCAGCACAGTGGCCCCGCCGCCTACCACTTTTCGGCCGCAGGGGATAGGGAGAGCGGCCAACGCTATACCGACACTCCTCTTCCCCTGCGGCTTCACCGCGTCCGCCATCAAACGGTGGCGGCCCCGTCCAGGCCAGCAAAGCTGGGAACCACATAGTGAGACGGAAACGAGCAGATCAGATTGGGAAGTGGCGTTAGAGGTAATCGATAAAGACAAAATAACATGGGCAATCAACACCTTCTTACCTTTCAAGGCAGCGGGACTGGACGGTATATTCCCAGCTCTGCTCAGGTGGAGCCAAGACATACTGGCTGAATACCTCGTCAAGGTGTTTCGAGCCTGCCTGGCCCACCGCTACATCCCCTTGAAATGGCGAGAGGTAAAAATAATCTTTATACCGAAACCAGGTAGGGGCGACTACACCCAGCCCAAATCTTTCAGACCCATAAGCCTCTCCTCATTCTTTTTAAAGACACTGGAGAGGCTGGGAGACAGGAAGATCAGATCCCAAATTTCGGTACAAAGACCTTTACATCCCAATCAACATGCCTACTGTGCAGGCAAATCAACTGAATCAGCACTCCATAGCGTAGTTTCACGCATAGGAAATGGTCTCAAAGCCAAAAACCCAACCCTAGGCGCCTTCATTGATATAGAGGGCGCTTTCGACAAAACTAAATTCGCCAGCATCGAACAGGCACTTGCCACGCACGGTGTTGCGCGAACACTCATAGAATGGATTAATAACATGTTAAAATACCGTGCTATTCAATTTACCGTGAACACCACCACACGAGGTATCGTGAGTAGAGGCTGCCCACAGGGTGGGGTGCTGTCACCACTACTGTGGAATTTAGTCGCAAATGAGCTCATCGCAGAGCTCAACGCTAGTAGTCTGTACTCGGTGGGATACGCGGATGACATAGCAATTCTAATATCGGGGAAATTTGAGGGCACCTTGTGCGATCTCATGAGAAGGGCCTTCAAAATAATCGAGAGTTGGTGCACGAAACACGAACTATCGGTTAACCCCGCGAAAACAGAACTAATAATTTTCACTAACAAGAGAACCTTGGGACCCCACAGGCTTCCAAAACTCTTCAACACAGAATTAACACTTAAAGACGAAGTCAAGTACTTGGGGGTGATCCTTGACAGCAAACTGCTCTGGAACAAGCATCTTGACTACAAACTGAATAAAAGCACAATTGCACTTTACCAATGTAAAAGAATGTTAGGGAAAACATGGGGGCTAGAGAGCCCCCATGTTTTCCCTAACATTCTTTTACATTAATCAAAAACTCGTTAATCTCCGGAGAGCCGAAGATTACTCTGTGGCTATATAAACCGGTGATCAGGCCAATGTTGGCTTATGGCGCTCTGGTTTGGTGGACAAGGACCGAGCTCTCGACCACCATTACTAGACTACAGCGATTCCAACGAATGGCCTGTTCAGCTACCACTGGCTGCATGAGAACCACCCCAACAGCAGCCATGGAGATAGCCCTTCAATTAACTCCCCTTGACCTGTACATACAGCAGGAGGCGGCACTAGCTGCCATCAGGCTAATGCATCTGGGCATATGGGGCAAGAACTTAACCAGTCCACACGCTAAAATCCTGGACCGGGCAATTGAGTACCAGCCGCTCATCGCTGCCCCGTGTGATAGAACACCAAACCAACCTATGCTCAACAAAAACTATGTTATACAAACAGTAGAGGAAGAAAGGGATCAGTCAGGAGCCAATGAAGTGCGCATCTACACAGACGGCTCAAAAACACAAAACGGTTCAGGTGCTGGCGCACACTCCCTTGACCTCAACTTTAACTTTCACATACCGCTAGGCAAACACAGTTCAATCTTTCAATGTGAATGTGTTGCCTTAACACAAGCCGCAACGGCAGTAAAGGGCTTAGGCATCCAGAATTACGGAATTAAATTCGTATCCGACAGCCTATCTGTGCTTAAAGCCCTAGCAAACAAACAAACCAACAACAAACTAATTTTTGAGTGCCATCTAGCTCTGGAGAGTATATCGACGTCCAATCGTATTACCCTCCAGTGGATCAAAGGGCACAGTGGATCCTTGGGTAATGATGTCGCAGATGAACTTGCGAAGAGAGGTTCAGATACGAACGTGCTAGGCCCGTACCCACTTCTCCCCCTGCCTTTCTCACAATTTCGTGCGTGGATTCGCCAAAGATCAACCGAACTTCATAATAACCGATGGTCACGGGCTACAGACTGTAGACAGTCAAAATTGGCTTTGCCGACTCTAAACCCGCGATTAACCAAAAAGCTTCTCAGCCTGAGTAGAAATAACCTTAGAATAATCATAGGAACAATTACGGGCCATAACCCCCTTAACAAACATCTTCATAATATAGGCGCCACAGACAGCCCGCTTTGCAGAGGCTGCCTTGACGCCGAGGAATCAGCCGCCCACGTCATCCTGGAATGCGAGGCCGTGGCTTCTCAACGTGAAGAAATCCTCGGAACAGTGAGGTCGCTCCGCGAAGCCTGTGAAGCTCCCAGGAAGCTTCTGTGCTTTTGGGCGGAGCTAGGCTGGCTTTGTTAGCCAGAATCCCCACGCACAACGGACCGAATGGGAGTCTACGTGCGGAAAAGGGAGTCCCATCATCATCATCATCAACCCCTGGCAGGCATCGGCCCTTGCGGACCCCACCCTTTGGTGCTGACATCTCTTTGAGGCGCGCGTGGAACACAACGCGCCGTCGACCCGGGCTTGGTCCTTACCGGACAGCGAGCTACCCATTACTCGCCGTCCGCAAGCCCGCGCCTACGGTGGCCGGGAATCAGCCTGGGATTCCCGACGCCCAGGGCTTCTCCCGCGGCGACTACGGCCGTGAGGGCGCATATACTGCCTCTCCCTCACGTGCGCCGCCTCCCTCTTCGCGAGCATTACTGCTTCGCAGAAGGAGGTGACGGCTAACCATTCACTCTCGCTCCGTACCATGGCCTGCACCAGGGCCGGACGCGAGAGCTCGCCGCCGCCGATCGCCTCCACGAGGACACGGCGGTGCTCCGCCCAAGCTGGGCAGACCGCCACCGTATGCTCCACCGTGTCCTCAGGGCGATCTTCGCAATGGAAACACCCGGGCGTTTCCTCCCGCCTTATACGAAACAGGAACCTCCCGAAATAGTTTGTTGCTTGAGGGTACATTGGAGCAACTTAACTAATCCCTAGACTTTTTGTCATCCAAGTAATCTTTAACTTGATAGAAACCTTTTTGACAGTGGTTCTGTTTAATAAATGATTTAAATTTATTGAAGTTTAGTTCTTTAACATGGATTGGGAGTTTATTGTATAAACAAATACTTTGGCACTTAAATGAATGACTGTTTTTGTAAGTACATAGGTTTGTACATATACTTTTACACATCAATCATATTTATAAAACTAGTTGAGGTCAGCGTTTCCTATCTGACTACTCTGAGAAGAAAGGCCGAATCAAACTCAGAAGTCACAGTCTCTTATAAAGTCCAGACATAATCTTAGTCACATCATCTGAAAACCATGTAGATTGGTGTCTGAAATGGTCTTTTGAGGAAACCACAACATAGACTGAGTGGACCTGCACGCGTTTGTCAGTAGTCGCGCAGCTCAACTCAGAACGTCGAGCTCAACGATCATGCTCACTTCACTTAAGTTTCCACTCTAACCCTCTTACTAATAAACACGGAATAAAGTTATATCAGGAATAATAATTAAATTCTATTAGAGACCGTGGGGTGCTTTTTGAGGTATTTTTATAATCAATTAATATCAAGCACCCCACGCTTTTTAATAGAATTAAATTATTTTCTATTTTTTTAGTTCGCTTTTTAAAGCATGTTTTTTTGTTTTTTAAACTATTGTTTATTTTCAATTTTTTTAGTTCTGCTAACTACAAAAGCGTGATTTTTCAGTTTCGTTAAAGTTTAAAAAAAATATATGTTTAAATGAAATCTGACCGTTGGAAGTGGGTCAAAATCAAGTCCAAAGGAGTCGGTTACATACAAACATACAGGTGAAGCTAATATAAAGCGTGTGATAAAAGAATAACCATACATTTCATAGGTTTAAACTTGGAATAACTTTATTCTGTGTCTATTAGTAAGATGGTAAGACTTTTACAAAATAGACCGGCTGTCTATCATAGTTTTCACACATAATAAAATAAAAAGCAGTGTACTTACCCAGTAATAATAGAAGGAAGTAATGAAGACAAGTCCCGGTAGCTGCAATGCATGCAGTATTTTCCTTTTTAACATCGTCAATTGCATTCTTTTCTGAACTATAATTGAACGTTAATTCGGGCGTTCTGAAAATAAACGGAAAACAACATCGTTTATTCAAACATAATTGATAGAGCCAATTAAATTGTTCGTTTCAATTCAATTGATCACGAACACTCACTCAGATTCTCTCATAACTGTACTTTGACGGCTCGTTATTGTTACTAATAACGTGCTGTCTTCACTCATACTGTTTAATAAGTGCAATCTAATGAGGCACGCACACTAAAATGTAATCACTTACGTTTTAAAGTCTTCGTTGTGTATGATGTAGACACCCTTATCTGTGGCAGTGGTTGTGTTTTTATCTGAAAATTAATCATTTCATGTATTCTTAAGATCACTTTTGCTTATTTTATATTTATTTTCGCTACTGGTGTCAGAAAATTGATAAAATATACAATTATGACAGTTAAGTACCCAATTACAGCGAGTACAAGAGTAAAGCCTCACATCTATATTATGAAAAGAAATGCAACTACGCATTTATACATAAACAGCCATAAAAAATTGGATAAGTCGATTATTGCTCATCCAAAGCACCTGCCATCTAATCTCTGCACCAGCCTTGGTTGACTGGTAGAGAATGCCTAAGGCATTAAGTCCGCCTTTGTACCTTTTTTGTGTGTGAGAAGTTTAGATAAATAAATAAATAATTGAAAAACATCAAATATTATTTTCATCTAGAGAACGTATATCATTACATAGATCATCATCTGCCTAGCCTTTTCCCAATTATTTTTAGGGTCGGCTTCCAGTCTAACCGGATGCAGCTGAATGTCAGTATTTGACGTGGAGCGACTGCTTATCTAACCTCCACAACCAAGTTACTGAGTAACACTATATATACCCCTCGGTAAGAATGGTTGTCAGACTATCGAGCATCTGACGACCCGTAACGACTATCAAAGATTCACGAATGACAACCTGGTCCAACGCGTTTATTCCCGTTGTCCCCGTATGCCATATCCCCGTCACGGGGACAGCGGGACGTGATTAAATTTATTTCCAGTTGTCCCCCTAACGTACATTCGGCTAACGGGGACAACGGGAAGTAAACTTTTCACGAGTCGTTGTCCTCTTTATCTGCATATTTGACCTAATGTTCTTTTGACCTAATTTTCATGTTTAATGGTCACAGTTCTAACCTAACTCAAATGGCACCTAACCAAATCTTAAAATATTCAATGCATGGTCGAGGGTGGGCTTGGTCGACAGAGCCCCGCTTCGCGGGGCTCCTACTTCTGGATGGTTTATAAAAAAATAACCACGAAGGGGATGGCGGGGTCTATTCGCTCGCTTCGCTCGCTCACACGACCCCGCCATCCCCTTCTAACCTAACCTGTCCGAGTCGGGGTGCCCTAAAGTCCAGATTGCATCCAATTTCTACTGGTTACAATAGTTGAGGGTGGTAGGTGTATAGGGTATAAAGCGAAGAAAAAAAAAACAGTAAAAAGTTATTAGAGATTATGAATATTATAGTAAATGAATAATATACTACATGAATATTATGTCAAATGTGCATTATAGGAAATGTTTATTATATCATAACAAATTAGATAAAATGAAACTATATTAACGGGGACAGTGTACGGGGACAACGGGAAGTATTTTTAAATATTTAATTGAAGTACCGCTGTCCCCGTAGGACGGGGACAGTGTACGGGGACAACGGGAAGCATTTTTAAATATTTAATTGAAGTACCGCTGTCCCCGTAGGACGGGGACACGGTGTACGGGGACAACGGGAATAAACTGTGCAACGTATTAACGTGCTTTTTCGAGGCATGGAGGGGTCTTGGTATATAAAGATGGTCATCCATCCACGGACCAACCGCGGCAAGCGTAGCTTAACCTGATCGATCGACCCGTGCGGGTCTATTACTTAGCCACAAGCTCCTCTATTAGGTACCTATATATTTTATTTATTTAAAATCGAAAAAGTTAATATTCATGGCAAGTATTGGTTGATCAATATTCTACATAATGTCTAATACGTAGCTGTTGTGATTGTCGATACGCATCAATCAACAGACGACAACGATTGCTTTGATTGGTCTCTATCTGTTATCATAAACATGTACAAACGAACCTTTACAGATGTTTCTTTATCTAAGAAACACACGGCAAATAACGAGAGTCTATCCTACTGCTACTGGATAAAAAAATATTTGTCAAACACAAGTACAGTTTGCGTCAATTTAAATAAGAGCTTATCTCAGCGTACTTAAGGATAATAATCATAGAAACAAATATTACGGACATTAAAGCAAAGCTAACTATGGCTGAAACAATCAGATTAATGTCTATTAGCCTACTGAAGAGCTGGAAAAATATTTGTTCGGACCGCGTTGTGTAATATCTGGCCTCGTTGAAATATGGTGGTTTAATTTTTTTTACATTTATAGGTAGCTCTGACTTAATAGTAATTATGAGTATATTTTATTAGTTTTCATTGTAGTCACCACCAAGTACATAATTTATGATAATCAAAATACAACAACCCATTATTTAAATAAAACCGACAGGAAAATCTTCAACACAAAGAATGTAAATATACTATTTATTTATTTTATTTGTTGACATCTTCATTCATCTACGTTCTTTCACCGTTTGTCAAAGATTGCTTTATTTGAGTTTCTGAAATAACATGACAAGAGCGGGTGGAATTCGGAAAACCCATTGTTTAAATAAAAGAAATACAAAAAACGTACCCATTTCTAAGGAATATTCAGAGGACTAGTTATAACAGCGGCACGGGTCGATCGATCAGGTAAAGCTATGCTTGTCACGGTTGACCGAGGATGGGTGACCATCTTTACATACCAAGACACTTCCGTGCCTCAGAAAGCATGTAAAGTCCCGGCCGTCATTCGTGGATCTTTAACAGTCGTTACAGGTCGTCAGAAACCCGAAAGTCTGACAATCAATCTTATCAAGGGGTATTACCCAGTTACTGGGTTGTAGAGGGCAGATAGGCTATCACCTCATGTAAAATACTGGTATTCAGCTGTATCTGGTTGGCCTCGCCTTTTCCCAACATTGTTAGAAAAAGACGAGGCTGATGATGATGATGATTTTCAAAGATCCCGTAAAGTAAATTAGGAGAAACCTTGGCATTAGTCTCTGATAACCCTTGAAACATTTACAGTAGCCACAAAGTACCGACGCACTTCCGTGTGTAATTTTAAAACAATGGTACACAATCTTATCGCCCTTAAAGTGTTTCTTTACAGAAGGCTTTGCTGTATTTACCCTTTAATATATAATTTGCGTTACAAAAGTGTACTTTGTAGTGCAAATTTTAATTAATCACCGGATCTTTTAATAGAAAAGGACATATTCTACGTCACTCCATGCATAAGGACAAAATTCAAGTCATCGACCTTACAAAAAACACGGACTCACTCAGAACTGAACGGTTATGCGGTACTTCGGAAAATTTCAGTTTCCCAGAAATTCCTCGTAAAAATTTTCATGGCGCCGTTAACCTTTGAAAACTAGTTTTGACCGACAACATTTAAAACAAAAGTAGTTTTAAATGAAATTGGGGTTTGAGAGTTTAATAGAAAGAAGATTTTAATTACACTCTTCAAGTGTAGTCTCTAATCATTAAACCAACAGCACGTGAAAGTGCCGGCAATTATTGATCTAGCAAAATTTATCATGTAATCTGTGTATAAGTACCTAGATAAATACTCAGTGCAAATATTTGTCTTTTTAAGCTTTACACACCAGATAGTTACTACCGTATCGGGTAGTGGCGTGATGCATTTAATGATATCTAATAAACTGTTACCAGAAAGAGAAATGTGTGTATCCTAGTAGGATTGTTAGATCCTTGATGTAACTTTTTTATAAAACTTAATGACATCGTTACAATGGGTGCCTGAAGATGGACAGGGCCCCCGAGATACTTGGCGAGATGACTTGGTCAGAGATCATCGCTATACAACGTGTAACGGAAAGGGTATACCTATACATACCAAGGGCACGGCTTCTTTCGATGATATCAAACGACATGTTCGGAAGTTATGAGAATTTTTGATACATTGATACCAGAAACTAAATCATCAAATTGAAATAAGGACATCACTCGGAAGAGATTTATCGTGGAAAGTAACGTGGAAAGTTATTGATCTACGTAGTGCGGTGACTCGTTTGTTATGATTTGAATTTATGAAACATGAATCTGAAAATTTTGTATCAATAGGGTTTCTGTTATACCCTGTATAGGTGATGCTGGAAAAGAGAACTGGAGAGGCAGGGGTGGCCTTCACCCAGTGCTGGAATTTCCGAGCCAGAAAAAGAACCTCATGTGCTTCTCTTAGGTTATCTTCGTGACCCACCGCAGCAGCTTACTGCAGTTAACAGGAAACTTTGATTTTTAATCAAAAAGGGTTTCTTATTAAATGTACTTTTATCAATTAAATAAACCTAGTTAGCAACGGTTATACTTCATCATTTCGTCACCGCATTCCTCGCAAAATTGACTTAACGAACTACAAGTCAATTACTAAGATTAAAACTCACTCATCTTGTAACTATAAGATGACAGTGTATTATTATTTGGAGACGCAGTCTCAAGACACAGCGTCTCCAAATAATAATACAGATAATAATAGAATGAGCACAGAAATATTTGAAAATTAAAAACCACCGACGCTTGCATTTGACTTCTTTTTATTAAGTTTTAATACAATGTGAATACGGATTCTTGAACCCGACAATTAATTTTGGAAAGCGTTTGAACTTTTTCCGAATGCGAGCCTCCTACACCACCTCGAATTTTCCTCATTCATGTTTTAGAATGTTGTCAAAAGTAACTTAATAAATTACGAATATTTTTTTTTGGTTTGAATGTAAATTATTATTTATTGTGGCCATGATTGTTGGTAAAAGGTAGGAAATTGAGTATGAACAACAACAAAAAGTTACGTTTTATTTGCTGCCGTATTGTTACCTAGCTCGAAGTATTGTACTGGAAAATAACAGTTTTATTTCGTAAAACTGTCTTTTCTCAACATTTACGAAGATAGAAAATACCTAGGACATTTTAATAATTCCAAGAAGTTACTTTACTTGACCTAAACAAGATATCACAGATACATAATTAAAATCGCATTTAATCAGCAGGAAAACTTTGAGACATCCTACTTTATAGAATCTTTGATTCTTTGCATATATTTTCCAAGATTTACCAATACTTTTTAATACGGCAATGCCTTATTTCTGATCATTTTACAAAAACAAAAGGAAACAGCAGAGACCTAAATGCAACAAGTTCCCAATTAATTCTTGAACAAAACCTTGGGAACAGAGTCCTAAATAAATTAACACACAGTTCTCGTTGGTTTAATGCTCTTAGTCAATAACCAGGGAGAGCCCTAGATATTCCTTGTAGGTACTGAAATTACTCGGGGTGGTTGACCACAACGTTAACAAACGGTAGTAAGCCATCAGTTTGCCAGTTTGCCATCGCTTCAGACCGGGACATGTTCATACTGTTCATCGTACACGTTAAACATTTATCCGCTCCGAGGTATAAAACGGATTCCGAATAAAATGCAAATGAACCATGTTTAAATAAATAAAATAGCCGACGTATATTGGCTTTTCACAAATCCAATAGCGGTGTTTTGAACAAAGTATAACGAGGTATTTGAAATTCGATGATGCTGGTGGCTACGTAATATACGTAACACGTAGTGATGACAAAAAATAAAAACAATAGCTGTCTAAAATTCGCCACATATTTTTTTTTTTAATTGTGTCTATTGTATCGAAATTTCAACCGTGATAGAACCGTCGATGGCCAGATATCCTGGCTAAAGTAGATGGCAACCATAGCGTAACCCAGAACCCTTCGTTATGGAAATCTATGGGACAGCTTATGTAAATCAGAAGATCTCTCAGGCTATTATGGTGATGCATTTAATATCCATAACTGTAACAACATTTCCAACGTTAAGTTTATATATAGGCTTGATAATCTTAATCATAAAATTATAGGTCATCATAAATATTAAAGATACATATTATTAAATTGATAAGGATATTTAGTGACGAAGAAATATCATGACGATTGTGTTAGCTCATCCTTATCGCAATGACAAATCTATCGTCAACTGACGGACTGATACCACTGTCGATCAAACTCTAGTCAGAACAACTGTTCTGACTAGAGTTTGATCGACAGTGATATCAGTCCGTAAATGTTTATTGCTAATCTATAAATAGACATCGTGGGTGACAGCGAAAAAGTCACCTTAATCATCATAATTGGGAAAACGAATGGTGATGACTGGATTCTAATGAAGGTGTAATGTGATTCTGATTTTCATCCTTTTTACCCGACTGCGATGATAACAAGCATCTTTGTACCCTCGAAGCATCAACAACAGCAACATGAGGTGCCTATTTTGACTTGTCTAGGTTGTGCAATGGTTAAAGGTAAGTTATTTTATTTTATAAAATCAAAATAGTAGATTTAAGACGTCAATAAGTAATGTCTTGAACAAAAAATAGTACCAGTCCGATGCACTGGGTGGCATGAAATCTGAGATTGAACTTAAATACCTGGCACCAACCGCATCAGACCGATTGAAGAGTGATTTTGTTTTAATTGCAATCGGTTTTTTTGATTTTTCCACAAACGCGTCCACAATAATGATTCCGCCAATAAGTTTACGTCGGGTCATGGCGAGGACGGCTCATGAGAAGATGTCAACGTTTGCACGCTATACCATTAAACAATGGCCGCGAGACATTATTTTATTCCTTTATGAGGATTGATGTATCGTTCTATACATTTGTTCAGCAAATTACTAGTTCAAAATGAGATCGTAGATACATTTTTAATTAGGGAAATAACAACAAAAAAATTAGGTACCTATGCTACTGACTAATCAAATTGATTGTTATCACAACTGTAAAAAAAGCAATGCATTATTTTATTTTATTAAAATCGCAGTGTAAATCGATTTTAATTAGAGCGTGAAGATGTCACGAACTTTAGTTGAACGGGAAAATTGCTTCAGGCTTCTCAATCAGACGAACCAATGAACTGAAGAAATAGACACCAATCTTCTTGGAAGAAGGTATTCATAACCAAAACATACGTCTGAAGAGAAGATGAATTTGCTTTTGAAACCAATATTATAGTTAATTATTAAGCGTATGTTAACGTCTCAATGTAAAGTTATATTAAGATACAGAATGGAGAATAGATTGATTCAGAATTGCTGGGTATGCAAAACGTAGCCTACATTATTATTGTTTTAAATAGCTAGAACAGCTCGCGTACACTTTATTTATGCGACAAGGCAATTAATTACAGTGGCGTCTTCATTTATAACCAGTATAGTAGAAAATTCAAGACAACAAAATGAGACATGGCAAAATTGATATTAATATTTCAAACGTTTGTTATTTTAAAGGCTGTTTGTTTATATTAAATTGGTAGGCACCTACTGGAATTATTTCAGTTTCGTCATGTATTATACAGTGCGTTAGGTTAAACGAGCGACATACTTTAAGGGGGTGTGGTAACTACTTTTGAAAATATACAACTTTTGATATGGAGTGGACACCAAAATATAAAGAAAAATTCAGCTGTTCCCTACATTTTGTCCAGTTATGCGAACATAGATGTATAGAGCGGCTGGTTTTATTTTCGCGATTTCAGTGTTGGTCCATTAGTAAAAGTTTTATTTTTATTTTCACGTATTATACTCCCTTAAAGTGTGTCCCTCGTTTAACACACTGTATATATTCTATTCTTACAATAAGGATGAAATGGTTTTATTGATAAAAATATTAAAAATAAAATAAAACTTACTTTCTGTCATTTTGTTTAAAAATGTTCCACTGCAATGCACTTATATTTTCCAAAAAATAAAATCTGAATAAAACTGTGGTTCAGTAAACACGGACAATGGTGGACATGGTTGATGTGGTATTAGCTGGGAGTACGTCGAGGCGAGCGTCGCGGGTCGCAGATCGTGCTGCCTGTGGGCACGTCACACGCACCACCAATAAATACCCATTATTATCATTTAGCTACGTAATTCTCACTGCTTAATAAAGATTGCAACTGATATTCCAAACTGTCCATATAATCTAAAACAGTAGAGATGCATGTCATACTAACACTGTTACTCTTATCAGTTTACACACGTATTTTTGAGTACAACATTAATTAATTGCAAGGTTTTCGCACGTTGCTAGCCTTGTCATGCTATTAAGAAGTCCCTACATTCCCAATGTCACCGTCACTCTGAGAGGAGCGAATCAGTAAGGATGCTGAGCACTTTGCAGTGCGTAAGTTCATGACTGACTGCGAACTAATCAGCGATTCGACAAACACCATACTTGTTTATTACCTACCTAATCTATATTAGATACTTGCCATTGGTGCCGTATAGTGATGAGAGTAGAGTAACTATAGTTACTTTTTATCATGTTTGTTAAGTACATTCACTTCATCATTTAGTTATAAGTTGTCTAATGGTTTTAGAAATCATATCTGATTTATAAGTATCGATCCGTCATGTGTACCGAATATTATGTTTTATCTAATACAAATCTGTATCTTATTGAATCGGAACTATAAAATGATCTTGAATTAATTGACCAATTAGCAACGTACCCTGCGTTAATTTTTATGCTATTAATTTTACTGCAAAATACCGTTTTGAAATAATGCCATTAAAATGTGTTTCATTCACGAATTTAAGTGAAATAAGTAAAAACAGAAATCTTGTTCAGGTTAGTTTTGTACTTGTTCTCAGAATACCTCAGTCCACTGGTGGGTAAAGTATTCTAACGAAGTCCTTTAAATTATTACTAGAACTTAATTTAATAATACTTCCCACCTCTGCATCTTTCTTCTCTTAATAAAAACGATTTTATTCATTTGATTCGTGGAATTTGGAAACTACAAATTCTTGAATAGCAGATAGTAAATTGCAATAAACGAGGAAAATTCCTCTAAAACTAAGTTACCAATATTGTGTAGGTAAGTATGTACAGACAGTAAGGTACGTCAGAGATGAGTATGACCTAGTATTTCTAATTCATTTTAACCTCATTACTCTTATATTTTGGCTACGTTTGTATTTCTAATACTTTTGTTTTTATTAGTAGGCAGCTCAGCACTATCAGCAAAGAATCAATGTTTGCGTAATCTTCTAGTGCGACTTTAGTGAATCTGGATTAATTTAAATACCTTACATAGATAATATTATGATCACCAATAGGAATGGCAAATAGATTTACTCTTAATTAGCTTTTGCCTTCGGTTTTTGACGCGTGTAGGTTGCAAAGTATCCCATGTGTTTATTGTGTAATAACTACATAACATATTTATACTACGATCTTCAGCCAGCCTATTTCCTAGTTGTGTATGCGATTTAGGTGAAAATCATATATGACTACGAAAGGTTTATACGAAGATGGCTTTTCTATTAATTTTTATCTCTGAATATCTTCATTCGCTAGTAGGTGGAAATTTTGGCACAGTGCCCAGATTTTCTATGGTAAGTTTCAGGCAAAAGTGTTGGGACACCTGAAATATCGATGTGCCAAAAACATAATAAATGTACTTGTGAAATTCAACGATACCTTTATTTAAAGTATTTTGGGATTGTAACTCTATAAAAGCTTCAAAAGATATAATATGTTAACCTTCAATAATATTTCGTTTAGCTATTGATATAATCATCGAACATATGATTTTCATTTGGCTTTAAATTGCATGACACAAATTTAAAATGGAAATTTAATAGTGCAAAACATTTCTTTTATCAAGTTTTCTTAAAATTCTATTCACTAAGCAGCAGCTGGGTTTAAATAATAAAGGCCAATCAATGTTTAGCCCTATTGTATTCAAAATTCTGATAGGCATCCGAAGTTTTTTATTAAATACCCTTTTCGTATTAAATAGTTAATAAAGCGAAGTTTGCAACTTATTACATATTCATGGGTTATGTTTTAGGTATAATACCAAGGTGATTCAGGCCTTAGTCTAGACAGGTCGTGAAAAATAAAAGCAGTGTTTCAGATAAATACATTATTTATTGAACATCTATATACTGGAGTGAGCTGGTCGTGTTGTTTCGTCGGACGAGGTTCGTGGACACCGGCGGTGATAACGTCTGCGTGCGGTAGAAACCTGGAAATGTAAAGAAATATTTAATCATTGGTTGGTAACCAATATTTGCTGTAAATTCCTGAGAAGAGACTCAAAATCAAAGGTCATTTATTCAAACTAGGCTGAGAGTCATCACTTTTTGAACGTCAAAATTAAATAAGACAGTCAGACAACATGCACCACTTCCTGGTGTTTTAGCTGGGAAGAAAAAGCGGCGCAACAAACTCCCCAGCAGCACAGCTGTCTGTTAAGTTAGAACAGCTAGATTCTATCCAATAGTTAGTAGTTAACATTATGAAACACTAAACGTTAAATTAAATTGTATATGTTAGCTACTTATGCTTCACACGGCAATATACCAACAAAACATTGAAAAATGTACTGGATCAAGGTTACGACTGGTATTTTTAAGGCTTTTAAGGTTAAGCTACTAACATGGAAACGATTCAAACACCTCAAAATTCCCTAAAATTAAGGGGAGCATAAAGAAGACAATGAAACGTGGTTGATCGGTGTGAGATGCCATATCATCAAAATGACTGAATTTGACGCCCGGGACTTGGAAATGGGAATTTAATCGACGTTTCAGAAACGGTACTACAACCGACACAGCCTACCTAGCACGAACGAGCGACGTTAAAGTAACGTAAATTCGGATGATTTTTGGTTAATTTTTTTGTGACATGTTAAGGAAACTAAGTTACTAATATGGCCGAAACGTATATTTTCAATATTAAAATCGTTAGAACTTACGTTACGTCTACACTGCTCGTTCGTGCTAGGCCTACATGTTGAGATTTCAGACCTTGCTCACATAACCGTAGTGTTTTTTATCAGACTAAGGTCACGGCGATGGTAATGGCACAGTGAGATAAAAAATCACAACAAGACCATTCAAACAGTGGCCGATTATGAACGAAGTGAATACTGAAATAAGGATGAATATATTAATTTACAAATATGTGTAGTTACTATATGTTCCTAGATAGGAACATATAGTAAGTAGGTAGATACCTAAACTATTAATTAAACAGTAAATCATATTAATATTGTAGGTTTATGTGATTAGGTCAAAATTAAATATATTAAGTATTTGAGTTGTGTCTGAAGTTCAGCTACCCGATTACTGACAAAAGTGTGTGTACCCACCTACTAACTAGACAGTTACACTGAAACCTGCCTGGTACTTTTGGTTACTAAAAAGTTCATCTAGACACATTTCAACCAATTTCCACGGCACTGTCTCTGTGGTATCGTATCTTATACACATCTTATCGTATATCAAACTTAGGATTATGACGACACGTAGGTACTATAAGACTATTAATATCCTCATAAAATATTTTTAGACTCTTACACTTATATCTATCTATACTCTTATCGTAATTGACTGGGCAATTAAAGTTATCTGATAGATAATTCGGATTACTGAGTGGAGGATTTAACACAATCTGTATGTATAAAGCAATAAGGCGATTCTGTGAATGTAGATTAATTTTAAGTACTTACACCTACTATTATGTGATGATTAAAATGAATTTAGACTTGTTCACACGATTGTTAACGTGAACGTTGACGCTGAAGATTATGATTGTGTGAACAGGCTGTGAAAAAATTGGCACCGGTAATATAGAAATTTGCAGTTTACCCTAAACGTTTCTCCTGACGGAGGCTCTACGCGGGGGTCGGTCCATGGCCTACGGGGCACTAGTGTGGGCGCCTACATTGAGGCGCCAACCAGTCTGCAAGCTGAAGGCGTCCCATAGGGTCATGGCCATCAGGATGGTCCGGGGATACCGCACGATCTCCGGTGAGGCGGCGGGCCTCCTTGCCGGATTGCCGCCATGGGATCTGGAGGTAAAGGACCTCGCGCACTTCTGGGAGTGGCGCGAGGAGGCCAAGCGCCGGGGCGTTACTCCGCTGCCGCGAGAAATCGCGGCACAGCGGACAGAGCTCCGGCGGGATCTCACGGCGACATGGAGAGTGCGATTGTCGCAACCCAGTGCTGGGCACGCCACGGTAGCGGCGATAAGTCCCCTCCTTGAGGAGTGCCTTGAGAGGCGGAATGGCGTCCTCACCTTCTGCCTGACGCAGGTCACGGTTTTTTCGGGAGGTTCCTGTTTCGGATAAGGCGGGAGGAAACGCCCGGGTGTTTCCACTCCGAAGATCGCCCTGAGGACACGGTGGAGCATACGGTGGAGGTCTGCCCTGCTTGGTCGGAGAACCACCGTGTCCTCGTGGAGGCAATCGGCGGCAGCGATCTCTCGCGTCCGGCCCTGGTCCAGGCCATGGTACGGAGTGAGAGTGCATGGTTAGCCGTCAACCTCCTTGTGCGAAGCAGTAATGCTCGCGAAGAGGGAGGTGGCGCACGTGAGGGAGAGCCAGTATTTGCACCCTCATGGCCTTAATCGCCGCGGGAGACGCCCTGGGCGTCGGGAATCCCAGGCTGATTCCCGGCCACCGTAGGCGCGGGCTTGCGGGCGGCGAGTAATGGGTAGCTCGCTGTCCAGTAAGGACAAAGCCCGGGTCGACTGCGCGTTGTGTTCCACGCGCGCCTCAAAGAGATGTCAGCACCAACTGGTGGGGTCCGCAAGGGCCGATGCCTGCCAGGGGTGCGGTTTATTGGAAAGAGATACCGTGGCTCCTGGCACACAGGCAACTGAGGGAACACGGGTGGATTTTAGTCAATAAAAGTCTTATTCGCCTTCCTGCTCCACCCAGGGCGGGAGAAGTTATTTGAAGATTTCCCACCCAGAAAAAAAAAAACCCTAAACGTTTTCGCAGAAAGGCGTGATTAGAATTTGAAGTGAATTTGAAATGAAGTGTTCATAGAAATTGTTCTTTTAGTAAAATTATTTCTATGAATAAGTACTTCATTGAAATCGGTTTAATAGATTCGCGTTGGTTATTTTATTAAGGGACTAAGATGTGACTACGTTTCTGTTTTCACTAATGTACGAGCTAACTTCCATTAACTATATTTTTTTTTGTGAATAATAAAGGTGTAAATACATTACAATTGTTCCTCTCACTTAGGTATTTGGAAAAAAAAATTTGATGAACAGGATATTTCATAAAATGTTGGTCGACTATATAAACGCAATGATCCTGATGATTTACCCACACCAATAAAAACTGCGTTCTGAAAACCTCGCTATTTCCAGAATATATTTAACCCAGTATTTTCCAGAATAATCCTATCTCACGACACGGTATTTGCATGGCGAAACTATTATAATTTAACATGATATGCGGGCTGTATGGTTTGTGTTTAGAGTTTGTGTAGCGGTCGCAATATGGGAATAAAGTTATGATCGCTGCACGTACATATGTACTCTACTACTTAGTGACGTAATAAAATCGCAGTAGGAATTTTGCTGCGCACTGGATTTTGAACTCTTGGGGTTGAACCGAGCGTTGAGAATCCAACAGAGTGCATCTCAGCGCGTCGAAAATCGATCAGTGTGTTCTACTGTTCAATTTTCAACTCGCAGTGCGTTGAAGATACAGTGCGCAAAAAATCCTGCCGGGATTTTATTACGTCTGTGGGAACGTGGGTTTAGTATATCGAGGTGAAGTTAACGATAGCTTAAAGATTATGATTTAATTTATAACATAGACTTTGAACTATACACGAGACATATCCTACTATTTCTACTAATATTATAAACTAGCTTTTGCCCGCGACATCGTACGCGCACAAACTTTACTCTGTCTTTTCCCGTTTCCGTAAGAATTTTGGTTAATTCTCTCTTAGTATGTGAAAGTTGGGATGTTTATTACTCAATCACGCTAAAATGCCTGAACAGATGTGGATGAAATTTGGCACACAGATAGCTTAAAACTTAAATTAACACATAGGATACTTTTTATCCCGGTAGTACGTTCCCGTGGGATAACTTTTGACCTTCACGCGGACAAAGCCGCTGGCGAAAGCTAGTATTATATAAAATTAAAAGATAATCATCACTCGTGATACACAATCTTTGTAGAGGATAACAATTTTGTGTTTCTAGCATATTTTTTCTGGACTGTCGCTATTGGTACAGTCGGTCAATTAGTCGATTATATTTTTTTTTATTTTTTTTATTAATGTACCTACTATACAGTGTCAAATTAAATTAGCTGGCAATACTTTACCCATGTGTTAGCTATCGATATACAAAACTAACGTTTTAATTAAACAAAAAAAAATTTTTTTTCTTTATTCTAACTTTGTTCAAAAAATTTTGGGGTTTATTTATAAACGTTGTTTAAAGTTAAGAGGCGCTTAAACGTCAAATGTATGGTTAAATAGTCGCTAATCATTACTTAACTTTAAGCAACGTTTATGTATAAAACAGTCCTTTGGTTGCCTATGTCAGAACATAGGCAACCAAAGGACTGTTTTATTATGTTTCTTCGCATGAACGCGAATTTTTAAAATCTACATTTTCTGCGGTGACGTAACGACGGTTTTGGTTTTGGAACAGTTTGTTTTTTCCAGCGGACCTAGTCAATGCACTGATAAAAAAAAATACAGAATAAATAATCAGTTACCAATAAAAATATTTGTTCATCGTCTGCAATTATGATTGCGTCTCTAAAGATATCATACCTGTGTGGGATACTTATTGAACAGAAACATACACTAAGTAGATCTACGATACCATTTTTTTAATCAGCTGTTAGGCTCAATTACAAATTTGGAAACATGTTTGCGGTCACTTTGTCGACGACAGGTAGGTATCAGGCGTATCCGTTACCATCACATCATAATATTCCCACAAGCACTTTGTTAATTGAAAATCCACGCATTTATATGACACCATGAATGTCCCATAGAAAAGATACCAACCTTCAGGGGCGACCCTTGAGTCATGCGAAAGGAGAACGGGACCTAACGCCGTTGTCAGCGCAGATCCCAAAGTGGACGTTATCAGTATTGCAATAACGATGATGTTCGAGTGCTGCAAAGCTATCCGCCTGTCTTTTGTGGTGGCGTCCACCCACAGGGAATCCAGTGCTACCCGCACGAGGACAGCCTGAAATTAATGTTTTTATTTAATGACTTTTTAATTATCTTCTTCTCATTATAACAGCTTAGGGTTCTGCTTGTTCTCTAAGGGGTTAATTAACAATTTTTATAATTAGTTATATGTTGTTCTATTGTTGTTTCTCGCTTGCCAAGAGTCGAGGCATTTATTTTATTGCTGATAATGAAGTTGAATTGAAATAAAAGTTTTTATTAAGTAATACTTTTCTTCTTCCTTCGTTAACACAAAACTCTTATTAGACTTTATAATCCCTTCTAATATTATAAATGCGAAAGTAACTCTGTATGTCTCTTTGTTACGCTTTCACGCCTAAACCGCTGAACCGATTGTCGTGAAATTTGACAGAGGTATAGCTTGGGATATGGAGAAGGACGTATGCTACTTTTTTACGCGATAACCGACATCCACGCAGAGCCGCGGGCAAAAACTAGTTATAGTATAAAGCGTAGTGAAATAAATAACTACATAGTAAACAGTTTGTTGCAACTATCGGAAAAACTCCGTTCAGTTAAACTTCGACTCGATTCAAAGAACGTAGTGGCAAAATGGCATTTTGAAATACGGTCTGGGATTGCGTAGAGATGGTGTTGTGTATGGGTCTACACATACATACGGAAATGAAGTCCCGAGGGCTCAATACCTCCTGATACTACATGAACCAATGCTGCTCAGTTGTGGTTCCAATCAAGTAATTATACAACCACATGCCATTACAGCGTATGACAGTTTGCGATAACCTGGCCGGGAGCACGGCCGGTTTACCGTAAACGTCGATTAACCGACGGGTCAGCTCAACCACAGAATATGTTTTGTCCGAAGACGTTGGCCACCCTTCGTGCAGTGTGTAGTTTACTCCCGTACCGTTGAATCAATTAGGCACCTATCGAGTTATCGACTCGGTTTCGGCACGTTAAAGCTAACGGTCGATGTTTGAATGACATTTTCGAATATTGCACATAGGTGCACTAGATATTGCCGTTTATTGAATCCAAGTCACAGTAGAAGTAACATATAACTGTAGTATACTAATGAAAGTGTGTTTGTAAGTTTACATTACAGAACATAAGTTGGTAAATCATCGATTAGTATGTATGTAAGTCCTACTGTAAAAAGTGGCGAGGAAATAAATGCAATAATCAGAAATATTGAGCAGCAGTTTGTAGCTGTCGATACAATACATTGAGTTCCCATAAACAAAAAAATGTGTAGGTACATATCTGTGGTAACAATATAATATCAAATCGAAGGACACTAAACGAAGTATTTATTGTAAGAAATAAGATACGATCACAACGCGATCATCATTTTCCGATTTATGTAGAGGTTTTGTAGAATGAACTTCCGTAAAAAAGGATATTAACGATATCAAATGGAATTGTACTATCTAAGATAATAAAGATTTATCTACTCCACAAAAACACATAATAAAAACAAATGAGGATAGATTAATTTATTGGAAAATTTCGTAATATCAATGTATTTCCATGTAACCAAATTTACCTATGAACACATCATACTTACTTACAAACAACATTATTTATGTATTATCTTTTGCAATAGAAAAACATGCGTGCCTAACTTTTTTATAATCAGTTGTTTATATAACATTATTGCTATTTATGTGCCACGATTTAGCTAGCAAAATGAAGCTAAAAGAGTATGTACTGTAAAGGTTTGTTGCTTATCGAATGCAACCTTTTAATACAGGCCGGTAATGAAATGACTGTCACATTTGAACTATCAAGACGTATCAAGTTGATGGTTCTAGATTCTATCCTTCAATGAGAATATGATAGGGTTTGTTCTCGAAAAAAAATATATTTTATTGCATTAGGCGCGGCCTTATAATCTTTAAACCTCTCTTGTAATATACGTGGAGTCACGAGTTTAAACACTATTTAATATTTTATTTTATAGTTAGATCCCCCCGATCCTACAGTACGGATTGTAGCAGCAGGCTTAGCATGACGCTTTCAATTTCTAGTCTACTGTAGAATAGAAATCGCTTGTCTACATTTTTCGGTGAAAAACTGACAACTGTCTATACGGAAACGTCATTTTTGTCTACTCTTCTGACGACAAAACGCTTGTCTACGGTTCTCGTGCTAGGCCTGCAGGTGGCGTTCTGTAGTTACCGCCTACCCTCATGGGACCAAGCCGTGAATTTATGTATGTGTAGCTTGTTTACAGCTGTAGCACCGTAATTGCGTAACATACGATCAATCATAATCTGTTTCTTTTTAACAGTTCAGCAACATTCATTGCGTTATTTACGCTGTTGAGCAGACACATTTTTCGAACATATAAAGCAATGGATTAGCAATCAGTTTCAAAATGATTTAGATTATCATTGATCGTGCGTTACGCAATTAGGGTGCAGGTTTCGATGACAAACTCAGCCGCTTAATTCGAAAATTGACTGCCTTGTTGGTCTAGTCGTCACAAGAGCTACTGGTGTGCACGAGGTCCTGGATTCAATTCCCAGGTCGGGCAAAGTGTTATTTGGTTTTTCTATCTGAAATTTCTCAGTAGCAGCCCAAAGTCTGGATTTGTGCCCGATTGATGGCAATAGGGTCGCCCCCCTAGTACATCGGACTTAAACGTGACGCAATTTTGGCGATTTTGCGACCCCCTCGCTCTGGTGACAGGTCGTGAGATTTGGCTCGACTCTCCCCCCTCCCCATCATCTCACGTGAGATATTTCAAAATATGTACGTATTTTTAGTATAAAAACGTTAATCTGTGCTTATTTGCGTTGGATTTATGCATTGCGTTTGGCTGCGATGGCTTGGCTGGCCGGTGGCGATTTAATAATCCAGGAGCTACTGTGCTACTTTGTGGCGTTAGCATGACTACGATAGATATTATTTTGTAGGATTTAGCCATATTGGCGGATAAACATGTTTTACTTAATTTAACCCGGTTTTCTCACAATTTTAGATTGTTCCAATATAAATTACATGATATTTGCCGAGACCCTCTCTCTCCACTACGTGAGATTGGGTGAGATTCGAGTTGACCCCCTCCCCTCCTTAATGCCTCACGTAATTAATGGACGCCCCTAACTGGCAAAATGTGGGTGTACTATACGTACATCTCTGCGCTCCCCTTCGGGGAAAGAAGGCGTGATGTTACGATGTTGTGTTATTTCGAAAAATATCCTTGAATCAGTACAAGGTGCTATACCTATCTGAAGTTAGTGGGTAGCATCATCTACGTAGCGTCTACGTAGTATGTAAATGGCACATAATACTGTCAAGTACAGAGATGTAAGGGCTAAGGTTAGTGAGATAAGGTTATAAGTCAGTCAGTTAGTCGGTAATTGGCTTTCACCTTCCGCCATTTATTGCCCGTGGTTGGGCCCTTAAGGTACCTACATAAATTGCTTAGCTACCTACTAAATTGTACTCTATGGCTATATGTATAACCTTGCGTTAAGATGACTTCTTGGTTTCGTATGGGTCTAGGTAAATAATGGGATTACCGCTCTTGATTCCTAAGTTTCATGAAAGGTGACTGAAAGAAAGTTGGTAACTGAGCAAGGCCTTTTTTTAAAAGAATGTGTCTTGTTTTGGACTGTTTCGTTGGTGCAAGCAGTAGCGCTTGCAACTGCTGGACCACGCAGAGCTTTGACGTTATATGCGTTTAATGAACGGCCTAGGTATCCAATTAGCTGGCTAATTTAACCAGATGGCTGCGACAAATACACCTCTATCTAACCCATCGGGGATTACAGGCGTGATGTTATGAATGCATTTTGATCAAACTTCAAGTTCCATGACGTTCACTGTAAGCCACCTTAAACAGTGGTCGTTACAGAGCTGATATGGTGGGCTTGCTTTTATTTTAAGGACGTGAATAATATGAATATCTTATTGTTCTAGCAGCAAGCCTACCAATAACATGAACTAGTTGTATGGTAAAACTCAGGTGGACGCTATTGTCTGGTCCGCGGAAAATGATTAAATGCGTCTACAGATGGCGCGTTAATTGCCAAACAAATGATCGCGTATGATGGTTTTTATAAGGACACGGGCTACTCGGTACGCGGTACTGTGCTGCAGATCGCCTTTTCGAAATTGTTATGAAATACAACATTCGTTTTTGTTCACCCTAAATCCGAAAAGGGGTCATTGTACTCATCATTTTGAACAACTTTTTCTATGGGACCAACCTTTTCTATGGGACCAAGTGAACAGAAATGTATGGAACAGTTGATTTTTTTTCGCGATTTCGAGGTTGGTCCCATACAAAAAATTGTTCAAAATGATGAGTACAATGACCCCTTATCGGGTTTAGGGTAAACAAAAACTAATGTTGTATATTATTGCAACTACCTATGTGTAGAGGATAGTATTTTTAGGTAGTTGTTCCGTGTATGATTGTTTGTGTACCTACCTACTCGTATATGAGATTTGCGGTCGTAATCGATTTGGTAAAAAGTCTCTAATGGTTATTAGTTGTAATTTACATGTTATTTCTAACTCGAATGCACGTGTACCTACTATTTTATATAAACACTCGTATCCAAATAAACGCATAATATATACATTTGGTCAATCGTTTTCTTGAACTCCCATCTACAAAGGGATTGAAGATATAGCAGAGTATATAATAGCTTAGCGAGCACGCGTATTAATCGTGTTGGGCCCATTCAACTTCGCCATGTAAGCTCCTCGTTGATGAAGGGAACGAGCTGACGACGTGTTAGAAGGGATACCGTACTTCTGGCTAACAAATCAATATGTATATGTAGATACGTAGACACTTCCATTAGAGTTTATGACTCAGGATAATTTGAAGAATCCTAGTATTTTACTAAGATTTTTGCAATATAGGTACTTGTTGGATTATTGGAAACTAAGCAAGGTTTAACAATACGAGCTGAGAACGATAATGAGTATGAAGGCTGATTAGCTGATATAAACGACACTGATGGATGCGCCGATTGAGAGAGCTTCATTCGAAACATAAAGTAGAGCCAAAATATATGTAGATGTGACTTGGCTCTTAGATTAGCCAAACAGCTATCTAGTTTTCAATCGTCCTGAACAAACTAGGGTTCATTATGATATTAACTCGTACTTATTCGCAGTTTCCAATAATCCGCACCCTAATTACGTAACATATTTTTATTTACAATCCTAAGGGTTTAACGACCTAGTCGCGGGCTCGAACTCACAGGTGGGCGTGGCTAAAAATCACGCTCAGGCTTCATGTCAGACAGAGATAGTATCAGTGATGAGCAGTTAGACGCTAGTCTACACGCACAAAGTTATTGAGTGAGTTGCAAGATCATTTATAGAAAAAAAATCGCGAAAAAAGTAAGAAAAGTCCTTTGGAAGATCGGGTTTTATGAAAAAGCCAATGCATAAATCAATGTCCAATAAAGTTTATTGAATTTTTCGATAATTGAACTTTGTCGGTACCGACTTGGTTTTGGAGATTTTACACTTCTTTTATTACTTAAACACGCCCAAAGTTAAGTAAAATTAGCAAGAAAAACTAATCTTTGTTGGCTCCTAACTTTTTAATGGGTTTTTATTTTAGTATTTTGTTTCCGTACCGACAATATTAGTAATGAGACAAAACGATATCATATTTTACTTTGGATGTGCCATGTCAGACAGTGGAGCAAAACACTTCCGAAGTTTGTATGCAAAAAATGTGGACTAGGTTCACCTTAAAAATAATTCTTATAATCAATTACATATACAGATTTAAAAAATTCGTCTGCTCAACATCGTAAATAAAGCAATGAGCGTCTTTGAACTGCCAACATGAAAGGCGCTGAGATGGGTTGGTGTTGCATGTGTGGTATGACATTACCCTGCCGGATCCTCTGAAAAAATCTTTAGATTTTTTCCAATTATTCTACGACATCATCATCTGCTTAGCTTTTTCCCAATTTTGTTGGGGTGGGTTTCCAGTTTAACTGGATTTAGCTGAATACCAGTATTTTACATGGAGCAACTTCCTATCTTACCACTACAACCCAGTTACTGGGTAACACGATATCCCTTGGTAAGACTGGTTGTCAGACTTTCGGGCTTCTGTCGACCCGTAACGACTGTCAAAGGTCCACGAATGATAGCCGGAACCAACGGCCTAACGTGCTTTCCGAGGCACGGACGGAGGGGTGTTACGATGGTCACCCATCCACGGGAAAACCGCGTCAAGCGTAGCTTAACCTGAGCGATCGACCCTTGCGGATGTTATTACTTAGCTACAACCCCCTAAATTCCTCTACGACATTTACAATCAATACAGGGTGTAACAGAAACCCTATTGCTCTCCTTAAGCACTAAAGATAATACAGCTGGTATAGAATTACTATACATAGTTTCAGCCCAAAATAAAATATTCTAAGAATTGATACCAAATTTTAGGTTATGAAACCTAAAATTTATGAATTAAAGAAACATATGAATGTTTCTTTAATTCAAATCATAACAAACATGTCATCGCACTACGTAGGTTAATAACCTTCCACGTTACTTGCCAATATCACGATAAATCTCTTCCGAGTGATGTGTTTATTTCTATTTGAAAAGTTCGGTTTCTGGTATCAATGTATTAAAAGTTCTCATAACTACCGAACATGTAGAGATAGGATTAAAAAACCCTTCCAATATCGTTTAATATCATCCAAAGAACCCGTGTACTTGGTATGTTTAAACCCTTTCCGTTACACATTGTTTATGTAAACTACCAGTTACATTGGTACAGGCGATACAGTGTAGATACTAGACACTAGATTTAATTAATCTAGATAGAATGATTTAATCATACCACGGCTAGAAGTTAAGTTTACAGACTACTCACATTAGCGATGTTTAATTAATTACGTATGTAAAATAACTAATAATGTTTTATTAAGCAGCACCCACTTTGCCCCAAAATAAACAGCGTTCTAAAGCAAAAATAGCAAGCACAAACCTCATTATTATCTACTTCATTGAACAGAATGAAAAGTTTCCACCCGTTTGCAATGAATCTGTCTGAATAGTAAAGCAAAGATTTTTTCACAAGAACAATACGAGTATTGTCGCCATTGACTTGACTATCTCTCTCGGCAGTCTGCAGCGAGTTAATGATATCGACCGATTTATGATCGTTCCTGTAAACGGAAATACGATTCACAATTGTTTGACGTAAATCATTCATTTTCATTACTACGGTACCGGTGGCGTCTCTGTGGGCTTTTAGGTTATTGCCTAAAATGAACAAAGATGTTCAGAGTATTATAATAAATTGAACGGAACACAAGTGTTTCGAGTAATTTATAAAGTTAGTTGTAAGAGTTTTACCTTTAGTGTCGTATTTTACATGTTCAAAGCATAAGCAAAAGTATATTCAACCTATAACGTACCCACTGTTGGGACACGAGGAGGAGTGGGCCGTAGCGTAATCCACCACGCGGGCCCAGTGCGGGTTGGTACATGTCACATATCTTCGAAAAAAAAAAAGTCATTCTGCCAATCTTCTGTCATTTTGTTGTCTTTTTACGATACCTAGTCGTTGACAGCGTGCAGCGGCGGGAGGGTGAGAGAGCATTTTGAAATAAACGCGGTTCTGCTCCTTTTGTTAATTGATTGTTTTCGTATGAGTTTCCTGTTTTTTCCATTCGTATGTTCGCCAATCATCCTTAACATTTTATATATTAAAGTCACTTTTTGTGTCTATCTGTGTGGTTGCGTTGTTCTTCTAAACAACGCCACCGATTTTTATGCGGTTTTAACCATTATCATCAGCCTACAGCACTCCACTGCTGGATATTGGCCTCTCCAATTGAGCGCCATTCAGCTCGATTCTCGGCAACTCTCATCCAGTTGCTACCAGTCACCCTGCGAAGATCGTCACTCCTCCTAGCTTGAGGGCGTCCTACCTTACGTTTGCCGATTCGCGGTCTCCACTCAAGAACACGTCTACACCAACGGTCATCGGTTCCACGGCTAGTGTGGCCGGCACATTGCCACTTCAGTTTGCTAATTCTGTGAGCTATGTCGACAACTTTGGTTCTCTGTCAGATCACCTCACTGGTGTTAATCATACTTTAGAGAATTTATTCCGGAAGGTATTTACGTTTACAATAAACTTACATATATAAAAATTAAATCATGATGTTTTGGCAAGTCGTTTTCGAAGCAGGGGCGTGTCGCAAGACATACTCTAAAACAAGGTCCTTTTTCGTGTCTGTCCGTGACCACTAAGTTCTTCTTAACTACACAATGGAAATAGCACATAATCTCGATGTTGTTCTTTGGGATTGTTTGGTATAGAATCAGAGTGTTAAAAGAAAAAAGAAAAAGGAGCCTTATAACGTGATCAATCAAAAATATTTTACCAAAATAAAGTTTTTTTTTGGGATTATTTATATTACTCTAAAAGTTTTAATATTAGACTGGACTTGTGAGATAAATAATGCTATTTCGAACAAAAAGTTTTGAAAGTTTCAGACTAAAATAAAATACCGCGATAGATTCGAAATAATTTCAATTCAATAATAAATAAAGATTAGTTAGGTATCTATTAAAACATAAATAAGTTTCAAAAGCATAATTGAAAGGCATCTGTTCATCTAATTTCACTAGTTAAAGCTTATCGTGTTCAGTTTGATTAGGAGTGATGGACAGTGAGGTATTTGCTATGCCTAAATAAATGTGATGCCTAAAAATTAGTTTCGATATTATGTTCTCCGCCATTTCTTTGTTTATTACTTAATGTTTTATTATTTTTTTTGTATTGCTAGAAGCGAGTAAGGCCTAGGTTACCTACCCAGGAGGCTCGGGTTTGATTCCTGGTACCGGAAGAATTTTTGTATGGTGAAACCACGCTGGGGTCAGTGCATTTCATTCATTCATTCCTAGAAGCGAGGAAGGCCTAGGAAACACTGGCGTGATGACCTAGATGTGTTTACGTTTACGGGAATTGGTTGGAGAAGGCACCGCACAAAGGACAATGAAAAGCTATTGAAAAAAAGGAGGGTATGCTAATCCCGTGATGACCTCATTAATACGATGATAATCATCATCATCATCATCATTTCAGCCGAAAGACGTCCACTGCTGGACATAGGCCTCCCCCAAGCTCCGCCACTTCGACCGGTTCTATGCTTCCCGCATCCAGCGGACTCCTGCGGCCCTCACAAGGTCATCGGTCCACCTTGTGGGAGGCCTTCCAACTTTACGTCTTCCGGTGCGCGGTCACCACTCCAGAACTTTTCGACCCCATCCTGTTCTGCGTGCAATGTGCCCTGCCCACTGCCACTTAAGTTAGGCAATTCTTCGGGCCATGTCGGTTACCTTGGTTCTCCTGCGGATCTCTTCATTCCTGATTCGATTATGCAGGGAAACTCCAAGCATAGCCCTCTCCACTGCCTTTTGGGAGACTTTAAACATTCTTATGAGGCCCATTGTGAGCGACCACGTTTCGATAATAATACAATGGAGATAATCGGACATCATCAAAAACTATAATTAACTAATTTCTAATGCCAGCTGTAATGCGTGGTGCATTTTAATTACTCTTTACTCCACAAAGAGGACCAGGGTCTATATTTGTCAAAGCTTTGATGTAAACAAGCCTGAAATTACTAAACTGGTGCTGGGACGACTCAAAGTGAATTAAACTGACCTCTGTTGGTCGAGCGTCGGTGTAGTTTCTGCTTGTTAATGAAAAGATCACTTAAAACTTGTATTAGTAGTATCGAGGCCAAAGGACAGCGAGGCAGGCTAGTCCACTTTGAGTTACAACGCGCCCCTACTTTAATGATTAATTGCTCAATAAAATAAACAGTGCACATACAATAGTGATGCGACGCAATAAAAGTGTGAATAAATATCGAAATAATGCTGTTTATGTTCGCCACGAGTTTCCGTAATGCGGTAAGCAGTATTCGAGGCGCCGCGCCGAACCGAGATACAATTTGTTGAAGTGGATAAATAATGGAAGGTAGCGTTACTATATATAGTACCTGTCTGTATAAATTGACTTTTACCATAACCTTCTAATAAACTGTTTTGTGACGTGCAATTGGTATGATTTATCTTTGTTTGACAAAAAGGTAATTACCAATTATTACCCTTTCATATTACAACATTACTTAACTTAATTGAAACCCAAATTCATTATTGCTTCCAATGACAAAAGTGCAATAACACTGAAAAAGAGAGCAATTGCCAATTGATGGCATTCCCAAAAGGCGAGCAACATTGCCACTTTAAATGGCAATCATTGGCAGCTTCATATGACACAGCATTTTTATTTTGAGAGTTTTATCTTTTGTTTTCTGTTATCTGATAATTAACAATGATATTAATGTGTACACGTACAAAAGTATTATTTATTTTGACCGTGACTACATTCGCGTGGAATTTCTCGCCCCCCGAGTCCCCGACCCGCCCCGTCGCATCGCATAGCCTAGTAAGTGTATACTTAGTTTTCACTTAGCGATTTTTCTTTTTTTTTTCTTTTTGAAATGAAAAAAAAAATAGATTCCGATGGGTATTTCTGAGATTAGCGCGTTTTAACAAACAAACTCTTCAGCTTTATTACTAGTATAGATAGATAGATAAGCTTACAGAGCACATGATTAAAGAAGTAGGAAGTTAACAGCGATACGGTGCCAAGGTCTCTTCTTAGTGATGGATGGTGATCGAGTGACGGTATTAATTATAGCTAGCCACGTGCAAACCCTTTTTAACGAAGTGAAATGTTGATACATATTAAATTGATAATTATTTAAATTGGTGGTAACATAAATATATGGTTATGCCGTTGATGGTATTATGAAGAACGGATGTTATTAAATATAAAACATGAATATTGTATTATTTTTTTACATAATATATAGTATTGTAAGCCGTTAGTCCCAGGTGACATTCATGGATCTTTGGCAGTTTTTACGGGTCGTCAGAAGCTCGAAAGTCTGACAACTAGTATTATTAATGGGTATTGTTTTATCCAGTAACTGGGTTGTGCAGGTCAGATAGGCAATGCAGATGATGGTAATGATGTATGGTGTTGTAGACTGTAAGACGAGTATGTGTATAACAAAGTCGATAAATTCTTACTTACTGTATCTATCAATATTGTGAATTACTCGACTTTATTAAAGTAACATTTACAAGTATTATTTTCAATTTTTAAGCTAAATTTGTGACTTGTATAAGCAATAAAGGATTTTAAATTGAATCTCCGCTTGAAAGCACGCAAAAAAATCAGCGTACTGAAAAATGTGATTCCTTGAATCAAGTGACTAATAATTTTATTACTGACCAACATTTAGTTCAATTTACCAGTTGAATTCAGCTTCACGTCGAGAGTCTCAATTGACGAGAACATAAAGAAGTATTTATCAGTTGAGAAAAAAACGTACGCTATCTGTCTACTCACTGTCGCTACTGTCGCTCACTGATAAAAATAAACAAAAGAATGTATAAACAAAACATTTACAAACAAACAGAACCGCTGTCGCATCAACAATCAATGGTGCCCCAACAACATTTTACCGCAAACAATACCTGCTAGTAGAAAATTAATGGCGTACCTCTACAATAGCTTTAGGTATCCAGGTAACGGCGATAAAAAGACTCTCCTTGATCGACAGGTCGTTAGCGAGTGCGACTAGGAAAGCTGTCAGCAGCCGGAGAACTAGCGCGGAGGAGATGCATCCGAGGATCAGGCACAGCTCCTTCACATTTAGTTGTGATACCTGGAAGAAATGAGGTTTTAAATTGGCGATTTGAACTAAAATCATTGTCATTTAGGGCTGGCACGCAAAAGGTGCAGTTAGAAGTTGTTATTTGATTTTGTTTTAGTTGATGCCAAACACAATATAATGTTTCTTTTTAAAGGTAAGTAGATTAATTGGCTGTCTTTTTACATCAAATGTTATATCGACATCTAGGCATGCAGAACATATATATTATATACCTACTCATTATAAAACAAAGTTGCTTTTAGTGCCAGTCTGTAACCTTTTAGATCTTCTAATCCGTACAAAGGATTTTATGCGGGTTTCACTATCATTTTGAGCATTTATTCCGGAAAGTTCGTGTGATTTTAGATTAATATTTGAGTTGAATATAGCACAGAAATCTCGATGTTTTTACATGTCGCTATGGACGCGTTCGAAGCAAAGATATAAAAGTAGTATTATAACGCTAATATAACAATAAAATTATCAAAACAACCGATCAAGTGTGAGCCAAACTTTCATGCAGATGACAAAAAAAAGGGCCAAGGGTTAAGGCAAGCAACTAACATTGTTTTAGTCATACTCATGAGATAAGGATTATGTAATAGTATGTAAAAATTGCAGTTTGCATTGTCTTGTAAAAATAAAGGATGTTCTTGACCTCCGAGAATACAAGAACCAGTTCCTGAGTTGTTCCAGACATTAAAATAAAATTAAGATTAAATTGTTCCCAGCGTTCTTTATAACCGGTGTCAATCAATCACGGGGCTGACTTTAGGACTTATTAGCTTAACCTTTCTGTCTAGACAAGATGGCAAGAATAATAATGTATGCAGGTATCAGATCCTATGGGAGCAAATTGTAGCAATTTACAATCCCAGACAGGTTTGGGTTACTAAGTCGGATTTTCGAGATGTTTTTAATTTGCTCCTGCGCTTGCTCTTTAGGTAACGTTTAACATCGTCCAGTGAAATATTATCCTGTTGTTACAAAATCGACTATTTTGAAAGCATGAAATAGGCTCTAGAGCTTCGAACTAGACGGCTATTTTTTTTTTAAACATCGATTTTAGATTTCTTTGCTGTATTTAGGCAACTTTGTCTTTATACTGCATGTCATGCAACTTAAGGTTTTGTCATCTGTACTTAATGCGGAACCACGAATATTACCGAAGCGCATACCTTTTCTGGCTTAACTGTAATTACAAGCACAAAAAAGTTGGTAAAAGCGATATGTACATCTAAGAAATACCCGCTGAGGGTGAAGAGCATGGGCTCGAATATCCTCCAAAGTAATTTGTAGACTTCCCAGACAGGGTTGTTGGCGATCGGCCAATCACGGCGCGCCCACCGAGTCGCCGCTGCCCCTGCGCACACCATGATCGCTACACCCGCTGAAACAACAAATCTTCATTAGATTTTTTTAATCGTAAAATCTGATGCAGAGAATAACTATGTACCTACTTTTTTTCTCTATATCTGATTCTACAAAAAGTGTACAAAAATAGAAAGTAAATCTCAGAATTTCTATAAGGATTGCAAGCAGAAAAGACCTCGTTCATAAATTGCATTTAGGAGTGTCCTTTAAATGTTGTTTTACTTCCTTTCATAAAGAATCAAGGATTATTTATTTCCAAAAAAACAGGTACGGTAGGTATCACTTCCCATTTGAATTTAACAACGATTCACCTTCAAATGTTTCTATAATTCAATTACTAAACGATAACGATATTTTAGCATACTACATCTTCCACCTGGAACCCCGTTATTACCTATCTGTAATAACATAACATATCATCACGCTTTCTTTCCCCGAAGGTTAGGGCAGAGGTGTATTTAGAGTAGGTACACCCACATTTCGCCAGTTATGTTTAAGACCCATGTAATAATAGGGGGCGAGCCTATTGCCATCAACCGAGCACAAATGATTTGTTAGGGTGTACAATAAAGAGTATTGGATCTATATGTCACCGTATGATTGTGAACACCGTTCGTTTATAATCTATCTTGCGCGACTATAAACTGTCGATAAATTGTGAACTGCACCATACTGCTTACCGACCGAACAGGTTTTTTTTTTTGAGTTTGGGAAATCATCAAATAACTTCTCCCGCTCTGGGTGGAGCAGGAGGGCGTGTCAGACTTTTACTGACTAAACTCACCCGTGTTTGCTCAGTTGCCTGAGTGCCAGGGGCCACGTTATCTCATTCGAACAACCCGCAACTCAGGCAGACGGACCGAATAGGTTAACCGCGCGCGAGCCGAGCGAGCGTAGCGAGCGGTGCCGCCGCAGCGGCCGGCGAGCGCTAATTCCAAGTTAGTGGCGGTTACTTGACTATTTAGTAATAGCGCAAGGTACTATCCGTCTTGATAACAGTTCACAATTTGACGGTATCACTTCGATAGATTATAAATTTATGATCTACCGAAAAATAATGCGTTAAATTTAAGCAGTACATATGTTAAGATTCACAATGTTTGACAGTTCACAATCTCGCGAGATAGATTATAATCTAACGGTATTTACAATTTTACGGTGACATATATATATATCTACATTTGATGAGTATAATCTTATACACGTGCAACAAAAATTCTATAACATTGGATGGTTGTTATCATTAATTTGTTTCTTAGATGTTGATCATCAAATCGCGTGACATAACCAATATATGTATATCATTAGATGTTTTGCGAATACTCAGAAAATAATTTATAAGATTAAATCGCATCATGACATACTTGAGCAAAATTATAGTTTGATTGATTTTAATTGGAACGAAGGTTAGCTTAGGACGGGAGATAATTATTGTGATGATGTTACGGACTTCAAGTGTGCTTGCTGGTGTAGTGATAGGTATGTAGGTAGGTATTAAATACCAATGTTGTGTTTCTAAACAGGAGAGGCTCGTGGATAATAATAACAGTTGCGCAGGTCGATCAAAGGTTTAGCTAGTGGATGGGTGACCTTTGGGCCTCTAAAAAGCTTGCCATTGGCCCGGCTGTCACTAATAGATCTTTGAAAGTTGTCGTAGGTAGTCAGAAGCCCAAAAGTCTGATAACCAGTCTTACCAAAGGGTATCTTACCCAGTAAGTGGGCTGTGGAGGTCAGTTCAGTCGTTCAGTGTAAAATACTACTAGTATTTTATATGGAGCGATTCTGATGCATCTGATTATACTGAAAGTCGACCTCAACATAGTTTGGAAAAGGCTGGGCAGATTGATTTTTAATAATAATTTTAATAATTTTAATAATAATTTTAATAATTTTGTGGGCAGATTGATGTTTGTACAGTGAGGTAGCAGTTACGCTTATTAATTTATTTTATAAACGAAATTAGACAACAGAAATGTATTTAATTTGTTGCAGAAGCAGGCAGCCGTCTGATGGTCGTCCCAGAGATACTTATTAATTACCCATTTTTTCAATTTATTTTTGTGTGGGCAAACATCAAATACCTTCTCCTGCTCTGGGTGGAGCAGGAGGGCGTGTCAGACTTTTACTGACTATAAAACCCACCCGTGTTCCTTCAGTTGCTTGTCAAAGCGAATCACAGCAACGATCCTTGGCGGTCCATTTAGTTATGGTCTGCAAAAATCGACCTTATGTTTTACAGGCTGGCGATAAAGTAACTCTAGTTGAACGAGAAAAGAAAGAAGAATGGGTATTCTTTTTTCTTTTCTCGTTCAACTAGAGTTTTGCTTGAATTGCTTGGCAGCTCAAAACCAACTATTGGGGGTCCAGTAGTTGGTTTGGAGCTGTCAAGCAATTTAGAAATGGAATAGCAGATAAACAGTAGGCTAGAGATTTTTGTCTGACAACCCAAGCAAAAGACACAACAGAAAAATATAACAAAACGATTCCCTAATAATTATCTATTTATAACTGAAATATATTGTTTCATTGATGTATGGACCTCCTACACAGTATTACATTTCCGGATGGACTCTACCAGCTATTAATAAATTGATCCTTTTTGAAGTCTGTATATTTTATGGACAATTTCTAGAAACTTATCCAAATAGCTCCATTAATGCCCGAAATTACCGGTGCTCAGACGAACTAAATACCAGTTATTACACTACACACCATTTAATGTAATATTGATGGAATACAGATCATAATATTATTGCTTACGAGTAATGATCACTTAATATTGATCAAAGCGAGGAATGGCAACAACAGGAAATGATGACGTAGTGGACATGCACAGTACGTCACGATACTATTAATACTTTAATTGCATATGTATTATTGATATGATAGTAAGTCAGCACTTTCTTTCAACAAAGACCTGGTTTAGCAACAGCATGGAATTAAGGACGAAGTAACTAAGTCAATTGATTATTTGTGTTTATTAATAGATACGTTGTACACTCAACGTCACAGAATTAATACTACGTTAATGCTTATTTTAGATACGATATAGACGATATATTATTAGGTATTCAGGTATTATTTGCTTGACTTATCTTTGCAACGCGACGTTAATGATTATTCATTTCCGTTGAACAGCCATTGTGAAATATTATTCAAAATAAAATATAATAATCACCTTACTGGTAGTTAGCGACAGCATATATTAATGAAGCAAAATATTCGGTCTGAATAACCTATTTATAAAGGTTCAAAATTCTTTAAACCATTCTACACATGAGTATTCACACGAATATCTTTGGTAATATTTCACGATGGAATTCCTGGAGGCACTTCTTAACGTCAACCCTCGCAGCGCACAGGAACGATGAGTGAAATTCCTTTTTTATACGCATTTACTTGAGTCGGGCTCATAACCCCGCTTCAGCCAAATCCTCGCGTCGCTTCATAACTGCGGAACCCTAAAATAATTTGGGGAAGGGTTTGCGACAAAGATTCACTTTGTGTGCTTCGGAGAGATCGCTGCCTTATCTAGCCTTTGTCTTCTGCTAATTAGATTATTATTAATGGTAATAATGGTAAGCTTTTTCTTGAAATGGAGGGAGTTGAAACTATGTTTATTCTTACTTCTTCAGTCTGATGGATTTGGTTTTTTTTTTTGGACCTGTCTTGAAACCCGCAAAAACTTTTCTGAGGCAGGTAGTGCTACATTGTTGCCACTGTTGATGCTGGCTTTTAAAGGGTTGTAGTATACATACTCTGCATTAATAATGCCAGTGTTTCAAGTCATTGATGTACTCCACATTGTATATCGAGGTACGGTGACCAAAAGATATAAGTAACTAGGGTCGTCAAATATAGTCGATGTTTAGTAAGGAACCGATGAATAAAAGGAATAGAACGAACCCTCGTACACCCCCGACCGACCCTTGCTCGTTGAAGCGCCAGCCCGCGCCGCAGCTGAGCCAGTAGCTTTAAATTCCCCGATCAATAATAATGCCAATATTTTGATCCAGCCTGTTCCCAACGATAGCTGTCCCCCTATCAGTGACGCCCTGAGCCGAGGCCCGTACCCCACAAGGGGTGCCCTCAGCGTGCAGTCGCTTAGTTTGTAATTTATTTTAGTTTGTAAGCCCTGGCTGGAGGCGTTAAGATTAAATTCTTAATGGCAGCCCCAGGAAATCCCGGTTGAGCAGTCACGGCCTCTCAAGGCCAACTGCGAGTTGCCCAACAAAAAAAAAACCTCGTACACTTTTCTATGAAACAGCAGATATATTTTGTTGATAACAGATGATTTTTTTTTAACGCAGAGGGGTCCAGAATCTTGTACATGAATCCATGGCCACAGCTTGCGCGTCGATGCTACTGCCTGTATTTCTCTATCATATTGGTATTATTTTCATCAGTATTTTGGCCTGACGTTCCTAATTGGGAAAATAATTACTTTGTACCTACATATAAACACGGTTTATTTGTACAATGAGTTGTGTCGTTCATTAATTATATTAATTGTTAGAAAACTGGAGTAGTATCGCCAATTAAGAAGGTTCTTTGATTACAACTAGTTATTTGCTCAAGTACGAGTAAGCTGAGGAACTCTTCTACTGAACAAGGGCGCTGTTTGACTGTTTGTTAGTATCGAACTGAATGTTAACAATACTCTAGTTGTCGACAAAATTGATATTTTACTGCTGTTTTTTATTAAAATACTTTTGCCAACGGCTTCGAGGTCAGATATTATGCCACGGAAATTATTACCGGAATAAAAAGTATGCTATGTGTCCAGGTTATAAACTAAGTAATTATCTGTATGCCAAATTTCATCGAAATCTGATCGGCCTAACAAACATCCAAACTTTCACATTTGTAATATTATTACTAAAAACAAAAAAATACTCAATGTACAGTTTTGACTTTGCTACGATTTTATTATAGGTATGTATAGATTAGGTAGGTAGTAGAAATAATCTATGGTGGTGCTCCGTGGTGGTGCTATTAAATGTGAATTATGTAATATGTTATCAAAATTTGTTTTAATTTGAAATTAGCTTTAAGAAAAAATACTTTATGGGGACAAAAACACCATTCTTATAATAAGTACATGTCGGTAAATGTTATTATTTCTTTCTTTTCAGTATTACTTAGTGGATAGTTCAGAAGTAGGTAATTTTATGAAAGTTTATCTAATACCTTTAAACGAGCAATTCTTGTATATACGTAATATATATAATCTGAATTTCGGAAACGGCTCCAACGATTTTCATGAAATTTAGTATACAGCGGGTTTTGGGGGCGATAAATCGATCTATCTAGGTTTCATTTTTAGAAAACGTCAAACAAAAAAATTACGACCATATCTCGGTCATCCAGATATTATACCTAATTTAAGACTGTCATAAAAAACACAAAATGTCGGAATTCGATTCTGAGGATTCTGAACAAATGGCTTTTAGGATAAGCCCTTAGGTGTACCAAAGAGCATGTGTGTAACCTAACCTAACATGAGTATTTTAGTTAGGTATTTATACACAAAGCCTAAATACAATTAATTCAAACAATACGAATTAGGGATAAGCTATCTTCATGTTCTCTCATTAGTTTAATGAAATTTCGTGGAAAATTTGGTAAAGGGCACACAGACAGGTATGTCAGCAAAGTAAATAAGATAACTAGACTGATTGAACCTACACGTTATAATTAACTATGTAACTGATGAAATGTTTGATTTTCTGTGTAAATATTTGATACCCAAAGCGAGACTCAGTAAAAAATAAACCACTCATCTTTCGAAGAGGAATAAAGAATCAAACGACTGGGTAACATGTACTCGAAAGTTTGTTCTGCACAAAGAAAACGCATGTTACAAAAAGAAAAGACATAAAATATACACAACCAATCAGTCAACCAGTAACAGCCAATAACAGTAATAATAATATTCTGGTTGACTACCGTGTCTTGATGATGTCGCAACATTTCAGACGCCAGATTGCTAGAGCGTGAGTGCGAGGCGTTTACCAACTGATCAACTCAGATTTAGACCTCGGGTTTGATTCCTCTGGCCCCAAACACAGTTAGGTAAACAAGTAAGTTCAAAAACTAAAACCCGACTACTGTCAAAACACTCTCTAAAAAGTATGAAACATGAAAACATTATCATCTGAATCGTATGCCACTTAGCCTTAAAGCTTATGATAGCTTACCACTGTTAGAATCTATTTATTTATTTATATAAATTATAAGTCACAATGTTCACACAAATTTACAAAACATATAATAAAATACAACTTTTATTGTATTCTATATTATTTGACGTTATTATTTGTTGTATTTATTTTCCTACAGAGGACGCCGTGTTCAATTTAATGTGACGTCACATGGCTTATACATAGACGTACCGGTGAAAATCATAACACTTATTTTTGCTTCCCCGTGATAAAAATAAATAAATTTTAATAGCTTTCGGCTAAAAAGCTTCTGGTAAAAAGTTACCTTTTACCTAAGAGTGTTTGGTAATACATGATGTAATAACTAGATTATTTGATCACATGATCCATATCATATAAGCGAGATTAAACTAGTATGCAGTCACACTAATTTTCAGTAAAGTAATACATACTATACCTAGGCATCTCATAACAGTACTTTATTTAGACATTTTGT